>CAMRHE010000131.1:1200000-1800000 GCA_947044405.1 Leptodactylus fallax
ACTTAAGATATAAATCCCCCCTGGCACGCACTTTTGAACTGCAGGCGAAAAACATGAAGAATGACAAGACAGGATCCAAGAGGGATTTGGCGCGGCTTCCAATTCTGCCAAGAGCCAAAATCAAACTATGAAAAGGTTAAGGATGATTGTCAAATGAAGAGAATAAAGTGCAGATGGGTTCAGCAACAGAAGGAGTCATACTGGTCCATAACAATATTATACGTCTTCCAAAAGAAGCTGTGAAGAATAGTTAGGATCTGACAACCTAACTGGTCTATAATGTTCAAGGAGTTTCCTTTCTTTAGTCATTGAAGGCTATGGACACCTTCACATCATTTTTTAAAGTTAAAGTACATGTATTAGGTGATATTAATAATTTAGGTAGGTAGTTTTTATAAAGAATTCTCAGCTCTTTGTCTTCTCTAGCTTGCATATATTCTCATACATTGCAGGCTGCTCAGTCCCATTCTTAGTGAAATCATCAGATGAGCTGTCTCTCTCCTGAATAACATTTTAACCCAGTAACAATCACAATATATGACTTACCGAATTTTAGCTTTTACAAACAATAATAATGTTTTACCCTCTGTTACAACAGTCATAACTTTTTTATTGGTTCAGCTTTATGAGACCTTGTGTTGTGCGGAACAAGTAGTGTTTTTATGGGAAATAATAAATATTATTTTTATTTTTTACAATAAAATATTTTGTAAGGGATTTTTTTATTTTCTAAAATATTTCTTAATACTATCTGACTTTTCTAAATATTTGACTTTTCACTGTAAAACCACTTAGATGATGTGGTCAACATTGAACACAGCATCTGAAGGGTTAAGAACCTTTCTAACATTTTGGAGAATTCCTATTAACATGTATACTGCTCAGAGAGGGAGGAAGAGGTTAAAGACAGATAAAGGCTGAGGCCCCACGTAGCGAGCCACAGCAAAAAAATGCTGCGGGAAAAACCATGGCGGAAACGCATTGCGATTTCTCCTGCAGTGCTTTTCACAGAAAGTACGCAGAGTTTTCTTCTGCAGATGTTGTTCTTCAATTATACCTACACAGCAAATGCCAGCATTTCCGTAGGAATAATTGACATGCTGAAATTTACAAAAACGCAATGGTTTTTGCAATCGTAGCATGTCCGCTATGGATATTTTTCTGCAATGTGTGGATGTGATTAGCCAGAAAGCCATCCACTTTGCAGGTATGGCAAAATTGGGCCGTTTACGCTACTACGTGGGGCCCCAGGCAAAGAGACAAAAATATGTATTGCAGGTTATTAACCCTTACGTCTCCTGCAAAGATCAGACAACATATTGAAATATGGGTAAGAAGGCATTGACTGAAGAACATTTTATTACTCAGATGGCAAAATAAGGAGGGGAACAAGCACCTTGAGCAGTGGAGGTGAGAGTCACTTCACTTTTGGGCAAAGTATTCCTCCAGAATACCTTGTCCAAGCTTTATTTACACTTTTTTTATGTCCTATCAGTCTGTGCTGACAAAAGTTACAGGAAGACGTGTTATTAATTGATGATGAATTGAAAATGACGGACAAACTGGAGACGTCCAAAACTGTAATAACTTTTTCCAACTGAACAAATCCTGCTCTGACCCTTAGCATCCCTGGCTGACTGAAATGACTGCAGGGCCTGGGTAAGCACTGCTTTCCCTTCTCAGGCCAGTGAGAGACACAATATTCTGGCCACATAGTCAGACTGCAGCTCAGCCTTATCCACATGAAAGTTATTGAGTTGCAATATCAAGCAGAGTCATTATACAGTGTACCAAGTGTACCTGGTAAGAACTGAAGAGACCACATTGCTTGTCTGAATGCCATGGACTGTTCAAACAGAAGATTGTGGGGGTACCGGGTTTTGGATTCCCAAAAATCTGATGTTGTTAACTTATCCTAAGAATTATTCATCAATATTTAAACCTCACAAAACCCCTTTAGGCTAAGGCCCCACACAGCGAATTGCTGCAAAAAATGGCAGAAATGCATTGTGTTTTTTCCACAGCATTTCTCACAGAAAGTCAGCAGAGTTTTCCTCTGTGGACTTTTGCCCCTATTATACCTATATGGAAAACACCACTGTTTCCATAGATATAATTGACATGCTGCGACTTTCTAAAATGCAAGCATTTTTGAAATCGCAGCTTTTCCTCTGCAGAATTTTTTCTACAATCAAAAAAGGAAAAAATTGCTGGCATTATCCTCCTCCGGCATTTAATCACTCTCATATAACAGAAACAGTAAGGTCTCATTGCCCACATATAGTGGTGCTCAGACAAATCAACAGTCCACAAATGTCACAATTACGGTAGGTTCACACATGCGTTCAGGTTTCCGTTCTTGGGGTCCACTTGGGGACCCCACGAATGAAAACCTAATCCAATTAAAAAAGCGGTTACCCGCGGAAACCCAGCGGACCCCATTATAGTCTATGAGGTCCGCTGTGTTTCTGCCCAATTTCCGCCCAAAAACTGTGGAAAAATGCAGAGAGAATTTTTAAAGTGGAATGGGGAACGGAATCCCCAAGCAGAGATCAGGAGCAGGTGTGAACCTAGCCTTAGAAAGGAATCAAAGGCGACACTCACCACCCGTAAAAAGGCTTCTTTTATTTAGCAGTTAATTCCAACATGGTCACATAGTGGATTGTGGGGAAAATGACCTCAAGGCCTCCGTCTTATTTCCAAGATACACCCCTCTAGTTATACATTGTAACTTTATTTACACAAACATTAACAAAAATGTAGCAAAACTTAAAAACATGATTGAGGGATATTGCAAAGTGTCAGTCTCATATCCTATTACCCTCAGCAAACACATTCTAAATACAAGTTCTTGTTAGATAAATGCAATTAAATCATTACAGTCGTTCATACCTAAAGGACTGAGTGCATGTGTCTCCATTATAATTGCCATTTCCCTTTGTAGCAATTGTTTATGTCGATCACCTTCAGAAGGAGGTTGAGGAACTACTAGCAATCCGGAGAACTTCGGGACTGTCGTGTCTGAATTGCGGTGTACTCTTATGTGGTCAATTAGCCTTGGGGAACTGACACCAATGCGTATAGAATGAATAGGTTCTCCAAATCGCACATGTGTAAGGGCTATTTGACCAAGAAGGATGGTGATGGGGTGCTACGCCAGATGACCTGGCCTCCACAGTCACCAGACCTGAACCCAATCGAGATGGTTTGGGGTGAGCTGGACCGCAGAGTGAAGGCAAAAGGGCCAACAAGTGCTAAGTATCTCTGGGAACTCCTTCAAGACTGTTGGAAGACCATTTCAGGTGACTACCTCTTGAAGCTCATCAAGAGAATGCCAAGAGTGTGCAAAGCAGTAATCAAAGCAAAAGGTGGCTACTTTGAAGAACCTAGAATATAAGACATATTTTCAGTTGTTTCACACTTTTTTGTTAAGTATATAATTCCACATGTGTTAATTCATAGTTTTGATGCCTTCAGTGTGAATCTACAATTTTTATAGTCATGAAAATACAGAAAACTCTTGGAATGAGAAGGTGTGTCCAAACTTTTGGTCTGTACTGTACATTGGGCGGATTGTTTTTCTTACATAAAAGTAACCACAATTACAGAAAATCACATAGACCACAAATCGTGTACGGCATGTAATTAATTAATTAACATAAAAAGTTACATCCTCCAACCAACTTGTTGGCAGTATCTACATTGTCCTCAACGATAGTTTCCTGTAGGAGAACTCTCCTGGAGCCAATTAGTTTTCTTTTTTTGAGTGTACCTACCCTGAACTAATACATTCCCTATTTACGGCACTTTCTAAATGAAACAATAGGTTTTCTATTAGCTACTACATTTAACAGTGGATCATTCTCTACTATATGCCAATTTTTACGTATCACAGATTTTACTGTCTCACTTATTGGACTAAATTTAAAAGAAAATATGAACTATTTATCTTTTTGTCTCCCCATTAGTTATTAGAATTTTTTCTGAAATGTGTCGATGGGATTAGCCAGAACCTCATCCACTTTGCAGGTACTGTAAAATGCAGCGTTTTTTGCCATGATATCCTCACAATGAAATAAAATAAATTTAAATCAAAAAGTTATCAGTTTAGAAGATCATACAGGAGAGCAGAAATAAAGGCCATCTGGATGATACTGAGCAGCCTGCAATGTATGAGAACAATCAGGCTGCAGAAGACAGACAGTTGTGAATTTTTAATTAAAACCAATTCCAGAAATCAGTTTTAATACATAATACATGCAATTCAGTATAAGAAACATAACCCAAAGATTTCCATAGCTTTTAAATGTAAATGACAGATGTTTAACATTTACTGTCGGTAGCGATCATGAAACAACTGAGGAATTGAATCAGAAAGTATATTAGAAAGTTAGAAAACTTTTCATTATACAATGAATTTACATCAAATCTGACAACCATGTATTCAGTAAGCACTTAATATGCCATATTTGCTTTTCTCCACGTGTAATTCCTCTATTATACTGACATACTGTATAAAGGACTTGATTTTACAAATTGTAATGTAAATCAGACAGAATTACAATATCCTTGTTCATTAACATTTGCTATAACTGTACAAAATAAAGCACAGTAATCTGGTCTACTATACACACATGGACAAAATTGTTGGTACCCCTTGTTTAATGAAAGAAAAACCCACAATGGTCACAGAAATAACTTGAATCTGACAAAAGTAATAATATATAAAAATTCTATGAAAATGAACAAATGAAAGTCAGACATTGCTTTTAAACCATACTTCAACAGAATTTTAAAAAAAAGAAAACTCATGAAACAGGCCTGGACAGAAATGATGGTACCCCTGAAAATAATGTGACCAAAGGGACATGTTAAATCAAGGTGTGTCCACTAATTAGCATCACAGGTGTCTACAATCTTGTATTCAGTCAGTGGGCCTGTATATAGGGCTACAGATACTCACTGTGCTGTTTGGTGACATGGTGAGTACCACACTCAACATGGACCAGATGAAGTGAAGGAAAGAGTTGTCTCAGGAGCTTAGAAAATTATAGACAAGCATGTTAAAGGTAAAGGTTATAAGACCATCTCCAAGCAGCTTGATGTTCCTATGACTACAGTTGCACATATTATTCAGAAATTTAAGATCCATGGGACTGTAGCCAACCTCCCTGGACATGGCCGCAGGAGGAAAATTGATGTCAAATCAAAGAGAAGGATAATACGAATGGTAACAAAAGAGCCCAGAAAAACTTCTAAAGAGATTAAAGGTGAACTTCAAGCTCAAGTAACATCAGTGTCAGATCGCACCATCTGTCGTTGTTTGAACCAAAGTGGACTTCATGGGAGACAACCAAGGAGGACACCATTGTTGAAAATAAATCATAAAAAAGCCAGACTGAAATTTGCCAAACTACATATTGATAAGCCACAAAGCTTCTGGGAGAATGTCCTATGGACAGATGAGACAAAAATCGAAATTTTTGGCAAGGCACATCAGCTCTATGTTCACAGACGGAAAAATGAAGCATATCTTGAAAAGAACACTGTCCCTACTGTGAAACATGGAGGAGGCTCTGTTATGTTCTGGGGCTGCTTTGCTGCATCTGGCACAGGGTGTCTTGAATCTGTGCAGGGTACAATGAAATGTCAAGACTATCAAGGGATTCTAGAGAGAAATGTGCTGCCCAGTGTCAGAAAGTTTGGTCTCAGTTGCAGGTCATGGGTCTTGCAACAGGATAATGACCCAAAACACACAGCTAAAAACACCCAAGAATGGCTAAGAGGAAAACATTGGACTATTCTGAAGTGGCCTTCTATGAGCCCTGACCTAAATCCTATTGAGCATCTTTGGAAGGAGCTGAAACATGCCGTCTGGAAAAGGCACCCTTCAAACCCGAGACAACTGGAGCAGTTTGCTCATGAGGAGTGGCCAAAATACCTGTTGAGAGGTGCAGAAAAGAAGTCTCATTGACAGTTACAGGAATTGTTTGATTGCAGTGATTGCCTCAAAAGGTTGTGCAACAAAATATTAAGTTAAGGGAACCATCATTTCTGTCCAGGCCGGTTTCATGAGTTTTCTTTTTTTAAAAATTCTGTTGAAGCATGGTTGAAAAGCAATGTCTGACTTTCATTTGTTCATTTTCATAGAATTTTTTATATATTACTTTTGTCAGATTCAAGTTATTTCTGTGACCATTGTGGGTTTGTCTTTTATTAAACGATGGATACCAACAATTTTGTCCATGTGTATATATACAGTGGGGAAAAAAGTATTTAGTCAGCCACCAATTGTGCAAGTTCTCCCACTTAAAAAGATGAGAGAGTCCTGTAATTGACATCATAGGTAGACCTCAACTATGAGAGACAAAATGAGAAAACATATCTAGAAAATCACATTGTCTGATTTTTTAAGAATTTATTTGCAAATTATGGTGGAAAATAAGTATTTGGTCACCTACAAACAAGCAAGATTTCTGGCTCTCACAGACCTGCAACTTCTTCTTTAAGAGGCTCCTCTGTCCTCCACTCATTACCTGTAGTAATGGCTCCTGTTTGACATTGTTATCAGTATAAAAGACACCTGTCCACAACCTCAAACAGTCACACTCCAAACTCCACTATGGTGAAGACCAAAGAGCTGTGGAAGGACACCAGAAACAAAATTGTAGACCTGCACCAGGCTGGGAAGACTGAATCTGCAATAGGCAAGCAGCTTGGTGTGAAGAAATCAATTGTGGGAGTAATAATTAGAAAATGGGAGACATACAAGACCACTGATAATCTCCCTCCATCAGGGGCTCCACGCAAGATCTCACCCCATGGGGTCAAAATGATCACAAGAACGGTGAGCAAAAATCCCAGAACTACACGGGGGACCTAGTGAATGACCTGCAGAAAGCTGGGACTAACGTAACAAAGGCTACCGTCAGCAACACACTACGCCACCAGGGACTCAGATCCTGCAGTGCCAGACGTGTCCTCCTGCTTAAGCCAGTATATATCTGGGCCCGTCTGAAGTTTGCTAGAGAGCATTTGGATGTTCCAGAAGAGTATTGGGAGAATGTCATATGGTCAGATGAAACCAAAGTAGAACTGTTTGGTAGAAACACAAGTCGTCGTGTTTGGAGGAGAGTGAATGCTGAGTTGTATCCAAAGAACACCATACCTACTGTGAAGCATGGGGGTGGCAACATCATGCTTTGGAGATGTTTCTCTGCAAAGGGACCAGGACGACTGATCCGTGTACATGAAAGAATGAATGGGGCATGTATCGTGAGATTTTGAGTGCAAACCTCCTTCCATCAGCAAGGGCATTGAAGATGAAACGTGGCTGGTTCTTTCAGCATGACAATGATCCCAAGCACACCGCCATGGCAGTGAAGGAGTGGCTTCGTAAGAAGCATTTCAAGGTCCTGGAGTGGCCTAGCCAGTCTCCAGATCTCAACCCCATAGAAAACCTTTGGAGGGAATTTGAAAGTCCGTGTTGCCCAGCGACAGCCCCAAAACATCCCTGCTCTAGAGGAGATCTGCATGGAGGAAAGGGCCAACATACCAGCTGCAGTGTGTGCCAACCTTGTGAAGACTTACAGAAAACGTTTCACCTTTGTCATTGTCAACAAAGGATATATAACAAAGTATTGAGATGAACTTTTGTTATTGACCAAATACTTATTTTCCACTATAATCTGCAAATAAATTCTTAAAAAATCAGACAATGTGATTTTCTAGATATATTTTCTTATTTTGTCTCTCATAGTTGAGCTCTACCTATGATGTCAATTACAGGCCAGCCTCATCTTTTTAAGTGGGAGAATTTCCACAATTGGTGGCTGACTAAATACTTTTTTTCCCCACTGTATGGATCCAGGTTATTGCCCCAGAAGCTTTGTGTAAAAAAAAAAAAAAAAAAAAAAATAGATGCTCTACAATCTGAAATGAATACAGGACCCACAGTAATACTCACAAGGCAGGTCAAATCTGGAGAGCAGAAATAAAGGGATAAATGTGTCCAGTCCAATGTTAAATCTGAGAGAATCAGTCAAAGTCCAAATGAGAAAACAAGCAAATTTCCTGTGAACAAACCAAGGTCAGTAGTACAGCAATCCAACAGAAGTGATCAGAGCACAGGAGCCTCATTAGTATTAACAAACTAATAGCAGGCACTTGGGAAGTTCTGAACAGACTTTAAATAGCCTTCCTCACCTGCTGATTGGTTCACCTTCTCTAATAACTGCACATAGCTTCATATGTCGGAATGGCAAACTTAAGGCAATGGCAGAGAGCAGTAGTGAGATTCCTAACAATACCAAGACATTATAGCCCAGTTGTGACCAGAGCTACTATACATATATAATCAATATATCACCAGATGTGATTTCTTTTATCTCTACTTATTAGACCGTTTCAAGTGAAAAAGGCAATGCTGCAGTTCCCTGCACAGCTGGGTAGCCAGGAGTGCTAAAATGCCTGCCATAATTAGAAGAGGACAAAACACTACATCTCTGTTATTCTCAGGATCAGTGGCAGTCTCAGAGAACGGACCCCATTGATCATAATGTGATGACATATCCTAGTTATATGACATGGTTTTATAAAATGGGAAAACCCCTTAGAGTTACAATTGCCAACTGTCCATGATTACTATATCCATTCAGATCAGTCTGATGTAACTCTATGTAGGTACCACAACCTAAAGGGCTTTTCTCATTAACATAACCATGGTTAATTTGTAAATAATTAAAAGTTAAACATTTTTGCAAATATAAGTTTTGCCTAGTGTTAAAGATTTTCTCTAACCATCTTAGTGCTGACAGTCTTTTGTCTTGATTGGTGGCCAATGGATAGGACCATGAATGCAGGAAGTGACAGTTCATAGACAATTCCTGCATTCATGGTCGTATCCATTGGCAACTCATCAAGACAAAAGATGGTTAGAGAAAAATTTTAAAACCCTGCAAAATGTATAATTATTTATTTTTGCAAAAATGTTTAAATTTTAATTGTCTACACATTTAAATATAGTTATTTTCATGGAAAAACCTCTAACCCCTTCCCGACGAAGGAATTTTTTGATTTTGACTCCCCACTTTCCAAACCCCATAACTTTTTTTATTTTTCAATTCACAGAGTCATATAAGGGCTTAATGTTTGCAGGACAAACTGTTCTTCATAATGGTACTATTTCTTATTCTTTACAATGTACTGGGAAGCTGGAGAAAAATTCAGAATGGGGTGAATTAAAGAAAAAGTTCTTTTGTGCGACCTTCTTACGGGCTTCGTTTTTATGGCTTTCACTTTGTAGCCAAAATGACATGTCACCTGTATTCTATGTTTCAATACAATTCTGGGGATACCAAATTTGTATAGTTTAATTTACATTTTAACCCCTTAAAAAAAATCTAAATCTTTGCAAAAAATTTTTTTCTACAAGTCGCCATATTCTGACACCTGTAACTTTTTTTATATTTATACTTTTATATTTCTGTATACGGGGGTTCATAGGGCGTCTTTTTTTATGGATCCAGGTTTACTTTTTAGTTATACCATTTTGGGAAATGTCTATTGTTTTGATCACTTTTTATTCAAATTTTTTTATCAGGGCCGAAACAGTGAAAAAACGGCGGTTTGGCACTTTTTCCCACTACATTTACCCTAAGGAAAAAATAATTTTATAAATTTGTAGACCAGGCGTTTTTGGACACAGGGATACCTAATGTGTATGTTGTCGCAGAGTAATTTGTAACTATATGTATTTAAGGGAAAGGGGGGTGATTTAAACTTTTAGTTCTTTTTGCTTGTTTTTTTTATATATTTTTTTTTTACTTTTTTTTTTTTTTTGGATTTATTAGACCCCCTAGGGGTCTTGAACCCCAGGGGTCTGATCACTAATGCAATGTATTACATTGCAGAGCATTGCAAAATATCTGCATTTGTATGCTAGACTGCATAAAGCAGCCTGCCATACAACTGTATGGCAGACCAGCCTGGGAACCTTCAATAGGCTCCGACTATATGGCAATGGGACACCAGCCCCAGATCTCACTCCGGGGGCCGGTGATCCCCAGCAAAGCTGACTGAGATGCCAGGGGCCTTAATGCCCACAATCAATATGGGCACTGGCCGTGGGCATTAACGCTGGGTCTCTGCTGTATAATACTTTGGAGGCCCGCTGGTTTTGGTGGCCACTTAGCTCCTGAGCAGCCACCATATTTAAATATCCTAATATGGCGGATGTCGGAAAGGGGTTAAAGGGGTTGCCCAGGATATACAGATTTGATCAAAAAGGCCAGAGAAGGTGTAAAAAAAAATAAACCCATACTCATCTGTCTCCAGTGCTCCGGTGTCTTTCACCGTGATCAAATCTGTATATCCTGGACAAACCCTTTAAACATCAGAATACCTCTGTCCTGTCTGTCCTGATCTTATGGGTGTCATAAATTAGCCATTCACTAGAATTACTGCTTTAAAATAGAGGGCAAAACCTGTCCTGAATATTCATAGTTATGTAAATTATTTAAAAAAGAAACACAACCCTCACAGAGCACAAAATGTTTCTATTATATAATTCTAGAACATTTTATGCGTAACATGAAGAACATAGCATTTCAATGACAGCTGCTCCTTGACTACATACATTGCTCTCGGATTAAAGGCTATGAACACTGAACGTGAAATGATATTAAAATAAGCTATGGCATCTGCAATATACAGTCAATCCATTCTATAAAGAAATGAAAAAAGTATATATATATATATATATATATATATATATATATATATATATCTTCTCTTTACCGACATAAGCATGACAGATTGTTATGATGTGACCTAGTAGACCATTCCATGAATAATAGCCAAGAAATAACTATAAAAATGTCCGACCGTAACAAATAATACTCCTTTATATAGGAATAAATCTCAAAGTTTGTGATAGAAAACCGTAATAGGTTTTGAGAAGCCCATCCATCACAGGTCACACATAATTCATACATGACATGAAACACTTCTGTAAGATGCTCTATAGTAACAATTTATCTCACAGTGAATCTCACTTGGTGCTACACCTGTATTAATACTAGGTATTTCTAGATTTATGTATCTTCATCGTAGAAACTGTAGTCAAACACTATTATACTATTTACACCTCATTAATATGCATCAAGATTGTCAGATCCTTCATGACATATGATATCAACACTACCGGGTTACTTAGATGGAAAAGACATAGATCATTTTATAATAGTGTGAGAAATGTCACCCAAAGGTCTATAGACAAGTATAGGAATATTTATACTGAAGCATGGGTAAAGAAGTACAGAGAAGTTGGAGATATTGGACTATTCAAGTTGAAAAATTCAGGTTTTAGTAGAAGTCAGATCAGTTTGGATGCCCAAAAATTTCACAGACGACCAGTTAAGCTATGAATATGTATTTGATGTGTGGAAAAGAACTAAACAACCTGGAAGAAAACCATCAATCTGTAATGGTCTTATTGAAACCCAATATTCCTGCTCTGCAACTGATCCAATGTAGAGGGGATCCCTGTACTTTCTGTCCACTAAAATAAGTACCAATTTGGAAGGCCATGTGTGGTCCGGGTAATACACCCCATATGAAGGTCACATTTTCCAGATCAATCTTGACTCACCTAAGACGAGCTCACTAGATTGTAGTGTGTGTTCCAGCTCAATTGTGGTACTACTATCAATATCATTGGAGTGCAGGACAGTATACCTGCAGACCAGATAGAGATCACAACAACTTAGATCAGTTTATACAGACTATGACTATACATGACTCTCTGAATTCTCCCTTTGGGATTCAGTTACCTTGGGCTGCATCCTCTCTCTCCAGGGTCTCCATAGTGGCCCATTGGATTCCCTATTTGATACTCTGGCTTTTGGCCCTTTGCCATCTCTAGTCACTGTTCTGGAGAGCAGAGATGCAGTTTTATATAGGAATGACAGAGATACAATAAGCTCAGCATGAAGTACAGTGATACATTACATAACTTATATAGCATACAGCTATTGCATATTATATGCATATTGTATATGTTTGTTTGCTTCTGGCTATGTTATTGTAAATGTGATATCAATAGTAGAAATATGAGTATGTTAAGTTTTTTTGATACAGTATTTTATAAATGGTTATTTTATTCATATCAGCAGATTTTGTACTTTATGTATCAGAGCTGCACTCTACTTTAATAATTAATAATAATAATAATAATAATAATAATTACATATACAGTGGGGAAAAAAGTATTTATTCAGCCACCAACTGTGCAAGTTCTCCCACTTAAAAAGATGAGGCCGGCCTGTAATTGTCATCATAGGTAGACCTCAACTATGAGAGACAAAATGAGAAAACAATTCCAGAAAATCACATTGTCAGATTTTTAAAGAATTTACTTGCAAATTATGGTGGAAAATAAATATTTGGTTACCTACAAACAAGCAAGATTTCTGGCTCTCACATACCTGCAACTTCTTCTTTAAGAGGCTCCTCTGTCCTCCACTCATTACCTGTAGTAATGGCTCCTGTTTGACATTGTTATCAGTATAAAAGACACCTGTCCACAACCTCAGTCACACTCCAAACTCCACTATGGTGAAGACCAAAGAGCTGTGGAAGGACACCCGAAACAAAATTGTAGACCTGCACCAGGCTGGGAAGACTGAATCTGCAATAGGCAAGCAGCTTGGTGTGAAGAAATCAACTGTGGGAGCAATAATTAGAAAATGGAAGACATACAAGACCACTGATAATCTCCCTCCATCAGGGGCTCTACGCAAGATCTCACCCTGTGGGGTCAAAATGATCACAAGAATGGTGAGAAAAAATCACACGGGGGGACCTAGTGAATGACCTGCAGAAAGCTGGGACTAACGTAACAAAGGCTACCGTCAGTAACACACTACGCCGCCAGGGACTCAGATCCTGCAGTGCCAGACGTGTCCCCCTGCTTAAGCCAGTACATATCCGGGCCTGTCTGAAGTTTGCTAGAGAGCATTTGGATGTTCCAGAAGAGTATTGGGAGAATGTCATATGGTCAGATGAAACCAAAGTAGAACTGTTTGGTAGAAACACAACTCGTCGTGTTTGGAGGAGAGTGAATGCTGAGTTGCATCCAAAGAACACCATACCTACTGTGAAGCATGGGGGGTGGCAACATCATGCTTTGGGGATGTTTATTTGCAAAGGGACCGGGACGACTGATCCGTGTACATGAAAGAATGAATGGGGCCATGTATGGTGAGATTTTGAGTGCAAACCTCCCTCCATCAGTAAGGGCATTGAAGATGAAACGTGGCTAGGTCTTTCAGCATGACAATGATCCCAAGCACACCGCCAGGGCAACGAAGGAGTGGCTTCGTAAGAAGCATTTCAAGGTCCTGGAGTGGCCTAGCCAGTCTCCAGATCTCAACCCCATAGAAAGCCTTTGGAGGGAGTTGAAAGTCCGTGTTGCCCAGCGACAGCCCCAAAACATCCCTGCTCTAGAGGAGATCTGTTTTCTCATTTTGTCTCTCATAGTTGAGGTCTACCTATGATGACAATTACAGGCCTTTCTCATCTTTTTAAGTGGGAGAACTTGCACAATTGGTGGCTGACTAAATACTTTTTTTTTCCCCACTGTATATATACACATTTTTAAAAAACCACAGGCAAGAATCTTTCCCGAAAAAAGGTAATTTTTGGAATGTTTTAAATGTTAAAATGCATAAAGGCGTCAGCGTGTCAGAGTGTCAGCGCAGTGTATGGTTAACGTTGGAGTTTGTAGCCAATGCGTACCATTAGTTTTTCCATAGACATACATGTCCCTTTTACTTTGACATAACTTTGACTTTGTTTGCCTTAGAGAGCTAGAAATTGGATAGATAGGTTCCTAGGGGCCCTAAGTCTGAGGCCCATGTTGTGGAAAAGCAGCTTTTTTCTTTCAGCCAAAGCCAAGAATGGCTACTAAAGGAATGGGAAGCTCTTATACTTCTACCTTCTACTCAATTCATTCCTGACTTTGGCTCAAAAAAACTGCAGCAAAATCTGCAACAAAAAAAGATGAATTTCTGCAAGGTGGAGCCTGAGCCTTAAGGTTATTTAAGGTGTGGCTTGTACCAAACCTGTTCGACCCCAAACCAACCAAACCAGAAACAAAATAATTTTTTAGAGGTTCGCCTATCTGTAGACATTACATTACATGTTTGTAAGAAATTGCATAGTACTGAATTTCAAGGTTCAACTATAACTGATGTAAGTAAATCATGAGGCAAAAATAGAATGAGAGCTCTCACTAACAGGGTGCATTACCAGACTATTTTGATACAAGCTGTATTATATATGTCCTTGGTTTCTAATATAAATAATATATGCTTATTATAATATTATTCCAGGATAGTTAAGGCAGGGGCGGCATAGACAATAGCCATATAATCAATCAATCTGTCTCAGGTTCTTATCTAGGCTCACAATTCTCTGTCTCTAGGGCTGACAATGGGATATAAGGGGCTCATAAGTCATATTGCTGATGATACAGATGCAGACTCAGCAGGACTTTTCTCTGTAATTGAAGGGGGCTTTCTAAATTCCCATTGTATTACATCAAGAGCAAGTGTGGAAAATACTTACAATGTACTAACATTTTGTGCTAAGCTTACACTTTAGCTGCACTATTTCCCTGCATTGCCGCTTCAAATACCAATGTATCCTGATGTCTTGTTTTCCAAAGGACAGGGACTTTCTTGCTCTGGTGAACTTCATGAAATTTTCTATCTTTATATCCCACAGGCTTTTTTACATGTAGGAAAGAGGCATTGAGATCTCTTTTTATATTCTTTGTGTATATACAGCACAGATGTGGTCTGAATTCCCTGCCTTGGGGTTATAAATGAGCAGAATAAAAAGTAGGCTTGCTTGTGTGTTCCTATATTTTTGCATACTGTAATTTACATGCATTTTTGCTTTGATACAGAATTTCGGGGATAGTGATAATTCACAGTAGATCATAGAAAGTTCAGCGCTTAGAATCGATGACAATGATGTCATGAAGAGGATCTTCATCGTTAACCAGAACTTGAAGAACACTCAGCCTATTCACTAACAGCATTGCATTACCAGGTTATTAAAGAGTGGGGCCCACTTGTTAACCATCCACCCCTACTTCTTGCTATGAATATACTGCCATACCCCAACTGGGACACTACAAAGGACACTGTGTGACAGGTGGGACACAGCAACCTGCAATAAATAGAAAGTAATAAATATAACAGTATATAAAATACTCTTTGTTACATAGTGCAAACATTAAGTGATATCAGGTCAACCTTGGGCAACCAGATCAGGGGTTGATAAATATATTAGGGATACTGTTTTTAATGGCAGCAGATTGTGCACCCACTGCGCTATCAAACAAGTTTGACATATAGCCACTTTTGAGGGTGCTGTCTAAGCAGAATCCACGGTATCCTTTAATCCCCCTACGGGGATCTGGACTTAGGGGGAAATTGCCAGGTTGCTACCTAATAAGGTGGTCCCTGTGTTGTTAGCAACTGACCAGATCAGAAGTTCCCTGGGCTTGTCCAATTAGCAGCTGAGAAGGCATATATAAGACCCCTCCCTCCTGACCCAGGTTGCCTGCTAATTTAGTTCTCTAGTTTAGCTCTGAATCTGATCATGTATATTGGATTGATTTTCTGACCCTCGGATTGTTTTCTGTTTGTTTGCCTGCATATTCTGCCATTGATGTACCTGTTCAGATTTGACCCTTGGCTTTCTATCAGATATTGGTTTTGTCTTCTGATTCTGCCTCTGACGACTTCTCCTGGTTTTGACCCTTTGCCTTTACGATCATTAAGTAAGTTATTTGTGGGTTCTGGTTTGGTTTCAGTTTGTTAGGACAAATATTTGTGAGGTTCGGGCCCAATAGGAAGTGCTAGTAATATACTCTGCAGTCACCGCAGACCCCAGAGTATAATATAGGTAGAGGCCTGTGGGAGATGAGTAAAAATAACAAACAATTATACTCACCTTGTCGCACCTGTCTTGGGCATCCTTGTGACGCCCAGTGGCATCCAGTGGTTCTCCAATGGCCTATTCTGGCCTCTGGCTGTAATCAGCCAGAGTAATCAGTGTAATCAGCCAGAGGCCAGAAGAGTGCACCAGGGTATCACTGGACACCACAAGGATGCTCGAGAGATGTGAGGCAAGGTGAGTTTAACTGTTATTTTTACTCACCTCCTTGGGGCCTCCACTTATTATACTTTGGGGTCTTAGGAGGCCTCAGAGTATAATAGTGTTTTGTGGGTCACGAATCCCATAAGTTTTGGGTCGAGCCCATAACTTTTGGAAAATTTGAGTTGAATCCAGTTCAATCTGAATCAGTTTAGTCATCTCTAGTCCTAGTTATGGCTTTTTTTATACTGTAAGAACAGACTATTGAATTCACTGCCACAGGATGTGGTGATGGCTGCTAGCTTGTACATGTTCAAAAGGGGCTTCAATACCTTTTCTTGAAAGTTAAAAATAAAAGTTATAGGAAATAGAAATTTGGGATGGGATATTGATAAAGTTATTTGTTCTGATATTTGGAGTTGGCAAGGAATTTTTACCCCCATTATTGGGCAATTGGAGTCTACCACATGGGTTTTTTGGCCTCAGCTGAATTAACAAGGAAGGCTTAGTAGCTGCACTTGATGGACTTGTATCTTTATTTAACCTTATTAACTATTTTACAATCCCCAGCTCTCCACACTCTAATTTTCTAGACCATCAGTTTTTCACCATCTGTTCTCTATGACTTCATTAGCACAACCGAGTGAGCAGTCCGTGTGTGTTGTGTTTCGATGTTCGGTTCCAATGTTTATAGAGCAGGTCCTATAATATATCGATAAGGAACAGAGCATCAGAACAAAGGTGGACAAACTTGGTGGTGTGCATGAAGCCTACTTCTTTAGTTCTTTACACCTCCAGTTCTCCATGCCTTCAATTCTCTACTCCTTCCGTTCTTCACATCTCCAGTACTCTGCACTTCCAGTTCTTCACACCTCTAATAATTCACACCTCCAGTTCTCTAGTTCTCCAATTCAAGATGTCCCCAGCGTTCACTTGTTCACAACTCCCTCAATTCTTCATACCCAAAGTTCTCATACCTTCACTTCCTCATTCCTTCACTTCTCCATGTATTCAGTTCTCCGTACCTCAAGCTCCTGATACCTCCAGTTCTCATCTTTCTTCCATGTATTAAAATAATTACATTTCCTTCAAATGTATATTTTTCTCTTATACACTCACAGTAAATTATTTTCTGCTGAGCCTCTTCAGTCAGTTCTGGGAGTGAGGATTGTGCTGTATTTCTGTATTGTGTTACTTATGATACTTTTTATAAATGTCAGTATTTCCATATTTTTAGGCTAATTGTCTTGTTTTTCAATGAGTGTACCAAAAGCAATGCTGAACGCTCAAATTCCACACTGGGAAATGAACAAAAAGTCAGAATAATCTGAAGAATATTCAATGTACCTTCTAGCAGAATTCTTATACTTTGGAGTAAATTACAAATATGTTACTATGGGCTCTGTTCACATCATGTTTTGTGACTATTTTAATCTTATATATATATAAATGTGTTGCAGACATATGAACATGCTATGCCTATACCCACTATGGTATATTACTACATTCCCTATATATATTGATATCTATTATTGCTATTAGACAGATTTTAGGAAGCATTTGCACCATTTTTTGGCCTCATTTGTGCCAAACCTGACACTGTTCCTTATTGTTGATCATTATGGGCATGTCTTAAAAGGGAGATCCAAATCAGTTTTAATACTGATGGCCTATCATTAGGATAGGTCATCAGTATGTGATCTGTTAGGGTCCAACACCCAGCCCCTGCACAGATCAGCTGTTGCAGCAGCCTCCAGGTTCTGAAAGCTACTAGTGGACAGGCGGGCCTGTAGCACCTATTCAAGGCCACGTACATTACATATTGGTGGTTATTGTGGCATTTTAAAAAAATGTAAATTTCTTCAGAATTTTATTCCAGTGCCTAGGTGGCTTGGAAAGTGGAGCTATGTGACACAATTCTCAAGCAACCAGTACAAGCAGGAAAAGCTTCACAGGCTCGGACACAAGAAGAGTGCTGGGATGAGAGTAAAAATGAAGACATCTTAAGGTAAGTATACAAACTTCCGGACAACTTATAATTTATTAACAAATTTTGGATCCTTTCTGTGAAATTCTGCATCTTTTTATTCTTTCCCTTGCTTCTGTATTAAGAGCTGTTCCTGCCTCTCAGCAACTGTGTATGAAGTACGGGTGTGGAGTAGGGTCTGTGTAAAATGTAGATAAAATGAGATTGGGGGAGGTGACTTCACACAGTTATATCTCCAGCATTATAAAACATAGAAACTTGCTTATTTATAATATTTCCAGAGATATCACTGGTTGAAAACACATTCGGGATTGGGATGTTTATATCATATATACAGTATTATGCAGCTGCATATAAATATCCTAATCCTGTTTTCAACCAGTGGAAATAATATAGATAACACTCCTCTTTCATATGACACCAAAAGCAAGTTTCTATGTTTTATAACGCCCAAGCTATAACTGTTTGAAGTGACCCTCCCCCACTCTCATTTTCTCTACATAATACACAGACCCGTACTCCAAGCCCGTACTCCATACACAGTAATATTCAGTGAGAGGCAGGAACAGCTGTCAATGAAGAAGCAAAGGAAATATTAAAGAGATGCAGGATTTCACAGAAAGGAGCCAAAATTTGTCAATAAAATATATTGAAAAATGTATGAATGACACAAATACTGCCAGAAAATCAAAAGTTGTCCGAAAGTTTAGTTACACTTTAACATCTTAGCAATGGAGTCGTCTGACAGCTTTCTATTGCTAAGTATTAGCCAGCCAAGAGACTAACATTAACCCTCTTCAACATTACCCTTGTACCCAACACAAAAGCGCTGCTGGGAAGAGATGGGTACCATCAGATCCAGACCATCTGAATGTATAGTCCATTTTTAGGGCAAGCACAGGCTGGTATTTTTAGGCTGGGAAGGATCAGTGACCCTGGACTACTTGCCCACCCTGATAATACTAACCTGCAGCTGCTGTTTTTCTACTTGGCTAGGTATGTGGGGAGATGCCATGTCATTTTTTTCAATGATCTATTTATGTAACATACAGTATATGTTTTGGTATACTTTTGTGCTAAAAAGTGCAGCAGACCACGCTGATTGACTTCAGTGAAAAAAAACATATATCCGGATGTATATCAGCCAGTTCCTATGGCCATAATACAGTATATGTCTGGCAGAAGTCTATACATACAATATAGAATATATCTGGATGTCCTTAAATGTAGCAGTCCAAAGCTGTGTGAACTCAGTTATGTACATATACATATAGTATATACATATAAACACTCACATATACAGTTGGATTGTATAATTCTATATCCAGCAGTTCCAGGACATGTATGTTTGTGCTGGTTGACAGTTTTAGTAATAGTTCAGAGATTTTTTTCTGCTGTTTATTGGCACTGACTTGACTTGTTTTGAAGCTACTGAAGCATACTCTTTCTGACATATTTCCTTGTTTAATAAATATCTGTAGGCTCGGAGAGGGGCTATTTGGTAGCAGAGATATTCTATTCTAGACATAACAATGTGCCAATCTCATTCTTCCAGTTTCCTGTACCCCGAGATGTACGGGAATGAAGGATTTGGTGAAATTGCTTGCATTAATGTATTAAAAGTATGGACAGAAATCGGATATTTTAGTTATCTGGGTCACTACCTCCGTTATAACCTATTGGTGAGAGCAATAGGTACTATGCCTTGTAGAGAAGATACCAAACGTAGCTACCTCTGCTAATACCACATGCATCTAGTCTAACTTCCCTCACATTACAGGGGTTTTCCTCCAAATAATAAAGCTCACCAGTCTATTCGCTGCAGTGGATAAGCTTTATTACTTATATGTACCCCATCCCCAGGAGCCCCATATATTACCTGTGCAGAGGCCAGAACTCTCTTCCTCTGTCTCTAACTACAGCATGACTCCCCTTTACCTGAGCCCTGAGTAGTGGAGAGTTGCTCTCTTCATTGGGCACAAAGGTATATTTCTGCCCCTAGTACATGCCCCTACATGGCGCTATTACTGGTTTGGAAGGCATTTTTGACTTGACAGACTCACTTTGCTATATTATGAAGGAATAGGACAGTTATGCCACTACTGAACAAGATGTACCCAGCCAAATCATATTATAATTTAAAAAAAAACACGAAAAAGAAGGAAAATGGAAAAAAAAAACCCAACTGAATATGTTACTTAAAGATGTATTTAGAAAGCATTTTTTTTTCAATCAACATTTTATTTTAAATGCAAATTAAATACTATTGATGTAATTTACATAAAATGTAGTAATAGCAAACCAACACATTGAGGGAGATATAGCAAGCGAAGTGCGCCAGAATTCTGCCATAATTTGTGCTAAAAATGGTTTACGATGCCTTGCCCCATTTGTGATGTGTTTTGGACACTTTTTAAACACTTATATGACTAGTACGAAAAGGGAAATGGCTTTGTAGGAAGGGGATGGCTTCACAGAAAGGGACAGGGTCTAAGTTTGCAGGACAAATTCTACCATGTTATATTTCGTATGATGTACTAGGAAGCTGGAAAAAAAATTCAGGTGGAATTATAGAAAAACTGTGTTTGAGCAATAATCTTACGGGCTTTGGTTTTATAGCGTTCACTTTGCAGCTAAAATGACATGTTAAATGAATACTGCGTGTCAGCACGTTATGCCGATATCAAATTTATATAGTTTTTGGAATGTTTTAACCCCTTAAAAAAAATCCAAAGCTTTAAAAATAGAATTCTTGGAGTTGCCATATTCTGGCACCTATAAGTAAGGCATCCTTTTTTGCGGGGCCAGATGTATTTTTATACTGGTAATACTGGTAGGGGAATGTCATTGCTTTTTTGTTAAAATTTTTATAGGAGGTGAAACTGTGGCTCTTTTTTTTTTCCTGCTACAGCGCTCACCATATGGGAAAAATATTCTTGGACGCAGGGATACCTAATGTATATGTCTATGACATTAGTTATTTATTTTTAGATCTGATCTAGGGAAGGGGGGGGGGGGGATTGAACTTTTTAATACATATATATTGATTTGAACCCCAGGGGGTCTGATCGTTGATTCTATACAATAAGAGGGGTGAAAGTAAGGGAGGGGTGATAGTAAAAGAGGGGCAATAGTAAGTCATACATGAGGCCAATTGGGGGCACTGTAAATTTAAGAAAGCCAATTTAGCAAGATATGGGCCATAGCTAACATAAGGGGTATTAGGGGACTTTAATAAAATTAGTGTAGGCTGTATAACTATAAGAGGAAATAACAATATAAGGGGGTATTGGGACAGTATTAACTTGGTATTCCAGGGAATAATACAGTTTATTGTTAAGAAATGGTAAACTGTAATATTCCCTAGATAACCCCTTTTAAGGATTGTGCGAATTGCAGAGGAGGCGGGGAAGGTGAAACCGCTGCTGTGTCTGGTCGTGCACATGCCGTGCCTTCTCCGCTGTAAGTCTTGCACTGAACGTGACTGCTGAGGCCACTCATTGGGGGAGGGCTCAGCGATGTTACACAAATATGTCACTGGGTCCTTTCCTGCCGACACTGAGGCCACTGGCCTCAGTGGTCACGTGCGGCACGGGACTTATGGCAAGGTAGGCACAGTATGTTTATGAACAGACAGCGGGAACAGGTAAGTATGATTTTTTTATGTTTCACCTACCCTGCCTCCTCTGTGATTTGTCCAGTTCCTGGACAACCACTTTAAGACAAAAGGGTTATTAATAGGCATTAAAGGGGCACATAGGAGCATTATTAAATTAAAAAGTCACATGGGGGTATTACTAATTTCTAGGGGATTTATATCATATATTTTATAATTGGGGGTAGTGTAAGCCGTGTACCGGGGAGGGCTCCCCACGAACAAAGGAAGCGACTCCAAATCATTTTAGTAAAAAACGAGATTTTACTTTGTGTAGTAACACCTCTTTACCAAAAAAACACTCCCAATTATTTACATACACTCAGCCAGGAAGCTGAGACCCTGGTGTTGTACAGCGCGGTGCCCTCTCATGTTCGGCTCCAATACACTCGAAGCTTTTACCTATCTGCAGGCTGCAACTAACCAGCCGCTTGTTACCTTTTTATCACCCTAGTCACAGGAACAATTCAATGAGTGTGATAGGGGCACCGGCGGTATAACACAAGAGCTTACAAACTTATCAAAATACCCCTATTCTCCCCCCAAAGTACAACCAAGTAAATATAATAGTAGGTCAGCTTGCAAGCCAAAGAAATGTGACCATGTATAAAACGTCGCTTCTAGACTTCCTCAGAAGCTCCTCTCTGGGAGTTACAAGTCTATAGAACTCTTTGCGTCTTAGTCCTTACTTCGAATAGGTAGATAATTCACCAGTAGTGTGGCCTGTGAATCTGAGGATGCCTAACTATTCTAACTACAGGCCCTTACTCAGTCCCAAGTAATTTGCGCCAAAAATGTAAAGTGGTGCGTGCACGATTACTTCTCTTACTGACCCGGGTCTCTTGTACCTTTAGCCTTTGTCTGGAACAGCTGAAAGCGGGGCTCATTCAGAAAACATGCAATCCCACTGACAGGGCCACTTCTCAGCCGGGTCCTTGATAGCAATCTTCAACTTAGGATGCTGTCTGAGCAAACCCTGGAACAGTCTCTGCTTCAGCTTCTCTTTGCTATATTTCGGATTCCTTAGCAATCCTCCTTCTCTCACTTCAGTCCTTCTTCTTCTAAAAGCTCAAAGCACACTCCTAAGATGGCTGCCACACACACTCTGCTCCTTCTTGTACCACCTCTGTAGAACAGGGTCTCCACGTCACTACTCCAGGGAATTACAGAATTACAGTCCTTCCCATTTCTGAGGTAACAGTGGCCTCTTGTGGTCAAACAAACAAATGTCAGTTTATAAAAAAAAAAAAAAAAAAAACTTATTTATAGAAACAGGTACACTCATAACATGAGGGCTGTTTCCCCATCTTACAGTAGCAGCAGGAAGGAAAAGTGATAAACCAAAGATGTCTGTGCTGCAAATTTTAAGTCAAAGCTGGAAGAAGTGTTCATGGCGGTTCAGATAGAAGAGACAGGAAATGTGAACGATTACAGTCAGAGATGTCGCCTGTGAATCACAACATTTTTCCTGTAATGTATTTATTAAATAGTCTTCACAGCCTTGTGTAGAGCCGATATATGCCACTATATGGTCAATGTATAGTGATAATATCGGTATACCTGAGCTGGGGGCTTACTTAGATGTGGGCCCCCAACTCAGCTGAACCCCTACCTACGCCTCTGGGTAGGGTGATCCTCGCCAATATTTGTGAAGCAAATCATGCAAGGTTTCTACAGTATCTTTGGAGGACAGTGCCACGACTGTCCATAGCTATTGGAGTTAAGTGAATAGGTCTGAGCTCTAATACCATGCACAACTTGTAGGCAGTTGTGGTGCTATTTTTGGAAGAAAAAAACCATGTTTGATCTAATCCTATATAACCACTTTAATTAATTGGATGTCAGGTCAGTAGGTGTCGGAGCAATCACCTCCAATGATATATTTTATGAGTAGCCATATACATTGCCTCTAATCCACATAGGTTTTATTGCTTGCATAGTACTTTTCCGTCAATAACCCATCCCTTGCCTTTAAATTAAACTGAGACCCAATAAAATCTGCTTTGAGGCAAGGAAGGACAAACCCTCTTGAATTTTAGCCGAGCAATTTTCAACAAGCCTCACGGTGACTCCATAACATGGATCCGACACTGTTTCAATTATAGCAATGGAGAAGTGAAAATCCAACCAGAATTTTTAATTTTGCTTCTGCTTCTTATGGGACTTATTTTTGTTCAGAAGTGAAGTCATTTTCACATTTATCTCCCCCTCATTTCCTACCACTGTCGCTTCTAAATCTTTAACGTCTGCATTAACTTTGTGAAGCGGCTAACAGGAGGAGGCATGTGATGGCTGACAGGTCCAGTGTGTCAAACTCTGTTCAGTCTATTATGTGATTTTTGCATTGTTATGGGCAAGTCAATAAAGCTGTAAGACATCAATATGCATAGACAGCGCTGTCAGGGCGTCTTGGCATTCGCGCAGTGATTTAGAGGCTCTGTGAATGCTATCAGTGAGTGTGGACAGGTTCAGCATTGATTGGACTCTGTACAGATACATGGAGCCTGAAGGCTATTTTCTTTCAACCATGTACTTTGCATGGAAATCAGCTGGATATTAAACTTTCACAGTACTAGAAAGCAGTATAATATATATCTGTGCTGTGAATCTCCTTTATTCTGGCATCCAATAATCCAGATCAACCACCAACTGCAGGATAAGAAGCAGAAGAATGGCCAAACACTGCAAACAGCTGACAGCTGTTCCTCCCAACCCTCCATACCCAGAGTATAACAAGTAACCATGAGGCCAAATAGCAAAACTTGTAATGTGGCCTGACTCAAATGTGAAGAGGGTACAATTAATTTGGTCTCCTTTACTCACAGGAATAATGTAATTAAAAACAGTAAATATAATTAAAGTACAGTGATGTCACAGTACCAGGATAATGCACATAGTGGTGTCACAGTACAGATATAATGCACACAGTGATGTCACAGTACAGGGATAATATACACAGTGATGTCACAGTACAAAGATAATAAACACAGTGATGTCACAGTATGGGGATAATGTACACAGTGATGTCACAGTACGGGGATAATATACACAGTGATGTCACAGTATGGGGATAATGTACACAGTGATGTCACAGTACATAGATAATAAACACAGTAATGTCACAGTACAGGGATAATGTACACAGTGATGTCACAATACAGGGATAATGTACACAGTGATGTCACAGTACAAGAATAATATACACTGTGATGTCACAGTACAGGGATAATATACACAGTGATGTCACAGTACAGGGATAATATACACAGTGATGTCACAGTACAAAGATAATAAACACAGTGATGTCACAGTACAGGGATAATCCACACAGTGGTATCACAATACAAGAATAATATACACTGTGATGTCACAGTACAGGGATGATGATACTTTCTCTTTCAGGTTAAACATACCTCCCAACTTTCAAAGGACAGAAAGAGGGACAAAATATGCGGCGCGCTACGCGCACCGTGACAAATTTAGCTCCACCCACTTCTATGTTGACTCCGCCCATTCTCATCTATTTTTCCATGTGCCCCCACACAGTATAATGCTCCTACAGTCACCCTAACATTATATGCCCCCTCATTATAATGGTCCCCTCCAATTTTCCCACAGTACTAAGTCCCTCTCCTCGTGCCCCAGTTTAAACTGGCGGAAACTAGAGGGGGACATTAAACTGGGGCAGCTGGAGGGGGACATTAAACTATGGGGCAGCTGGAGGGGTACATTATACAGTGGGGGTAGTTAGAGGGGGACATTAAACTGGGGGCAGCTAGAGGCAGACATGTCCCCCTCCAGCTACCCCCCACAGTTTAATGTCCTCCTCCAGTTGCCCCCAGTTTAATGTCAGCCTTCATCTGCCCCCTCAGTTTAACGTCCCCCCCTCCATCTGCCACCAGCTTAATGCCCCCCTTCATCTGCCCCAGTTTAATGTCCCCCTTCATCTGCCCCCAGCTTCATGTCCCCCTTCATCTGCCACCATCTTAATGTCCCCCCTTCATCTTCCACCAATTTAATGTCCCCCTTCATCTGCCACCAGCTTAATACCCCCTTCATCTTCCCTCAGTTTAATGTCCCCCTTTATTTGCCACCATGTTAATGTCCCCCTTTATCTGCTACCAATTTAATGTTCCCCCTTCATGTCACCAGCTTAATGCCCCCCTTCATCTGCCCCCAGTTTAATTGCCTCCTCCATCTACCACCAATTTAATGTCCCCCTTTATCTGCCACCAGCTTAATGTCCCTCTTTATTTGCCACCAGTTTAATTGCCCCTTAATCTGCCTTCAATTTAATTGCCCCTTCATCTGCCTTCAGTTTAACTGCCCCCTACATCTGCCCCCAGTTCCCCCTTCTTGCTCACACATGCTCTCTTCTCTCCTACTTATCTTCGATCACTCTGTTCCCAGCTTTCTGCGTAACATCACAGTGTGTCCTGCAGTATCCAGAATAGCTCCGCCCACACAAGAGTCTGATCATATGTTCATGACGTCATCAAAGGTCCTTTAGCCATTACGATTTAGCATCTACCATTTAGCCTTTACCCTAACCTAATAAAGTTTGTTAACAGCAAAACACTTCAGGGGCATAGCGGGACAAACTGTAAGCTATGCAGGACCGCGGGACAGCAGTGTACAATCGGAACTGTCCCGCCAGATGCGGGACGGTTGGGAGCTATAGGTTAAGGCCCCACGTAGCGTCCAGCAAAAAAGGTTTCCTCTGCAGACTTTCTGCTTTCATTAGATCTATAGGGAAACCGCCTGTGTTTCCATATAATTGACATGCTGCGATTTCTAAAACCGCAACGGTTTTGGAAATTGCAGTGTGTCTGCTGCACATATTTTTCAGCAAAGTGCGAATTCCATCCTCTTTGCTGTGACTGTAAAACACTGCATTTTTTTTTCCGCAGCAGTTCTGCCACAGACAAACCGCGGCGTTTACACCACATGGGGCCCCAACCTCAGAAAGTAATGTTTAGGAAGAGACAAGCTGGTAAGTATAGCATTACATTAAGATTCATTTTTTAGCAAACAAATGACAAATTATTTATTACATGACTTTATCATGCCAGTAGGGAAATTAAGATCCTTGGATTACCGGCTATTATTAGGTAAGCTGCTTGTATGCACTGAAGACTCTTAGCTATAAAAAAAAAAAGTTAATGTGAGCTTGAGACGTTCACTTTTACAGCCCACCCATCTGTGCCTGACTTTTACTTCTGAGCATTTAGAAATGAAAATCTGTGTATTGACAGGTGAATGGATATCACTCGAGTCATCTGGGTTAGTTTTATTAGTCCTTCTCTGGGAATTAACCCAAGGCTCTCCCATGATTCCTACAGATGTTCCTATATAGTATAACCTTAGGACACTGCATGTACTTAGTAAGCAACACAGGCAATTGGATATCACAAGCGCATGTCCTGATGATCAAAATGTTAATAAATACAATTATTAAAAGTCAGAAATTCCTTAGTTACTAAACACAAGCCCATATGGATCTCCATTCTGAAGATAAGGAAATACACAAAATATACAGTCATGGCCAAAAGTTTTGAGAATGACACAAATATTCTATTTTCACATGATCTGCTGCCCTCTGGTTTTTATGTGTGTTTGTCAGATGTTTTTATCACATACAGAAATAGAATTGCATTCATATTATGAGTAACAGAAGCTTATATTGACAGTTAGAATGAGCTAATGCAGCAAGTCAATATTTGCAGTGTTGACCCTTCTTCTTCAGGACCTCTGCAATTCTCCCTGGCATGCTCTCAATCAACTTCTGGACCAAATCCTGACTGATAGCAGTCCATTCTTGCAGAATCAATGCTTTAATTTTGTCTGAATTTGTTGGTTTTTGTTTGTCCACCCGTCTCTTGATGATTGACCACAAGTTCTCAATGGGATTAAGATCTGGGGAGTTTCCAGGCCATGGACCCAAAATCTCTATGTTTTGTTCCCTGAGCCATTTAGTTATCACCTTTGCTTTATGGCAAGGTGCTCCATCATGCTGGAAAAGGCATTGTTGAGTGCCAAACTGCTCTTGGACGGTTGGGAGAAGTTGCTCTTGGAGGACATTCTGGTACCATTCTTTATTCATGGCTGTGTTTTTAGGCAAGACTGTGAGAGAGCCGATTCCCTTGGCTGAGAAGCAACCCCACACATGAATGGTTTCAGGATGCTTTACAGTTGGCATGAGACAAGACTGGTGGTAGCGCTCACCTCTTCTTTTCCGAATAAGCTGTTTTCCAGATGTTCCAAACAATCGAAAAGGGGATTCATCAGAGAAAATGACTTTACCCCAGTCCTCAGCAGTCCACTCCCTGTACCTTTTGCAGAATATCAGTCTGTCCCTGATGTTTTTTCTGGAGAGAAGTGGCTTCTTTGCTGCCCTCCTTGAGACCAGGCCTTGCTCCAAGAGTCTCCGCCTCACAGTGCGTGCAGATGCACTCACATCTGCCTGCTGCCATTCCTCAGCAAGCTCTGCACTGCTGGTAGCCCGATCCCGCAGCTGAAACACTTTTAAGAGACGGTCCTGCCGCTTGCTGGTCTTTCTTGGGCGCCCTGGAGCCTTTTTGGCACCAATGGAACCTCTCTCCTTGAAGTTCTTGATGATGCGATAGATTGTTGACTGAGGTGCAATCTTTCAAGCTGCAATACTCTTCCCAGTTAGGCCATTTTTGTGCAGTGCAATGATGACTGCACGTGTTTCTTTAGAGATAACCATGGTTAACAGAAGAGAAACAATGATGGCAAGCACTAGCCTCCTTTTAAAGTGTCCAGTGGTGTCATTCTTACTTAATCATGACAGATTGATCTCCAGCCCTGTCCTCATCAACACCCACACCTGTGTTAATGGAGCAATCACTGAAACGATGTTAGGTGGTCCTTTTAAGGCAGGGCTGCAATGATGTTGAAATGTGTTTTGGGGGATAAAGTTCATTTTCTAGGCAAATATTGACTTTGCAAGTAATTGCTGTTAAGCTGATCACTCTTTATAACATTCTGGAGTATATGCAAATTGCCATTAGAAAAACTGAAGCAGTAGACTTTGTAAAAATTAATATTTGTATCATTCTCAAAACTTTTGGCCATGACTGTATGTACTGCATACATAACCAAGCAAATGCATGCAGTGCTTCTCTAGGAAAACAGGTATGAAAAGTAACATATGTATTTCTCAGAGGAGCATTGCATGGCCTATAAGACTCCTTACCTCTACATGGTGCTTTCCCTAAAGAGAAACAGTACCCCCAGACCACCACCAAAAGATTGTATGCCTTGGCTAATAGCAATAAAACTACCTTTTATAATGGTTGGAAATCCTGGGTGTTTAGTAAAAATAATGGAGCAGATTTTTTAAGACTGGCATTTTGTACGTGCAAAGCACACCTGATTTATCGAGGCAGATGACCATGCGTCAGAAATGCTTTTTCAACTGGTATAGATTTCTTGTATAACTGACGCCAGAGAACTAGTATGAGTTATGATAAATATGTCCGGCTGAGATGACCGCCCACATTCACAGACAGAAAGGGCCTTAAGGGTCTTACACCAAAAATGTGCCACAATATTGCCCATCTATGCCAGAAAACTGGTGTAGATGGGGTTTCAACGATTTCCACGCCTGATTGACATATAAAATATGTACCCCAATAGTTCGCTGTTCAATGTGATGATCCACAGACTCACAAATAATAACCATACATTTTGACTACGGTACTTTTATAACTTGATGTTCCTTTTTTTCTACCTGTGTACCTTTTTGTTTTGTTGTGTATTTTTATATTTTATGTCCACAATGTAAAATCTGATACACTAAATAAAAACTATTGTTCAAAATTATTACATTACATTTTTTTGTATTTGAAATATAACAAATAGATTTTTTTGCTGTTGGAAAACATCTTTAGGCCGGGGCCCCACGAGGCGAATCCCATCCCCATTTTGTGGAAAAATACGTGCAACAGACACGCAAACCGTTGCAGTTTTGGAAATCCCAGCATGTCAATTATACCTACAGAAACGCCAGCAGTTTCCCTATAGGTATAATGGTAGCAGAAAGTCTACCGAGGAAACCTCTGTGGACTTTCTGTCAAAGTACTGCAGGACGCTATGTGAGGCCTTAGCCTTAGGCTGAAGCCTTATGTTATGAAAACGCAGCGGAAAAAAACCTACCTGGGATTCTGGCTAATGCCATCTACACATTGCTTTTCAAAACCATTTGCATTTCAACATGTCAATTATACCTGCGGAAACGCTGGCGTTTTATCTATAGATATAATAAGGGAAGAAAATCCACTGAGAAAAACTCAGCAAAAACGCTAAGAAAAATGCTGCCGAAAAAAACATGATGGGCTTACGCTGCGTTTTGCTACATGGGGCCTTAACCTTAATATAATTTTAATCTATTACTTATTTGTTCTTTATTTTTATTGCTCCCCTACTTATACTATACATAATAATTCTGGTGTACTATGGATTAAAGACCATCCTCAGTTTTTTTTTTTTAGCAATACCTTCCAGGGTCATCTACTGGGCATTGTCTACTCTTCTATCACATGGTGTAGCTACAGTCCGTATTCTTTCACCTAACATAGAGATTCATTTCAGACCTTTCCAGCAAGACTATCTTTCAACTCCTAAAGAACACAATGCCCAGCACAAGTGTTCCACCAGTCCTTGTGCTTTCTATGTTCCTTAGATAATAACGTACAAAGAGAGTAGTCACCGAAGTCACAAGCCGTGCTGTTGCTATGCAACCAGAGAAAGTATACATTTTAGAATCCTCCAAAAGAGTGCAGAATAAAAAGCAAGACTCTGTGCAGCTCCGATTTTCTTATGAATGTAAATAATTGGACTTGGCAGGGGGATGTGTTTTCTTTGATATTTTTTGGAGACACTTTGAAGAGCGAGGTTTGATTAATAGCTTGCCTAAAATAAGTCTTGAAGTCAAAGCTACTGTAAAAGTGGCACGTCACTAGTTACTGGCTTTTGACGCAATGCCTAAAATCCTTTCAGCTGACATCTACAGCTCCGAACCATTGTATCTGCATCCACAGACGTATAAACTGCAAATACCCCCAGTAATTTGTGTCTTTTGTGGGTTTCCATGGAAACTGTGTGTATGACTTTGCTGTGTCCTGGGGAAATGGTTTATAAATAATGAAGAGGGTAATGTGGTTTCCCTTGGTCTTGCTGAACTGCTTCAGGCGCTGAGAGAGATGAATAGGTTAGTAATGTGAGGCAGTGGCTATAATAGGACAGCTTATACAAGCCTTTATGATTGCAAGGCATATATTATAGCCCCCCTTTTATTATATGACGCGGACGGATTACCTTGCAATAAACAAGGAGATTTAACCTCTTAAGAGGAGACAATTATCTCAGCTGCTCGCTACTTCCTTTCAAGTTGTGGGAGAATTCCCATTTATTTGTAGAATTATCTGGAACCATTTGCTGTAATATTGTATTATTACTTTATATTGTAGAGATCACAGGATACAATTTGGCACAGAAACTACTTCTTTTAATGGAATAATATACATTTCCTGTGAGAAATCATAAAATGCTGAAAATGTCTCCAAATGTTCATAAATGCTTAAAATGGATATTGGAAAGTAGAGACGAAAGTTGCAGCTAAGGTTAATGGAAGTTCAGATGCAGATATCTATGTGTACAGGGTTGGTGGTAGTGTTGTGTGACCTGTAGAGTAACGCTGGGTACATCAGGTATCCATACTCTTGGAGATAGCACAGTTGACCTAGTTCCATAACTGGAAAATACCATGAATCGTAGTAGTATATAAGCATTGTATATATCTATTATTAGCTTACTTTATGTATGGAGTTGTTATTTGGTCGTTGTATGTTGGTATTATTTGGTCACCGTATTGAGTTATTTACACTGCATGGCACTTACACTTAGGCACTGCTCACAGTACTTTTCAGCATTTTTTCCACACCTGTCTAAAACTTTTACAAAGTAAGAATTCAGAAATAGAAGCCTTAGTAGTTTATTTTTGTCTGTTAACATAATGAAGTGAATGAACAAAAGATAAATCTAAAACCCATGAAGAGTTGGTGTGGCCGCCATTTAGAGTAGGAGTCTTGGAAGTGATGATATGGCCCCCACAGATATAGCCCTGATCTCATCATCATCATCCAGTCTGTCTGGGATTACATGAAGAGACAGAAGGATTGGAGCAAGCCTTCATCCACAGAAGATCTGTGCTTAGTTCTGCAAGATGTTTAGAAGAACCTTCCTGCCAAGTTCCTTCAGAAACTATCTGTAAGTGTACCTAGAAGAATTGATGTAAGGCAAAGGGCGGTCGTACCAAAAATTGATGCGATTTCTCTTTTTTGTTTGTTTGCTTAATTTTGTTAATTGACAGAAATAAACTATATGAACTATAAATTATATATAAATATATAAACGTTTTTATTTTTTAGTAAATAAAGTTTAATAGTTTTTTTTTTCATACAGCAAATACAACATTTTTATTTTTAAAGCATTCTTACTTTGTAGAATTTTTTTCCACACCTGCTTAAACTTTTTCACAGTATTGTAGTATAATATTTTTCCAGAGTACATAATTGGTGGCCCATACCCTTAGGATATGTTCACAGGGCTGACTCTGGTGCTGATTTTGAGGCAGATTCTGCTCTGATTCTGGCTTCCATTGTTTTTAATGGAATTCATAGATCAAAGCAGGACGCTGATAAAATAAGCATCCTGCTTGATCTTGCCCTGGATTCCGTGACTGATTCAGCCACAGAGTCTGCAACGCAACACATCTGGGCCTAAACAGCTGCGGAAAGCCGCGACAGAATGCTAAAACTCTTGTTCAGCATTTTTACATGGGGAGCCAGAAGACTGGAAAATGAAGAGGAATCTGAGGCGGAAGAGAGACTCAATTTATGTTTATTTTTTGTCATCTGAATGGGCCCTTAGTGACCACCATATTCTTAGGGAGGTGAGTAAAAGTCTTTAAGCAGGAGCTCCACATTTTTACAGCTATCTAGTCTAGATGTTGGACAGTTGTCCCATACGGTCTAAAGTGGATATTTGCCTGTCCTCTCAGCCTAGCCATTTAAAGGGTTTGTACAGAGAAACTGCAGAAGTGATGTCGCATTGATAGGCAATAATAGGGAATGGCAGCCCTGACATCCCATTCTAAATCCATAGGCACTCTCATGGAGTTGGTCTCCATTTTGCAGCTAAAACAGCTTCCACTCTTCTGGGAAGGCTTTCTAAAAGATTTTGGATTGTATCTGTGGGAATTTTCTGTCCATTTATTCAGAAGAGCATTTGTTAGGTCAGACACTGACCACTAATGGTTGGTGGAATATCTAGAAGGGAAGAAATTTCACGACCTGACTTTTTGCAGCGATGACCCCCTATTACAGTACAACACTGGACTTCAGTGAGCTCCAGAGAATGACCCATTCTTTCTCTCTTTGCAAAAGTATCATATCACTAGTTATAGATAAGATATACAATATTGCAAGCTTGCAATATTGTATATCTTATCATTACATGTATTTCACATATGTTATTTAATCAACACTACAGAACTGGATTCACATTGATTTAAAGGTAATCCCAACCAAAGGGAGGTGTGGTTATATTAACTAGTGATATGATACTTTTTATGGATATATTAGTAAAAGTTATGTTTTAAAACATTTTTTATTAGTTTACATGTTTGCTGGAGCTGCATACACCTGTGTCAATAGGATAATAGCAAAAGAATAATTATAAAAATGCAAAAAACTATACTGTAGTTTCAAGTACCAGATTTTAGATGTCTTTTATAGATTATACTATATAAACTCACTGAAGAACAAGAACATTATATACTGAAGAAGTGTTTTCCATGAAGGCAGAGATCGTGATCTGATGGATGGAAGGCCTGAAGGTTGATGAGGATCTCTGGAATGGCACCATTCCGCTAAATTACACTTTGGGGATTTATAGAGTTCCATGATTACCATCATTATAGCCAAAAGCTACATTTTTAGGAGAGATCGTAACTTTGTATAACAATACAAATTTATACATTGTATCATATATTTTTTTTAAGCTGAACATTTTTTTTTCTCCAGATGTGCAAACATGCACACATCTATATCTATAAAGCTGTAAGCAACTTCCATTCACTTCCATTATTAAACAATAGACAGCTTAATCCCTTAAGGACTGGCATACTTTTTTCTATTTTCTCAATTTTTTTTTTCTTCAATGCATTCCAAATGGATTCCAAGAGCCATAACCTTTTTATTTTTGACAAAGCTGTATGAGAGCTTAATTTTTGTGTTGTTTGTGGAGGGGGAGTCATTTTTCTAAGTACCATTTTGGAAAGAGCTTTTCTTGGGGTGTATACAGTTTATTGTTTGACCTTTTCACATGGGGTAAGTGAAATTTTACCATTATTAAGTGATTTATTGTTTCACTCAATGCACAGAAATATACAGTATATGTACATTATACCAATATTTTATTGTACTATTTTCTTTTAAATATGTTTTTAATTTAATATTTTTTTTTCTTGTATTTTTAATAAATTTAAATAACATTTTTTCTCCCTCTATGGGACTAGAAGCAGTGATCATTTGATCACTCACATAATAACTTGGAATTATTAGTATTTCAAAGAATTATTTCTTGCGACTGCTACCCTGAAATGCCTTTGGCAGAAGCCTTTTGGCAATCCTTGTAATTTATATTAGGTCCACTGTTGCCAAAGATCCCCATTATCATATTGTGATTATGTCGTGGGGTGCCAATGGACTGGCAGAAGGAATTCCCCCCAAGAAAGTAAAAAACAGATGCTGCGCTCAGTATTGGCCATAGCATTTAAGTGGTTAAACCATCAGGATCTGAGATAACTTCAATCCCAGCCATTATAGCAGGATGTCATTTGTACAGTATATTATAACTATCACTCACTGCTGAAGGCAGCCGCTGTATGTCCCATTACACCTTAAGGGGTATTTTGGTTTCAGCAAATATATGTTATTCCCTGTATAATGAAAGTTATCTATTTTCCAACATACTTTTTTCATGAATATCTCACAATTTTCAAGTTTTCTGTCACTCCGTGAGAAACTGTACTTAAAAGACTGAGCTTCGAATGCTATAAATCTATATTAAGAAATTATTCAGCACAGACTTCCTATCTGAGAAACAGAATTGTAGGAATACACGGGATAGAAATACACTTTCAAGACAGTCTAGCAGCTTTATAAGGTTTACCAATATTATTTTTGCCTTTCTGAGCATTTGGTAATTTTCCTGCAAGTTCACTTTTTTGCTTCATGTTAAGTTACTTCTTGGTGCATCAGGGGCGTGGCTATGCTGCATGGTGCACCTGTTTTGAGCTCTCCACGCCACCCATTGGCATACATGTGCCACCCTTAATATGACGTACCCCGAAGCACTATGACCCTTGAAGCTGCAAGAAAGAGACCAAATGTATGGAAAAATAAAAAGTATTATGTAAACCTTACATAATGGGGAATTCATCAAGACAGGCACACCTTGTCATGAATGAGGCACATCATCTGGGAGCTGTGCACCTCACGTTTCCGCAATTATTATGCTACATAAATGGTGTAATGATAATGAATCTGGTGTGGCTGGTAACCCAACCTAACCCCATCCCAGCTATTTTGTTAAAAGTGGTGAGCGTGTCACTTACGAGCATTTTTTATGCCAAAAAAAGTGGCACAGATTCTTAGTGAATCTGCCCCAGTGTTTTTATTTTTGGCATGAGTTGAGATTTGGCCTTGAAGAGAGTTATCCAGCTTTTTTAAAATTAATGTCCTACAATTTTAGATTGGTGAGGAGCTGACTGCCAGGACCCCAGCAGATCAGCTGTTTTCCAATAATGGCATGAATTGCAGCACTCCCCGCGGTTTTTGAGAATATTGCAGTTAATGTCACATAGGTTTGAATGGGACAACCACTGTAGTACTAAATGCGGCCACTATTAAAAATTACGGTGAGTGAGCACTGCAATTTGTGCAGTCAAGGAGGAACAGTTGAACTGCGGGCTAGGTGAACCCCCACCGATCTTAAATTGATGTCCTATCCTATTTTTAAAAAGATGAATAACTTTCTGTAATAGGCACTGATTCCAGTGAAGTTAGAAGTTTTTCTCTAGCCCCAACTATTCCCGAGCAACAAGTGCAGTAAGTCTAGGTTCGTATCTCTGCCCAGCTCTCCATCGTTCGGGTCCACTAGGGGATCTGAACAATGGAGAGCTGGACCGCTAAAACAGTGGTTACCAGCAGACACCGCTGGACCCCATAGATTATAATGGGATCCATTGGGTGTCTGCCATTTTATTAAACTGAAACCAGTGGAGAGAAAAATCCTCTGTACAGGACTTTTCTCTCCACTGATTTATGGCAGTTTCTATAGTGGAGTCTCCATCGGGACTCCGACACAGATGTGAACTTAGCCTTAGTTTCAGTGCCTTATGTGCTATTTAGGCTCAGTAATGTCAGAAGGGCGGTGTCAGGCAGGGGGCGTGATTCAGAGCTCCAATCAGAGGCAGCCAGTGCCAGAACTGAGAATCACACCCCTTGCCTGCTCCTGCCTGACACCGCCCATCTGACAGTACAGAGCCTAAATAGCATATCAGGTACAAAAACTAACTGAATTGATTGCTTGGGAATGGTGGGGGCTAGAGAAAAAATTCCACCTGTAGCAGAATCAGTGGAGCAGCGACTATTACATGATGTGAAGAGCTGGACTTGTTGGAGGTGGTGAAAGGTCCTCTTTAAACATTGAAAAGAAATCCATCAAAGAATGTAGGTTGCAGAAGCATATAGTAGTCATCTAGGTATATTTCTTGTACTATCATTCTATGATTATGAGATATGGGGAATCAACATGTTAGAAATATTTTCTTTAACTACTTTAATCCATTTTATCTTACTCAGAATATCAGTGATGACCAATGAGCAAGAGACAGCAGGGATTTAGGGGTTAAATGAAATCATTCCACTTTCAATAGCGCGAACATGAAGACATCAGAAATGTGAGATTGACTATGTCAGATATAGTGTAACAAGCTCCACATACAATATTTACTACGCTATGACAAGGCACTGGGATACCAGCTATGGGGACAGACACACATAATGCATTAACTATCCACACTTGGATATACTTGAAGAAAGGACTATGTGGTGAAATATCGAAGAATTATCTGCAGCCACATATAGAATCGACTTTTCCCAATGAAATATTCATTGTGACAAGGTAACAGAATTCTCCTGTGGTTTCTTAATCTTTCATGTGCTCCCCATAAGTCCAGTCAATAAAGCTGCAAGAAGCGCCGTATGTAACTATGTAACTTCTGCAAATCGAGTTCATTATATCCGGGTGGATCATTTAGTATTAAAGAGAAACAGCTTATGTGCTCTTTTCTTCAGAGAGGAGCTACTCCACATGAGATGTGTACTCCAGCACTAAAAAGCCTGGGCTAGTAAATAAATTACAGATAGCCGTATAAATATTGATTCGCATATAGTGGAGAGTAAATCCAGCGGCACATGGAATCAGGTCACAAGCAGGATACTGCGTATTCACATCTAATATGATAGGTAGAGGAGGAAGAATCTTCCGGAATTATTTTATTATTCTCTGTATATCATTTATAAAAAGTGTATTTAAGGGAGTCTGTCAGCAGTAAACTGGTTATAAATAGAGATGAGTGAACCAGTTTGGATTTGACCAAAATTTTCCAAATGTTTCAAGCTCAACCTAAACCTGAAACTTTTCTTCAGAACCCGGAGTATACTAAGTGGAGGCCCAGGGGAGATGGGGCAACATAACAATTACACTCACCTTTGACCCAGCGTTATGACGTTGGCATACCCCACATGACTGCTGAGACCCAATCACTGGGGTGCATGATGTCAATAATAGGATGGAAGAGGCCTGAAGAAGATGTTGTTTGACTACCGGCCACCATCAAAAGGCACAAGGATGCCCAGGACAGGTGAAGCAAGATAAGTATAACTGCGTGGGCTTTGGTCTCAGCTCCAATTTCCTAGCCACTATTTGCTTAATTTGCATATGAATAAAACAGCAATTTACATGACATTTACATGGGCTGCAAAGCTAAATAACATATATAGACATATATTTGGAAACTGTTGTATCACCTCCACAAGGTACTAGGATTAGGTTTATAACTAGAGATGGGCGAACCTTGCAAGATTCGTTTCACAGATATTCATTTGGGTCACTTCTTAGGTAGAAACCAGAAGTGTTATTATTATAATAAGTGCGATCCCAGGGGAGGTGTGACAATATAACAAATAGTTATACTCATTTTGGGGCACTGGGGTTAGGTTTATAACCAATTTGCTGATAACACACTCAATTTAAATGTGTACTGTCAAGCTTTCTGACAAATGTGTGACCTTAGCCTAGTATCAATTCACATGCAGAATACGCCAATTCCCTGAGCACCTTCTCTTTGATTGAGAATTGATCTTTAAATTGATCTTTTCTCTTTGAAGTGAAACATAAGAAAGTAATATTTTCTTCATCCTTTTTGACCATCTACGTGTGATTAAATTAATGATTTACAAAAGAAAATGCAGAATATTAAAACATTGGTGGATTTATTTAAACCAGGATTTTCTGTCCCTAGATCATTTTTCAGCAATCTGTGGATAGATTTAAGACATTATTCACCCAAGACAATTGGATGATAAATCTGGTGGGGTAGTTGGCGATAGTGGTGTAAAAATGGTATTTGCGACAATTTGTGTTGAAAGTGGTGCATAAAAGTCTGAAACCTGAGGTCTGAGACTTTTTAATGCCAGAACAATGGCATAGGAGTTTCAGAAATCTGCCCCATAGTCTTTATGTGTGGTGGCTAGCAATAGCTAGCAACATCATAGTTGCTATGCCATAAGCAGGGCTGATTATAAACTAAAGTGTGATCCTGGGCAAAATGAGAAGTAGGGTCCCAAATACTGACACACCAGCAACACCATCATATTCAGGCAATTCAGAAGGCAGTTCTGCACTCCCGGCAGCATTGATAGGGGCCAAAAAACGATTTATAAACATAAAAAAAATAGATAAATCAGGGATGGGGTACTCATGTGCCGCGCAATAATTGATTTTGTCAACCCCTACATAAAAGTTATTATAATGGGACTTGCAGCTGTAATACAGAGAGTAGATGACCTCAGTATTACAGCTGTTCGAACCTGAAAAAATTCTAACAAAATAGTACAGCTTGCTGCGCTGTTTTGTGCAGTAGAATTGCAAGACCTTTATACACAGTATAATGTTCCTTATTGCCCCTATACACACTATAACACTCCTTATTGCCCCTATACACAGTATAATGCTCCTTATTGCCTCCCTATACACAGTATAACACTCCTTATTGCCTCCCTATATACAGTATAATGCCCCTCATTGCCCCTATCCACAGTATAATGTTCCTTATTGCCCCATGCACACTATAACACTCCTTATTGCCCCTATACACAGTATAATGATCCTTATTGCCCCTACACACAGTATAACACTCCTTATTGCCTCCCTATACACAGTATAATGCCCCACATTGTCACCCATACTCAGTATAATGCTCCTTATTGCCCCCTATACACACTATAACACTCCTTTTTGCCCCTATACACAGTATAATGCTCCTTATTGCTCCCTATACACAGTATAATGCCCCTCATTGTCACCCATACACACTATAACACTCCTTTTTGCCCCTATATACAGTATAATGCTCCTTATTGCTCCCTATACACAGTATAATGCCCCTCATTGTCACCCATACACAGTATAATGCTCCTTATTGCCACCTATACACAGTATAACGCTCCTTATTGCCCCCTATACACAGTATAATGTTTCCTATTGCCCCTATACACACTATAACACTCCTTTTTGCCCCTATACACAGTATAATGCTCCTTATTGCCACCTATACACAGTATAACGCTCCTTATTGCCCCCTATACACAGTATAATGTTTCCTATTGCCCCTATACACACTATAACACTCCTTTTTGCCCCTATACACAGTATAATGCTCCTTATTGCCTCCCTATACACAGTATAATGCCCCTCATTGTCACCCATACACAGTATAATGCTCCTTATTGCCACCTATACACAGTATAACACTCCTTATTGCCCCTATACACAGTATAACACTCCTTATTGCCCCTATATACAGTATAATGCTCCTTATTGCCCCCTGTACACAGTATAAAGCTCTTTATTGCCCCCTAGACAAAGTATAATGCTCCTTATTGCCTCCCTATACACAGTATAATGCTCCTCATTGTCCCTATACACAGTATAACACTTCTTATTACCCCTATACACAGTATAATTCTCCTTATTGCACCTATACACAGTATAATGCTCCTTATTGCCCCTTATACACAGTATAACGTTCCTTATTGCCCCTATACACAGTGTAATGTCCCAGTATAAGTATGATGCCCCATTTGTGACCCCCACAGAGTATAAAGCCAATTAGTGGCCCCAACATAGTTTAATTTCCCATTAGTGTCCCACACATTAGTGCCTTTATTCCACCCCTATTGTCAGCCTCTGGCACCTACATATGATGATCCCATCCATAGCTTGGCAGTGAGTGGAGGACCATGAACCTTCTCTATAGTACCACACTGTACTCTGCAAACTAATGAAGGAGCGGTGGAGGCAGCTGAGTGACATCTATAGTCACATGGTCCTCCATTCACTACCAAGCTATGGATGAGATCTGTGCATGCAGGTGCCCGAGACTGACAACTGGGACAATGGGATCATGAGCTGCTGTGCCAGGGAGTTATGGCTTCACGTGCCACCCTTGGTTGACGAACCCTGATTTTTATGTGGTTATGAAATAATACTGCTAAACTGGAGAGAATTATTACCATTATACAGGCAATTCCTGAATTAAATATATCATATAAAGACCAATAATACCCATATAGAACACTACCTCCACACTGTGACTATGTCCATCACCACTACATAGTGACACATGGGATCTTGCAAATTAGAGCCATTATCTGCAGGTACCACTGTATTGTGGGACAGTTTGGCTACAGCCATGTCCACTTTGGGTGAGGGGCCCCAGCAATCATGCTGAATTTCAGAAATAGGAAATAGGGTCCTGAACCTTTTAGATAGGAAAAAGGGCTTGTCCGGCTGCTTCCACTCTATGGCCATAGCTTTTTCCAGAGTAGGGTCCACTTGGAAGGCCCTTGGCCCCCTATGGGTGGAACATGAGGCTTCCCCTGGGTCTACATTACGATCACCTGACCGGATGGACTTAAGCAGTTTTGGCATCTTCTCTAGTGGAAAGAGGGGACTGCAGAACCCCTCAACCTCATCTTCAGAGGAATTCGTACAGGACCTGAAAATCCACGGAGGGATCCATGGAGTGAGACTGGGTGTCCAGGCGTGGTTTGACAATCTGAGAGATTGACTCTTTGATCTCTTTCATAAAGTCTTCCACATAGTCTTTTACCCAGGAAATAATGTCCGAATAGAAGGCTCCTCAGGAGGAAGACCGCGACACTGACAACAGCGGGGATACTCATACCCGTCCGGAAGGGGAGTATCACAATCCTTGCAAGTGAGATGCTTGCGCTTGGAGGAGCTCTTCCTCCTGGGTACATCCTCATCTTCAGAAGGAGAGGAAGACATCTAAAAGAAAGAAAAAAAAAAATTAAAAGCATTTTTTTTTTTTTTTTTTTACCATGTTGCTTTAAAATCTAAGTAAACCCAATCCAGGGAATCTGAAGAATCAGTAGCAGCAACTGTCCACAGGAACAGGCAGCAAGGGACTTGACCAAAGACAAGTCAATGCTGAACCTGAAACCCTGGACTAAATAGAGGGAGGAAGGGAAGAGGAGGGGTTAAGGAGGTAAGGTAAATTTTTTGAGTCTGCACATGAGAAGACAAGGAGATTTTTAGATAATTAACACAATTAACACAGTAGAGAAGCATTAGCTTCAAAGACAAATGATAATCTGTAGCAAAAAATTATTTTTAGATTCCCTTCCTGCCCATTTTTTGAATTTACGAAACTGGAAGTGACGCTGGTGCATCATGGAATAAGCGCTCGTCGGAACCAAACTTACCTAGAAAGGTTCTGCCGGCTGCACCCGCTACAGGAGTTCTGGAGCTCCCGAAGGGGGAAAGAATTAGCAGCGAAGGGAAGGATAATTACCCTAAGAAAAGCGGGCGGAAAGGGAACTATTTTCGAGGCGAAAGACACCCGTTTATCCACGGAATTAAAATGAAGGCACCCAATATGCAGCGGATATCGCGCGGTAGGGCGAACGGGGCCCACTCTAAAGCAGAGGAGCCCTGCTGAATAAGGCGAGAGAAACCCTCAAAAGTGAGTAGTTTCCAAAAAGGGAGGTAAGAGATACCTCCCCCACCTGTCCATACACAGGAAAGAAAAAAAAACACAGGGGGGAGAAGGTCTCTCTCACCTCTTATAGGGGAATACAGCTTAATTTAATAAGGTTAATTAAAAGTTCCACCTGTCCTAACAGTACACAGGGGCAGAAATACCCCATATTGTGCTGCTGTTGGACGTAAGGGGAATACTTATGACCATGTGATATTTCAGTTTTTCTTTTGAAATAAATTTGCAAAAATATCTTTCTGTTTTTTTTCTGTCAAGATGGGGTGCTGAGTGTACATTAATGAGAAATAAAATGAACTTTTTTGCTTTTAGCAAATGGCTGCTATGAAACAAAGGTTGAAAAATTTAAAGGGGTCTGAATACTTTCCGTACGCACGGTAAAATCACATTTTCCATTGCATTTTTAACTAGTGATATCTCCAGTTTTTTTAATAGCTGGAACTTCAATCTTGGTAGCATATGAAAGCTAAGAACACCTTTTCCAGGTGTTATAAAACCAGATATACAACTATTCGAAATAATCCTTCACCTTTGCAGGTGCTAAATCTGTACATACTGTCAATACACATTGTAGGAGATTTATGGTGTTGTTAACACTGGTCTTCTTATCTCCTGGGCCGTTCGCCTGCTCTGAAATCTATGCCAGCTCATCTAGGCTCAATTTTTTGGTGTAAACAATAATGAATCTGGTGGGGCTGATGGCTCAGCCCTCAGTATACCCTTGCCATGTCCCCATTTTAGAAAGTAGCATGGATGGAATAACAATGTCAGTTGTGTCAATTTTTGTCACAACATGCAACATTTTTTTTGGCTTAGATACAATAATAAATCTCCTTTATTGAGTCTGAATGTATGGGACAGACCCTTCCTGACAATACTTAGAGCATTGGTAGGAAAAACTTTAGAGTCTGTTTTCTACTAAAAGGAAATAAAATAGGTTAATAAATTAGCATAATTCAAAATGAAAGCTGCACTTTTATTGGTTGGTATGGAAAACTAAGACAAATTTGCTTTTAGACAGTTTCAATAAATGTGCCCCATGAAGTCCCGTGGATCATGACATGATTTTTTTAGTCTGATTAGTAAGAAATTAGACAGAAAAACCCTCTCTATACTACATAATATAGCAAATTTATCAATACTGTCGAACTTTGCATTGTCTTAAACTACAAATCCCATTCGTAGTCGTACGGACCTTCATAAATATGGAGCGTTTCTAGAAGCGGCAAAATTCTGACTCAAATACCTTCCAACTAAAAGTGTTGAGCTTCACCATGAGAAAAATATTTGGCGGATGCAACAAATATACATAAATTTTAGGCACATAAACATAGACAAAAAACTTAAATGTGTTTTTCCCGGGATAAACAGAAATTCCTACACTAATCTAAACACCCCCCCCCCCCCGCGCCTACTTTCTAAATTACATAATTCAGCAAAAATGTATAGTTACCCATATCCCTGGGGCGGGACTTTTTCTGATTATCTGGTGACGATCCGTTTCTCTGTTTCCGGAAACGGAACGTCACCAATACAACCCCCCTCCACCCCATCATGCTCATGTGTCTTCCTTCCAAACTTCCTTCTGCGGGGAACGGCACCTCCTCCTTCTGTGACAAAACACTGCTAGAGGAATTTGGGTGCACTTTTTAACCCATTAATAGCACTAACAGACCTTTTTTTTAAAAAAAAAAAGATTTTTTTTGCCTGGAAAACCCTTTTAACTCATATGCTGTTAGAAACTAATATTTGGCGCATGCACCAAAAACCCTACAATTTTTGGCACAAAATTATCTCTCACTTAGTAAGGAAACAAATATGTGGTGCACGAGAGGAATTTATGACGACCAAAGTAAATTGGTGTAAATTCATAAGTTTAACTTGGTCTACTTTGCACATAAATGTGTCGTAAAGTAAGGCCGGGGCCCCATGTGGAGTAAACGAAAACTCTGCGGACTTTCTGTGAAAAGTGCTGTGGGAAAAACCGTGATGCATTTCCGCCGCGGTTTTTCCCACATAGCTTTTTGGCTGCGGCCCACTACATGGGGCCCATTCTGGTGCACATTTTTCAAAAGTGTCGAGCCAGTTGTATTTCTCTGTTCTTCTGGTGCACACTGTACATAAATATGTTGTAAATGCAATATAAATTTTGGCGTAAATGTAGACAGATAAGTGTCGGACTTCTATTGATAAATATGCCCCAGTATGTCTAGAAGCATATTCTAGTCAGTCGAAGGACCAGAACAACAAACACGTGTGTAGATGTGAACATATTGTCAGATACATGACAGATGAACAGCAACAAGTTAAACATTATAAATAATTCACTACCAAGTGCAATGAACTAAATAACATAGATCGCCACATTTACAGTAAACCATTCTGCCACTTTTGCTGAACATTTTCCAAGAAAATGTTTCCTTTGCTTTTTATTACCGTGGTCTGGAGAATAAGCGCTCATCACGGAGCAATTACAATGAGATCTGTTATCTTCTAAGTGTTCACCTGAAATGTAAATCTGACATACAAACAGCAGAAAGTGATTGATGTGGTTCTTGAGAGATGCCTAGACATGAGCGTCTCTTATTCCGAGAAGGCGATGGGTACAGCTGATTGGCATCAACAGGGCTGCAAATTAAATAGACGGGACTGATAGATCAGAGCAGAGGAGAGGAATTGTAATTAGGTTTGTTAAGCTGGGAATAATAGGCAAATAGATGAGAAACTGGTAAATGTCTGACCACAAATAGAAAATATAGGATATAAACCACTATGAAAGCTGCAGAATATATATATATATATATATATATATATATAATGTTCCAGAAATGAAACCACATTGGGGGCATTTATGAAGACTGATGTTTTGGTCTTGATATGGTGCAGGCCTTGTCATAAATCAATACACATCCTCCAATAGGTAATGTACCTACTGAAATCTACACCAGCTTGTAACTGGCATAGACTTCAAGTATCAGTAAAGTGATAAAAACAATGAGAAACCTGGAGGGACCGATGGCCTCATCCACAGCATGTTCTCGCTATTACTCTTAAGGCTTCATTCACATGTCCGCTTCCAAACCCCAGCCTGCTCATTTGCCGACTGTGTGCTGTCTGTGGTTGATCTGCTTCTCATATCTGTAAAAGCAGATCAACTTTACTTTTTGATTCGATTTGACTAAACACACTGAAATGAGTGGTTATGTATGGCATCCGCTGAAAATGCAAATGGCACAGGTATGTCATATGCAGACGTGTGAATAAGGTTTAAGGAAAGTGGCAAGGATGGCATAAACACGCCACTTGTGTACTCAGCCGTGAAGAAGTGACTTTCGGAGGTAATCTGAATCCCTCATACACTTGAGTCTATTCAGTGTTTCGTGAAAACTGTGACACAGTCTATTATGTAGCGGATTGGTCAAACAGACCGCTAAAAAATGGTTGTGCGAATAAATCCATTATTTTCAATGGGGCCGTGTGCAGTTGGTTAAAAAAAAGTCTGTTGTGTGAATAAGCACTAACTCATAGATACTAAGCTCTCACAAGCAGAGCCCTCACTCCTATTGTGTGAAATTATTTATTACTCCGTTATATCTGTTTTATCTGTACATGAGCCCTATGATTTGTAAAGTCCTGCGGAAGTAGGAGGCTAGGAGTAGCCCAAGCCTACAAGTGAAAAAGTAGAAAGGGTGCAAACTAGGTTTGTCAGCTGCAGAGACGTCAACCTGGGCCCTTCACCAGCAAAAGTAGGAAAGTCTTTTTCAAGGGGCATGGTCTTTATAAATGGGCACATCTAAATATATTCAGAGCCCATATAATGATATTAGATCTATATTTTTACATTTCATGATGACTATAACTATTGGGGGAGATTTTTTTAAGCAAAATGTGGCAGAATTCTTGTGTAATTTGCACCAAAAAGCTTTCTAGCATGCTGTCCACCACATGCACCAAGTGTTGTAGATACTTTTTAGACACTGCCATTTTGTGTAAAAAAGGTAGTGTGAAGTTGGACTAGATAGTTGAAATGAACCTCTTAGGGTTTGTTTCAGGTTCGGGTCCAAGATTCGTTTTAGGATGAACAAGTTTGGTAAAAACAACACCTTAAAATGGCTTAAAACATAAAGTAGAGCACTCTTAGGGCTCCTAGGAACCTATCTATACAATTTCTAGCACTATAAGGCAAACACAGCTAAAGCTATGTCAAAGTGAACGTTTCATTATTATAGTTTGGGGTCTCTTCAGATCCCTGAGTATATAGGTGGAGGCTCAGGGGAGGTGAGTGCTGCTACAGTCCTGAGACAGGGAAGAATATTTGCTGCGGCCTACAGAGAGGAGAGTAAGAGAAATTGCCAGAGAGAGGTGAAGGTGAGGTTATCCAGAGTCTTACAGTTTGTACCCTGCATCCCTACAGGTTAGTCAGGGCAACCTCGGGACCTATTGTCCAGTCTCCATATAGTGGGAGAGGCTTGAAGACAGAGATACAGAAGTTGGAGATATTTGGCACTAGATTTAGACATCTGTTTACTTACTGAGAAACCATTACTTGGCTCACACCACATCCTAAAGTGGAACTTCCACTGCCCTACCGCAATGGAATCGTTCCTGCAACTACCATCATGAGCACTTATGACCACCAACATAAGTTTGGCTCAGTTAGGCTGAAGCCCACCACCAACTGGAAGTGTTCCTGGGGGAGCTACCAACACCATCAATTCCCCTGCAGGCCCCCTCATCACTGCCCCAGGAGCTGAGCTGGAGGAGTGTTTACTGGCCACCACTGACAACTGTTTCTATCACTCCCATCCTCCGGTGGACAAGCAAGCCACGCTGAACACAACTCATCTATCGAAAGTTTCTGAAAATTTTTCCTTTTTTATGGTCTTTTATTTTTAATAAACAAATATACAAAAATTAACACAACAAAGGCACACATGAGGATCAATAAATATAGGTCATCATAATAAAAAGATGCCACTATGACACAGCATCAATCTATCCCTAACTGACCAGATAATACCAGTTATGTCATATTCAGCCAATACAAGCACCCATGTGGCTCTCTTACTGTATATAAACAAATGTCTATGTATCTGACATACTATTGTTTGATGAATTTTGGCCAGTCTTTGATAGGGGGGATGGTAAAGGGACGCCAGATTGTTTATATGTGGGGAGGTATTTGAGGTCCATATTAGAACCTGTAAGAAAAGAAAATGTGGCATGCTCCAGTGCCAGACATATTACTGATATTCAAATAGCATCAGGACCAAATCCAAACCGTATCCAAATGGAGGCAAGGAAGTGAAAAGATCCGCGCTCACCAGAGTAAAAGATGAAGAATCCTTTATTCGTACCAAAACACAATGCGTTTCGGAGTTGTAAGTGCTCCTTTTTCAAGTGTATAATTGGTAAACAATTTTTTTGTCTCCTGATAGTATATTACTGATATTGTACTTATCAGGGAGGCCCAGAATCTGCTGTTTACAGCCTGAGCATTAGAAGATCACTAAATGGATCTTGGTACTGGTCTTTCAAATATCTTATCCTTAAAGGTTCATTCAGGGAACCAATCTAATTTTGCAATTTTTTTCTAGGTTCTATATTTCATGCATTTCCTTTATTACTGTTATGGTATATTCATACACAGAAGATTTCTTACAAAAAAACTTTTTGACTTTCCCATTCCTTTGAAAGGGCCAGACAGAAATCAACCGACAAGCTGCAGAAATTCTGTAATTCAGATGTATTTTCAGTCATAGAAATATTGCCAACAAATCTACACTTTTGAATATATTCTCCCTGTCCTGACTGAAACATATTGGAGGGAATTTATTTCCTCTAAGCCAGAAAACTCATTTAGATGGGAATAGTTGTGGCACACCTTTTCTGTACTGCCCTTTATGCGCCAAAGATGTGCCATTTCCCTTTCTGCGTCCCACTTGCATACAGAACACCATTGATAATAAATTCCTCCCATTGTTTACATTGCTTGCTGCATTCTGAGTCTTACAAATGTAACACTTTAGTTTGAGGCCAAAATTGATTTTTTGAAAAAGCATTAACAAATGTAAAAAAGTGGAGAACTGCTTTCAATGTTGAAATGTTATTCAGTGCAGGGTTCTGAGAATCAGGTCTAAAATATAATGTAATTCTCCCTCCTCTAAACTTTACAGATGATTTGTTACCCTCCTGATATAAATCAATTTTCCATTTCCCTTTAACACATTTATAATTCTGATATTGCAAATTTGGTCCGACCTTATGTCGCGGATGGCTCGCGGGTCATGGAGTAGATGCGACAAGTGTTTATTTCCCTTTGGATCAACATCTCAGTAAATGCTTAGCATAGGAATCAGACACTTTCGCTTCAACATGTATTTTTTTTTCTCATGCAATGTAAATGTGTGAAGAAATGTAAAGTATTCTAAAATTCCAATCTCCAAAAGACTTTTTAATTAACCATTTCAGGACAGGTCTATTTTCCCTGGTACAGAACCAGGTTTTTATTTTTGTATGGTTTTGAGAGCTATAACATTTTTTTTTTGTTTTTTTCACATTTTTTGTGTCTTTTTTTGACACATAAAGCTTTATATTTCTGTAGTTTTTATTTTTGCAGGTTTTTCCTTTATTTTAATATTCGAGAGAATGTGAACAAAAAAGGAAGGGAAATGTGTCTGTTTCTCAGTTTCCATAGAAATTTTTTTAGTTGCACAAAGTGGCACTAAAAAAATTGTAAAATAGTTTTCTCTCTCCCTTACGGTAATTTTTATGAAGGTGACACATTATTGTATCGCTGGGGGCAGGGCTAGAACCTCTGACATGGGCATGGCGGCCTTTTTTGTCCTTTTATTGTTATTATACATTGTGCCCCTCCCGTACCTTTGGGGGCATTTTAAAATTACTTTTCTTTTTTTTATATGACTGATTTCCCCTGTGACTGGAGCTGATACATTAGCCCTGGTTACAGGAGGAATACAGCATCCTATGCTATACTGTACCGCTGATATGGGTCCTCTAGGCACACAAAGTACCCAGCTCCTAGTGGTCATGTGACTGCGAGGCGAAAAGTAGAGTCGCATAATAGTGGCTCCCACACCTTACCGGAGGTCCGGCAGTAGTAACAGTAGGCATCCTGTTCTTACAGCTGTACAATTCTGTGCAGGGTGCAGGACTTTTGGCTTTGTTCAAAATAACACATCTATGAAGTGTCCATTATTTTTTTATCATTAATGTCTATGGCTAAGGGACGTATGAAGGATGGTAACGGATCCATTAAATGGATTAGTTAATAAAACGGCCACATTAATATGTTAAGTTTGGCTCAAAAAAATGCAGCAAAATCTGCAACAACAAAAAAGCAGCTTATCTGCAACAAGGGGCCTCAGCCTAAATCATTTTGAGTATAGAAAATAAAAAAGTATTTACCTCTATTTATGCTTTGATTCCAAAGATACAGAGAGAATTTTAAATTGACCTTTAAGGATACATGGGACACTTCTGCACCAGACATTTTGCCGCGGACCCTCCTGTTGCAAAAATGAGACTAAATTAGCTGGTTTTCGCTGTAGGTTTCATCCGTAATTCCTATTTGGCTGGCTCTGCTTTCAATTTTTGATTTTGGGGGGCCTGACACCGGACACCAGCATCAATCAGCTTTTCTTAGCAGACCCAGTGACGCTAACAAGCCGACCTCCAGTAATCCAGCTGGTCACTACACAGTGATGGATCTGTCCTTCCAGCCCCATTCTCTGTGCTCCGGCGCCAGCACCTACTGGAAAGAGCTGATAGGTCGAGGTGCTGGGTGTCGGACCACCCACTGATCTGATATTGATGACCTAATATAAAGACAGGTGATCAATATCTGTAACCCAGCAAACTATTTTAGGCTAAGGCCCCACGTGATGTCCCGCAGCAAAAAAGCGCTGTGGGAAAAATCGTGGCGGCAGCACATCGCAGTTTTTCCAGCAGTACTTTGGACAGATTGTTCACAGAGGTTTCCTCTGTGGACTTTCTGCTTCAGTTATACCTAAAGGGTATAACTGGCATTTCCATATGTATAATTGACATGCTGCGATTTTCAAAACCGGGATGATTTTGGAAATCACCACGTATCCGCTGCACATTTTTTACCACAAAGTGGGGATGGGATTCGCTAGGGATCCACTTTGCTGTGACTGTAAAACGCCGTGTTTTTTTAAAGTTTTTATGTTAAACGTAGTTTTTAAGATGTTTTATGATCATTTTTAGATTTTCCATGTCACTATCTGTATGTAAATAAAAATACTAAATCCTATGTTTTTAACTCTGGCCGTTAAGTCTAATGACAGACACTTCCCAATTCTGTAGGGTTTTCCTTGCAGCAGTTGCCTCATTTACATCACAGAGAAAACAAACAATATTACAATTCAAGATAACACATCTATAGATAACACCATTGACCCATCACTACATCCACTACAGATAATAGATGAGGTCTCAGGTTATCTATTCTCCCTCCCTGCACAGAGCATATCTAAAATAAGCTCTCCAACTCTCCCATAGACCACAATGAGTTGGCTCCAGAGAATTGCTGACAACGTCCATGAGACTACTGTAAATTATACCACTAAATGCAGAGCAGAAATGAAGCACAGGCAAGATGGCCGCCCCCATAGTCATATACTGACAATAGAATTAAAAAAATCTACAATCAGAAAATAAAAACAGATTACAAAAAGGGTTTATATATTTATCTGATATCTTTAATACGTTAAAAAATGGAAATACATTTTCTTGTAGTTTCATTCACGCTGCTGTGTTGCAATTTAGAAGGAGCCTGTCGGCAGATTTGATCCTTCAGTGCTAGACAGTGCTAGGTGAGAGCTTAATAGGATTAAAACCGTAAAAACTGCTGACAGATTCTCTTTAAGACCTTGTTCACATATACTTTGCCCTGGGCATTAGTGGTGCAGTTAGGTCCAGCATTATATAGGTATTCTATTTATTTATTTTTTTTCGCAAAAATGTGGCGAAAATCTAGTCAGGAATTGAAGCTATCTTCCTTATTTAAAATGTTTTTTTTTTTTTTTGTTTTTTTTAAAAATTAAACTCAAGGAATTTGAAATTTATGTTTTTCTATTCATTCATGCTTTACTTGTGCATGCCTCAGAAAGTAGTGCGAATATGGGGTATAGACAGAATCAGTGACTAGGACCACATCACCTATAAATAGAGACCTGCATAGATACAAGTGCAGATTATTTTATTAAGGATCGTAGCGTGCGGGTGGTGTTGCCTGCTTTAGATACCTAGAAGCATTGACATGGAGGGTCCCATCATAAATCAAATGTACCATAATGTAGACAGCCTTAACCTTGGCTTTCAACCTAGTAGTCAGCCATTTATGTTATCTATGCAGGGAATTTAGATCTCTGGATCAATAAATGGAGCTCTAGTCCATATAAAGGCTTGCACATCACTGCTGAGGCCAGAGATTGATCGCAGCAGTGACAAACAGAAGGGACTGGGGCTTTGGAGCTGGAGCATTCCAATGGATAGTTATACATTTATGTTATCCAGTTTCCTGCCTTTAGTTAAAGGGGTTTTCCAGGATTTTTTTATGGAGGACTAACAGCCAGCGCCCCTATGGATCAGCTGTTTGGGGGCTGCATCCAATCACCATGATACATAGTGTACAGGGTCAGAATCAGATAGCTCTGTATACTGCATAGTGGCCAGGAAGCGGTATAGCATCTCAGCTCACACTGACATCTGATATTTATGTCCTAAGGATAGACCATTAAAAAAAAAATCCTGGCCAACCCCTTTAATTTTTGTAAAAAAATGTTGGGCAAACCCTTTTGACGTATTTGTTAAAAGGATTAACTTTTACCCTTTCCCGCTGCAGGGAATTTTCAATTTTTGTTTTTGACTCCCCACCTTCCAAACCCCATAACTTTTTTTTATTTTTCCATTCACAGGGCCATATGAGGGCTTAATGTTTGCAGGACAAATTATAATTTCTAATGGTGCAATTTATTATTCTGTATGATGTACTGGGAAGCTGGAAAAAAATTCTGAATGGGGTGGAATTGGAGAAAAACTGCGTTTGTGTGACTTTTTTATGGGTTTTGTTTTTATGGCTTGTACTGTGCAGCCAAAATGACATGTCACCTGTTTTCTACATGTAGAAATCAGGCAATACCAAATTTATATAGTTTTATTTGCATTTTAACCCCTTAAAAAAATCCAAAACTTTGTAAATCTATTGGTTTGATCGCTTTTTATTTAAATTTTTTATGAGAGGCAAAAGAAGTGAAAAAACGGCAGTTCGGCGATCAAATTTTCTCCCGGCCACTGTTAATGTTAATTTTGTGTGGGGGGCACTAATGGGCAATTATACTGTGGGGGATACTAAGAAGCATACCATGAGGAGGCATCATAATGGGGCATTATAGTGTGCCCCATACAGAATAATTCTCCTTAATCCCCCCCACCCACCCCATAATGCTCCTTAGTGCCCCCACCCACCATATAATGTTCCTTAGTGCCCCCACATACCGTATAATCCTCTTTAGTGCCCCCACACACCATATAATGCTTCTTTGTTCCCCCACACACATTGTAAAGCTCCTTAGTGCCCCCACCTACAGTATAAAGCTCCTTGGTGCCTCTATGCACCATATAAAGCCACATTAAGAAATATTTTTTCCTAATTTTTTTTGTGCGTCTTCTAGTCACACAAAATGTCAGAAAAATACTGTAAATACTGGATGTGTTCAGCTGCTGTTCAGCTCGGACCTTTACTTAATGTCAAACCCCAGTCAACAGACCAATACCAAAAGTAGGCCTAGGAGTTTTTAACCCCAGGGGGTCTGATCACTGATGCAATGCATTACAATACTAATGCATTGCAAATTACCAGCAATTGTATTACCGGCTGCATAGAGCAGCCTGTAATACAAGTTAATGAGAGACAAGCTTGGGAGCCTTCAATAGGTTCCTGGCTGTCACAGCAACTGATTGCTGGCCCTGTATCTTGTTTTAGGCGGCGGTGATCTACACAAAGATGGTGGCGCCAATGCGCCACCACAAACATAGGTTAAAGCTGACCGAGGCGCCAGAGGCCTTAATGCCCGTGATCAGGGCCAACACTAATTGCAGGCATTAGCCCGGGTCTTTGCTGTGTAATACTGGACGGCTATGGTGGCCGCTCAGCTCCTCAGTGGCCGCCATATTTAAATACCCAACATCCGCCATAATAGTATGGAGGATGTTGGAAAGGGGTTAATTGTCTACAAATTTAAATATGGCTATGTTTGTGGGAAACCTCTTTTACACCTTCAGTAAAAAGGTAAATTCCTTAAAGATTTTAAATGATTTTGATCTCACCTTAATCTTCCTTACTGACCTATTTTAAGGACAGTGTTTCACAGCCCGGTGTCATTTGAATTCTACAGGAACCATCTGTCATGAGATGAATTTTGCTAATGGTCATAAAAGATGACTTAAGCAACAAACGTGGTAAAATGCAAAAATTTCCATATTGAAAAAGAACTAATATGCTACCTCAACAAAAAAATGGAACCGTTAAGTGATTTTAAATATTTATGTGATAAAAATGCTGTGGCTAAAAAACCTTTTATCAATTTGAATATTCTGTATTTTTGTCCAGTGTAAGTAGTATCTAGTTTAAGTTAAATACAGAAAGTGATGACTAGACCATTTTTATTTAATGTGTTTTCCCGGATTAAATTATTGATGACCTATCCTTGGGATAGGTCTTCAATATCAGATCATTGGGGGTCGGTTACCTGGCACCTCCACCGATCAGTACTTTAAAGAGGCTGTAGCATTTGGATGCACGCTGGAGCATCTTCACTAGTTGCCAAGCACAGCGCCATACACTGCATAGTTGCTTTGCTTGTTATTGCATCTCAGCCCAATTCACATAAATGAAGCTGAACTCCCATGTGACTGATGGATGTAATGTCACTTTGAGCTGCTGATCTATGGGAGACCCCCACCTATCTAATATTGATGATCTATCATCAATATTTTACTCACAGAAGACCTCTTGAGGCAGGGGCCCCACGTGGTGTAAACGCCAAGATTCGCCCGCGGCAGAAACACCGCAGAAAAAATGCCAGGCGTTTTACAGTCAGAACAAAGTGGATGAGATTCTAGCGAATCCCATGTCCACTTTGTGGTAAAAACTGCGCTGCGGACATGCGGAGATTTCCAAAACTGGCACGGCATGTCAATTATACCTACGGAAACACTAGCGGTTTCCCCATAGGTATAATTGAAACGGAAAGTCCAGAATCCTCTGCAAATTTTTTGTCTAAAGCGCTGTGGGAAGAACCACGATGCGTTCCCGCTGCGGTTTTGCCCGCAGCGCTTTTTTGCTGCAGGACGCCATGTGGAGCCTTAGCCTTAAAGAAGACCTTCCACCACCTCCACAGTTTCCTTCACTTTACATCCTTCAATAGGTGCTGCTCCACTAAATCTGGCATAGTTAAAAATTTTTCTCTGGACTCCATCATTCCCGAGTAGTAATTGCTCTTAGCTGTACTGTCAGGTAGGCAATCCCTGTCTTTCTGTTCCAGGCTAGGACTGCCCACCTGACAGTAGAGAACATAATAGTGCTGGAGCTAACAAAAATGCTTACTCAGTAATGGTGTGGGCTAGATAAAAAATTCCAACTGCACTGGAATCAATGTAGCAACATCAATTGAAGGATGCAATGAGTTGGAGCTGGTGGAGGTGATGAAAGGTCCTCTTTATAGAGAATTTGTATAACGTCCCTATTTAAAAAAAAAAAAAAAAAACCTACATTGGTGAGATATTTTAAGTCAAATGTCAGAGAAGGACTTAAGTTTGGTAAATATGTTACTTTTACTTGCAGCTGTATTCTTTATTCTGGTTAGTTGTGTCTGTCAACTTGTTAACGTGAAAGAAAGTGCAATATTGTTGGTCGTCACTTTTTTAATTAGCTTCTGATAAAGCAGCAACCATCTGTAATTTTTATATCGTATTCTATTTTGAAAAATAGGAAATTTGCTAAAAAAATTTATGAAAACAAAAAGTGTCTATATGAGTAAAAGATAAAAAATGACTAAGCATCGACTGTTAATTGAAAGGTTTTTTTTTTTCCCACCATCTCCAAGTCAGCAGAGTGAAGGAGAAGCCCTGGTAACAGAACAGTGGGTAGGTGGTCATCACTGGAGTGCCGTGGTGGCTTAACTGAAGTACCTGGTATAACAGGGATAGAAACTTGTCCGTTGTCATTGTGACTGAGTATGTTCCCCTCAAGCATGTGTGGATGTGACTCCTCCTGTATGTGACCTATCCAAGGACAGGGCAGCCACTCACTTTGTTAACTGCAAAATGCACATACTCAATCGCAGATCTGGTTATCACAGGTGTTTTAGTTGAGGTAGTAATTCAGTACAGTACAAGTTAACAGTAGTTGATCAGACAGAGCAGAAATTAACATCAGTTGCTCACATACAGCAAGTTCAGCAGGTCTTTAGGTCTAGTGGGTCACTCAACAACATTACAGCATGATAGACGTACCCCACGGAAACACACACCATTATCCTGGCCTGTTGCTCTCAGATCACATGGGTTCTACTGCTCTATAAAACAAGATTTGTAACACAAGCTTTTGGGTAAATCCTGGGATCCAGCCACAGACTGACATCAACACTCTGCACTGACGGGTGGCCAAAATATTCAGAAATGGTGCTCTAGATTGAAGAAGTCGAAAGGAGCAGGAAACCCTCCTATTATAATTGACTTTCCAACGGAGCATGACTACCAGGTATCAAGCCATAGCTTGAAAAGACTGTAACGTGAAAATCACAACGCCCCCTGCAATATCTGGAAGTGCAATGACTCTACAACAAAATACTTAAAGTGATGTCTAGCACAAAACACAGATCACAGTCAAAGTAACATATACAAAGTTAAAGTAACGTATACAAATTCACAGTATACACAGTGCTTTACTTCACAGTTGCAATGCATTAAGAGAATATAAACAGCTTATAAACTCTATACAAGGCAAACGTGGTACATTGTGAGTAAGGACCCAGTCTTATTCTCCCACATATGGCCATACTTGTCAAAGGTGGTATCTATAGCTCAGTCTCCTTCTGACCTGTTTAATGAATGGAGAGAGTGGCAGTTTCCAGCATAGCACTATCATATGGATAAAACTAAGGAAGAGAATACAGTATAGCAAATAATGGGATGCAATAACTTGTAAATTCTAACCTTTATTATTGATTTATTAAAATATCATTTGAACTCCATAAAGCTCTACACCATACTATGGTGTTGTGCTGAGCAGATGGTTAATGCTCAGCGCTGTAATATTGTAGTGTGATGTCTCGGGGTACAACCACTTGTACCCCTAGTCTATAGAACTACCAAAGGACAAGGCAGCCCATTCATTTCTACAGGATCACTAACACAAATGCTTTACTAAGGGAGCGGTTGTTCAGCCACAAAGTAGTTAATACAAGTTGCTTAAATAAAAAAGTTGTGGATTTTGCAATACAGAGTGTAAAATATTCCAGATATAATTCTTAGTAAAATGATTCTATAGTGTAATACAATTTAAAGATAAAGTATGGATAACAAAAAAAAACAAAAAACAGATATGCGCTTCTCAAATTCTCAGTGATACAAAGAGTTAAAAAGCACCAAATTTGGGGGGGGGGGGAATATGTCTAGTGGCACATGGAGGCAAACATATAGATTTACTGCACAAGCATCCAACTGCTCTAACAGCGGTTTAAATGGGTTCTAATGGCCCATTTTTATCCTCACTAGCAGCACATTGTGACTTCTAGTAACACCAGAAGCCTCAGAGAGAAAAAGGGAAGAAAAAGAAGAGTCCACTGAAATAACATATTTTTTCTTGTGCTCTATTACAGAACCTAGGGCTATTCTGAGAAGAGAAGATGCCTACAACCACTTACCTAGAATTAGACAACTCCTGTTGTTTTGGACTCCTCTCCACGTAGACCACCATCAGATGCAGTGGTGACATCTCATCTGGTTGCCCTGATTCCCACTGTCATGTAAGATTCTCTGGGATCCCACGGACACCAGACTCATGGTAAGTATCAGTCCCACCCATAACAGCTACCCCTGACATGTGAGTAGACAAGCAAAACTCACAACCTCTTTTCCTCTGCTGCCAAGCTCCATGACATCTGCCACTCCATCAGGCTCCACTAATTCTATTACAAAACCCGCTATGAGAACATTATTGGCAGACTTGCTCACTTCTATAAATAATCAGTACCACCCAAACATCACTGGGGAAACACCTCGCAAATTGAGGTGGAATTGATGGCAGCACACAACAACCTTATGGATAAATCCCCCAATATGATTTTGGAGGATAATATTCAATCTATGAAGGCTAAAATTGCATCTAAAACATAGTGTAGAACACTCTTTCTCTACCCAATTTCTAGCTCTCTAAGGGTAGCTGCACATGACCGTGTTTCACCCATGAAACTCAGTCCGTGTGTTGGCCAGATCTACTGGCTTGAACTTTATGCTGGGAGCGGGACTCTTAGCATCCTCGTTAACAATGATGGTAGGAGTTCCTACATCCCAGCGACATACTGTCCAGTATCAATGACAGTATGGGACAGTATGTCGCTGGAGGCAGGGATCATAGATAACTATACTGCTAGGAGTCCCGTTCAAGCCGGTAAATCTAGCTAACACACGGACCGAGTTTCATGGGTGAAACTTGGTCATGTGCAGCTACCGTTAGGCAAACACAGCAGAAGTTAAAGTGAAAAGTGACATTAAAATGAAAGAGACATTATCTATTCAGACCCCAGAGTATAACAGGTGGAGGCCCAGGGGAGGTGTAAAATATAAAAAAAAATTATATTCACCTTTCGTTACCTCATTTGGGCCTCCCTCCAGCGCTACATCATTACAACCTATGAGTCTCAGGTCAGTCCTAGCAACCTTTTTGAAGTCTGCAGACCATAGCTAAACAATTGCAGACATTTTTGTAGGAATTGGAGAGAAAAGAGCAGGGAGAAACTGTCCCCAGAGAGATCTCTGAACCTCAGTCCAGCCTACTATTATGCTAACCTGTGCCCACTAGTACTCCCATCCCCATCCTCTATATACTCCTCCACCACTAGGCTGCTGCACCTGCTCCAACAAGGGTCCAACAAGTTACAGAGGGATATTGGTCATAAAAAGGGATTTTAATGAGATACTGTGGTTAACTATGTACACTACCTCAACAGTATTCCCTGCAAAATGCATATGTAGGTCATATTTACGAAGAATAGTAGCAAATATTCTTCGTAAATATGACTTACATATGCATTGTCCGGCGCTCTCCTATTGATGTCAAAGTGCTTTTCTGTGAGTGCTTTTTCAAAGTGCTTTTGGCCCAGGGTCACCACTAGTAGCCCAATCACAGGCCTCAGTGGTGACCCCAAGCACACCGAGCGTCATGACATCATTTCGGCTCCTGCTTTGGCGCTAAATTCAAATGGATGAGTCACAGGAGATCCGCTGCCCCTATTGAATTCTATGATCTATGATAAATACCTTATCTCCAGAGTATGTCTTATGAGAATAGCCACTTGTCCATGAGCCCCTTAGCAAACTGATGCGTGGAGACTAAACAATTTTATCCTTCAACATCCCCACATACTTCTAAGGTTCTTAAGAAGTATTTTGTTACCAATAATAGTAACCAAGTCAATGATGTCACCTTATGGTGTTGCCTTAAGGTCCCTATGAGAGGCTACTTTATCAAGCAGTTTTCTGATGCAAATAAACTAGCCAACAATTAGAGTTACACTTACAATCCTAGTTGAGTCAGTTCCATAGGCAGAAAAAACTATCATACTCGAAAGAGAGAGCATTGGAAATATCCACAATCTCACAGCAATTACCTGACCTGAATGTCCATGCTCATGACCTAGCTCTTAGAAAGCTACGGCTGACTCATTACTGGACAGGTAATAAACCTGGAGCATTACTAGGCAGCTCAGCAGCTCAAGACACAAGTGACCAAGCAAAGAATCCCTTATTTCTATAATAAGCAGAATGTCAGAATAATGAACCCCAAGGGTAAATAGGCAGATACTATGGCAGAAAACTACGAACCTTTCTATAACTCTATTCTAGCAGTCTGGACAAATTGTGGCACACATAAGTGAACAAAATACCCAGTGTCAATACATCTGTCTCCCATTTTTTCTGCACCAGAAGAGCCAGGATGGAAACAATTCCTGCATACAAAGGGGTGACTCGGGTGTATCATTGGAGTTGCACAAGTTGGAAAAAGCTATTTGGGGCAATTGACAGGGACATTGAGAAGTGAGGAGCCATTTTTAAGAAAATGAGCCTGGAAAAGCCTTTTAATGTAATGTGTATTTCCAGGATAGGCCATCCCATAAAACTCCTAAATTTCTGAATTACTAATACGTATCCATATTTACATTTTGGGTAGTGATACTGTAGAATAAAAACAAAGGGATTTTCCAGAATTTGGGATAACTTCTGGTGTGGCTGGGGTTGATGTAAAAAAAAAAAAGCCTACACACCTGTTCCTGGGACTCTGTTGTCTGCGCCCGGTCGCCTTTCGCGTCACTCACAGTGTGCCCTTGCCACTAGTAAGGAACTGGTGACATATGTGAGTGACATCACCAGTCCCTCTCCAGGGATTGCTGAGGCCTCTGATTGGTTTAGGCGTTTATTTGTGTCTCATGGTTTCCAGAGATGCAAGCCCAAAAGAGAGCTGGAAGTGAACAACAGAGCTCAGGGGACAGGCGAGTATGCCTTTGTCGTCTTTTACATCCACCCTGGCCGCCTCATAGGCTTCCCCAAATCCTGGACAACCCCTTGGTGTCCTGGTGTCCAATCCTCTTAACCAATGCCAAACCACCATTAGAGTATATACATCCGGGCGGACTACTATATATACATCCTTGCAAGGTTAGCCTGCTCCACAAAATCATGCAGCTTTAGGAACAGGATGCCGACTGTTTATTACCGTCCCTGCCTTCCTAATCGATGTGTACACAGCACCATGAGGCTCTGGAGTACAGTATAGGAGGCTGTATTCCTCCTGCAACTGGGGCTGTATCTTGCAGCCCCAGTTACAAGAGAAATCATTAAAAAAAAAAAATTAAAGTTAAAATTAAAATGGAGGGCACAGTGTGTAAAAAAAAAAAAAAAAAAAAAACTACACGCACCTATCCCAAAGGAAAAAAATGTTATATCCCAAAAAACAGCATGTACGGAAAAAAAACAAAAATATGTCTGAACCAGGGGAAATAGCCTGGTACTGAAGTGGTTATACAAGCATTAAAATTATTCTTTATTTATTAAATATTTTACAGAATTTTGACTATTTTTTAAATTTTTATTTTTACTTGTTTTCCAGATATTACATTTTAATATAGAAACGACTTATACCTGAAGCTTAATTTCACATTGACAGTAAAAGTCAGCTACTGCCGATATATTCACTGCCTAGTGATGACCTCTACTACATAGTGAGCCGTGCAGCTTGTGGGGATCCTGGTTTCCATAGTTACAAGATTTCATAAAGTTCGCAGAATTCCTCTCAGGAACGTATCCAACCTTGTATTAACTACATCCACAGCATGGACTTGTGTTCTGCAGCAGTAATTGTCATCATTGAAATAAGGCTTAGCCCATAGGAAAATACGTGGATGAGAAAAATAATCATCAGGTGAAGGTGCAGAAGGATTTGCTTTATTAAATGTGTTGTCATCATTAAAAATTTAGATACTATTTTTCTTAGAAAAAGTAATAAAGCACATATCAATATTGGATGGTTAATGGTCATACGGTTTTGCAGGTGAAACTCCTGTTTACTGGTGATATTGTGCAGTTTCAATTTTGTAAACTATTTGTAAACTGCCCCCCACACATTGGCATGGTTTTGGGATGTATGCAGCCACTGACAAATAGGTCGATAGTAGAGATGGGCAAACATCTTAGGATTTGTTTAGTTTCAGGTTCAGCCGACTGGGGTGCTTGATTCGTTTCAGGTCAAACAAGTTCAGTACAAACCACATCTTAAATTGGCTTAAAACATAGTGTAGAAGACTCTCAGGGCTCTTAGGAACCTATCTATAAAACATAGTGCAGAACACTGTCAGGGCTCCTAGGAACCGATCTATAAAACATAGTGTAGAACACTATCAGGGCTCCTAGGAACCTATCTATAACACATAGTGTATAACACTGTCAGGGCTCCTAGGAACCGATCTATAAAACATAGTGTAGAACACTATCAGGGCTCCTAGGAACCTATCTATAACACATAGTGTATAACACTGTCAGGGCTCCTAGGAACCTATCTATAAAACATAGTGTAGAACACTGTCAGGGCTCCTAGGAACCTATCTATAAAACATAGTGTATAACACTAACAGGGCTCCTAGGAACCTATCTATAAAACATAGTGTAGAACACTATCAGGGCTCCTAGTAACCTATCTATAACACATAGTGTATAACACTGTCAGGGCTCCTAGGAACCTATCTATAAAACATAGTGTATAACACTGTCAGGGCTCCTAGGAACCTATCTATAAAACATAGTGTATAACACTAACAGGGCTCCTAGGAACCTATCTATAAAACATAGTGTAGAAGACTGTCAGGGCTCCTAGGAACCAATCTATAAAACATAGTGTAGAACACTCTCAGGTCTCCTAGGAACCTATCTATAAAACATAGTGTAGAACACTGTCAGGCTCCTAGGAACCTATCTATAAAACATAGTGTAGAACACTGTCAGGACTCCTAAGAACCTATCTATGCAATTTCTAGCTCTCTAAGGCAAACACAGCCAAAGTTTGTCCCCCCCTCCGACGAAGCCTGTGTAGTGAAACGCGCGTCGGGCTGCGTTCATCTTTCTGGTCGCAGTATGTCTTCTACTTTATAATGTATTTTTATGTGTTCATGCCTTTTTGTGTTTTCTATGCTAATGCATGTACATATACACAGCCTTGTATTATTTTATATTATACATTGTACCTTGTACCAGAGTATGCAAATTAGTGGACACATGCAAATAGTGTATTACATTATATACAGACAATTATTTATGTGTGAATACATCTAGCATCTTGTATGATATCTAGACATTTTATCGTCATTATTTGTATATTCGCATAGCTCTTTATATTTTGTTTGTTTTGTTTGGGCAGAGCCTTCACATAAGCATTTTGTGCTGCTGACCTTCTAGGATGATGTTCCATTGTGACTGTGTTCTGTGTTGTTCCTCCTTTATAATTGCTGTTCTTTTACCCTTTATTTATTAATAAAATATGAATTTTATGATTTATTTCTACTCAGTGAGTCTCATATTGTGTTTTATGTGCTACAGCAAAAGTTATGTCAAAATTAAAATGACATTATTATACTCTGGGGTCTCTTCAGACCCCAGAGTATAATAAGTGGAGGCCCAGGTGAGGTGTAAGAAATAAAAAAAACATTTATACTCATCTTCCCTTACCTCTTTTGGCCTCCTCACGGTGTCCAGAGCTCTCCAGTGGCCCGGGGAGGAGAGTCACTGCTGGGGCCTGTGTGAGCCACCAGCGGTCACATGGGCAAGCCCCATGTATCATTGAAAGAAGATGTAAAAATTATTTGAATATGACCAGATAGAGAATTTGTATTCTGAGCCCTACTGGGGACAGTACGTGACAAGGTCTGCAAAGAGCTGTGGAATATATTGGTGCTAGCAAGCAAGAGCAACAGAGCAAGAGAAATAATATAACAAGCTCCAAATTATTATGCAAATTGGATTTAAGTGTTATAAAGTTTAAATATTTTTGTTTTTCAATTAAACTCATGACTGGTCTTGTGTCTCAGGGCTCTTTGGATCACTTAAACCAATCTCAAACACCAGTGATAATTGGTTTTCTAGGTGAGCCCAATTAAGGCTAAGGTCCCACGTTGCAGAAACGAAGTGTGTTTTGTTGCAGATTTTGCTGCGCTTTTTTCAGCCAAAGTCAGGAGTGGATTTAGCACTAGAAGTCCCAGAGAGGGGTCATTTAACATTTCTACCTTTGGAACCCAGAGACGGGTCGAATGACCTGAAGGATTTTATCTAACATCCTATAATCACCGTCTTTTGTTCTGTAATTAAGGCCATTACTGTCACACCACAGGAGGTTGTTGTTTTCCATTGAGTTTAGCCATTTAGTGTCTAGTTAGTTCTATTCAGTTTATTGTATTTGATAATATAAAGACTATACATATTGTATTAAGTTTAGTTTTATTTGAGCAAAAAAGCACTGAAACAATTAATCATTTTTTATATATTTTAAATAGAATTAGAAATTTTAGAGCAAGGTACAGCTGTGAGTAATGACCAGAAGCATTTGTCTAAGGCAGGGGTAGGCAACCTTTTTTGTTCGGCGTGCCGATTTTAATAAAAAAAATCAAAGATGAGGTACTCGGAGTGCCGGTCAATAATTGTAAGTCTGACGACCCCTAAACTAAAGTCATATACCACAAACCATAACACAGAAGTGCTGCCACCAGATGCTTTAGGACACATGCGTTTACTGCTATTTCCTGGGACACTCCTGTACTTTCTGATTAGAAGCAATGAAAGTCCATGTGCAGCCCCCAGTTAGTGGTAAATTTATTGTGTCCAGGAGCCCTGTATGGCGGCATCCTTATGGTGAATACACACTATGTATCTGGATGCAGCTATATTTGGAACTTTTTCATTCAATGTAAAACTGGTGCATTTTTGCACAAAAAAAAACAAAGCCGGAGTTTTCTGTGCAAAAACACATCCTTAATATAGAAAACACACCGTTATACAGAATAATGTCCCATAGTGGTCCCTGCACACGGTATTATGTCCCATAGCGGCCCCTTCAACATGGTATATGTCCCATAGCTGCCCCTACACACGGTATTTGTCCCATAGCTGCCCCTGCACACAGTATTTGTCCCATAGCGGCCCCTGCACACGGTATATGTCCCATAGCGGCCCCTGCACATGGTATTATGCTCCATAGTGGCCCCTGCACATGGTGTTTGTTGCATAGTTGTGTCACAGAAGAAGCTTGAGAGTAGATTATATGGGATAATCAGCATTTACTTCTTAGAACATGAGGTAAACAGCATCAAAACCTTAACACAGCAAAACTTGAAAGTAAAAAGGACCTTTTACAATAGAGAGATAAAAAGCAAGGTACAGCAAGTCTCACATAGCATACCATTACACTCTATTCAGCATATAACACTAATAACATCGCCATCTACTGTCAGATAGATGTAAACTTCTGCACACAAATAAGTCTATCTGTTGCATATATATGTATATAGTATATACCAACACCCTTTCTCAACAGTAAGAACTTATTCAGTTAAATATAATCTCTTCATCAGTCTCTGGTGTCTTTCAGCACTCAACGCCTTTGTGAAAATATCTGCTGTCATATCTTCAGTTGGGCAGTATTCTAAATTCAGAATTCCTTGTTCCTGATGATCCCGTAAGAAATGAAACTTCACATCAATGTGTTTAGTTCTGGGATTAACTCTTTCCATCTGAGCAAGAACAAGACATCCTTGATTGTCTTCATGTAACGTTGTTGGTCCTAACTGTTGTTGTCCTAAGTCTGTTAGTAGTTGTCTTAACCAAAAAACTTCTTGAGTCGCATGGGTGGCGGCTACATATTCTGCTTCTGTAGACGATAGTGTTACTATAGATTGTTTTTTACTAGTCCAACTAATTGGTCCGCCCGAGAGTAAGAAAAAAATAGCCACTGGTAGATTTTCTATCAATTGGATCTCCAGCCCAGTCTGCATCAACATATCCAGTTAAAACGCATTCATCACTTGTAGGTAGTTTCAGTTTAACGTTGCTAGTTCCTTTCAGATAACATATTACTCTCTTTACAGCTTTCCAATCCATTTCATTGGGGTTTGACACTTTTCTGCTCAAAATTCCTACTGCTGCTGCAATGTCTGGCCTTGTAACAGTCGCTAAATATAGTAATTTTCCCATTGCTTTTCTGTATAGCTCATTATCTGGTAACATATTTTGTTCACTTTTAAGTTCCTTCAGATAATTAGTTTCCATTGGAGACTTTTCTGGTTTCGCATCTTTCAGTCCAAATGTTTCTATTATATCTTTGATCATGTGATTTTGGTTAAGTTGGAAACTCCCATCTTCTTCTCTTTCTATCTGTATCCCTAGGTAATGCTTCACATTTCCCAGATCTTTGATCTCAAAGTGTTGATCCAAAATTTTCCGTATTTCAGCTTCATCCCTTTCTCTTTCAAAACAAACTAAAATATCATCAACATATATCAGTACATAGATCCATCTGTCATCTAGTTTCTTTGTGTATAGACAGGGATCCGCTTTGCTTCTTAGAAAATGTTCATTTATGAGCACTTCAGTGATTTTATCATTCCACGCTTTAGCGGCTTGTTTTAAACCGTATATACTTTTCTGTAGCTTACAAACCATGTTTGGGTTCTCTTTATCTTTGAATCCTGGAGGTTGTTCCATGTAAATTTCTTCTGTTAAATCTCCATTCAGAAATGCTGTCTTTACATCCAGATGTTTCAATTCCATTCCTTTAGTAGCTGCAACTGCAAGCAAAGTTCTGATTGTAGTATGCTTGACAACCGGAGCAAATGTTTCATCATAGTCTTCTCCGTATTTTTGAGAATAACCTTTAGCTACGAGTCTTGCTCGGTATTGTTCAGCGGTGCCATCTGTTTGGTATTTAACTTTAAAAACCCATTTACATCCTATAGCTTTTCTCCCTTTTGGTAATTCTGTCAGTGTCCATGTCTTTGAATCATGCATGGATTTCATTTCTGTTTCTGTAGCCTTTATCCACTTATTGGCTTCTTCTTCTGAAAGTTGAGATATATCCTCCCAAGATGTAGGTTCATATACTTTATTTGTACTTGCCTTGTATGAAAGACGTACAGGTGGTTTTCCTTTGTTTTCTCTCATTGAACGTCTTGGTTCTGTGTCTGTCTGTAGTTCTATCTCTTCACTTTCAGTATTTTGAACTTTATCAATTTCAACTTCTTTTTCATCAGATGTTCCTGGATTTATATCACTGTTGTCTCTCTCATTTCTCATTTCCAGTGATGTCATAATGTTATCATTTAGATCTTCAATGAATGTTACACTGTTACTCACCGTAACTCTGTCTTTTTTAGGATCTAGGATTCTGTATCCTTTGCAGTTGTCACTATATCCAACAAATATTCCTTCTATGGCTCTGTTTTGAAGTTTGGAGCGTTTCTCTTCTGGAACAAAAACAAAAGCTTTGCAACCAAAAACTCTTAAATGATTCACACTTGGTTTCTTACCATGCCACAGTTCATATGGGTTTTTTTTCAGTTTTCTTGAAAAAAGTCTATTTTGCAGATAAGTAGCTGTCATTGCTGCTTCACCCCAGTATTTCTCTGGTAGTTTGGAATCTGTTAGCATGCATCTTATCATTTCAGTCAGAGTTCTGTTTTTCCTTTCTGCTACGCCATTTTGTTCAGGTGTGTATGGAACAGTTTTGTGATGCTCTATTCCATTCTGTCTTAAATAGTTCTCTATTTGGTGTCCTGTGAATTCACCTCCATTATCACTTCTAATGATGATTGGCTTCCTCTGAAACTTATTATACGACTTTGACACGTATTCTTCTAATTTACTGAAAACTTCACTTTTGTTCTTTATTAAGTACGTGACTGTGTATCTTGAGTAGTCATCTATAAAAGTCACCATATATCTATTACCTCCTGATGTGGTTACTTTCATGGGTCCACATACATCAGTATGCACCAAGTCAAGTGGTTTTGTGCCTTTTGTTTCACTCTCTTTAGGTATAGACACTCTTGTAGCTTTAGATTTTATACAACATTCACATCTTACAATAATTGAGCAATCAGATATCAACAGATCTTTTGTCAAATTTTTGTTCTGTAATGCCATGATACTCTCAGGATGTCTGTGTCCTAAGCGTCTATGCCACATGTGAATACAATTCTTGTGATCATGTGTACATAACTTCATCTGTTCCTTTAATGTGTCTAGATGATATAATTGTTCACCTGCTTTTACATTTATTATTATCTTGTCTCCTGCTAGGATTGTACATTCATCATCTTTGAATTTTACAGTAAGTCCTTTAGCTGTTAGACGTTTTACAGATAATAGTCCTCCATCTAGTCCTGGAACATATAACACATCCTTTACTAGTATCTTTGAATTATGCCCAAATTTATCAGAATAGATTAGCATTCCTTGTCCAGTACCTTCCACGGTTATTTTGCTCCCATCTGCAAGGTAAATAGCTTCCTTCTTATTTAGATCAAGTTCAGTAAAGAAGCTCTTATTACTTGTCATGTGACTTGTTGCTCCTGAGTCAATATACCAACTCATTGATAACCTTTTATCGGTTACTTTAAATGTACCATTCCAGTGATCTGCATGTGGGTTAGATATTGTGCTTTTCATCTTCTGTTTACTTTCTTTATGGTATAACTTCTGTTCTGCTTTCCATATAGTACAGTCTTTCTTTAAATGTCCCTTTTTCTTCCATCTGAAACATTCTCTTGTTTCTGTTTTATAGGTCCTCTTATCTGTAATTTTAAGAGCATTTACACTGTCCTTTTCTGTGGAATCATTTGTTTGTTCTTTCCTTCTCTGGTATTCATCTATGAGTCGTGTTTTTACAAACTCTAGTGTAATGTCTGCTTCAGGTCTTGTTTCTAGTGCATTTATCAAAGCAGTGTATGAATCCGGCAAGCTACACAATAATATTGCTGCTACATGACTTTCTTTAATATCTTCACCAACTGATCTCAGCTGTGTTATCACTTCCATCATGGAGTTTATGTGCTCCTGCATGTCTTCCTGTGCACTTAATCTCATCTTGTAAAGTTTCCTTAGCAGAAACAATTTGTGATTTAAGCTGGATCTTTCATGTAACTTTCTCAATGCTTCCCACATTCCCTTTGCTGTATTCTCATTCCTTATGTGGATTAACTGATCATCTTCCACTAATAAGCTGATAGTAGCTCTTGCTTGTCTGTTTTTCTTATCCCATATCTCATTATTATCATTGGGTCTATCTGTAGTGATTACATCCCATAAATCATCTTTAGACAATAACATCTCCACTTTGAACTTCCATAACTGATAGTTCTCATTGTTCAGCTTAGCTACTGTAAGTCTGAATTCTGAATTGCTGGTCATTTTAACTTGTCTTACTTGTTTGGAGAGAATTGTTCTGAAGAATCCTTTTGCATTCACTGGGTCTTTTTGTCTTCTATGCCTGGGCCCATAACCTGTTGCATAGTTGTGTCACAGAAGAAGCTTGAGAGTAGATTATATGGGATAATCAGCATTTACTTCTTAGAACATGAGGTAAACAGCATCAAAACGTTAACACAGCAAAACTTGAAAGTAAAAAGGACCTTTTACAATAGAGAGATAAAAAGCAAGGTACAACAAGTCTCAAATAGCATACCATTACACTCTATTCAGCATATAACACTAATAACATCGCCATCTACTGTCAGATAGATGTAAACTTCTGCACACAAATAAGTCTATCTGTTGCATATATATGTATATAGTATATACCAACAGTATTATGCTCCATAGTGGCCCCTGCACACGGTATATGTCCCATAGCGGTCCCTGCACACGGTATTATGCTCCATAGTGGCCCCTGCACACGGTATTATGCTCCATAGTGGCCCCTGCACACGGTATTATGCTCCATAGTGGCCCCTGCACACGGTATTATGCTCCATAGTGGCCCCTGCACACGGTATATGTCCCATAGTGGTCCCTGCACACGGTATTATGCTCTATAGTGGCCCCTGCACACGGTATTATGCTTCATAGTGGCCCCTGCACACGGTATATGTCCCATAGTGGCCCCTGCACACGGTATATGTTCCATAGTGGCCCCTGCACACGGTATATGTCCCATAGCGGTCCCTGCACACGGTATTATGTCCCATAGTGGCCCCTGCACACGGTATTATGCTCCATAGTGGCCCCTGCACACGGTATATGTCCCATAGTGGTCCCTGCACACGGTATTATGCTCTATAGTGGCCCCTGCACACGGTATTATGCTCCATAGTGGCCCCTGCACACGGTATATGTCCCATAGTGGCCCCTGCACATGGTATATGTCCCATAGTGGCCCCTGCACACGGTATATGTCCCATAGTGGCCCCTGCACACGGTATATGTCCCATAGTGGCCCCTGCACACGGTATATGTCCCATAGTGGTCCCTGCACACGGTATTATGCTCTATAGTGGCCCCTGCAGGCAGAAGCGCCCGAAGAGTACAGAGCGGCTGCGGAGCGTGGAATAGTGAGTACATTGTTTTTTATGTTTGATCATCTCCCCGGGGGCTCCGCTTATTATACTCGGGGGTCTGAAGAGACCCCACAGTATAATAATAGCAGTTTCGTTTCGGCCGTGTTTGGTCCGATCGAAACTGCTGGGTGAGGAGTCCGCTGCTGTGCCAGGGGAATAAGCCTCGCGTGCCAAGAGTGGCACGCGTGCCATAGGTTGCCGACCCCTGGTCTAAGGCCTCAAGCACACTAGCAAAAAAAAATTGCGCGAAAATCGCATCGCAATGCGATGCAATTTTTTTCTACGATTTGCCAATGTATTTCAATGGCACCAAGCACACCTGCGATTTTTTTTCGTGCGATTTTTTTTCATAGGTGCGATTTTCCTGCGATTTTTTTTTTTTTGTGCGATTTTTTTTGTGCGAAAAAATCCCAGAGGAGTGATCTATATGGCCAATGGGACAGATCACAAAAATATCGCAAGTAGCTGTGATTTTTTTTGCGATTTTTTTTTTTTTTTTCTGCACCCATTGACTTGAATCTAAATATACAAAAATGTAAATATACAAAAGAACAACTGTTATTTGTTTCTATGCTTTTTATTTTTGTTATGAAAATAATAAAAAAAATACAAGGAATAAAACAATTCCACACATATTTACAATAGGCTGCTGTGGGGGGCTGCGTGTGTGTGTGTGAGTGGCATGTCCTTCTTGTGTGACTAGCATTTCAGCACTCACTCAGCAGTCTGTCTGCACTGTCGGAACATACCTGGCACTGCCTGGGTATGTCCCTGGTACATTTGCCACACGTGTATTTGTAGGAGTAAACACATCTCTCAGTTGCACAATTGTTCGTGCATCGATGGTTGACCTGACACTTCGCCCTTTTGCCAGGGCTGGGTGTGGAAGGTTGTTGCCGAAGGAGTTTCTCCTTGCGTGCCTTCTTTTCAGTCACATGAGAGCCACCTAACTCTTTTGCAAGCTCAACCAGGAAGTCCACCCGTCTCTCCTGCACCCCAGTGCATGCCTGATAAAGAACATGAGCATTCAGTGCTGCCATGACAATCATGTTGTAGAACACGGCGAATGGCCATCATGGCACCATTTGGTCCATTACATCCACACCACACTTTGTGTGGTTGTATTGTGTGACCGTGTTTGGCTTCCTTTTGTTGGTATCCTTAGTCTCAACCATGCTGTGCATGCTGCTGAGAATGTAGACGGCCTTCTTTCGTTTGGGTGCATACACTGTCAGTGTGGCATCAGTGGTTGAAAACACCTGAGTGGTGAATTCAGTGCGGTCCATCTGTCTAGCGGATTGAGGAATTTCCCGGCGACTCTTGTTGACTGTGCCGAGGATAGTGGTTTTCCGGCTAAGCAGTCATTGTGCAAGTGACAATGATGTAAAGAAATTGTTCGTGGTTACAGTTCTGCCCTTGTCCATGAATGATTCCATCAGCCTCATCACTACAGTTTCGGACAGTCTCTCCCCGCTGGGACGACTGGGGTCCTTGCCAAGATATGGGAGGACATTACAGATGTACTTTGATTTCAAGTCGCAGACTACTTTGAGAAGCAGTCACATCCCCCACAGCACAAAAGGCTGCATGCAAATCTGCTAAGGTGTTAGCAAATATTCCCAGCACAACAATGCAGCTGGGGGGTGGGCAGACACTCAGGAGCAGCTTACATTCTTTTCTTTACACTCTCTTACAAGACCTGAGGTGGATCAACACAATTCCCCCCTGCAGATTCCTCAGACAATGGCCACATTTACAAATGAAAGGAAATGCTAATTGGAGCCATCAGAGTTGTCAGTTTGGACTAAGGGTCATTTGACCCTCTTTCAGGACTTGAAGGGGGAGCTCGAAATTTCTGGGACTTCTAGTGTTAACAGAAGGGAAACATCTAAGTATTTCCTTTATATTTTCCATTTCTTTTTAAGCCCCTCCTGACTTTGGATAACGAAAACACAGCAAAATCTGCAACAAAAAATGCTGCTTTTCAGCAACGTGAGGCCTTAGCCTCAAGGAACTTACTTAAGAAGGATGTTGCACAATATTAAGCAGGCTACAGGTTTCAAGCCATATGAGAAAGAAAAAGGATCTCTCTGCTCTCTATAGGCATGAAATAGTGCAATGCATTGTCAAGGTATGAAAACATTAGCTATTTCACAAAAGCTTAAGCGTGATCGCAGTACTATGAAGAGATTTGTGGCTTATTCAGAAACCAGATGGGTTCGTGCAGATAAAGGCATAATGAGCAAATTTTCTGCCAGACAAATTCATCGGATTAAGAGAACAATTGCTAAATAACCACTAAAAAGCAGCAAACAGGTATTTGAAGCTACTAGTGCCTTTGGAGTCCCATGAACCTCAAGGTGTAGGATCCTCCAGAGGCTTTCAGGTGTGCATAAACCTATTATTAGGCCACCTCTAAACAGATTGCAGTGGGCCCAGATATACATGAAGACTAATTTTGAAACAGTCTTGTTTATTGATGCCTGCCTGCCGTGCAACCCTGGATGGTCCAGATGGATGGTTGGTGGATGGCCACCATGTTCCAACAAAGCTGTAATGCCAGCAAGTAGATGACGGAGTCATGTTCATGGGAAGAATGCTGGTAGGCCTCTTTAGGATCCCTGAAGGTGTGAAAATAACTCTGCAAAGTTTATAGAGTTTCTGACTGACCACATTCTTCCATAGCAAAATCATCTTCATGCATGACAATGCACCATCTCATGCAGCAAAGAATACCTGCGAGTCATTGCCTGCTATGGGCATAAAAGTAGAGAAACTCATGGTGTGGCCTATTGAGAACCTTTGGAGTATCCTCAAGCAAAAGATCTATGAGGGTGGGTGCAATTCACATCAAAACAGCAGCTCAGGGAGGCTATTCTGACTTCCTGCAAAGAAATTCAAGCAGAAACTATCCAAAAACTCACAAGTTCAATGGATGCAAGAATTGTGAGGATGTTATCAAGGAAGGGCTCCTATGTTAACATGTAACTTGGCCTGTTAAGATGTTTTTGATTAAAATAGCTTTTGATTTCAGTAAATGTGACTTCTTACTGCTGCAAATTCAACAAATGACCATTTTCAGTTCTTTACAACCTATAAAATGTTTAGAAACTCTGTTGTGCAGAATAATTTGTAACAGTGGATTTAATTTTTTTAATTTGTGAAGAAAATTGTTATCAGTAGGAGGCTTGTCCAATAAAATTTGACTTATTCTCTAACGGTTATTCTTTTTTTATAAACTGTAATTTTTATTAGAGTTTTGTCAATAAAAAAGGAAGTATCAAGAAATAATCACAAACATCCCAGCAAATAGCAAGGAATAATAACCAGAAAGGACAATAACAAAAAAGCAACAAACACCTACAAAATGCAAGAAAAGAAAACCAGGGGGAGACATACATAAACTAAAAGAAGAAAAAAAATAGATAGGGAAAAAACGGGTAGGGGGGAGCGACCTGTCAGCGATCTAGAGGCCCTGGAGAGTACAATATGTATCACCAGATAGTCTGGAACGCCTCCATAGTGTTATTAAGATTTGCCGTCAGGTATTCAAGAGTGCGGATGTCTTTCATTTTCCCAAGTAAGTCCAGTCCCGACGGCGGAAACACCGTCCTTCAATTTCGTGCTATAAGGGTGTTTGCAGCCGTACATAGATATAGGAAGAGCCAAGGTGTCTAGGAGGGAGGCCGAGGAGATAAATCAGCGGGTCCAATGGGACTCCCTGAAGGAAGAGGGTATCCGTCATTGCCTTTACCTCCCTCCAGAAACCCAATATGAGTGGGCAGGTCCAAAATATATGATTAGAGAACCATGACTCGAAAGGCACCGCCAACACACAGGCGGTATGGCAGGATTGAGGGAGTGGAGGAGAGCGGGGCTGTGGTACCAATGCATGAATAATTTGTATTGAGTCTCCCTATAAGTTATGCACATAGAGGACTTCGCCGCTCGGGACCAGACCACCTGCCATTGACCTAAAGTGATTGTTTGACCTAGGGCCTCCTCCCATCTGGTCATGTATCGATGAACCAAGGGTATCCCACCCGTTAGGGTGGAGAGCAGTTGGTAAACATATGAAATAAAGCCCTTAGTAGATATACCAGCCCGGCAGAGCTTCTCGAATGGGGAGGGTCGGGAAACCGTGAGTGAGCCAAAGAGTGTACGGACCAGGTGGACCTCCTGTTGATAGTGAAACCACTCCGAGGACGGGAGACCAAGGGTAGAGGTGAGAAAAGCAAAGGGCCTGAGCTCCAGAGAAGAAGGGTCAACCATGTCTGCAATGCGATAGAGACCCGCTCTCGACCACACCCGGACCATATTGGAGGTCATACCCTCCGGCAGTAGGGGGGTTGTACAAAACAGAGATCATAGAAGACCTCTCAGAGGACAAGGGAAAACGGCGAGAACATTCTGACCATATGGCTTTCGTGAAACTAATAGGGCCCAGCAAGTCCGCGGGAGGGGGCGAGGGGGGGAGCCGACCCACAAAAAGGAATTAGGATGCACAGGTGCAATCTACAACTTCTCTATTTCCATCCACTTTGTAAAAGCTGGGATGGTTGCCCAGAAGGGGATACAACGCAGATGCGTCGCCCAGTAATAATGGAGTAGATGCGGGACGGCCAGACACCCACACCCTTTCCCAGCCAACATGACAGAACGGGGTATACAGTGGTGTCTGGCACTCCAGATAAACTGGAACACAGCTTTCTGTAAGCTTCTAAGCTCACCCTTGGGGACCGCTACTGGCAACGTCTGAAAGAAATATAGCAATTTAGGGAGCAAGGTCATCTTGACCGCTGTGACACGTCCCAAGAGGGAGAATGGAAGAGACTTCCAGGAACCCAACAGGGACTGGAGTTCCCGAAAGAGGCACGGGTAGTTTGCTGCATAGAGTGCCGTATAGGATGGGGTAAGTCAGACACCCAGATAGTTAATTGAGTCTGAGCGCCACTGAAAGTTATAGTTGCGGAGGAGGAGGGCTAGAAGGTCGCTCAGGACATTAAGGGGAAGTGCCTCAGTCTTGGAGGAGTTAACCTTGTACCCTGAAAGATTCCCATATAACATCAAGACACGCATAAGGTTAGGCAGTGTGGTGTGGAGGGAAGTCAGAGTAAGGAGCACGTCATCTGCAAAAAGCGATATTTTAAACTCCCTACCCTAAACGCAACCCCTTTTATGTTAGGATTGCGGTGGATCATGACCACTAACGGCTCAATACAAAGAGCAAAAATAAGGGAGGAAAGGGGGCAACCCTGCCGCGTTCCGTTACTAATAGGAAGGGGAGTTGAATTTGAGTGTGGGAGTTTGATCTCCACCATGGGCTTAGAATAGAGAGATCTGATCGCCATTAAAAATGGCCCCGAGAGGCCAAAAGTCTGCAGAGTGGCCAGCATAAAGGACCAGTCTAGGCGATCGAAGGCCTTCTCAGCATCTAAGCTCAGTAACAGAGTCGGAGTAGAATAATGGTTGGCAACCTCCACCAAGTCCACAGCTCTTATGGTGTTGTTGCACCCCTGACGGCAGGGGACAAACCCCACCTGATCCTTATGAACAAGAGAGGGAAGCCAAACATTAAGGCGATTGGCCAAAAGTTTGGTAAACAGCTTCAGGTCAGTATTTAGCAAAGCAATCGGCGGTAATTGGAGCAGTCTTGCAGGTCCTTCCCTTGTTTGGGAACCAGAATGATATGAGAGTGAAACATGGCGGTAGGGATAGGGGAGCCCAAAAAGGAAGGAATGAAACAAATATACTAAGTGACCCAAGAGTTCCCCCTGAAATGTCTTGTACAAATACGTGAAACCGTCAGGGCCAAGGGCTTTACCATTAGGTAGATCCTTTAAGATCCCCTCTAACGGTTATTCTTTATACTGACTGTCATTTCCATTGACCATTTAGAAAAATCAGAGAAAAATATAATTTGCATAATAATTTGGAACGCGGTTTAAATTAGACAAATTGCAACATGTTAAAATGAACTGATACTCATTTGTAATTTTCTGCTGTTTGTCTTTGTGGATAACTCCATCCTATTGTCATTGTAGACGATGAACATTGGGGGAGCTTTATCAATCCCGCGATGTCAGTTTTTTGGATTGCCAGAACTTTCATGTTTCACTCGCCATATGGTGGGGACATAAATATTCATTATAACTCACACCAGTTTTCTGGCATAAGTTATGATGAAAATCCACAGCGGTTTCTAACTGCCGCAGATTTCCATTCTGGTACTTGGACATGCAGGTAATTTTCAAAGAGTCCGGAACCTCTTCATAAATCACGCGTTCCCTGTGCCAGTCGGGGCCTTTATTAAAACTGGCGTAGGGTACACCATTCTAAAAAACTCTTCCCATTGTCTTGATACAATGGAGGTCTCCAGACAATCTCCCTGCCTTCTGGGGTGATTCCCATTGTTATATATACTATATAATTAGCTCACATATTGTGGAATTATTAGCCATAAATATATTATTTACTAGACTATCTTCAGTTTTACCAATTAAGTAGATATTGACAAGCTGCATAGCTCCATGTTATTATGTGACCTGTTGTTGTTATTTTGAATGTTATACAGATTATATCCATCCCAGAAGAATTCTTTGATAATGAAGCCCAGTAGCCATATCCTGTGGGGCTAGCATCAAAGTGGGAAGAGAGAGCAGTAAAGACCTCATTTCAGAAGATGCAGGACACCTCATGGCGTCAGAATGAATCTTATTTGTGCACACCAAAGCGTTGCATCAGCTACATGAACATGTGGAGCAAAATCATTTGATCTTAATGGTGTGATCAGGAGCTTCTCAGCATGCAGTAAATGCACTGGACTGTGCTGAATTAGCTTTACCAACTTACATACACATTTACTACTAAAGTGAAGTTGAAGCGATTAAATTCAGTAAAATGGTAAAGATAAAAACTTGAGAGCACTTGCAACTACTGTACTGTCTATTACATGAGGACCTAGAAGGATATCAGATTCAGAAGAGCTATCACATAGTCCTGAGCACCCACAAGAATTATCATATAGTCCCAAGCATCCACTAGAACTGTCACATAGTCCCGAGTACCCACAAGAACTATGACATTGTCCTGAGCACCACCAGAACTATCACATTGTCCTGAGCACTCACAAGAAATATCAGATTATTCCGAGCACCCACAAGAACTATCACATAGTCCTGAGCACCCACAAGAACTATCACATTGTCCCGAGCACCCACAAGAATTATCACATTGTCCTGAGCACCACCAGAACTATCACATTGTCCTGAGCACTCACAAGAAATATCAGATTATTCCGAGCACCCACAAGAACTATTACATTGTCCCGAGCACCCACAAGAATTATCACATTGTCCTGAGCACCCACAAGAACTATCACATTGTCCCGAGCACTCACAAGAAATATCACATTATTCCGAGCATCCACAAGAACTATCACATTGTCCCGAGCACCCACAAGAATTATCACATTGTCCTGAGCACCCACAAGAACTATCACATTGTCCCTAGTAAGAGGGTAGAAACCCGTTGGAAACTGTTGGGGTTCCCCTCCATTTCTAGTATCCTTTTCACTGTTGCTCTGTTTTATGGTTTTGCCAGTTCATGTGTTAGTTGTCCATGTTAGGTTATTGTCATTATTGTATATATTTGTATACTAATGTAATTATGGTGTCCCCAAATTACATGTATATTGTGTTCGTGTAATACCAAAATGTATGTAGGTGGGATCGGTGGATCAGGCAGACCTACAGTATAGTTTAGGTTTTTTTAAAGGGGTTATCCAAGACTAAAAAGTAATCAACTGTTCTTATGATACATCATTAATAGAGATGAGTGAATTGGTTTGTAACAAACCAAATTCCTTACACTTTAATGCAAGTGTCATGATGTTGGAGAGCCCCATCTGACTGCTGAGGCCCCCTGAACCTGTGACATCACAGAAGAGGCCAGAAGAGGGAGCGTGCACAGGATGACTCAAGGGAGCCCAGGTGAGGTAACAGAAGGTTAGTATCAGTGTTTATTATATTTCTGCACTTCCCCTGGACCTGCGCTTATTATACTACAGAGCCTGAATAGACCCCATAGTATATTAAAAGCACATTCTGTACAGACCGAACAAGTGGAGGATAAACCTCGTGAATATTTGCAAATCGAAACTTGCGAGGTTCACCCATCTCTAGTCATAAATGTGAGATTGGTGTGGGTATAACACCCAACCCCGACTGATCAGTTGTTCTTCACAAAGTGTATGGAGCCAAAGAAAGGTAAGTTATTAACCCCTTCACTGTGGAGGAATTTTTTTTTTATTTTCGTTTAACTCCCCGCCTTCCAAACCCCATAACGTTTTAATTTTTACATTAACAGGGTTATTTGAGGGCTAAATGGTTGCAGGATAAATTGTTTTTTATAATGGTACAATTTATTATTCTGTACAATGTGCTCGAAAGCTGGAAAAAAATCAAACTGGGGTATAATTGGAGGAAAAAGTGCATTTGTGTGACTTTCTTATAGGCTTTGTTTTTACAGCATTCACTGTGGAGCCAAAATGACATGTCACCTGAATTCTATGTTTCGGTTCAATTCCAGGGATACCAAATATACACACGTGGACAAAATTGTTGGTACCCCTCGTTTAATGAAAGAAAAACCCACAATGGTTACAGAAATAACTTAAAAAATCCAGACTGGAATTTGCCAAACGACATGTTGACAAGCCACAAAACTTCTGGGAGAATGTCCTATGGAGAGATGAGACAAAAATCGAAATTTTTGGCAAGGCACATCAGCTCTATGTTCACAGATGGAAAAATGAAGCATATCTTGAAAAGAACATTGTCCCTACTGTGAAACATGGAGGAGGCTCTGTTATGTTCTGGGGCTGCTTTGCTGCATCTGGCACAGGGTGTCTTGAATCTGTGCAGGGTACAATGAAATATAAAGACTATCAAGGGATTCTAGAGAGAAATGTGCTGCCCAGTGTCAGAAAGCTTGGTCTCAGTCGCAGGTCATGGGTCTTGCAACAGGATAATGACCCAAAACACACAGCTAAAAACAGCCAAGAATGGCTAAGAGGAAAACATTGGACTATTCTGAAGTGGCCTTCTATGAGCCCTGACCTAAATCCTATTGAGCGTCTTTGGAAGGAGCTGAAACATGCCGTCTGGAAAAGGCACCCTTCAAACCCGAGACAACTGGAGCAGTTTGCTCATGAGTAGTGGCCAAAATACCTGTTGAGAGGTGCAGAAGTCTCATTGACAGTTACAGGAATCGTTTGATTGCAGTGATCGCCTCAAAAGGTTGTGCAGCAAAATATTAAGTTATGAGAACCATCATTTCTGTCCAGGCCTGTTTTATGAGTTTTCTTTTTTAAAAAATTCTGTTGAAGCATGGTTGAAAAGCAATGTCTGACTTTCATTTGTTCATTGTCATAGAATTTTTATATATTATTACTTTTGTCAGATTCAAGTTATTTCTGTGACCATTGTGGGTTTTTCTTTCATTAAACGAGGGGTACCAAAAATGTTGTCCATGTGTGTATATAGTTTTATTTACATTTTAACCCCTTCACAAAAATTCAAAAATTTGCAAAAAAAAAAGTTTACCTTAAAGTCGCAATATTCTGTCACCTTTAACTTTTTTATATTTCTGGATGCATAGGGCTGTCTTTTTTTGTAGGGCCAGTTGTACTCTTTAGTTATACCATGTCTATTGCTTTGATCACTTTTTATTAAAACTTTTATCAGAGGTTAAACAGCGGAAAAACAGTGGCTCGGCACTAAAGGAGCGTTTGTTAAACACTTTCTCCAGAACACGGCAAAATCCCATATGTTGTCGGAAACTGCTGTATAGGTACACGGTAGGGCTCAGAATGGAAAGAGTGCTATTTGGCCATGTTACATTTGTAGAGCTCCTAAAGTACCAGTACAATGGAAACCCCCCAAAAATTACCCTATTTTCGAAACTACACCCCTCACAGAATTTATTAAGGGGTATTATTATCATTTTGAACCTTAAAGTGCTTCCCAAAAATTAATGCACATAGTGAAAATTAAAATTTTTAAAGAAATATACCATTTCAGTGCCCAATATATTGTACCCACTTTGTGTCAATAGATGCATGCACTCCTAAAACTTTTAAGTGAGCACTGCATTTTCAGTCTTTGGAGTATAGATTTAGAGGCATTGGTTTCTGGACACCATATTGTTTTTGCAAAGCCCCAGATGTGCTATTAAATTGAATTCCCCAAGAAGTGACTCCATTTTGTAGGGGTCATTTTTTCATGGCGTCAATAAAACAAACCATCTAAATCTGTGATCCAAAAACCAAATAGCGCTCCTTCCCTTCTGTGCCCGGCTGTTCCCAAACAGCAGTTTATACTTACATATGACATTAAGTACTTAATTCTGGTTACACCAGTGTCATACATGTGGGCATAAACTGCAGTTTGGACACACAGCAGGGCACAGAAAGAAAGGAGCGCTATGTGGCTTTTGGAGCGCAGATTTAGATGCTTGGTATCTGAACGCCATGTCATGTTTGCAGAGCCTCTGAGGTGCCAACAAAGTGGAATCCCCTAGGGAGTGCCCCATTTTGAAAACTGCACCCCTCAAAGAATTTATCAAGGAATGTAGTAAGCATTAGTTTTCCCAGACACCCAGACATGAATACACAGCAGATGGTGAAAAGTGAATATGTAAGCTCGCAGAGTACATTGGGTATACCAAATTCCCTACTAGTTTTCCAGCAGCTCCTATGATCTGGGGTGGGGGGAGGGGGGTCACTCTTGTGGTCACTTCTGGTGTATTTTCTCTTGTAAGCTCTAAATCTGGGGTATCTCTCCAGATATACACTTGCACGTCTTATACATTCTGTTCCTGCCACAGCCAGTGGGATTTTTGGGATTTTTATTTTCACACTGTGCAAGCTATGTTTTTTTCTGGTGATGTAGCCATACGGAGGCTTGTTTTTTGCGGGATAAGATGTATTTTGTAATGACACCATTTCAGGGTGCCTATAGCTTATTGACTAAATCTTATTAACTCTTTCTTGGTGGAATAAAAAACTCCTCAACTCTGGTATTGCTTTTTACTTTTTCATTTTTTTGGCATTCAGAGTACAGCATAATTAACACATTAGCTTTATTCTGTGAGTTGGGACATAAATTAATGGTTTTCGCATGCCCATCTTCTGAGATGCGTAGCATTTTTATTTTTCAGTGAGAACTTATTTTTTGCAGCACAAGCTGTGCTTTTAATTGGTACTGTTTTGAGGTACAAATGACTTTTTGATCACTTAATATACCATATTTTGTGAGGCGAGATGGTGAAAAATCATTGCTTTAGGTGTTTTTTTTTACATTGTTGACAGTGCAGGTTAAATAATGTTTCAGCTTTATTGTATGGGTTGTTATAGAAGGGGCATACCAAATATGTATTGTTTTTATTATTTTTCTTTCATAACTCATTTTGTATAGGAAAGGGGCATTTTTTGGGGCTTTAGTAGTTTTTTTTTTTTTTTTTTTTACACTTTTGATTTTTTTTTTTTTTACACTTTTTGACGTCCCACTAGGGATCTTGAACCAGTGATTGCAGTGTATTGCAGTGGTGTACAGGAAGTCACTTAAGGGTAGGATAAACCAGGTATATGGCTCTGGAGGAATGGGAATACTGGTGGTGCTGCACATCTCCTGTTAATTGCGGGTGCCTGTGATTCTTCAACCCGCAATACTATAAATAGGAAATATTACAGCACTCCAAATTCATAGATATATATATATATATATATATATATAGAGAGAGAGAGAGAGAGAGAGATAATGCTGTTTTATTTAATCAATCATCATATCCAGCTTGATAATCAGAGTACATTATTTCATATCAAAATTCAATAACATTCCCCCTGTTCTACTACACCCCAGATATGTCTTGATAAAGGCCTCAGAGTCAAAACATTGTTATTATTGAATCTGGATATGAAATAATATACTCTGATTACCAAGCTGGATATGCTTAGTGAAATAAAACAGCATTATATCTCTCGCATGAATTTGGAGTGCCATGATCTTTCTTATCTATAGCCCAGGTTCACTGGTCAGATTGAAGTTGTCAAAAATACATATCAGCACCCCCGAACAAGCTCCAGGTGGTTGATGGGAGGGTAGCATAACAATGAAACCTCTTAGATGCTGCGGTATGACCGCAGTCTCTAAGGGGTTAAACCCCCCTATCAGATCTCAGCTTCAGCCAGTTACAGCTAACACCCGCTCCTGAAACCGCCGCCTCAGTGTATGAGTAGTAGTACGGCGATGTGCCTTTAGACCTAGTACTATTACGGAGCTGGTCATCTAGGGCTTAAAGAGCTTGAAGGAATGCTTGGGTACAGTCCTAGGTGAACTCAGAGTGTCATTCACAACTTTTCAGAGCAATTGGGATGCTTTCAATTCAGACCGAATTATTTCAGACTGCTTCAAATAAATCGGGTGATTTGATCGATTTGGATCCGAATTGAATTTCAGGAAATTTGCTCATCACTAGTCATTAAATCTTAGTCTTAGACAACCCATTTAAGACCAAGATGATGTTAGAAGAAGAATGAAAATCAACAAAACCAAATGCCTGTGTTATGCATGAGTCACCAACTAAGTATTCACTGTAAATGGAGCTGGTTAATCAGATTGAAAGCCAATTTTTTAATGTTTGCTCATATCTCATAGAGACTATGTTGCTAAATGTTGCTAAAATGCAGATAATACTGTCAGCTATAATGAATTGACAGCAGGACTATAAGACATGGACGCATTATCTGCCGAGTGCAGGAATTCGGTGATTACAGGATGGGTTAACCGGCAATTTTCTTATGGCACCCGACTGAATCTTCTTAATAGACAGAGGTTCTTTAATGAAATAATTTATCACAACCACCGCTGCGATCTTCTGATTGCCTGGAATTCAGGTTTAGCTTTGCTCAAAAAGATTGCAAGAAGGACAGAGATGTATAGTAAAGGGTGTCTAATGTGGAAGTAATGGATTCAATTACAAAGCCACCAGTATGAACTCCACGTGCCACCGCATGGAGCCCAGTAAGGCACTATAAGGCACTATAAGGCACGATGTTCTCCCCTACAATCAATGTGACAATGGGAAAATTAATTTATGTTGTGATTAGACGACTGGAATCAATGCTGGCTCTAAACAAGCAACATTAGAGGTTTACAAGCAATATAATCCCAACATGTGAAAAGATTGTCCACTATATGGATTCTCCATTAAATTGTCTATTTTTAACCCCATGTGGTTTTCAGGTACAGGATTCTGATTAATTTTTCTATATGGGTAATTTGTCTCCACTAGAGGGAGCTGAGGTGCTTATTGCACATTGTGTTATCATAACATTACGTTCCAAAATTATCTCTACTGTAGGTAGCCAGCAGTTATCTACTGAGTTTATGGTGATTAGAACTCTGCATCAGAAAGAAGAGCTCCGACTGTTATACAGATATATATATATATATATATATATATATATATATATATATTAAGATCTGTGTCTTTAATGGATATCAAACTGACCTATTATTTTCTATGGCCTCATACACATGACCATGTATTTTCACAGGGAAGAATAGATCCTATTCCTGTCTGTTTTTGGCCTGTGCTCATTCATTGAAATATATGGATTGTAGAGGGCACAGATGGCGCATGGATACAATCTATGTGCCGTCTGGGCTGTTTTATCAGGGATCCATACATATTGCCTTAGGGGAAACTTTTTTTTTTACTATAAAGTGAGAATATAGTCAGTCACATATCTAGTCATTCAGGACATTTGTCACTTGTATATCATATCTACTGGCATCTGGAGATTTTGGGGCTTTTCAGTTCTAGCGATTTGGAAAGAAATGTACCCATGGACATATGCTTCTTAACTGTAAGTACTGTAAGTACTCCACACCTCCTGAACCATTATCAAATATATGGGTGTAAAGGTATTATTTCTTTTATTATGTTAGAATTCAAGTGAGACAGTAAGGGGCCGTTCACATGGCGGAAAATGAAGAATTCCTCTTCATTTTCGTGATGCCATTTTTCATCACAACTTTCCGCCACTGATTAGGCCCAAGTGAATGGAGTCTCAAGAACACTTATTTTTTTCAGCTTCCTGCTGTGATCTGGGCAGAATCTGGACGGAATCTGATGCTTGTATGGGGGTAGAAACCACTGCCAAATCAGCGTTAAATTCCTACATGTGAACACCGCCTAAAACACTTTCTAGAGGAAGCAGTGTCTGTGAGTGTTTATACTTCTGTCACTCTGGAGTTGCTCCTTCCCTCTCTTCCCTTTCCTCTCTCCTTTTATGTACCAAGAGCTGGAACCCTATCCCTCTATGAACTGATAATCCTTTTTCTTTACCTTTCAAAATGGTTTTACTAATTATTAATGCAGGAGGCCGACGAGAAGAGTAGTCTGATAAAAAACGTAGGCCAGAACAGAACTTCTGAAGTCTCATAATCCTTGCCAACCTCTCAGATCTACAGGAATAAATAAACTGTTCATCCCCGGGATCCACCTTAAGGCTACACTCAGATGACTGAGCTGCAAAACAGCCCTGAAAAACATCCATTTTTCAAAGCTGTCTTTCACCCGAGGGGCACCCGTTTTCACGGATCACCAATACATTTGAGTATATGGAGGGATCTGTGAAAATGGCCAAAAATAGGGCATGACATATATTTTGACAGTCCAGTCACTGATATTGAATTTAATGCTGCCATGTGATACCCATTAAAAAAACGGACGTCACACGGCCATTAATCGTGTGAATGTAACTTAAACAATTTGGAGCCAGAGCATTCTGCCATGTAACCCCCACTCTCTGGAACACATTACCAGGACCGATCAGAGAGATCTCATTCTTGGACAATTTTAAATCAAGACTCAAAACATATCTCTTCAGTCTGGCATTTGATGAAAATAATAACACCCTCGATATACGTAGAATATTGCAAAATACTGTTTAGTTAATCACCGGATTGTGCTTTGAGTCTATTGTAAGAAAAGTGCATTACAAATGTTGATAAGTGGGGAAAGAGACATTTTTGTGAAATAAAATATACTACAAAGTTTCTTATCACTGCTTGTGCTAATGATTTCTGGGAAAAAATCATACTGTAAGCATACCTAACAATATTTTCTACATTACATTATAGGATAACATTCTTAACCACTTCAGTACCGGGCCACTTTCTGGTTCAGGACCAAACACATTTTTGGGTTTTTCGTATGTGAGGTTTTGAGGGCTATAACATTTTTATCGTTTGCATTATTCAACTAATTTTTGCCTCTTTTTTTCGGTGACACATAGGGCTTTATTTTTATGTTGTTTTTATATTTGCATGTTTTTAATTTTTTTTATATCCAGGAAAATATAAACAAAAGAGGAGGGAAAACGTGTCTGTTTTTCACTTTTCACTTTTTTTTTTATTTAATAACACAAAGGTGCTCCTAAAAAACTTTTTGAAATAGTTTTTCCTCTCTGCTATGGTCATCTTTATTTTGTATTGTCGTCGGGTCTAGAACCTGTAATGAGATCGTGGTATTGGCGTATCATTTTATTTATTTATTTATTTTTTATTATTTTACTTTATTTTTATTTTTTTACTTTTCATTTTATTTATTTATTTTTTACATTGTGTCCCCAAAAGGTCATAATAGACCTTTAAGGACATCTGACCACTATTTTTTTTGGCGTGGGAGGCTGATTTCCCCTGTAACTGGGGCTGATACTTTAGCCCCAGTTGCAGGAGGAATGCAGCCTCCTGCCCATGACTGCAGAGCTGATCTTGGTCCTCTAGGACCCAGCCGATCTAGAAATCTCTGATCCAACATGGCGGCTCCCATAGTTGTGTATACAGTGCTTATTGAGCGCTGTGTACACAGCGATCAGGAAGGCAGGGATTGTAATAAACCACCCCTCCCTTCTCTTAGGGAGCTGCGGGTGTAGTAACAGCCGGCTCCCCGTTTCTGCAGCCTCATGATTTCGTGTAGTTGCTTAACCTTCGTCCGGCTGAGTAGGTACAATTGTAACTATTCCGTTTTAAAATTGCAATAACTTTTTTTCGAAAAGCCGTAGAGGGCTGAAATTTCGTGACATCTCTGCAGTTTTGGTCCAGAATATATTGGCCAAATTTCAATAAAATATCTCCACCCCCTTCCGAGATAAGGGGTCGAGATATTTTTGCATCCATAACAAGCTGCATAGGTACAAATGTACCCTCATATATTTTGAATGAAGATAATGCAAGGAAAAAAGAATAATATTTTTTTTTATGATAATGCTATTTTATTATTATAAACAAGTAAAAAAAACTGTTCATTTACATTATAAAAGAAAATGTAAGAAACTTTTTTTATTGATTTTCTTCGCAAGTAATGCATATTGTCTTTGCTACCGAGTGTTCATCGCAAATGGATTTCACACAAACCACACAAGACTTTCTAGTCTTACGTTGTTTTCGCCTCAGGTCTCGGCAGACATTGCAACTACCAACAACAGGGGAGGGTCCACGACTACCATGAGGTATTTGAGGGCCAGCTGCTGCTTGCGATGCTACCAGAATGCATCGTCCAAGCACCATTTCTACTGCACCTCGAAGAAAATGGTTTCTCATCATCATTCGGTTTGTACTACGATCTTCAATTGCAGGCCTACACAGCTGATTTGCGAGATCTTTCAGGAACTTTCTTCGTTGATCCTTTGTCCTGAAGCTTGGATTGTGTTCTCTGTAGATGATGTAGGATGCTAACCCAGTGACGTCAATCATATTGTAGAAAAATGCCAGAGGCCAACGTAATGTTCGTCGTTTCACAGTGTACTCTCCCAACATTTTATCCATAACATCAACTCCGCCTTTTGTTTTGTTGTAGTATTTTATTATCTCTGGCTTGGCTGCTAGTGTCTCTTCAACTTCTCCCGTAATGTGCATAGATGATAGAAGCACGGCTGATTTGTTCTTCTTTGGTACATATGAACAGACTGTTGCATCATGATTGTAGGCAAAATTTGTCAAGTTTACAGGCCTTTCTTTGGCAGGCTGCATGTTGCTAGGTAGGAACCTTTTGTTTTTTCTCACTGTACCAACTAGTGTCATGTTCCAGGAGGTTAATACCTTAGCTAGTTCCATGGTTGTAAAGAAGTTATCGGTGGTGACATTTCTTCCAGAGCCTTTATACGAGCTCACTAGGTCCAATACTGTTCGTTCACCAATGTTTACTTGTCGAAGACCAACAGTTGGTTTCCCAGTGTAGAGCTGACCTTGTAATGGGTAGGCGTTTGACGAGTCACAAGCCCAGAAAATCTTTATGCCATATTTAGCTGGTTTTGAAGGTATATACTGGGTAAATTTAGTATGGCCTCTAAATGGAAATAATTGCTCGTCGACGGAGATACAATTATATGGCTTGTAGGCTCTCTCCAGATTTCTGTTCAGCATTGTCCAGATGTCCCGTATTGGTGCAGCTTTATCTGTTTGCACACGTTCTGCACGTGTATTTTCGTTGTCAAATCTGATAAATCTGAGTATCATCTTGAAGCGATCACGAGACATGGCTGCACGTATAAGAGGCAGAGCAGCAACATTCCACATTTCCTCCAGATTCTCTTTGTTGTCTCTGTGCACACCAGCAGCAATCAGTATGCCCAAAAATGCATGGAGTTCAGTTTCAGTAAATTGCTTGAATGTTTTTTGTGGTGGCCGTTCAGAAGAATCAGGAAAACGTTGTACCAGTTCGTTGTTGTAAGCATCACAAACTCTCTTGGCCTTTCGGTACAATTGTACCTCTGCAGCCTGTTAACATTGTAAAATTATGCAGCCTGACGAAGGTTAAAACTACAAGAACGTACCGGTACGTTCTTGCAGAACAAGAGAGGGACCACCCAGACTTACATAGTCTATGGGCAGTCCAGAAGTGGTCAAAAAACACTTGATCAAGTGAATATCAATATTAGTTAAAGGGGTTGTCAAGTTTCAGTAAATAAATGTTATTGTTTGTATAATGAAAACTTGTACAGTTTTCCAATATACTTTCTGTATCAATTCCTCAGGGATTTTCTCGATCTCTGCTTGCTGGGTTGTTACAGTCACAACATATTAATCAGACATCTGTCTTGTAACGAGCTGTGCACCTGTATATCCATCATATGACCATAGACTGTATATCACATGACCATGGACTGATTTGGCAGAGATCTGAAAAACTAAGTATATTGGAAAATTGTACAACTTTTCATTATACAAACAATAATATCTATCTGCCGAAACTGGACAACCTTCATAAGTGGAGAGAATAAGCAATATCTAGGGATCTTAAACTCTTGCTAGAACTAATATAAGAAATGTTTGAACAGGTTAATATTAAGCTTATACAACTTCAATATCTATGACTGAAGCTGTGATGTAATAGAGGTTTCTAATAATAAAGCAGAGTAATAATCTATACCATCTCCGCAATTACGTCCCTTCTCTCCGCAGAGCAATAGGAGCCACAACATTCTCATTTATTTCCCCATTATGATAAATGGTTTCATAAAGCTGCCATTGTTGCCAGCTCCCCAAAGCTCAGAATGTGATTGTATTAATGCAATATTTCCTGGGCTATTAACTCACAAATTGTCTGGATCTTATGAAGAGTGCGGGAGCACCAGTCATGTACATTATATCTTGTAAACATTTCACTGGACTACTTGACTACGCGGTCTTCAATTAATCTCATAATGTATTTCTTTTGAAAAGTTGTTCATTCTCAAGCTGGAGCGATCAACAGAGGAGATGTACAATATGTTATCTTAAAGAGCATATAATGAATGTTCATATAAAGATGCAGTTAGAATCCATTTCCATATGTAGAGGGGTTGGTTGGGATGTTTTGCTCCTTTAAGCAATTGGTGGTCGACCTATTCCTTACTCAGGGATGGCAGAAGAACTAAAGAACTTTACTCACAAGGAGACAACTAGCTTGGTGGTTACACAGTTTTCAGATGCAGCAACTGGTGTGATAAGTTTCAGAGTAGATTGTCTTGACCTTGTGACACTTTGCTCACACTGACATCTGAACTCTGTTCTCTACTGCGACAGGTTGGCTACTCTTCTCCATATATGATAGGCTCAACTGCTGCTGAGCTTTATTGCTCCTCTGTGGCCTTATCTGAGCCCTAGGATAGTGTACTTTAATAGCAAGTGCTACTCATCCCCTCTCACTATTTAACCATTGTGCGTTAAGCTGCCCTTCTCCTCAGTACAACCTCCTCCTGCACCTATCTGTGCCATCTTCTAGTCTGATTCCTACCGGCTGTAAAATCTTTCCATGTTTTCTCTTAGAAATGCTTAAAGGGGTTGTGCAGGACTTCAAAAAAAATGGCTTCTTTTTTTTTTTTTTTTTTCAGGAAGTGACCTCATGCCCTTTGGACACATGGTCAAGCTACAGCTTAGTCCCATTCATTTTAATGGGATGGAGATATGGCTTTGCCATGTGACCGATAATAATAATAATAATAATAATAATAATAATAATAGTCCTTTAATAGTCACACAATGGGGAAATTCAGTGTGTTACAGCAGCAAAGATAAGCAGATACAAATACAAATACAACATGTACAGGAATGTTCCAAGGTGAGAGGCATTACATTAATAGCAGACAGACAGATAGGACGTAGCAGAGGAGGGGGGGGGATTTAACAGGCAGAGAGATATTTCAGTTCTCTGTGTGTAATGATCTCCGCTTAGGTCGGTGTTGGTTGTACAGCCTAACCGCGGTGGGGAGGAAAGACTTCCGATAGCGCTCCTTCTCACACCTAGGGTGGAGCAGTCGGTCACTGACAGTACTGCTCAGCGCGATCACAGTCTCATGCATGGGATGGGACTTCTTCTTCTGCATGGAGCTCACCACGGACAGTATCCTTCTGTCACCCACCACCTGCACTGGGTCCAGTGGGCTCCCCAGGACAGAGCTGGCCCTTCTAATCAGCTTGTCAAGTTTATTTCTGTCCCTGGTTGATATACTGCTCCCCCAGCAGGCCACTCCAAAGAAGATGGCTGATGCCACTACCGAGTTGAAGAAAGATCTAAGAAGTGCCCCCCGGATTCCAAAGGCTCTCAGTTTCCTAAGCAGGTAGAGCTTGCTGTGGCCCTTCCTGTACAGGGCCTCCATATGATCTGCCCAGTCCAGCTTATTATTAAGGAGCAAACCCAGGTACTTATAGGTGTTCACAATCTCGATGCCCGTCCCCAGGATGTCCACTGGTTTAGGAGGGCTTCTGCCTTTGCGGAAGTCCACCACCATCTCCTTGGTCTTCCCCGTGTTAATCTTCAGGTGGTTCCGGTTGCACCAGTCCACAAAATCCTGGTTCAGTTCTCTGTACTCCCTGTCATCATCATCTGTGATGAGACCCACTATTGCAGAGTCGTCAGAATACTTCTGTAGGTAGCAGCTGGATGAGTTGCACCTAAAATCTGCAGTGTACAGTGTGAAGAGGAAAGGGGCGAGAACCGTACGCTGAGGTGCCCCCGTATTACAGATCACGGTACCTGACACACAGTCTTGGGCTCTCACGTATTGAGGTCGATTTGTAAGGTAGTCTAGGATCCAGTTGGAGAGGTGGTGGTCCACTCCAGCAAGGCCCAGCTTGTCCCTCAATAACCTGGGCTGTATGGTGTTAAAAGCACTGGAGAAGTCAAAGAACATTATTCTCACTGTGTTCCCTGGTTTCTCCAGGTGAGACAGAGCCCTGTGCAGAAGATGGATGATGGCATCATCTACCCCAATGCCCGGCCGATAAGCAAACTGGAGGAGGGTCCATAGCGGGGCTCACTAGAGGGCGGAGATGTGTGAGAACCAATCTCTCCAAGATCTTCATCAGGTGGGATGTCAGTGCTACAGGTCTGTAGTCGTTGAGGTCCATAGGGTGGGGTTTCTTTGGAACTGGTACCACACAAGAAGATTTCCATAATTCAGGGACTATTTCCTGCCTCAGGCTCATATTATACATATATGTAATTATACCACACAGCTGGTCCCCGCAAGTCTTAATTAGCCTTGCACTGATGTCATCTGGCCCTGCGGCTTTCCTCGCCTTGATCTTTTTCATCTCCTTCCTCACCTGGGCCCATGTGAAGGTCAGACTGTGGCCAGATAAAGACGGATTTCTGGATTTACTGGTCTGTTGGGAAGTGGCCGCATGGGGAGAAGTCATTGTGGTGGGGGGAGCTGAAGGACATGCTGGGGTGGGAGGAGCTGGTGTGTGATCAAATCTGTTGAAGAATAGGTTTAGTTCATTAAGCCAATTAACATCTGCCTCAATCTGGCAGACAGACTGTTTATGACCCGAAATTGACTTAAGCCCCTCCCAGACCCCCCTTATGTCTTTTCTTTCCATTTGCTTTTCCATTTTTTCTTTATAACTGGCTTTTCCCTGCCTGATTTGATGCCTCAGCTCCTTTTGTACTTCCCTCAACCTCTCCTTATCTCTTGTCCTGAATGCCATCTTTTTCTCCTTAAGTAGTGTTTTTATATCAGAGTTAATCCATGGTTTGTTATTGGAGAAGCACCTCACCACTTTTGTGGGTACTGTGTTGTCCACACAAAAATTAATGTAGTCTGTTATGCAGTGTGTGAGTCCTTCTATATCTTCTCCATAAGAATCCTGCAGAACTTCCCATGCGGTTGTGTCAAAACAATCCCTCAGAGCCTCATCACTCTCCTTGGACCATATCCTCACTGTGCGGGTGACAGCTGGTTCTCTACGTACAAGTGGCTTGTACACAGGTCGGAGAGGTACTAGGTTGTGATCCGATCTCCCCAGGGGCGGTAGGGCTGATGAGTTATATGCCTCCCTCACGTTGGCAAAGAACAAGTCCAGTGTTTTGTTGTCTCTTGTGTGGCAGGTTACATACTGTGTGAAACTGGGCAGTGTGGATGATGGAGAGGCGTGGTTGAAATCACCCGACAGAAGAAAGAGAGCCTGGGGATGTTTTAACTGTAACTGGCTCAGCGTGGCTTGTAGGACCTCGCAGGCAGTGTCAGCTTTCGCAGAGGGGGGGACATATGCAGTTATCACGATGACATGTGATAGTTCCCTTGGTAGGTAGAAAGGTCTCATGCTCACAGCTAATAGTTCAATGTCCTTACAGCAAGTTTGCTCCTTAATCACAATGTGCCTAGGATTACACCATCTATTATTCACAAACATTGCCAGCCCTCCTCCTTTCCTCTTACCGCTCTCCCTTGTCCTGTCTGCCCGAAGGAGTTTAAAAACATCCAAGGAGACCAGAGGGTCAGGAGTAACTTCAGTGAGCCAAGTCTCTGTAAGTAGCATCATGCTGCACGCCCGAAACTCCTGATGATGCCTGGTGAGCGCTGTTAGTTCATCCATCTTGTTTGCAAGAGATCTCACATTGCCCATGATGATGGAGGGAACAGCTGGTCGGTAACGCCTCTTTTTAATCCTCTGAAGAGTACCAGCTCTGCATCCCCTCACCCGCTTTTTCTTTCTCCAAAGCTCGCGGGGGATGTGTGACCAGATGGTATGCCGCCCTGCTGTGCCTCTGAGTTGCAGAATTTCCTCTCTTGTATAGACAAAGGAATTGTCTGCATACACAAAAGATCCCATTTTCAAGCAGAACAAAAAGACAGATAAAAAACAAAAAAAAGTATCGCAAGGGTCCAAGTCTTTGTGTGTGTTTCTTCATAGTGCAAAGTCCTTAAGTAGAGAGGTACAAAACGAGACATAGAAATAAAAATAAGATAGAGAGTCTCAGATCTGCTGTAGCTGGCAGCCACTCCAGCGGCGCCATCTTGGAAAAAAAAAAAGGGTCACTTTCTGAGAAGAAGAAGAAGGCATCCATGTTTTCGAGTCCTGCATAACCCCTTTAAAGGGACTGTGTCACCAGGAAATAACCTGTTATTTAAATCATGTTTTTATGTTAAACTTATTTTAAAAACTTATAAAAATTTGTGGTGATGTTATTTTTAATTTTCCAAATTAATATAGATATTTAAAAAAAAAAAATCCTAAAAATTTTGCAATTCCAAGTCTAAAACACTAGAAGGATCATAGGCCATAGGCACAACGTTCTGCAGCAGATCCTATTCCTTTGTATGGGAGAATATTCTAGGCATGCTCTGTGACCTGGGCAGAGGTCATTGCACAGAGGGGGAGTAGATAAGTTGTGACCATCACCTATTATGACTGGTGGATTCTGTGTCTTATCTACATATACATGATAGCTGTGATCATCAGTGTGCTGATAAGTGAGGTGGCTGCTGCAAAGAAATCTCTTACAAAAAACAGGAAATCTCAGCATATTATATGGCCTAGTGGACAGTGTCAGAACTGCAGGATTTTTATTTAATATATTTAATTAAATATATTTAATAAATATTTAATATATCAAACCATGCAGCAAAGACTCTAATTGCCCGTCACTGGAGGGAGACGCTCCCTCCATCGGGAACTGAACTGTGTGCCCGCATGAAGGACACCCGCAGTCTTGAATTTTTGGTAGCTACTTTGAACCACACTGTGGAGTCCTTTAATTTCATATGGTCGTACTGGGACTTCTACTCTATTTTACATGGCCTTTGACTCCAACTGAACTGTCCCCCCCCCCCTCCTGTTCTCCATTTCCCTTCTCTCCCTTTTTTCCCCTTGTCTGATGTCTGATATTGTTTTATTATCTTTGTAATCTATGTATGCAGAGGATTTTGCTACCATATTGCTTCATCTGTTGTGATTTTTCCTCTTTAAATGTATACTTTATTGTAAAATACTTTAATAAAAACTACAGTAAAAAAAAAAAAAAAAAAAAAAAAAAATATATATATATATATATATATATATATAAATATATATATATATATATATATATATATATATATATATATATATATATATATATATATACATATATATATACATATATATATATACATATATATATATACATATATATATACATATATATATATACATATATATATATACATATATATATATATATATATATATATATATATATATATATATATATATATATATATATATATATATATATATATATATATATATATATATATATACATATATATACTGTATATCTCAAACCACAGGACTGAGGGCCCTTCTTGTGAGAGCTTACAATCTATACTTTAAAAATATGTTTAAATATGTTTAAATATGTTTTTGTGAGCCAAAACCTCATGCATATATCCATCAACTGTACTCCATCCTGAATGCTCCGATCACTCTTCTAGATGCAGGGAAAAAGGTGCACGAGCGGTAGCTCTGTGAAGCCATGAACTACAATAGTCAGCATACTGCTCAGGGGCCATGCGGTGAGTGATCAGCAAATGTGCTAGATTTCAGCAAACAGAACTGACACCAATAGATGTTCGCGCTCTCAGTCACAGCTAGATGGGAGGTTTTTGGCAGGCTAGACCCAGAGCACTTGACAGGAATAGAAGTACATTTGAAAGCTAACTTGCAAGATGAAATAAAGATCTTTAGCACTGCAAATGGGATGCTTCCAAGGGTAAAAAAGGTAAGTGTGGACATGTGTATAACTGTCCTACATACAGTAATGAGACTTAAAGAGAGCCTTTCACCACCTCCATCAACTCTTTGCATCACTCAATAGGCGCCAATCAGGGCCGCTCCTTCCATGAGGCGACCTGGGGTGATGGCCTCAGGCAGCTCCTCATGGAATAAACTGGAAGGTATAAAATGGGGCCATAAACTGTGTGGGGGCCATAAATAGGAGGATCATATGTTGTGTGTGGGCTTTAAAAAGGGGTCAGATACTGTGTGGGGGCTATAAAAAGGGGTCAGATACTGTGTGGGGGCTATAAAAAGGGATCAGATACTGTGTCGGGGGAGCAAAAAAGGGGTAATATATTGTGTAGGGCATAAGAAAGTGATAATATAATATGGGGGTGGCATAAGAAAGGGGTCATATACTATGGGGGCCATAAAAAGCAGGGTTGTACATTTCGGGAAGCGCAGTATAAGTTGTTGATGCATTGGTATCATACCCCGGCTCTCCTCCATGCTTTAAACCCATTGGTTCCCCCATGGTGCTGGCGCTGTGGAGCTGCGGTGGGTACCCTGCACCACATCTTTTAGACGTGCCCTCTCATCCTAGGTTTTTGGAGGGAGGTCAGGACTTTGACGACTGCTCTCTTTTTGCAAGAGGTCCCTCTTGACCCTCTGGTCTATCTCCTGAACCTTCCCCCCAGGCACCTGAGCAATAAGTCATCCAGGCTTTTCTTGCATCTTTGTACTGCAGCTAAAATTCTCATAGCTAGAAACTGGAAGAAAGTGAGTCCCCCATCTGGTCTTGAACTTGTGGCTAGAGTGAAGGATGTGAGGAGTCTTGAATGCCTGACCTCGGGCCTAAACAACTCACAGGAGGCCTTTGGGGCTATCTGGGCGCCCTGGGACAAGTATTGTACATCACAGGGTCTCTGATCTCTAGTCCTCTTCTCCCTTCCCCTCCTTTCCTCTGGTTCTACCCTTGTCTTCTTAATCCCTTCATCCCTCCCCTCCCTTGTTTACTGTCTAATTTGAATGCATATTGTTTAAGGGAGAAGAGGCAGATAGCCTCTACCTACCTCATTGTTTTCTGCTTGTTTGATCTTTTTTCTCTTTATACCTTGTTAATGAAAAATCTTTTCAATAAAAATTACAGTTAAAAAAAAAAAAAGCAGGGTTGTATACTGTGGGGGGCAAAAAAAGGGGTTTATATACCAAGTAGGGGTCTAAAAAAAAGGGGATTATATGCCATGTTGGGGTGGGGCAAAAAAGGGGCTTATATACTGTATGGGGGGCCAGAACAAGGGGTCAATATACCATGTGGAGGGCCAGAAAAAAGGAGTTATATACCATGTGGGGAGCCAGAAAGGAGGGTCAGATACCATGGGGGGGGGGGGGGCAGAAAAGGAGGTCATATGTCGTGTTGTGAGCCAAAAAAAGGGGGTGTTATACTATGTGGGTGAGCCTGTGGCCTACAATCTAAGCACCAATACTCACCTGAGAGCTCCCCGACGCCTCCTGCTTCTTCCTGCTAGAAGGAGAGGGACCATGGACCATATACTATGGGGGCCATAAAAAGCAGGGTTGTATACTGTGGGGGGCAAAAAAAGGGGTTTATATACCAAGTAGGGGTCTAAAAAAAGGGGATTATATGCCATGTGGGGGGGGGGGGCAAAAAAGGGGCTTATATACTGTATGTGGGGCCAGAACAAGGGGTCATATACCATGTGGAGGGCCAGAAAAAAGGAGTTATATACCATGTGGGGAGCCAGAAAGGAGGGTCAGATACCATATGGGGGGGGGGGGGCAGAAAAGGAGGTCATACAGTACAGACCAAAAGTTTGGACACACCTTCTCATTCCAAGAGTTTTCTGTATTTTCATGACTATAAAAATTGTAGATTCACACTGAAGACATCAAAACTATGAATTAACACATGTGGAATTATATACTTAACAAAAAAGTGTGAAACAACTGAAAATATGTCTTATATTCTAGGTTCTTCAAAGTAGCCACCTTTGCTTTGATTACTGCTTTGCACACTCTTGGCATTCTCTTGATGAGCTTCAAGAGGTAGTCACCTGAAATGGTTTTCACTTCACAGATGTGCCCTGTCAGGTTTAATAAGTGGGATTTCTTGCCTTATAAATGGGGTTGGGACCATCAGTTGTGGTGTTCAGAAGTCAGGTGGATACACAGCTGATAGTCCTACTGAATGGAGTGTTAGAATTTGTATTATGGCAAGAAAAAAGCAGCTAAGTAAAGAAAAACGAGTGGCTATCATTACTTTAAGAAATGAAGGTCAGTCAGTCCGAAAAATTGGGAAAACTTTGAAAGTGTCTCCAAGTGCAGTGGCCAATACCATCAAGCGCTACAAAGAAACTGGTTCACATGAGGACCGCCCCAGGAAAGGAAGACCAAGAGTCACCTCTGCTGCGGAGGATAAGTTCATCCGAGTCACCAGCCTCAGAAATCGCAGGTTAACAGCAGCTCAGATTAGAGACCAGGTCAATGCCACACAGAGTTCTAGCAGCAGACACATCTCTACAACAACTGTTAAGAGGAGACTGTGTGCAGCAGGCCTTCATGGTAAAATAGCTGCTAGGAAACCACTGCTAAGGACAGGCAACAAGCACAAGAGACTTGTTTGGGCTAAAGAACACAAGAAATGGACATTAGACCTGTGGAAATCTGTGCTTTGGTCTGATGAGTCCAAATTTGAGATCTTTGGTTCCAACCACCGTGTCTTTGTGCGACGCAGAAAAGGTGAACGAATGGACTCTACATGCCTGGTTCCCACCGTGAAGCATGGAGGAGGAGGTGTGATAGAGTGGGGGGGCTTTGCTGGTGACACTGTTGGGTATTTATTCAAAATTGAAGGAATACTGAACTAGCATGGTTACCACAGCATCTTGCAGCGGCATGCTATTCCATCCGGTTTGCGTTTAGTTGGACCAACAGGACAATGACCCCAAACACACCTCCAGATGACCTGGCCTCCACAGTCACCAGACCTGAACCCAATCGAGATGGTTTGGGGTGAGCTGGACTGCAGAGTGAAGGCAAAAGGGCCAACAAGTGCTAACCATCTCTGGGAACTCCTTCAAGACTGTTGGAAGACCATTTCAGGTGACTACCTCTTGAAGCTCCTCAAGAGAATACCAAGAGTGTGCAAAGCAGTAATCAAAGGAAAAGGTGGCTACTTTGAAGAACCTAGAATATAAGACATATTTTCAGTTGTTTCACACTTTTTTTGTTAAGTATATAATTCCACATGTGTTAATTCATAGTTTTGATGCCTTCAGTGTGAATCTACAATTTTTATAGTCATGAAAATACAGAAAACTCTTGGAATGAGAAGGTGTGTCCAAACTTTTGGTCTGTACTGTATGTCGTGTTGTGGGCCAAAAAAAGGGGGTGTTATACTATGTGGGTGAGCCTGTGGCCTACAATCTAAGCACCAATACTCACCTGAGAGCTCCCTGACGCCTCCTGCTTCTTCCTGCTAGAAGGAGCGGGACCATGGAGCAGACAGGTGAGTACTGACCTAATGCTGCCATAGGGTGGTACTAGTGAAGGGGACACTGTATGGGCCATACAGTGTCCCCTTCACTATTCCCCCAACATACAGTGACCACTTCACCTGCTCCTCCATACTGTATGGGGACCATTGATGGGGCCATTATATTGGGGGGGCAGTGATGGGGGACAATATCCTGTGAAGGACATTAAAGGGGTTGTGTAGGATAACAAAATAACAAATGTGAGGACATCAGAGGACAAAAAGGTGGAGGGAGGACGGGCAAAACTCTCTGCTGAGGCGCTGGTAAGAGAGGGAGGGGAGGCTGGAGGGGCTTTATCTAGTCAGCAGAGCAGGGCCGGCGTTAGGGGGGGGGCAAACTGGGCAATTGCCCAGGGCCCCGTCCCCAAAGGGGCCCCCGGGATCCGGAACCTGATGACTCCGGATCCCGGAGTCAGACCCGGACAAATCAATAACAGAAAGGGACTGCAGGGCCCCTTTCCGTGGTGAGTAAAAATAACAAACATTTTTACTCACCTGTCCTTGCGTCCGACGTCATCTTCTGGCGTTCCGGACATCACCGCTGAGGCCAGGCCTCAGCCGTAGCGATCACATGATGTCCACAATGCGTGACGTCAGCCGCAGAGAAGAAGAAGCGGTTGCCGGCGGGGATAGCGGAGCAGCGCGAGGAGGCCCAGCAGAGGTAAGACAAGGTGAGTATAACTGTTTGTTATTTTCCCTCACCTCCCCTGGGCCTTCGATTATTATACTCTGGGGTCTGAAGAGATAATATAATAGCACTGTAGAGCCCCTCTGGATAGCATATTATACTGTGTGGGGCCACTGTGGAGCATTATACTGGGGAAGGGGCCCTCTGGATAGCATGTTATATTCTGTGGGGCCTCTGTGGAAAATTATAATGTGGGGGGGGGGCTCTGGAGATAATGTTATATTATGTGGGGCCACTTTGGAGCATTATGCTCTCCAGAGGGGCCCCCCAGTATAATGCTCCACAGTGGCTCCACACAGTTTAATATGCTCTCCAGAGGGGCCCCCCAGTATAATGCTCCAAAGTGGCCCCACAGAATATAACATGCTCTCCAGAGCCCCCCCACTTTATAATACTCCATAGAGGCCCCACAGAATATAACATGTTCTCCAGAGGGCCCCCTCCCCAGTATAATGCTCCACAGTGGCCCCACACAGTATAATATGCTCTCCAGAGCCCCCCCCCCAGTATAATGCTCCACGGTTTCCACACACAGTATAATATGCTCTCCAGAGGGGTCCCCCAGTATATTATACTGTTTTGGGCCACTGTGGAGCATTATACTGGGAAGGGGGGGGCTCTGGAGAGCATGTTATATTGTTTTAGGCCACTGTGGAGCATTATACTGGGTGGGGCTCTGGAGAGCATATTTTACTGTTTTGGGCCACTGTGGAATATTATACTGGGGAAACCTCTCTGGGCAGTATATTATACCGTGTGGAGGACATTTCTGGAGCATGTTATACTGAGTGGGGTCACTGTGGAGCATTATTCTAGTGGGGGGAATCAGCAGAGCAGATTATATTGCGTGGCGCCACTGTGGGGCATTATTCGGGGGGGACTAATGAGCATTATACTAGGGGGCCCTCTTGGGAGCATATTATACTGCATGGGGCCTACTGTGGAACATTATACTGGGGGGACGCTCTGAGGAGCATAATATATTGCGTGGGGCCACTGTGGAGCAAAATACTGGAGGGGGCATATTATACTATGGGCCACTGTGGAGCTTTATACTGGGGGAAGGGACAGTGTGGGGAGCCTGTTATACTGTGTGGGGCCACTGTGGAGTGTATTATATTGTGTGGGGCTTTTCGGGAGCATATGATACTCTGTGGGGCCATTGTAGAGCATTATACTGGGGGGGACTGTGGGGAACATATTATACTGTGGGGGACCACTGTGGAGCATTATACTGGGGGAACCCCTCTGGGGAGTATTTTATACTGTGTGGAGGTCATTATGGAGCATGTTATACTGTGTTAGGCCACTGGAGCATTGTGGGGGGGCATTGTGGGGTGCATATTGTACTGTATGGAGCATATTATATTGTGTGGGGCTGCTGGGGAGCATATTGCACTGTCTGGGGCCACTAAGGGGTAGTATACTGGGCCACTGTGGAGTATTATACTGTGTGAAGCCTTACATACCATGTGGGGCCACTATGGGGGGGCTCAGGGGAGCATTTTATACTGTGTGGGGTCACTGTGGAGCATTATATACCATGCGGGGAAACTGGAGGGCTCAGGAGAGCATTTTATACTGTGGAGCATTATATACCATGTGGAGCATTATACTGTGGGGGGGGGGGGCTCACAATTCCTGCTGGCAGCCCTGTGTGCTATGTCTGCATCACAGCTCCCTCACTATAATCTTGCACATATGTGTAGTGCCCCATGGCCATGTCATTCCCCATACAGTACTGTGCATGAACCGGCCCTGGAGTTATTGGGGCCTGCACAGTACTATAGGGGCTGACTATACTGGGAACATACTCAGTAACACCAGATAGTCAGCACATATGTAAGACTTCAGTGAAGGAGCCGTGGTGTAGGCTATTAGCAGGAAGCTGTTGCGTGGGGCCCCAGAACAAGATCCTCTGGTGGGCCTAAGGCTTTTCAGTCCGACACTGTATAACGGAGAACTATTATATATAAGGATTGGTTACTATATATAATTGGGAAACTTAAGTATGAGGGGGCTATTATAAGGGGGAACTATTATTTATAAGATGGGCTATTATTTATAAGTGGGGAACTATTATATATAAGGCATCCATTATAAGGGGGAGCTATTATTTATAAGAGGGGAACTTTTTATAAGGGGGGGTATAATTGTTAAGTGGGCTTATTTATAAAGGGGGCTATAAGTGATAATGGGGACTATTATTTATAAGGGTAACTATTATTTATGAGGGGGCTATTATTTATAAGGGAGCAGTATTATTTTTGCGGGGTGACTGTTACTGATAAGGGGGATATTACTGATACAGGGCACTATTTATCATTTATAAGGGAGCTATTATTGATAAAGGTGTAATATTATTTATAAGCAGAGACTATTATTTATAAGGAGGCGCTATAATAACTGCTGACTGGGTGCAAAAATCTATTAGGCTGTACAGAGGTGCTCATTTGAATTGTGTGTGGTAAAATGGGGCTTATTACTTTTTTGTTGGCAGAAAGGAGGCGTTATTATAGGGGTTGTCACTGGAAGACGATGGTGTTGTTTGCATATCAGCATTTGGGGCCCAGCTTTTAATTTTGCCCAGGGCCCCACTTTGTCTAAAACCGGCCCTGCAGCAGAGCATACCTTCTCTAAGCCAAAAAGGGGTGGGAAGGAGGAGTCAACAACACCGTGCCCCATCTAGCCAGCTAAATGACAAACCATACCCCCCTTGCAATTTCCTGAGTCCCAGTGATTAAACAGAGGAGGGAGGGGGAGATGACTCCACAGCATTACTACTCCTATCTAACCTCCCTCTACAGTCAGGAACGCCTTCCCTATCTGGCTCGTTTATACAGTATGTATATACAGTATACAGACATTTATACAGTATGAGGCCAACATCCAACCCCCGGAATAATCAGCTGTATGGAGCCACTTGCACACAATACGGGGCTGGAAGCAAAAAACTCTGTCCATTGTGTATTAGCCGGGCACCTTCACTGCATCTCAGCACTTATTGTAGTCAGTGGGAGCTGAGCTGCAGTGACGGTGCTGGGCTGCTATACAGCGGATGGAGCTTTCTGCTTTCTGCTCTGTATTGTGTACAGAACAGGTTCCTGAAGTGGTTCTGTACAGCAGATGGGGCCGGGTGTCAACCCCCTACTGATCAGGTACTTATGACCTATCTCGAAAGTACAATATTCTTATCCAGCACTACGGAGACTTGTTTAAAATTGCATAAAACTTAACTTTTAATAATGTGTAGATAAATGGCCCAAACAAATATGTCAAAAATCCCAAAGAAACCAAAAAAGGAAAAAAAATCCAAGGTCCAAAAAAACACATCACAAAAAACAAACCTAAAACACTAATGACAAAAAAGTCTGGCTTACGCATTTCAAAGCATTAGCCCCTTACTCATAGCACTGTTTGTTCGTTCCATTTATCTACACATTATTAAAAGCTAAGTTTTATGCAATTTTAAACAAGTCTCCGTAGTGCTGCATAACAATATTGTACTTTCGAGTTATGCTAATAGCCTCTAGCCAAGAGGATTTTTTTCCGTGCATTTGTGGACTGTTTATTTTGATCCAAAGATTCTCTTAATACATCATGGGGCTGTGAGTTCATACACATTTTTTCATGTTGTACGTATTTATGGCCTATCCTTAGGATAGGCCATAAAAAATTAAGCCTGGACAATCCCTTTAATATGCCCCACACAGTTTAATGCCCCCCCCCCACAGGATGTTAGCCCCCATCTCTGTTCCCACACAATATAATGGCCCCATCACTGTTCCCCATACAGGGGACCAGTGAAGTGGCCATAAAAAAATTATGCCTTTGAACAGGTTGTCTATAAATTATAGAAAACCCGGTGGCAGCCAGGGAGGTGTAAAATTAAAAAAAACACACCTACCTGTCCCCAGTCTGTGTCTGTTCGGTCTCATGGTGGCGCCTCATTTCTAGAAATCCTGTACCTAATTGGTCAGAGCGGTCACATGAAGTGCAGGACTCCCAGGAAGAAGGCGCTGGCATGAGAATGAATGGACACTGGTGGTGGTCAAAGGAGGGCCAGGGACAGCTGACTATGCATTATAATTTTTTTTTTTTAACTTTACACCTCCTGCTCGCCACATGAGTTGCTCCAATTCCTGGACAACCTTTTTAAAGGATTTATCCAAGTTTATAATATTGATGGTCTGTCCTTAGGATAGGTCATCAATATTACATCTGCGGGGGTACAACGGCCAGGACCTCTGCAGATCAGCTTTGCCATACAGGGTGTAGTGGTGGATTTAAGTAGTGCAGTGGTGCACACTGTATGGTGGGTGAGCAGCATGGCATTGTTATTACCTGTAGCTGCGCTGTCTTGGCAGTGGGCCCCTAGAAACAATTCCACTGGTAGGCCCTAGACATCCCAGTCCGACACTGAGTATGTATCTATATCTATATATATATATATATATATAGTATAAGTAGATTGCTGTATATACTGTATATAGTATAAGTAAATGAATGAATATGTTCAGTATAAGTAGATGAATGTGTATGTTTATGTACAGTATAAGTAGATGAATGTGTATGTTTATGTACAGTATAAGTGGATTGCTTTATATATACAGTATAAGTAGATGAATGTATATGTACAGTATAAGTAGATGAATGTGTCTGTACAGTATAAGTAGATGAATGTGTATGTTTATGTACAGTATAAGTAGATTGCTGTATATATACAGTACTAGAGGAAGGACCCGGCTTCGCACGGGTATATTTTATTTTTTGTTTGTGTAGTGACCCCATAAGAATTGGCCAGTTTTGCACTTGACATCCAGTATGGCAGTCCAGTATAGGTATAGTCTATTTATGGCTGTGTTGCTATGGAAACCTGGTAAATGAAATGTGAACTTATATTGGCTGATGCACGTCATATGACAGAATATTTAAGGACCTGCGAACTGCTATTGACTCATGCAGGACATAAATAGCTTGGTTGCTATGGAAACCTGGTGTAAAGCTATGTGTATGTCAAGACTGAACCTGCGATTTTCCATTGGTCCATAAGTGTCATGTGATCATGTGCATCTCAGTTTGGATATCAGTGAAAAACCTGCGATCGGTTGTTATGGAAAACCTGGAGTAAAGCTGTGTGTATGTGACCTTGTGTAACAGTGTCATCCACAGCGCCCTGCCCCTTTAAAGCTGACCTACAGCAGTGAAGAAAAATGGCTGGGTTGTTATTGAAACCTGGAGTGCAGCTGTGTGCATGTGGCTGACAATACTTTGTCAGATTGGAGACGGGCTTGGGTCTGCTGGGGACTTTCAGCAGCTCGCTGTTGTCTGTAACATATCTTATCAGATAGGAGACAGGCTTAGGTCTGCTGAGAGTTTTCATTAGCTCGAGCAGCAGCCATGCGTTTTGCTGCAGGGGACATGAGTAGTTTAAAAAAACGTTTCAATTTATAAGAATGCTGAAATCCAGTATGGCAGTCCAGTCAGTGGCGTAAATATCGGTTTAGCAGTGGTAGCAGCTGCCACAGGGTCCGGAACATTAGTGGACCCGGCGGGCCTCTGATGTTTTTTTTTTTTTAATACCAGCAGGTAATGGGCCCTATTTACTTACCGATCCCCGCTCCTGCTCACAGCCACCTGCACTTCACCTTCTGCAGAAGCGGCTGTGAGCAGGAGCGGGGATTGGTAAGTAAGGCTTGTGGGCCGTGAACCCCACAAACACTGCTATCATTATACTCTGGGGTCTTTTCAGCAGGCTTCGGGCCTCCATGGTGGCGTCCCAGATGTCGGTGTGCCAGTCTGACGTCATTATGCGTTGCGATACATGCCTGGCTCACGTGACATCTGTTCCAACATTGAAGAAGTAGCGGGAAGTGCGCATAATACTATATGAAGGAGCCACTATGATACTGTGTGCAGGGGCCACTATGGGGCAGAATACTGTGTGCAAGGGTCACTATGGGGCCTAATAGTGTATGCAGGGGCCACTATGGGGCAGAATAGTGTGTGCAGGAATGCAGTTTGTGCGGGGGGGGGGGGGGGTCCCATGTCAAATGTTCGCCTTGGGGCCCTGCCATTGCTAGTTATGCCACTGAGTCCAGTATAAGTACAGTCTATTTATGGCTGTGTTGTTATGGAACCCTGGTAAATTAAATGTGAACTTATATTGGCTGATACACGTGATATGACTGAATATTTAAGGTCCTGTGAATTGCTATTGACTAATAGAGGTCATACATAGCTTGGTTGCTATGGAAACCTGTGTGCCTGAGGAGAGTAAGTGCCTGCGAGCTGTTATTGGCTGATAAGGGACATGTGACTGTGTGTATGGCAGTTGGAATATGAGTGAAAGACTTGCAGACTTGTATAGACTAATGCTGGTCATTTTTTGGGAATACTGTATCTCAGGAACGGTACGTCCAAGAGAGCTGAGACCCAGTCTATAATATTCCCGGACACCTGATGTACATGTGTGCCAAATTTGGTGAGGATCGGTCCAGTCGTTTGGTCGCGCATAAAGAACAGACAGACAGACAGACAGGAACTCATTTTTATATATATAAGAGATAAGTAGATGAATGTATATGTGTATGTACAGTATAAGTAGATGAATGTGTATGTTTATGTACATTATAAGTGGATAGCATTATATATACAGTATAAGTAGATGAATGTATATGTACAGTATAAGTAGATGAATGTGTATGTACAGTATAAGTAGATAAATGTATATGTGTATGTACAGTATAAGTAGATTGTTGTGTATGCACAGTATGCTGTAATAGTAGATAAATGGCCATTACACTTTATGTACAACTGTGATATTTTTCTTTGGTTTGCTTGTTGACGGTCCTGGTTTCACTCTTATTTCTTTTCATTTATCGCCTTTACATGGCCAGTACCGACAAAAGTGGTACATTGTGGCGTGTACATGTTCATCAGCACTAAAGCCAGTACATCACTTGCTCACAATGGATTGTACATGCTGACATTGTGATGAATGATACTTCCGCTTGCTGTTATCTTAGTGTGCTCTGTATATGATGATTGCCGCCTTTAATATCAGAGCATGACATGGCCAGAGATTTCACAAGTGTCTTCTAGAGAGCACAGGAGCTCTCATGTACAAACTGTTCTAAGAATCCAAGGAACACAGTAAAAGAAAGAGCGATTTTATTATTTTGTTAGTTTGTTTACCATATGCAAAGGGTTTGGCTGTTTTGAGCAGGGGTATTTGCATCAAGTGTTATTTACCCCATCTTCAGACCCTTAAAAAACAAGGAGCTGGGGCAATCGTTGATTATATTGTTAATCTGTTTTCCCTTAGTCCTAACAGCAGCACAATATGGGGTATTTCTCCCCCTGTGTGTTGTTTAGGACAGGTAGAACTTTTAATTAGCACAAAAATGTGCTTACTAACCTGCCCTATAAGAGGGCACGAGAGACCTCCCTCACCTGTGTAAATTATAAAGTAAAAGAAACAAGATTTTAGGGAGGGAAGCCTTGTGCTGCTGTTAGGACTAAGGGAAAACAGATTAACAATATAATCAACGATTCCCTTACGTCCTACAGCAGCACAATATGGGGATATAGCAAGTAATTCCCCTAGGGAGGGTTTCCTCGCCTTACAACCTCAAGAACTGTCTGGCCAAAGGCAGTCGCCTCGTAACTGCGGACATCCAAACGATAGTATTTGACGAAAGTAAGCTGGGATGACCAAGAAGCAGCCGCACAAATTTGATCCAGTGGAAGCGAGCGATTCTCAGCCCAAGAAGTCGACACAGCCCTGGTCGAATGGGCTGTACAAAAAACTGGAGGAAGCAACCCTTGAGCAATGAAAGAAATTTTGATTGCCTCCTTAATCCATCTGGACAAGGAGGGTCTGGAAGCTGTAAGACCTCTGTCTTTACCATACATATTGATTAGGAGATTTTCAGCTCTCCTGAAAGATTGTGTCCGTGATAAGTAAATTCGCAGACACCTCACCACATCCAAAGTATGAAGTTTAAACTCCTCTTCTGAGGACGGATCCGGAAGGAAAACAGGCAAAGAAATCAATTGATTATAGTTATTACGTGAAGGAACCTTAGGGATAAAGCCAGGCAAAAACCTAAGGTGGACCCTATCCGAAAAAAATACAATATAAGGTTCTTTGGAGGAGAGCGCCTGTAGCTCTCCTACCCTTTTGGCAGATGTGATGGCTAACAAAAAAGTAGTTTTAAAGGCTAAAAATTTTAGCTCCGTAGCTTCCAGAGGTTCAAAAGGAGGACCACAAAGGCCTGAAAGGACCGTCGCAAGGTCCCATTGAGGAATAGGAGAAGATACCGCAGGTTTCAGCCTCGCCGCTCCTTTAAGGAATCTTGCAACCAGGGAATCCTGGGACAACTGTCTGTTTAAGTGGGCGGATAAAGCCGAAACCTGTACCTTTAAAGTAGAAGGGGCAATGCCCCTGTCCAAGCCATCCTGAAGAAAATCCAAAACCAGAAAGAGAGGGGTACCTTAAGGAGGTCGGTCGTCGCAAAAAATGTAGCAACAGCACAAGCAATAGTCAAATAGGGTAATCTCTGAATCACAGAGGAGAATTCTACTCCTTAGCAATAGGAGAGCCAGAAAATCACAGCCCAACCCAAATGGACTATGGGACATTTTAAAGGCAACCATAAGTGGAGGCAGAGCCAAACAAAACTAATCCACAATGAAAAAATTCATAGGAAATCATGCAGCAAGGCCAGCGATATGAATCAACCATTCATATAATATATGAACAAGAATAAATATATATTACTTACCTTCCTGAGATTTATAGCACCAAAACGGGTCAAATGCCATAATGAAACATAGAGGAGCAAAAGCCTAAGTCAGAGGCTCAAACAACAAGCAGCAAAAATCAATTCTATATTTTGCCTTTAAATTTTAAATTTCCAAACTTACCGCACTTTTTCCGAGAACCGGAAGTAGGTGCGAAGGAGTCCGGCGAAATCCGTCCGCACGGGAACCCGGACACAAAGAAGGGTTCCGGCCGTCGCAAAGTCCGACGTACCCTCCGGGTAGGCCGAAGCCTACCGCCGGCCGAAGAATTACCGACAGAAGCGCTGAGAAGAAGGAACGCAGGCCGGCAACAGAAGGAAACGACCACCTCAAGGTAAGAAAAAACCCCTTAACTCTAGAGAGGTCACAAGAGACCTCCTCCACCTGTCCCACACAGGACAGAAAAAAACACAGGTGAGGGAGGTCTCTCGTGCCCTCTTATAGGGCAGGTTAGTAAGCACATTTTTGTGCTAATTAAAAGTTCCACCTGTCCTAAACAACACACAGGGGGATAAATACCCCATATTGTGCTGCTGTAGGACGTAAGGGAAAGGTCTTGGCTCACAAAATGCAGCAAAACTTCAAGTACACGGTAAACAATAAATACATAAAAAAAGTCACTTTCTGTTTTAGTAAGTTAGGTTTTAGGGTACATTTACACATTGAAGCTTTTGCATGCAGTTTTTTCAGAGCCAAAACCAGATGTGGATCATAAAAAGGGAGAAAATACAAAGGACAGGCGCTACTTCTACATTATATCCAATCCACTCCTGGTTTTGGCTTCAAAAACTGAATGCAAAACATGAAAGTGTAAATGCACCCTAGTAATGTTTTAAGTGGTTGTCCCGGTGAGACAGCCCATTTTATATACCCTAATAGGGGATAGTTTAAAATCTTTATCCCAGGTCTTTTTAATGCATTAGTGGGTCCAAACATTTAATAAGTTGCGCAAACATCATAAACCAAAGCCTGAATGGTAGCGCACAGAACTGATAGCTCCACACTCCACAAATTGTTACCTGATTCCCGAAAATGTGGGACAGCTTTTGAAATGTGGGACTGTCAGCTGAGGAGGCCATAACTACCATACTGTAAGTGCATCATTTGCCCTATGGTTAAAGCGGTTCTGCCTTATCCCATGGCCAAAATAGATGTCAGCTACAAATAATTTCTCTCTCTTAGGCCCCTTGCAGATGACCGTGGTGTGGGTCAGTGTGCTATCTGTGTATTTCACGGATAGTACACTGTCCCATTCTTTTCTATGGGCCCATACACATGACAGTGATTTTCACAGTCCCGTGTGCGGGCGGACAGTCCGGGCCGCATCAGATAGGACAGGTCCTATTCCTGTCCTATTTTGCAGCCTGTGCTTCCGTGGCTCCTATTCATTTAATGAAAGGAGCCGCAGAAGCGCGGCCCGTGCGTGGCGGCACACGGGGATATCCCCGTGTCCCCTGTGTGCAGCCCGTGCTTTTAATTCACCGCAGACCAGTTGCAGCACGGTCTTCTGTAACCGGCCTTACTCTCTCTCTCTCTGGCTAAACTGTCCTGCCCTGTTTTACTCATAAAACCCTTGAAAAAATTAGTGACTATACAAGTCAGAAACCCCCATCTGAGGGTATATTGACATGGCAGTATTAAAAATGTCAAAATGAGGTACAAATCTCGCCATATCTATATGGAGGTATAAATCTCTTCATTATTCTTGCTGTACAGTCATGACCAAAAGTTTTGAGAATGACCCAAATATTATATTTTCACATGATCTGCTGCCCTCTGGTTTTTATGTGTGTTTGTCAGATGTTTTTATCACATACAGAAATATAATTGCATTCATATTATGAGTAACAGAAGCTTATATTGACAGTTAGAATGAGTTAATGCAGCAAGTCAATATTTGCAGTGTTGACCCTTCTTCTTCAGGACCTCTGCAATTCTCCCTGGCATGCTCTCAATCAACTTCTGGACCAAATCCTGACTGATAGCAGTCCATTCTTGCAGAATCAATGCTTTAATTTTGTCTGAATTTGTTGGTTTTTGTTTGTCCACCCGTCTCTTGATGATTGACCACAAGTTCTCAATGGGATTAAGATCTGGGGAGTTTCCAGGCCATGGACCCAAAATCTCTATGTTTTGTTCCCTGAGCCATTTAGTTATCACCTTTGCTTTATGGCAAGGTGCTCCATCATGCTGGAAAAGGCATTGTTGAGCGCCAAACTGCTCTTGGACGGTTGGGAGAAGTTGCTCTTGGAGGACATTCTGGCACCATTCTTTATTCATGGCTGTGTTTTTAGGCAAGACTGTGAGAGAGCCGATTCCCTTGGCTGAGAAGCAACCCCACACATGAATGGTTTCAGGATGCTTTACAGTTGGCATGAGACAAGACTGGTGGTAGCGCTCACCTCTTCTTCTCCGAATAAGCTGTTTTCCAGATGTTCCAAACAATCGAAAAGGGGATTCATCAGAGAAAATGACTTTACCCCAGTCCTCAGCAGTCCACTCCCCGTACCTTTTGCAGAATATCAGTCTGTCCCTGATGTTTTTTCTGGAGAGAAGTGGCTTCTTTGCTGCCCTCCTTGAGACCAGGCCTTGCTCCAAGAGTCTCCGCCTCACAGTGCGTGCAGATGCACTCACACCTGCCTGCTGCCATTCCTCAGCAAGCTCTGCACTGCTGGTAGCCCGATCCCACAGCTGAAACACTTTTAAGAGACGGTCCTGCCGCTTGCTGGTCTTTCTTGGGCGCCCTGGAGCCTTTTTGGCACCAATGGAACCTCTCTCCTTGAAGTTCTTGATGATGCGATAGATTGTTGACTGAGGTGCAATCTTTCTAGCTGCAATACTCTTACCAGTAAGGCCATTTTTGTGCAGTGCAATGATGACTGCACGTGTTTCTTTAGAGATAACCATGGTTAACAGAAGAGAAACAATGATGGCAAGCACCAGCCTCCTTTTAAAGTGTCCAGTGGTGTCATTCTTACTTAATCATGACAGATTGATCTCCAGCCCTGTCCTCATCAACACCCACACCTGTGTTAATGGAGCAATCACTGAAACGATGTTAGGTGGTCCTTTTAAGGCAAGGCTGCAATGATGTTGAAATGTGTTTTGGGGGATAAAGTTCATTTTCTAGGCAAATATTGACTTTGCAAGTAATTGCTGTTAAGCTGATCACTCTTTATAACATTCTGGAGTATATGCAAATTGCCATTAGAAAAACTGAAGCAGTAGACTTTGTAAAAATTAATATTTGTATCATTCTCAAAACTTTTGGCCATGACTGTAGGTTCCATTTCTGGTTTGGGTACAAAAATACTGATGAACTGCACAGAATACTGCTGTGTGAATATAGAATAAGATGGTTTTACATGAGTGTATTCAGTCTGTGAAATATGCACAGTATGTCAGTCATATTTCCCAGACTGATCACTGAGCAGGGAACTAGAGATGGGCAAACCAATTAATTCTAAGCAAGCTGGGGTAGGTCTAATTATTCACAGCTCTAATCAGAGGCAACCAATCTCAGAGCTCTGAATAACACTCATTGCCTGCTTCTGCCTGACACCGCCCTCTTGACAGTACAGAGACTAAATAGCATATCAGGCACCAAAACTGACAGCATTAATCACTCGGGAACGGTGGGGGCTAGAGAAAAAAATTCCAACTGTGCCAGAATCAGTGAAGTGTCACCTATTAATGGATGTAAAGAGTGTGAGTTGGAGGAGGTGTTGAAAGTTCCTCTTTAAGATATTTATTTATTTATTTATTTATTTATTAATTATGCTTACTTATATAGCGCCATCATATTCCGCAGCGCTTTACAGACATTGACATACTGTATGCCAGAATATCTTGTACTCTAATGAAAAGACTAGGCCTTCTTAAGATGCTCATAGCTCATTATTATGATGGTTATTGCCACCACCGAACAATCATTAAGATTTGTTTTTTTGCATGAATATAACAGCAAAGTCATATCTGGTCAACTTTTAATGAATTTTCCTTCGATAAAATGACATGGAGGTCCTTTGTCTAACATCTCTTTCAGTACGTCTTGGATGAATGGTATCAACTTGATCCCAAACTCTCTGGCTGAGAACCAAATTACAACTTAGAAAATATAATTAAGCAAAGGAAAAAGACAAAATAGCTTTGATTATGCGAAGCCGGGTTAAATGCTATGTATTTCCTAATGTGTTGTTGGAGTGATGAGAGCTGAGGTTTTTTTCATGTAATTTATTTCTGTCTTACAAGAGCAGATGAATTAAATGGCACATGAATAATAAGTGTACTTCTATTCTAGGAACCTTCGGGGGTCATATAGAGATGACAATTCTTCCCCACTGCTAAACAGCTTTTGGCTGGCAAATGAATCCAGGAAGCCTCGAATCTATGATCTTTACGAAAAGCTCTTAATGTGTGCAAAATTGTGTTACTTTTATTGGACATGTATAATCAAAGATATTAATGAAGGAAGAGTAAAGATTTTATGTGTCGTCTTAGAAAGTAACTAATTAACATGTGTTCTAGTGATTGATGGCCACAGAAAACCACAGCTAGTCCTAAGACATGTCAGTAGTAGTGTGAAAAATGACCAAGGGCACCTTATATGAATTCATTTCAGAGGAAGAATATCTGCTTGTGTATGCACTGAGTATATATGGCTATTCGCACAACAGGGATACAGAAATAGCATGTATAAGACAAAATAAATTCAATAACATGGTGTGTATTGCACATACTGTTATTACCATGCAGCTTTGAAGAATTAATGTAATAGCTTAGAGGAGTATAAAATGGTCTAACACATACATTTTATTATGTTAGTGAATTTAGAACCAAAAATGTACCAGTTTTCGTATACATGTAAATACACTTAAAGAGAGTCTGTCACCAGAATTGAGAATATCAACCTGGCCCACATATATATAGGTTAGGGTCACCTAAATCAGTGTTTTTGCCCTTGGGAATTGGTGACTCTGTTGCCGAGACATCACCTTTTTGACAATGTGTAAATGCGCTGTTTGGAGCAATGAAAGTGCTGCCATTGCTCCAAAGAACTCATTTATGTATAAGTTTAGTGATGGTATATAATATATAGAACTACCTTCCTTGTGATTTCTTCACAATAGTGAATAGTAGAGATGGGTGAATTGGCTTGTAACGAGCCAGGTTTGTCTTGAATATTCCAAATTGTTCATTTTTTTACAAAATCGAACAAATGGAGATTTGTCTCAGGCGAACTAAAATGGCTGATGCATTATACTCTGGGGTCTCTTCAGACCCCCGGGTATAACAGGTGGAGGCCCAGGGGAGGTGAAAAAAAAAAAAAAAAAATCAAAAAACACTAACAATACTCACCTTCTGTTACCTCTCTTAGGCCTCCTGACGCGTCTGGCAGTTTCTTTGTGACGTCCAGCACTCTTCTTTGACATCATCAGCTCGGGCTCAGGACTGAAGTCTGTGATTGGACCTCAGCAGTGACCCCCGGGCTGATGAGGTCACAGAAGAGTGCTGAACGTCACAAGGAAAGTTCCAGATACGTGATTAGGCGTAAGAGAGGTAACAGAAGATGAGTCTGAATGTTTTTTTTTTTTTTTTTTTTTACACCTCCCCTGGGCCTCCACCTTTGACATAATTTCGGCTGTGTCCTGACATGATGATGATGCTAGCATGCCAGGTCACTGCTAAAGACGAATTACAGGCTTCAGTGTTGAGCCCAGGGTGCTGACATCACATAAGAGCACCGGACGTCACCAGTCACCGCATGCCGCGAGGAAACTCAAAAGAGGTATTGGAAGGTGAGTATAAATGTTTTTTAATTTTTTTTTCTTCTCCTCTGGGCCTGAAGAGACCCCAGAGTATAATGCAGTGGCCATTTTAGTTAGGCCGAGACAAATCTTCATTTGTTCGCTTTCGTAAAAAAACCAAAACAACAATTTGGAATCTTTGGGTCCAGTCCAACTCAGTACGAACCGATTTGCCCATTTCTACTTTTGATTTTTATATGAGTAGTTTAGAAGATGAATCAAGCTGTGAAGCTGTAAATGGCACTAGCTCAGCCTCAGTTCCTAAGACAGGGGTCAGCAACATTTGGCAAACTACAACTTCCAGCAAGTTCCATTCACTTTTATGTGAGTTCCAAGTATGCATGCTGGGTGTTGCAGTTTCACAACAGCTGAAGTGAGAAAGGTTACCCACCCCTGCCCTAAGCTTTAGCACAAGGTACAGGTGCATCTCAATAAATTAGAATATCTTTGAAACGTTCATTCATTTCAGTAATTCAGTAATATAATCCATAATCAGCGTCTTCCATGATTGTGTGTCTTACTGAACCAGACTGAGGGACCATTTACAGGCTTAGGAAACCTTGGCAGGTGACACTGAATTTACAATACTGAACTTTTTCACAATATCCTAATTATCTTAGATTTGGGTTTTCATTACCTGTAATCCATAATCAACATTTACAGAAATAAAACACTTGAAATAGAACACTCTGTGTGTAAAGAATCTAGAAAATATAAGAGGTCACTTTTTTAATTTAATTACTGAAAGAAATAAAAGTTTCAAAGATATTCTAATTTATTGAGATGCACCTGTATATCTGAATGTATGGTTGCATAATCGGGTATAGAAGAACATTAAAGGGGATGAGGCCACTTCAATGTATTGGTAAGTTTACATTTTTAGACATTGTACACTTACGAAATAAACAGTGATGACCTATCCAAAGAATGTCCTAAGCCAATATATCTTCAATTTTAGATTTCAGTTGTACCAATCCTGTCTTGTTCCTCAAAACACTTAATTATGTATCTTGGCTATGTCTAGAATCACTGACCATGACTGCTGTCCTCTATCCTCTGGCTATTCTCCATTTCCTATTTGATGGCCACTTGCCCTTTTTTTGCAGTTATGCGTGTTAATGCTAGAGGTGAACGGACTAATTCATAACAAACTGGTTTGACCCAAATTTTCCTAAAGCTTTGTTTTTTTTAATGAAACAGAAACCTTTGTGAATATGTTTTTTTTTTTTCCTTCCACCTTCCCCGGCTTCCAGGAAAAAAACTGTAATTCCTGGACAACCCCTTTAATTCGGCATCAAAATAGAAGTATCACACATAGATATGATGCTAGGAGGTACAGTTCTCCAACTCTCACTGTACACTCACCACCATTACCCTTCTTATGACACTGGGACTACAGATCTGGCTTGAGAAAGGACAATTATGACCAAAACATCGCATTTATGATCTGGGATTTTCTTTGAACTAATGGATGGCCTGATGTATATCCTATATAGGTAAACGTAATGGAAGGCACATGGTTGGCATCTGTGTGGCATCCATGTTCTCCATGGATCTGTACCCTTCAATTAATGAACCCACACCACAAAATGGACTTGAATAGGAACTGCCCTTATTTTTGTGCTCACAAGCCCCTACATGGGCCATACTTGTGTGTATGGGGCTATAGAAAAGAATGGGTAAGTGTGTTTAAAAATGGATAGCACACTGACCAAAACTATGGTTGCGTACATGGAGCATTCATTTGGTGCATTTTTTTGGCTCCTTAGAAAAGTAAATCTATGACATGACATAGATTTATGCCACAACCAATTTCCAGCATAAGTTATGGTAAACTTGTCAGTTGGCAAGAGGCCCCTCCCACTAACTCACATCCACTTCTCTCATCACTTTTGGGAAGTTCGAATTTGCATTTATGTGTGAATGTGACTAAAATTTGTAACTTTTCTTTTACACTATACAGGGCAGTCATCTGGAATTTAGGGGCCAGAACTTCCACATAATATAAAATGCTCCCCTGAGCCCACCCACTATCTAATGCTCCACAGTGGCCCCACACAGCATAATATGCTCCCCAGATCTCCACCACACGGACAGTGAACACATTAGTTGTGGGAAAAATAACAGATGAAATCCAGAACAGCATAAAAACAAATGGTGATCGATTTCCCAATATAATTAGCTTAAGATTTGTTAATTCCGCTAAACTTGTTTGCTCCCCAGAAAGCTTATTTTTCTGAAAGTACCTTGGAATAAAAGCAGAAAAATATTGGCAAGGTTTTACATAATGAATTGATATCGGGTAGTACTCATCCCTCTTCACAATATCAAGGAGACGTCTGCCAATATTTTTCTCCAAGGACAGTTCTTGATCCTACGTATTGAATATAGCAGGCTAAAACAAGATCAAATAAACAACTTAATTTGTAAAAATCCATAACATTACATTGCAAGTGATGACCATGTATGCAAAGCTATCAGCATTGCCAGCAAAATAACATGCATCTAACATAACATACTCCTTGGGGGGGGGGGAATGTAATTTTTTTTTTTCATTTTCCTATTAACATAGTTGGTTGTGGACTTGTTTTTTAACTTTTTAATTCCACGTTTTATTCCACGTTTCTAGAGGTACAGTGAACATACTTGTTAACCTCTTCCAGACCGCCGGCATTTCCGTAGGTATAATTGACATGCTACGGTTTTCAAAAGCCGCAACAGTTTTGTAAATCGCAGTATGTCTGCTGCGCGCTTTTTACCGCACTGTGGGATTTCCTAGAACCCCATCCACTACACAGTGACTGTATATATGGCTCTGTGCATGGAAAAATAAAACAGTTATGGGGTTTGGATGATGGGAACTCAAAAAAATAAAATCGAAAAATGTCTGCATCGGGAAGGGGTTAATAGTAGCGGTGATTGGTACTGCAACACAATCTTAGGCCGGGGCCCCATGTAGCGTAAACACCTCAATTTTGCATTAGCTGCAAAGTGGATGGGATTCTAGCTAATCCAATCCACACATTGCAGAACATAATGGATATGCTGTGGATTTAAAAACACTTGCATTTATGTAACTCGCAGCATGTCAGTTATACCTATGGAAACTATGGTGGTTTCCATATAGGTATTATGTAAGCAGAAAGTTTTCCTCTGCAGACTTTCTTTGAAAAGCGATGGAGGAAAAACCGCAATGCATTTCCGCTGCAGTTTTTCCCCGCATCGCTTTTTGGCTGTGGCCCGCTACGTGGGCCCTTAACCTTAAAGAGGACTTTTCATATCCTCAGGCACATGCGGTTTTACATACTGCTAGAAAGCCGACAGCGCGCTGAATTCAGCGCACTGACGACTTTCCCGGTATGTGCCCCGGGGCTGGAGATATCGGGAGTCTAAATTTCACCATTCACTGTCAGAAGGGCGTTCCTGACAGTCTAGTTGCGCTGTGAGGAACGCCCTCCCTGACAGTTCTCGTTCATAGACTTGTACGGGGGGGGGGCGTTCCTCACAGCTCAGCGTCATCGCTGGGCTATAAGGAACGCCCCCTCTCTCTGTACTCACCCATAGCCCTGTACTGTCAGAGGGGGCGTTCCTTACAGCCCAGTGATGCCGCTGAGCTGTAAGGAACGCCCCCCCAGTACAAGTCTATGAACGAGAACTGTCAGGGAGGGCGTTCCTCACAGCGCAGCTAGACTGTCAGGAACGCCCTTCTGACAGTAAACCGTGAAACTAAGACCCCCGATATCTCCAGCCCCGGGGCACATACCGGGAAAGCCAGCAGTGCGCTGAATTAAGTGCGCTGTCGGCTTTCTAGCGGTATGTAAAACAGCATATACATGAGGACGTGAAAGGTCCTCTTTAAGGACAGGACATCGATTTTCAAAAGCTGTATAACCCCTTTAGCTTGACACGTCATGAGTTAGATATACCTTGACTTCAATGGCTTTTGTTGCTACATCTGTAGAAGCCAATTTTTCTCATTGTACAGAAATCTATTAACTGTAATTTGAAATATTTCTACACTCGGATAATACATCCAGACCAGTTTCGAACTGTTTTAGTGTATTCCCCTTTACTACTTCTAGTGGCAGAGAGTTACATTTTCTCACTGCTTTTACAGTAAAGAACCCTCTTCAATATCAGTATGTTAACCTTCTTCCCTCTAGACATACTGTAGAACTATAGTACTATTGTTATAGTATAATTGTCATAGACTAACTAAATAGTGGAAGAGATCTGTATACTGACCTTTCTTTCTTTCTGGGTACTGTAGTCCACTCATTCCATTTATCACCTATGAACTGCCTCAAGCTCTGCTATGTCTTTCTTGTGCACAGATATCCAAACCATACATATTGGGGGGAATATATGAATGTTTGGAAGTAGGGGGTTCCTAGACAGTATGGGCGGTAGAGGTTTGGAGCACCAGAGCCGTTCTTATTGCTCCAGACTGCTCATTTGCATTTTCTAACTGAAATGACTATCTCTGCAGCCGAGGCATAACTTTTCATGGGGAAAGGGCATTAAAATGAGGTGAGTCTAATCTATCTATCTGTGTTGCTGGTTTAATATGCTTCATCCTGGTAACAGACTCCCTTATATACTTTTCTTTGGATTCATCGGAGTATATTACTGACAATACAGATGTTTACGGATTTACATACTAACAACAATTTCAGACCTTTGGTTAATAGATTTGTGACCTCACATTACAGCGGTGACTCTAGTACAGCTGGAGTTACAGAGGACAGGGGGTTACATTGCATATCTGCATAAAATCTGTATATTGATTGTAATTAAAGCTAAATGACACAATTTAAAAAAAAAACCATGTAACCGAAAATGAGAAGTGATCTGAGGATGTACCCTGGAGGCACAAGTCATGAGGATCAATAGGAAAGACCAGCAGAGAAGAGAATACAAGAGGAGAGTGCACAGATATGATTGATAATGGAGATCTATTGTAAAACTGCTTTGGACTTTTTTATTAATCCCTATAGAGTCAAACATAAAAAACGTATATTGGCGCTTTCTTTATGGTGGTTAATGAAATTTGTAAAGAATTTACAGTACCATATAGTAACTATAAGTCCTACTGTAATAATACCAGTGTATGTGTTCATACCACAATGACGCTAGGTTCACACTAGCGTTTGGGTTTCCTTCAAAGATGAAAATCCTATCCACTTAAAAGGTGGTTAAACGTGGAAACCATAGACTATAATGGGATCCGCCGGATTTCCGCCCGGTTTCTGACGAAAACGGCTGGAGAGAAAAGTCCTACTTGCAAGTCTTTTATCTCCGCTGATTTTAAGTGGAATGTGGGACAGAGTCACACACTACTGATGGATGATAGGGTCCCTTAAAAAAAAAGCAGACAGTATGACAGACGACCATCTGTTACTGTCTGTTAGCCATAAACATTAGTGAAAAAAATAACAGATGCTCAACGTTCATTATAAGTCCGTTATTTAGAACGGACACAAATGTCCTGCACCCTACATTATTATTTCTGCTAAAAAATGGACATGTGACAGATTTGGTGAAAACGAACAACAGATCAAATCCCATTGAAATCAATGGGATTTTTAACGGATTTATGACGGATCTGTTAGTATCCGTTGCTAACATTTTGTAATGGATGCCAACAACGGAATCTACCAACAGTAGTGTGAATACCCCCTTATAGTCTATTCTGTTAAATGACAAAAATACACCAAACATGATCATAGTGGTCTGATGTTTGGCAAAAGAGTGCCCTTTTGGCATATATCTGGACAGTATGCATTGACATATAGTACATTGTTTTCTACCTACAGTATAATAAAAAAAGAGCCAACTATGCTTTTTCAATACAAATTTTTTTTTTTACCAATGAAGCCGGTATTTTACCAAGCTATACATTGTATGAGCACAGTCATCTGAACATAGCCTAAGGTTGGCTATATGCATTATACAGTTAACCTATTCCACCCAACCCCCCAATGTACATGCATGGCTTTTTATGTATGCAGTTTCAATGGGGAGAAGATAGTAAGCTGCATCTCCTAACATCTCCAGTGGCGAGTTATCTCTCTTCAGAGCAAAAAGTTTGGGTATGGAAATCCAATTGCCCAATCTTTATCTCCCCTGACATCTGCTGTCCAACACCCAGGCAGAGCTGCTTTAAGCATAGAGCCAACAGTGTAGCCGCACTGGGTCCTATGGCTGTGAGGGCCCTCTAAGTCACCCAGGATCGAGTGGGACAATTCCACATTTTGGGTGCCACTGTAGTGGCGAGTGTTGGTATTGCAGCGCTGTCCCACTGAAGTCTATGGAGCAGCACTGCAGTACCTTCACTTGCCACTACAGTTTGTATGGCGAGTGAGCAGTGCGGCTCTCCCGCGCTGCCTCGGTATTGATGTCAGACCCCTGCAGATCTAATATTGATGGTCTGTCCTAAGGATAGGCCATCAATATTAGAAACCGGATAAACCCTTTAATGTATTTCCAAAGTGAGAAATAAAATATTAACTTGCAATTTCTTAGTAATCCTCATGTGGTAACAGCGTGTATTTCATCGCACAGGCAGAGTATTCGGAGAAGGCTTAGATCCACAGCAATATCATGAGTTAATGTTTTTTCGTTTCTAGACAGTGAAAAATACCTTTCCCATCCGTAACCACTTCACAGGGCTGGAGCTTCTCCTCTGCTAAATATATCTGGATACCATTTGCTGCACTGGTACTTTTTTTTTTTCGCTGAGTAACATTCATTTACTGCAAAATGGCCTTTGGGATTCACCATCTTCCTCTTGCATGATCAGCACAGTTGAAAGCAATATGTTATATTCTGAAACGCGACCAAGGCAGGGATGCTTCATAGAATGGATTATATAAAGGTTTATATGTGATTTATGTATTGTAATTCAAAGACTATGCCCTTAACAATGTCAGAGAGGGAAAATGAAGAACTACAAATGATGGTTATGTGTACAAAGATAAAGTGAACGTTTCTGAACTGTGTATTTTACCATAATTTATTATTTTTAATATTATTTATGTCAATTACTTTATTTATGTAGCTCAAACTATATTTGTAACACTATAAGTAGCTCAATATTGAGATAATATATTGTAAAAATTACAGGAGATATGGGGGAGGGGGATTTATTAAGACTAGCATTTCCTGCATCAGTCTTAATCATAGTTACATAGTAGATGAGGTTGGATAAAGACACAGGTCCATAAAGTCCAATTTATAACCCTAGAATGTTGATCCAGAGGAAGGCAAAAAAAAAAACATGAGGCTTATGCCAGTTGAACCATGTTAGGGGAAAAAATCCTTCCCAACTCCATATCCGGTAATCAGTATAAAACCCTGGATCAGCTTGTCTTTACCAAAGTCTAAAACCCATAACCCGTAATAATTTTCTGTTCAAAAAAGGTGTCCAGGCCCTTCTTGAATTTGTGCAATGATCCACCATTACCACATTCTGTGGCAGTCAGTCTCACTTCTCTTACAGTAAAGAATCTCTGTCTATGTTGCTGGTGAAATGTTCTCTCCTCCAGACTTGGAGGATGTCCCCTTGTCACTGTCACAGGAGTAAAAAGATCTTTAGAAAGTTCTTTGTGATGTCCCTTCATGTAGTCGTACATTGTTATTAGGTCTCCCCACAGACGTCTTTTCTATAAACTGAATAACCCCAAGTCTGTTATTCTGTCTCTGTCCTCCAATCCACCCATTCCCCTAATAATTTTGGTCACCCTTCTCTGCGCTCTCTCTAGTTCGATTATGTCCTTCTTGTTCACTGGGACAAAATTGTGTACAATAGTCTAAGTGTGGCCGTACCAGTGATTTGTATAGAGGCATAACTATGTTCTTGTCATGGGAAACTATACCTCTTTTTATGCATCCCATAATTTTATCTGCCTTGTAGGCAGCTGCCTGGCACTGGTGACTAAATGTAAGCTTGCTGTCCACCAAAATCCCCAAGTCTTTTTCAGTGGCAGTCTTACCCAGTAATTTACTATATAGTACATAATCATATATTTTATTTCCTCGACCAAAATGCATAACTTTATCTACATTAAACTTCATTTGCCAAGTCCATTCACCCATGCTTCCAGCTTCCCTAGATCCCCCTGTAATATTCTATGGAATATGGAAACTCTGCTCTGTAAACCCTCTACCAGGTCATTAATAAACATATTACAAAGGAGAGAACCCAATAATGACCCTTGTGGCACTTCACTGGTGAATGTGACCCATTCTGACTGCTTCCCATTAACACGCACCCTCTGTTTCCTATCACTGAGACAGTTGTGAACCCAAATGCATGTATTTTTCCCCAATCCCAATATTCTCATTTTGGATACCAACATTTTATGTGGTAGTTGTACAGTAACAAAAGACTTTGAAAAGTTCAAATACACCTCATGTACCGCACTACCCATGTCCAGTCTAGAACTGACCTCTTCATAGAAACTGATCAGATTAGTCTGACAGGACCGATTCCTCATAAACCCATGCTGATTGAGTGTTTATTTACATTAAGATACTCCAGGATAGCATCTCTTAGAAAGCCCTCAAATATCTTACCCACCACTGAGATTAGACTTACTTGCTTATAGTTTCCTGGGATAAATTTTAGACCCCTTTTTGAATATTAGCACCACATTTACTATGCGCCAATCCTGTGGAACAGACCCAGTCATTACTGAATCCTTAAATATTAGATATAAGGGACTATCTATGACCAAGCATAATTTCCATAGAACTCAGGGGTGTATGCCATCTGGACCTGGTGATTTGTCTATTTTAGTATTTTGAACACGGTGCCGCACTTCCTCCTGGGTTAAACAGGTGACATTTAAAGGAAATATTACATTACCCCTCAGCATGTCTTTGGTCATTGGATTTTCTTGTGTAAATACAGTAGAGAAGAAGGCATTTAATAGTTGTGCCTTTTCCTCATCCTCCTCCACCATTACACCCAGATTACTTTTTGAGAGGGTCCACATTGTGAGTTTTTATTTTCTTATTATTTATGTAGTTGAAGTAGTTGTACAGTGGGGAAAAAAAGTATTTAGTCAGCCACCAATTGTGCAAGTTGAGAAAGGCCTGTAATTGACATCATAGGTAGACCTCAATTGTGAGAGACAAAATGAGAAAACATATCTAGAAAATTACATTGTCTGATTTTTTAAGAATGGTGGAAAATAATTATTTGGTCACCTACAAACAAGCAAGATTTCTGGCTCTCACAAACCTGTAACTTCTTGTTTAAGAGGCTCCTCTGTCCTCCACTCATTACCTGTAGTAATGGCGCCTGTTTGACATTGTTATCAGTTTAAAAGACACCTGTCCACAACCTCAAACAGTCACACTCCAAACTCCACTATGGTGAAGACCAAAGAGCTGTGGAAGGACACCAGAAACAAAATTGTAGACCTGCACCAGGCTGGGAAGACTGAATCTGCAATAGGCAAGCAGCTTGGTGTGAAGAAATCAACTGTGAGAGCAATAATTAGAAAATGGAAGACATACAAGACCACTGATAATCTCCCTCGATCAGGGGCTCCACGCAAGATCTCACCCCGTGGGGTCAAAATGATCACAAGAATGGTGAGCAAAAGTCCTAGAACCACACGGGGGGACCTAGTGAATGACCTGCAGAAAGCTGGGACTAACGTAACAAAGGCTACCGTCAGTAACACACTACGCCACCAGGGACTCAGATCCTGTAGTGCCAGACGTGTTCCCCTGCTTAAGCCAGTACATATCCGGGCCCATCTGAAGTTTTCTAGAGAGCATTTGGATGTTCCAGAAGAGTATTGGGAGAATGTCATATGGTCAGATGAAACCAAAGTACAACTGTTCGGTAGAAACACAATTTGTTGTGTTTGGAGGAGAGTGAATGCTGAGTTGCATCCAAAGAACACCATACCTACTGTGAAGCATGGGGGTGGCAACATCATGCTTTGGGGCTGTTTCTCTGCAAAGGGACCAGGACGACTGATCCGTGTACATGAAAGAATAAATGGGGCCATGTATCGTGAGATCTTAAGTGCAAACCTCCTTCCATCAGCAAGGGCATTGAAGATGAAACGTGGCTAGGTCTTTCAGCATGACAATGATCCCAAGCACACCGCCAGGGCAATGAAGGAGTGGCTTTGTAAGAAGCATTTCAAGGTCCTGGAGTGGCCTAGCCAGTCTCCAGATCTCAACCCCATAGAAAACCTTTGGCTCTGTCATTGCCAACAAAGGATATATAACAAAGTATTGAGATTAACTTTTTTTATTGACCAAATACTTATTTAGCACCATAATTTGCAAATAAATTCTTTAAAAATCAGACAATGTGATTTTCTAGATATGTTTTCTCATTTTGTCTCTCATAGTTGAGGTCTACCTATGATGACAATTACAGGCCTCTCTCTTCTTTTTAAGTGGGAGAACTTGCACAATTGGTGGCTGACTAAATACTTTTTTTTCCCCACTGTAGTTGAATAATTTAGGATTATTTTCCCTTGGCAATTATTCTCTCTGCCTCCTTAATTTGTCCTTTACACAATTTATTTTTCTCTATATAATTTTTTAATGCAGCGTCACTAAATTCTTGTTTGAATACTTTAGACACTTTCTTGTTTCACTGTTTTATGTTATGAGATGCCACAGATATAACCTCAGCTTTCCTGCATTTACATGGGCCCATCCACCCATATTCCAGTTACAAGCAGTGTACAGATATCAGCTAGCGATAAAGTGGATTTCAGTACAGGATTTCACAGAAAGGAGACAAAATTTGTTAATAAAGTATATTACAATATTTATTAATGTTAAAAATGCTGCCAGAAATTGAAGTTTTAAAAAAAATTTGTTACACTATAAACTGTCCATAAATATTATAAATATTTTTTGCTTACTTGTATAGCGCCATCATATTCCGCAGCGCTTTACAGACATTGTCTGTTTTGGATCAAACATTTCAGTGGGACTGGCTAGCCATCTAAAGTACACACCACCTTTCATAAGATGCAAGTTTCAGGAAAAAAAGGGTCAGGCATGTTGGATTTTAATATGCCCGATCCTTAGTTCTCAGAGGACATAATTTGCCACCAGAGGTGTACAGTGGAAACTTACTCTCCTTTCCTTGTTCTGAAGAGGAGGTGTCCGTCTGCTGGAGTGTACAGTAACATGGTAGCCGCCAGACATTTCATCAGCATCTCATGTCCTGGAAAAATCTTTTTCAGGAGCTGCACTATTACTCGTTGTGAAAAAGCTGCTTTTTTTGTTGCAGATTATGCTGCAGTTTTGTGAGCCAAAGCCATGAGTGCATTGAGGAGAAAGGAGAAGTATGAGATCTTTCTTTAAATTTCCCATTCCTTCTGCAGCCACCCCTGAGTTTGGCTCATAAAAACGTAGCAAAATCTGCAAAAAAACCAAAAAGCAGCTTTTCCACAAGGTGGGGCTTTAGCCTTAGGATAAAGTCCCAAGTAGCGGGCCGCAGCAAAAAAGCGCTGCAGGAAAAACCGCAGCAACAATGCAGGTTTCCTCTGTGGACTTTCTGTTTCAATTATACCTATAGGGAAATTGACGGTGTTTGCGTAGGTATAATTGACATACTGCGATTTCCAAGACCGCAACGGTTTTGGAAATCACAGATTGTCCACAGCGCATATTTTTTTCGCAAGGTGTGGATGGGATTCGCTAGAATCCTATCCACCTTTCAGTGACTGTATAATGCTGCATTTTTTTTTTTGCTCCGTTCACGCCACATGAGGCCCGGGCCTTAAAAGGGATATCCAGGATCCAAATTCACTTCAATGTGACAAAGTCACAATACCCTGCATTGCTGTGTGGACCAATGTGAACAATGAATAGACCGCTGCACTCCGCCATGTTCCATAGTCCCTTATGTAGCTGATCTGCAGGGTTGCTAAGACTTGGACCCTCAGTGTTCTGGTATCGATGGTATATCCTGTTTCTTTTTCTAGCCCTGAGCAATGCAATGTATAAAAGCAGTAACCTTAATATTGAAACACAGTTGTCATAGAAAACTAAATAATTTTAGACATATCCACATTTATGTTCCTTCATTAGCACTTAGAACAAGAGAAATATCATATGTAGCCAATGGATCCTTTATACTGCTGCCCAGAGTAACTCCAGCAAATATTCTCTTAGTGTGACATGTATTCCAGTATCAAAGGACAGAGCAATAGTAATAGCATTTAAGAGCTAAATGAGATCAAACTTTCACACAGATGTCTCAGTACTGTATCATAGGGAAGACTAGAAGCATTTCTGCCCCATGTGAACTGATGTTTAGATGTACATAGTGTATAGTATTAGTCAATAGTCAGATTAACGTCAGCAACCTCAGGGCTTTACATCAAGGTTTGCCCATTTGTTTCATCACTTCAGTTTCAAAGAAATTGCCTAGAACCCACAAAACCTTCATATCAGAGTAAAATTAACATCTACTGACTGGCAACTCCTCAGAAGTCTTGTGGCTGGAGATTTACTGGTCATTTCATCCAGCCTGTTAGCTAGCAGTCATTTGGAGGAAAACTTACATATCATTTTGAAATATGCAACTAAATGTAGGACGTTTTGTAATATTGGATCCCAACTATCTACAACTGGCATAACATAGCAGAATGCCCACCTCTAAGTATAGAAGACCAGTATCAAAGGAATATATAGTAAGGATCTCTATAGTACAAACATTAGTAAATTGCAACTTGCAGCCATCTACTGTAACTAACTGGTTCCCAAACTTTATGAAGGCAGAACCCACTTTTGTGCAAGAATTTTGTTTGTGATCTTCCTCTGCCATACTTACCCCCATAGGAAAACTACAACAGTATTCTGACTCTTTCCTGCTTTTCAGCTGTATTTTGCCTCTTATACCATTGTAATGTGCCTCTTATTTTGTTGTGTTCTGCCTCTTATACCGATGTATTCTGCCTCTTATTCTGCTGTATTCTGCCTCTTATTCTGCTGTATTCTGCCTCTTATTCTGCTGTATTTTGTCTTTTATGCCATTGTTTTCTGCCCCTTATACCGCTGTATTCTGCCTCTTATTCTGCTGTATTCTGCACTGTTTTCAGCACTTCTTTCCATCTATCCTATACTCTCTGCTCCAACTGTGAGTCTGCCTGCCCAATCCCCAGAAAATTCAAAGCTGAGCTCTCTACTCTAGATATGGCCACTGAAGGAGGGTCATGAGATCCAACTCATCTATTAGTGTCCATACAGGAACTGCAGAGCTGGATAGACAAATATTGGTGAAGGGTCGTGACTAGAGATGGGCAAACCTCATTAGATTAGTTTTGATGAATATTCATGAAGTTCGAGCCTACGGTTTGTTTCAGGCTAAACTTGTTTGCAACGAACCGGAACTGCTATTATTACACTCTGGGGATTCCTCAGACTCCAGAGTATAATAAGTGGAGGACCAGGGAAGGTAAATAAAAATAACAAACACCTTGAGGCAAAATGAATATAAATTCACCTAGCCTCATCTCTCCTGGACGTCCAACCATCCTTTTCAGGCCTCTTCAGATCTCTGACTACACTCACATGCCCCAATGGCTTTCGCTGAGACCTGTTATTGAGTCTCAGTGGTCATGTAGGGAATGCCGATGTACTGATGCTGGGTTGAACCCAAAAATTTTTGAATATTTGGATTGAATCCAGTTCTATCCAAATTGGTTCACTCATCCCTAGTTATGATTAGTATTGGGCAAACCCCATGTGACTGTGTCTTCAGGGGCTCCTGAAATCATTCAGGAGGCCTGAAGAAGATAAGGACCCACACCAAATGCCACAACAGAGCTCAGGATAAATGATAATGACTGTTTGTTATGTTTATGCACCTCCCCTGGATTTTCTACTTATTATACCCTGGGATCGGAAAAGACCTCAGACTATAATAGTGGTTTGTGGGTGGTGAACCCCCAAACATCAGGTTCGGGTGAACCCGTAAATTTTTGAAAATTGATAACAAACTTGGCTTGTTGCAAACCAGTTCACTCATCCCTAGTCATAACCCCAAGAGGTCTTTACCCCCACGGGATTATGACCATAGCTCATGTGAAAATGCAAAGTCCATGCAATGTCCATGAAGGAGGGCTATACCTTACAAGCCTCTTATCTCTTATATACAGAACTATAAAACATTCTGTAATATATTTGGTTGATAGGATTTATGAAAATATAGAACAAATATTCACATCTGCATGGACACCATAGTGGATATCCGACCTGTGGATATTTGTATCCATCATTTAACATGTCCACCCGTCAGGATTTACATTTTTTTACGTTTTACAATAGAATTAAAAAAACAAAACAATTCCAGTTGAATATGTAAACCTAGATCCCATGATGAAAATGCTGTAACCTTAGGCCATTATAATTACATTATTTTCCTGACTTTAGTCCTAGGTACCAAGGAATATCTTCTATTTTTGAATACATGCACAATAGTCATCAATGCATCAAAGTAGACCAGTGAGTGACAACATACTATCATGAGTTGGTTCAGCATTTTCACCACCAGGGTTGGGACAAGCTAAAATAACATAGGAAAAATTAAAGCAGAATTTCCCTAATTAATATAGACTTTCTGTCTAAAATTTGGCCCTACTACCTACCAACCCTATAAAACTCAAACCTTTACCAGATTATAAGTGCGCTGAAAAAGCTTGACATCTTGCCATTGTATTTGGAAGTAGGTTATTCATGGTCATCTTTTTATATGGACACCTCGTGTGATAAATTAATTCATCGATTGGATATCTTCCCGTTTAATTCTGCCAACATGCAAGTCCCATGTAATAAAATGTTACAATAAAGTGCTTGCATTTATGAGTTGCAGTAAGTCAGGCAGAAGACCTTGCGGAGGCAGCAGGATGATAAATGGGCCGCTGGTACGTGAGCTGTGTCACATGAGCAAAGCTCTGGGAATACGGGAGATGGGACAATGACATTTAAACAATATGTGGGGGCTGCGGGGATGGCCGCATCACACTTATTAAGGAACTTGTGATCCAATTTTAAAATGACATAGAGAAGGAGAAGTGATGTAGTCAAGGGCAAGTAATTAAATAAGGTATTAGGAAAGGGAGAGGGCACCACCATCAGTCAATGGATGACATGAACTGTGGAGGTCAATATGGGGTCAGGTGAAGAAAATGGGATTGAGGATGAGTGAGATTACACTGTGGTGTAAAATACAAAATGCAAAGGAATATTACCGGAGGTAAGGAAAGACAAATTTACTGCCCCGACTTAATTGAGGAGAGACGATGCATCACAAAACCTATGGCATGTTTTCACTCAATTGAAGCTGATCCATTTACGATGCCTTACATTTTTATTTTTGCATTTAATGCAGTTTCTTTAAGGATACAGTTTTTTTGGATAATTGTGTCTTCATAAATTAATGTAGGTTTGTGTTTATCCTTGTAATCTCCACTTAGATAAGACTGCAGGAAGATATCATATACTGTAAGGCTGGTTTCACATCTGCATTGTCTCTGCATCTAATGAGTTCCTGTGATCGGAAGATCATAAAAACTGATTAGAACGGGTGGTTTAAGAAAACCATTGATTTCAATGGGTTTGTAAAACCATCCGCTGTTTGGTTTAAAACATAGCGTAGAACACTCTTAGGCCATATAGTTAAATGCGGGCAAAAACAACACTGGGGAAAAAAATGCGGTGGAAACACATCACGTTTTTTTCCGCAGTGTTTTTCATTGCATTTTCGCAGAGTTTTCCTCTGCGGACTTTCTGCCCTTATTATACATATATGGAAAAGGTCAGTGTTTCCGCACGTATAATTGACATACGTGATTTTCAAAAATGTGAGCATTTTTGAAAACGCAGCTTTTCCGCAGCGGTTTTTTTTTTCTGCAGTGAGTGAATGAGGTTAGCCAGAATCCCATTAACTTTTCAAGTACTGCAAACCGCAGCGTGTTTTGCCACAGCGTTTCTAGCTCTCTAAGGCCGGGATCACATCTGCGCTCTGTGAATGCTCATGGATTCCGTTCCCCATTCCATTTGAAAAATGCGGAAACCTGGCGGAAACATAGTCTACGGGGTCCGCGGGCTTACACTGGTAAACGCTTTTTAAGTGGATTGGGTTTTGTTTTTCGGGTCCCCAAGCGGACCCAAAGAACGGAAATCCAAGTGCAGGTGTGAATCTAGCATAAAGCAAACACAGTCAAAGTTATGTCAAAGTGAATGTGGCATGTATGTCTATGGAAAAACGGATGATAAACAGTAGATACAAACTCAGAGTGTAACCATACCCTGCGCTAACACTTGCTTTTACCATTTAACATTTAAAATGCTCTAAAAATTTGCTTGGGGGTAAAGATGCTTGCCCGTGGTTTTTTAGACACACGTGGGGGTTATATTGCAAAAGGCAATGATTTTGTAGAAAAATTATCCCATTTTGATGGCTTATAAGTGCTACAGGCGCTTATTGTTATTTGGGAGACAAATTTGTGGCCCCCAATGATGGGAGCAGATGGCACCAACAGTGTGGTATATTTGAATGTGATGGTGGACCAGGCCCTGGACATGGTGGACATTTCTGGCTGAGTGTTTGGCAGTGGTGGTAGCTTTGGCAGCATGAGTGGCAGTATGGTCCCCCCTTAAATAACAGAGATTTTTTCAGATTAGGGCAGGCCATGAGGCGCCATCATACTGTTTATTGGGTGAGCAAAAAGAAAAACCCTTAAATAACTTTTCACTTTTTTCAGATTAGCACAGGCAGAATTAGCATTTTGCTGTTAGAACAGCAGTTTGTATGTATTTAACAAAGATTTTTCACTAAGAGGACTAAATTTGTCAATAAAAACTATGTTAGGCTAAGCCTCCACGTTGTGGAAAAGCTGTTTTTTTATCAGATTTTGATGCTTTTTTTTAGCCAAATCAAAATAATAAAAAAATCTAGTATTACAACTATATCCTGCAATTGATGTTGTGCACCTGGAGCATCTGATATCTAACATACATCAATCTATTCTATGGGTATTCCTGATACTATATCAACCCCTTCCTGCTGCAGCCATTTTTGATTTTTTTTCATTTTGGTTTTTTCTCCCTTCCTTCCAAAAGCTATAACTTTTTTTTTGTGCAGGACAAATTGTACTTTGTAATGGTACCCCTAAGTATTTCATATGATCCAGGAGTGGATTGAGCAGAAGGTAGAAGTAAAGAGCTTCCTAGATACAGGTGCATCTCAATAAATTAGAATATCTTTGAAACGTTCATTCATTTCAGTAATTCAGTAATACAATCCTTAATCAGCGTCTTGCATGATTGTGTGTCCTACTGAACCAGACTGAGGGACCATTTAAAGGCTTAGAAAACCTTGGCAGGTGACACACTGAATTTACAATACTGAACTTTTTCACAATATTCTAATTTTCTTAGATTTGGGTTTTCATTACCTGTAATCCATAATCAACATTTACAGAAATAAAACACTTGAAATAGAACACTCTGTGTGTAAAGAATCTAGAAAATATAGGAGGTCACTTTTTTAATTTAATTACTGAAAGAAATAAACGTTTCAAAGATATTCTAATTTATTGGGATGCACCTGTATTCTCCATTCCTTCTGTAGCCACTACTAGGTTTGGCTCAAACAAAACACAGCAAAATCTGCAACAAAAAAGCAGCATTTCCACAACGTGGGGCCTGAGTCTTAAACAATCTGTGGCCTGAACAAACTGCTCTATTGCAAAACAAACTTAGACAAAATTAGATTATTGACAATAAAAGTGTTAACTGCCCTTTGTCTGTATAACGATGCAGTCAGGCTTACACAGCACAGATATTCTCCCTCACTCCTATCTAGGACTTCTATCACTAATATGACTGTAAGTGATTAAATCTGACTGAACTGTGGTCTACTATTTCTGCTTACTGTATTGCTTACTGTATCCCAAGCAGACCCCCCGAACGGAAACCCAAATGCTAGTGTGAACTTAGCGGCATTCAGTGATGAATAACATATCCATCCCTACTTCTACCATCACTGATATGCCTTGTGTTCCACAACTTTATATTCTGAATATGACATCAGCACTGTAAGGTGTCCACCCACCACTGACTATTGGCTGAGAGGCTGTCATGTGGCACCAGAACATAACAGTGACTCACAGACACGTGTGTCTTCTGTATTTTCACTGCGCAATACATGTGGTGGTGTCCATTTTAGTTTGTCTAAGAAAAATCACCATTTATTCGGTTTTGTTAAAAACCGAGCAATATAGAATATTCAGGTTGAACCCGATTTGTGACGAATCAGTTTGCCCATCACTATTTCTCATCAATAACTTGTAGCTAGTGGATGAAGACCATCTCTTTGGCAGATACTACAGTTAACATACTGCATATGGATTTTCCCTGGCAGCAGCTCAGTTAGTTACTAGGGTTGCTAGGGAGAACTTTCTATTAAAAGGCAGTTAGATAGGTTAAGTATCTTACAGGGCTGAATATTGGAGGTCATGGCTGCCACTCCCCGTTTGGATCATACTCTGGTCAGTCGATTATTAAACCTGATACCAGTATTGGTTCTATTATGTGTGTATAATGGGTAAACTCAATATAGTCATCCCTACTTTAGTCCATTTTCTTTGAATGGATGTATTTATTATTAGATGCTATCATTAAGAGCTTATTTATTACATAATAGATTAATTACTATTTATGAATTCTATATTCATGATAATGAAATTACCCTAATTTGGAGGTTGTCAGCCATGATCTTCCTCCCTTTTTGCATGTTTTATATGTATTTAATTGATGAACTTATGGCCTTTTTAATGTTTAATTGATAACTATCACAAATTTACTATAATTATGTCTATTTATTCATTTATATATTTTTTTTTTTTGTGGGATCTGGTTGGCATTACCTCTGGCACTCAGCTGTGTTAAACAGCAGAGACCTGGGACTAGCTGACAAAGTCGGAAGATACTCAGGTGGATTAACCCCCTGGAGGCTGTGATCAATAGCAATCAGAGCATCCAGGGGGCCCGGGGGCAAGATCGGCCCACCTGCCAACTCTCGGATCCCCCACTATAAGATTGTGGGGTCTGAAGCCATAACAGCCAGGAGGCCAAGCCATTGCATTGGGGATCAGCAATCCCAGGTTTAAGTCCCCTTGTGGAACAGGAAAAAAAAAAGTTTCAGTAGTGAAGAATAAAAAATAAATAAAAAGTAAAAAAAAAACACTGTTACAGTTAAAGAAAACATAACATAAACAAACATGTTCGGTATTCCCATGTGCGTATAAGCCCCTACTATTCAAAAATAGCATTATTTATTCCATACGCTGAATGCCTTAAAAAATATATACTGCAATGTGCAAAATAACTTATTTTGGTCACCTCACTTTCCCCAAAAAATAGCAATAAAAAGTGATTAAAAAGTCATACATAACAAACATTGGTACCAATAAAAAGTACAACATGACCCGCAAATAAAGAGCCCTGACATATCTATGTCAATTAAAAAGTAAAAACGTTATAGGTATCAGAATACGGTGACCCCAGGAAAATCTTCATTTTCAAAAAGTGACGTTTTATTTGTAAAAGTGCAAAAAACGTAATAAAACCAATATAAATATGGTTTTGCTGTAATCGTAATGACCCGCTGGACAAAGTTACCATGTCATTTCTTTTGCCGAGTAAATGCCGTAAAAACAAAATGCAAAAAATTATGCTAGAATTGTGTGTCATTTCACATGGACCCCCAAAACATTAATAAAAACATTATATGTACCACAAAATGGTGCTAAATGAAAGTATAACTCATCACGCAAAGAATAAGCCATCACTTAGCTAAGTCGATATAAAATAAAAAAAGTTATGTCGGGTGGGGAAGGAAAAAAAATAAAAAAATTACAATTACACAACTAAAAATAATAAAACAAAATAATAATAATAATAATAATAATAATAAAAAAGAAAGGCACTCTCTTATCATTCTAAGGCTATGTGAAAACGCAGTGTTTTTGCCTGCTGTGGAAACGTTTTACAGTACCATCTCATCCATACTTTGCGGGGAAAAAGAGCGGCGAAAAAGCTGCTTTTTGAAAAATGCAGCATCTTAATTTTAGCTGCAGAATTGCAAATGTTTTCCCTATAGATTTAATAGGAGAAGAAAAAAGTAGAGAATAACACAGCACAAACAAAATGCATTTTTGCTGCTTTTTTACGCAAATTTTTTTTGTTGCGTTTCACTATATGGGGCCTTAGCCTATAAGAGATTTGAGGAGAAACATTTCTACTGATTTTACTCCCATCTTGTCCTAGTTTGTCTACTGTAGCTAACATAATACTTTGATGCTATTTTCCCTTTTTTCTGGGAGCTTTCATGTTAACACATCAGGTCGCTGAAGTGCATTTGCTACTTGGATGTGGTGTTTTTATTGCTGAGAAGTGTTCTGTAGTTCTGAGAATGTTTTCCAACTGTTTTTAGAGTCAATTGGCAGGATGAGATCCATTCAACATGTCTATTCTGTGAAGTCAGTGAAATGTTCAAGAAAAGAATAATATAAGACTATGAAATAGAATATTGTGATAGACTCATCTCATGTCATGTACAAGATATGGAAAAAAAAACCCATAAAAATCCAGGTTACTATATCCTGCTATAGATGTTGTACACCTGGAGCATATGGTATCTAACATATATCAATCTGTTCTATGGGTATCCCTGATACTACATCAACCCCTTTCTGCTGCGGCCATTTTTCATTTTTTTCATTTTTGCTTTTTTCTCCCTGTCTTCCAAAAGTCATAACTTTTTTAAAAGTTCCGTTCAAAGAGCTGTAAGGTTATTTTTATGTGCAGGACAAATTGTACTTTTTAATGGTGCCTTTAAAGATGTACGGGAAAGCTGGAAAAAATCAGAATAGGGTAAAATTAGAGAGAATTTGAATTTGCGCCACTTTTTTAGGGGTTTCATTTTTACACTGTTCACCTTCAGAAGGTTCCCGGTTGTCATAGAGTTCAGACAGCTCCCATGATCATGCCCCACAAAAGTGATATCCGAAGATAAAAGCCGGGGGAGACAGCACGGGGTGAAGGGGGGGGGGGTGTTTGAGAACAAACTGGGAATTAGGCCACACAAAGAGTTAATGCCAACGATCAGAGAGGACTCTGATAGCAGGCAATGCTGCTAGGTCTCCACTGTGTAATACAGCAAAGATTTGACGGCTATGACGTCTGCTCAGCTACTGAGCAGGCGCCATAATTATAGTGCTACCACCCACCATACTATTACGGTGGATGTCTGCAAGGGTTAAAAGGGGTACAGTAATACCTCGTACATTCGCGAGGTTAGGGTCCAGAGCGGGTCGCGGATCGCGAGGAATCGCGAATGTTTGGCACAAGCGCTTAGAAGCGCTTACAATGCCGGTTTCTAATGTTTAACCCCTAAATATCAATAAACTTTACCCTACAGTACTGTACAGTATACTAAAGTATACTAAAGTATACTGTACAGTACTGTATATTAATACATTCATTCATTTTTCTTACACACTCATAGTAAAATGAAACTAATTACCGGGTACGTAACGAACAGGACGCTACTACCCAATAGCGAAGTGTTTTTTTTAATTAAATTTCACAGATCTGAAAAAAAAGAGCAAAATCTATATATGTTAGTTGCCAAAAAAATATCGCGAATCTGTGAATTCGCAAATTCGGAAACGCGAGTGTACGAGGTATTACTGTATTCTCATCTCCAGGATCATATTTAAACTTGTAAGCTAACTGATGTGTTTTACTCAATACATTGCTTTATCTCTGTTTGTTCTGTTTGGTATATACAGCTGAATTTTTTTTCCTCAGTGCCTCAGCTCATTGTCTAGGTTTCAGACCACTTCTTATCTAGCTCTAGTGGTCAGACTGATGATTCAGTCTCTGTTTCCGGCCAGCTATATTCTCTTCTGCCTACGGTGAAGTGACATAGTGCAGGGAAAATGCTCACAGCAATGTCACAGTACAGGATTCAGGAAAATATATACAGTGATGTCACAATATAGCGATAATAAACACAGCGATGTCGCCGTACAGGGATAATGTACACAGTGATGTCACAGTACAGGAAATATGCCCACTATGACATCATGGCATAGGGATAATGTGTACACTGTGATATCATAGCATATGAAGAAAGTAATTATAACGATATTACATGCAGGCATACAATGTATCAGTAAAGGTGTATATAGTTTTCCACATCCCCTTCCATACCTCCCAACTTTCAAAGAACAGAAAGAGGGACAAAATGTGAGGCTTGCTATTTAGCTCCACCCACTTCTATGTTGACTCCGCCCATTCTCATCCATTTTTCTTTGTGCCCCCACACAGTATAATGCTCCTGCAGTCACCCTAACATTATATGCCCCCACATTATAATGTTGCCCTCTAATTGCCCCACAGTATTAAGTCCCTCTCCTGTTGCCCCAGTTTATAAACTGGTGGAAACTAGAGGTGGACATGAAACTAGGGCAGCTGGAGGGAGACATTAAACTATGGGGGTAGTTGGAGGGGGGGACAATAAATTAATGGCAGCTGGAGCAGGACATTAAACTGGGGGCAACTAGAGGGGGGACATTAAACTTGGGCAGCTGGAGGGGGACATTAAACCATAGGGATAGCTGGAGGGTGACATTAAACTGGGGGTAACTAGAGGCAGACATGTCCCCCTTCAGCTACTCCCACAATTTAATGTCCATTTCCAGTTGTCCCCAGCTTAATGTCTCCGTCCAGTGACCCCCATTGTTTAATGTCCCCTCCCGCTGTTCCCAATTTAATGTCCCTCTTAATCTCTCAGTTTAATGTCCCCTCCTTCATCTGCCACCAGTTTAATGTCCCCCTCTTCATCTACCCCCAGTTTAATGTACTCCTCCATCTGCCCCCCTTCATCTGCCACCAGTTTAATGTTCCCCCTTCATCTGCCCCTATTTTCATGTGCCCCCTCAATTTGCACCCAAAGTTTAACATAAAAAACACTGATACTCACCTCTCCTCACTCCCTTGCTGCTCTGTCTGTAGTCTCAGTCACGAAGTGTTCTGGGAGCTGCTGACGCGATGTGAGTGACGTAATCACATTGCACCTACTGCTCCCGGAGCGGTTCATACAGGAGCACAGTGATGAAGCAGGGGATGTTTGCAGACGGCTCCTACTTCATTCACCATTGTATTCAACTCATCTGCATCCTCCAGACGCAGATGAGTTGAAACTGGGACATACCTCCCGCCGACCGGGACCGCGGGACAGGACCCAGAATCTGGGACTGTCCCGCTGAATCTGGGATGATTGGGAAGTATGAAAACGGACCCTCTTAGTAGCTGGACCCCATCACAGCTGCCATATCTGCTACCCCGCTAGTTATACCCATGGTGGTATTATTCAGCCCCTGTGATGTTTAGATGGTGCATGGCACAAAGCATATACAGTGGAAATGTACCAAAGTTGTTACTGAAGGTTTCTCGGTCTGAGACATCCCCACATAAGTGGAAGAACCCAACTCCACCCCTGTGGGTAATACAGCAGTAATAGTAATAGTAATAAAGCAGTAGGACATGTAGGTATTATAGCAGCGATGCATGTCCCCATGTAGGTATGGCCAGCCTAACTGCCTCCTGGGTCCAAGTCCCACCTGTTACAGCTGACCCATCCTGCAATGAAACATGGCCATAAATAACAAGCACTTACATAATAATAAAAATGAACAAACCTTTTCTATCATTACATAGACTGTAGATGATCAGCATTGGGTAAAGGTATTGTTGCTGATGGTAGTAATGAAATCTTATACAGCAGTTTACCTGCATGTGGCTGTTGACATTGTAATGGACTTTTCTTATTTTCTTGCATGTTATTTTGACTCCAAGATTTTTCATTTTCAGAAGGAAGAAAACATAATACGGCACTTTCAGGAAACTGTTGTAATCCATTTGCAAATAATTTCATCTTTTCAGGCTTATCCCATCTGTAAACATGATTATAGACTCAGCATATAGAAAATAGCAGCTGCAAAGCCTCAGCTCTTCATTAGACAAGACGTCATGTAGTTGTATTCAATAATTCTTATTAAATATTAAGCTACATTGAAAATTCATACAGCAAATGCCTTTAACCCCTTAACAGCCATATTAATATTATAAAAACTCCCGTCACTTTTTATTTTTTTTGTAGATTTCAATTTTTTTTCTCAAAATGGCGCATAATTCAGGTGTTTCTAACCCCATAGTGATCTAATTAATGTTAACTTTAAAGGGATTTTGTCATTGCAGATACTAATCTCCTATCCACAGGTTAGGGATAAGTGTCTGAGCATTGAGACCCTCATTGATCAGAACAGCAGGAGCCAGAAAGATCCCTTGCATTTCCCATGTGAATAAAGCACCAGCGCACTTGCCTGACTGCTGCTCCATTCACTTCTATGAGGCTTTTGGAGATTGTAGTCCCAGAAGCTCCATAGAAGTGACTGAAGTGCCATTCGGGCAAGTGCACATGGTGCTTCATTCACATGCAGAGGCAGTTATGGACCACTGTTATCCTGATCACTGGGGGTCCCAGTGGTTTAGTCCCCCAGCCATCTGACACTTATCTCCTATCCTGTGGATAAGGTATGAGTATTCACAATGAGAAAACTCCTTTACAGGCAAACAACAATTATCATCTACCTACAGGTTAGGTAATGAGTGTATGATCGCTGAGTTTGACTGCTGCATACCCCATTAATCACAAGTTTTGGAGTTCCTGTGTGAATGGCGCAGTAGTGCACCACTTCTCTATTTACTTCTATAAGGGACTGGTGGAGCCATTTACTTCACTTTTTTCCATCAGCTTCAAAGAAGTGAATGGAGTGGTAGGTACCCATGCTGCAACATCATCTATTGTTGTGGATGCAATGATGGGTTAGTGGTGTTATCTAAAGAGGTGTTATGTTATATTGTAATACCGTGTGTGATGTAAATGTAATGACTGCTCTAAAAAAAACCCTACAGAATTGACAAGTGTTAGACTATTATAATGCTTAGTGGCCAAAAGTGAAAATTGCAGTATATAGTACTTAATATACATAAATATTAAGGCAAAAATCTTTCTACACAGACCTTGAGCCTTTAGAGTAGCAGTCCTCTCTGACCTGAACTGTGCTCGGTATAAGCAGCATTGTCCTTTTCTCGATGTCCAAGCTGTGCCAAATAAACACATGGAAGTGTAAGGGGTTTTGTGAGATACAAGTTTGCTTCTAGAAAAAGCCCCATTGATTTCATCACCGTTGAGCCCATTCAAGTGAATCCTGTAGGACCAGTTAATAGACATGAGTGCCACTGTTTTCTAACCCAACATGTCCAACAAAAGTTTGCATTAAAAATATGCATAGACATGCATAGCTGGGAGAAATTCTAATGTTGACTTTGTCCAGAATATGTATATGGAGACAGATAACCAAAACTAAAGAAGATGTCAACTTGGGTCATTGTAATTAAAGGGAGTCTCTCAGGTACAAAATGTCTACCAAACCAATAATAGTGCCATGTTGGGGCCTTTTAGTGGAGCAGAAACATGCTTTTGTGAGCACAAATTGATAAAGCAATGCAGATATGAAAAACCAGTTTGTATTTTGTGTTTGCGTAACCTAAATATTTTGTTGGACAGAAAATGTGAATACAATAGTGTGTGACAGAGCATGTCTAGAAGAGCAATTGTTCCCTCTCTCAGATATTCCGAGGTGAGAGAATTCACAGTCATCATTTGTTTACCTAAGGCAAAGCCAGATATGACAAACACAGAAAGAGATTCATCTCTTATATATATCTATGGTAAGGCTGTTAGGAAGCTGAACCAGGGATCGGTGCGACCATGCAATGCCTTTGCAATATATAACCTTTTCTGTCAAAACTGTTTTCCCTTGCTCAAAAATTGGAGGGCGTCGCACCAGTAAGGTCTGCCACACAGTGTGAGAGGTGCTCTACTAGATAGTTATTTGATATAAAATAGGCCACAGCAACCATGACTCTTCCCAAGTACTGACAATAGGCAACAAACAATGCAAAGAAGCTTTTGCTTGTTATTTGCAAGACTGACATTTTTTCTTCAGTGTACTGGGCTTTGTACTTGAGTTCTTGTATCTTTACTATTATTATACATTGTGCTCTTAAAGGGGTTATCCAGCTTCCAAAATTTTTCTGCAAATACATCCACAGCAGCGCTAAATCCTCACTGTTCCCTTGTGCAGCCTTTACCTGGCTTTATTTTACTTGAGACGCCTTGTATCACTGTTATTTACATGCAGTAAATCTATGAACAAACTACATTTCCCATGATGCATCTGCCTGCTCTCCCCTCCAATGAAATCACAGGTAATAAATCACTCCCACATCTGAGGTCACATGATGCTGTGATGTTTCGTTTGGATGCTCACTCCCCCTTCTCTCCAGTGAGCAGCAAACACAGAGAGAGAGCAGGCAGGTGAATCATGGGACATGTAGTTTCCCATGTGCGGGCATTAGCACCAGGTCTCTGCTGTATAATAGAGCAGAGACCCAGAGGCTATGGCAGCCGCTCAGCTCCTGAGCGGCTCCCATATTTAAATACCCGACACCCAGCCCCACAGATGGATATGATAGGGTCACCTCAATCAAACAGTGTTTCTCCCTTGTAATGTGTTGGCTTAGTTGCCGAGATATCACTGTTTTTGTCAATATGCAAATGAGCTCTTTGGAGCAATGAGGTAAGCGCCAATAATAATAGCAGTTCCAGTTAATCAAAACTTGGGGGCTAAACCTCACAAATATTAGCAAAGTGAATCTTGCGAGCTTTGCCCATCTCTACTTGGTTCAATACAGTCAGACTCAGAGAGACTATATTAGATGGATAGGCCGGTGCAATTACCCAAAGAAAAAGCGGGACAGCACTCCAGTAGCCTGAGCTTGCTTTTACTTTATTTAATAAATGTATAAATGCAAGGATCCAAGGATACAAAGTCACTCTATACATATAAAGTATCTCACAAAAGTGAGTACACCCTTCACATTTTTGTAGTTATTTCATTATATATTTTCATGGGACAATAATGTAGATATGACACTTTGATACAATGTAAAGTAGTCAGTGTACAGCTTGTATAACAAGGTCAATTTGTTGTGCCATCAAAACCACTCAACACTCAGCCATTAATGTCTAAACTACTGGTAACATAAGTGAGTACACCCCTAAGTGAAAACGGACAAATTGTGCACCAAGTGTCAATATTTTGCGTGGCTACCATTATTTTCCTGCACTGCCATAACCCTCTTGGACATGGAGTTCACTAGGGTGTCACAGGTTGCCACTGAAATCTTCTTCCGCTCCTCGATAACGACATCACGGAGCTGGTGAATGTTAGACATCTTGCACTCCTCCACCGTCCGTTTGAGGATGCCCCTCAGATGCTCAATAGGGTTTAGGTCTGAAGACTTGCTTGGCCAGTCCAGCACCTTTACCTTCAGTTTCTTTAGCAAGCCAGTGGTTGTCTTGGAGATGTGTTTGGGATGGTTATCATATTGTAATACTGCCCTGTGTCCCAGTTTCCGAAGGAAGGGGTTCATGCTCTGCTTCAGTATGTCACAGGACATGTTGGCATTCATGGTTCCCTCAATGAACTCTAGCTCCCCACAGCCGGCAGCTCTCATACAGCCCCAAACTGTGACAGTCCCACCACCATGACTGTAGGCAAGACACACTTGTCTTTGTATACCTCACCTGGTTGCCGCCATACACGATTGACGCCATCTGAACCAAATAAGTTTATCTTGGTCTCATCAGACCCCAGGACATTCCAGTAATTTATGTCCTTAGGCTGTTTGTCCCAAGAAAATATATAATGAAATAATTACAACAATGTGAAAGGTGAGATACTGTATATATACAGTTGTGCTAAAAAGTTTACATACCCCGGCAGATTTTTTTAGTTTTTTTGGCCTTTTTTCAGAGAATATGAATGATAACACAAAAACCTTTTCTCCACTCATGGTTAGTGGTTGGTTGAAGCCATTTATTGTCAAACTTCTGTGTTTTCTCTTTTTAAATCATAATGACAACCAAAAACATCAAAATGACCCTGTTCAAAAGTTCAAATACCCTGGTGATTTTGGCCTGATAACATGCCCAGAAACCAAACCACAGTCAGGTAGATCAACCAAAATTTCGGCCACAACTTAGATAGATAGATAGATAGATAGATAGATAGATAGATAGATAGATAGTCAGCCTTTACTGTATAATATAGTGCAAGCAGAGTTATAAAGACTGTCTCTAGAGCCCTACACTTGTACCCTTGTCACTGGTGTCTCTTCATTGGCTGTATGATTAAAAAAATAATGATATTCATGGGTACATTAAACTGCAAATTCATTTATTAATATATCTTTATAGAAGTTTTGGTGCAGTTTTTCTTTTACAGAGCTCCAAACCTCCTGCATAAAATGAAGTTAAAAGGGCTTTCCCATTATGGACACTTATCCACTTTCCACAGGACAGGGAGTAACTGTCTGATTGCTTGGGTCCCAATCACCTGGTCCACCAGGGATCAGGAGGATGGGGGAATGAAAGTCCCCCTAAGTCCTCCTAGTGAATGGAGCGCAAGTGCGGTTGTGTAACCAGCGCTACATTCACTTCTATGGAACTGCCTGGACTGTAATTTCTGGCAGCACCCACAGCCCCATAGCAGTGAATGGAGCACTAGTCACACAAGCGCACTGACGCTCCATTCACAAGGAGGCCTTAGGGGGACTTTCGGTCCCCCATCCTCCTGATCACTGGGGAACCCGGCGATTGGACTCCCAGCAATTGGACACTTATCCCCTGTTCTGTGGAAAGGGGATAAGCGTCCATAACGGGACAACCCCTTTAAGGAAATGATATGCTGGCTGCCTAAAGACACCACTAGAGGGAGTCTAACAGTTTGGCTCATATTTATTGACCCGGGTGCAGAGGTGTAACTATGGGTTCAGCACAGGGGGGTGAACATGTCCAAGTGGGCCCCCAACTCAGATATACCAACACTATCACTATACAGTGACCCTATAGTGGTAGATAGTGGTTCTACACAGGGTTGTGAAGACCAGTTAGCTAAATACAGCACAGGAACAATGTTGTGACTTACAGGTGACATCTCTGACTGTTTACACTTATTGTCTCTTCCATCTGGACTGCCATGACCACTTCTTCCAGTTGTGACTGTAAAGTTTGTAACACAGACATCTTTTGCTCCTTACTTTTCCTGCTGCTACCCCAATGATAAAATATATTATATAAAATCCCCTGGAAATGAATAATACCCCCATGTGCCTTTTTAATTTAATAATGCTCCTATGTGCCCCATTTATTTAATAGTGCCTCTCAATTAATAATTCCCCCTAATTAATAATGCCCTGTGTACCCCCTTAAATCAATAATGCCACCTAAAATTAATATTGCCCAATCCCCCTATTATTAATTATACCCTCTTATGTCTCCTTGTATAAATTATGCCCTCTTACGTAAATGCCCCTCTTGGATTAATAATGCCTATTAATAACCCTTTTCTATTAAAGAGGACCTTTCACTTCCTCATGCATATGCGGTTTTATATACTGAATTCAGCGCACTGTCGGCTTTCCCGTTATGTGCCCCAGTGGAGGTGATATCGGTGCCGTTAGTTTCGGCACCAATCTCTCCCCACCATCTGAAGGGCGTACCTGACAGTCTAGTGTCATGACTGGGCTGTGAAGAACGCTCCCCCGACAGTACTCATCCATAGACTTGTACTGGGGGAGGGGGGGCCTTCCTCATAGCTCAGCGTCATCGCAGGGCGGTAAGGAACGCCCCCTCTGACAGTACAAGGCTATGTTAGAGTACTGTCAGGGGGAACCTTCCTCACAGCCCAGCGATGACACTAGACTGTCAGCAATGCCATTCTGACAGTGGGGAAAGATCGGTGCCGAAACTAACGGCACCGATATCTCCAGCCCCGGTGCACATAATAGGAAAGCCGACTGTCGGCTTTCTAGTGGTATATAAAATCACAGGTTCATGAGGACATGAAAGGTCCTCTTTAAAGGGGTTGTCCAGGAAGTGGACAAATCACAGTGGAGGTGGGGTAGGTGATAAAAAATTATACTCAGGCTGGTTTCACACCAGTGCTTGAACTCCGTTTGGTTGGATTCTGTCCCCCATTCCGTTTGAAAAATGCTTGCAGGACTTTTTTCTCCGCATTTTTCAGGCAGAAACCAGGCAGAAACCTAGAAGACCTCATTATAGTCTATGGGGTCCACAGGTACCACTTTTTAAGCGGATTGGGTTTCCGTTTGTCGGGTCCCCAAGCGGACCCGAAAAACGATAACCGAGCTCTAGTGTGAACCCAGCTGTGCTCTGGTGTCTGCCGCCACAGTCTGTTCAGACACGTGCCATACGTGACTGCTGAGGCCATCAGTGTCCTCAGTGTTGGCAGTAAAGGACCTAGTCATGTATATGAGTGACATCACCGAGTCCTTTCCAGCCATCACTGAGGCCAATCACGTGCATTGCAGGACTTGCGGCAGGGAAGCGGCGTGAGTATGCCTGGACAGACAGCAGCAGAAGGCTGCGGACATCTGTAGCCCGGGGACAAGTGAGTATTTTTTTTATGTTTCACCTTCCCCACCTTCTCTCCAATTTGCCCAATACAATTCTTACCAGTAAACTTTATTATTCCTAGAAAACCCCTTTAATATTGCCCCAATGCCCCCTAATATTATCTCCCCTTACATTCATACAGACCCCACTGACCTTTCACTATAATTTATATCCTCTTTTATTAAAGCGCCCTAATACCTCTTATACCAGTTATGGCCTCTTATCTTGCTAAATTGCCAATGCTCCCAATTAACCATTACATGTATTACCACCCCCACTCCCCACCACCCCCAATTAAAATGCCCAAAGTGAGTAAAAAAAAAAAAAAAAGTTGATGATACTCACCTACCTCCGACTCCCCGAAGAGGAACCTCCGCCGCCGGCACTGCCGCTGCTTACTGAAGCAGCAGGACTTCTGCATCCTGGCGCGGACAGCTCAGGACAGTGACGTCATCGCACAGACGTCTGTGCCAGGACGCAGACGTCTTAGGTCAGCTCGTAGGCTACGGACCTCAAGTGGCTTGTGGCTTACGAACTACTTACAGTCATGGCCAAAAGTTTTGAGAATGACACAAATATTATATTTTCACATGATCTGCTGCCCTCTGGTTTTTATGTGTGTTTGTCAGATGTTTTTATCACATACAGAAATATAATTGCATTCATATTATGAGTAACAGAAGCTTATATTGACAGAATGAGTTAATGCAGCAAGTCAATATTTGCAGTGTTGACCCTTCTTCTTCAGGACCTCTGCAATTCTCCCTGGCATGTTCTCAATCAACTTCTGGACCAAATCCTGACTGATAGCAGTCCATTCTTGCAGAATCAATGCTTTAATTTTGTCTGAATTTGTTGGTTTTTGTTTGTCCACCCGTCTCTTGATGATTGACCACAAGTTCTCAATGGGATTAAGATCTGGGGAGTTTCCAGGCCATGGACCCAAAATCTCTATGTTTTGTTCCCTGAGCCATTTAGTTATCACCTTTGCTTTATGGCAAGGTGCTCCATCATGCTGGAAAAGGCATTGTTGAGCGCCAAACTGCTCTTGGACGGTTGGGAGAAGTTGCTCTTGGAGGACATTCTGGTACCATTCTTTATTCATGGCTGTGTTTTTAGGCAAGACTGTGAGAGAGCCGATTCCCTTGGCTGAGAAGCAACTCCACACATGAATGGTTTCAGGATGCTTTACAGTTGGCATGAGACAAGACTGGTGGTAGCGCTCACCTCTTCTTCTCCGAATAAGCTGTTTTCCAGATGTTCCAAACAATCGAAAAGGGGATTCATCAGAGAAAATGACTTTACCCCAGTCCTCAGCAGTCCACTCCCTGTACCTTTTGCAGAATATCAGTCTGTCCCTGATGTTTTTTCTGGAGAGAAGTGGCTTCTTTGCTGCCCTCCTTGAGACCAGGCCTTGCTCCAAGAGTCTCCGCCTCACAGTGTGTGCAGATGCACTCACACCTGCCTGCTGCCATTCCTCAGCAAGCTCTGCACTGCTGGTAGCCCGATCCCGCAGCTGAAACACTTTTAAGAGACGGTCCTGCCGCTTGCTGGTCTTTCTTGGGCGCCCTGGAGCCTTTTTGGCACCAATGGAACCTCTCTCCTTGAAGTTCTTGATGATGCGATAGATTGTTGACTGAGGTGCAATCTTTCTAGCTGCAATACTCTTCCCAGTTAGGCCATTTTTGTGCAGTGCAATGATGACTGCACGTGTTTCTTTAGAGATAACCATGGTTAACAGAAGAGAAACAATGATGGCAAGCACCAGCCTCCTTTTAAAGTGTCCAGTGGTGTCATTCTTACTTAATCATGACAGATTGATCTCCAGCCCTGTCCTCATCAACACCCACACCTGTGTTAATGGAGCAATCACTGAAACGATGTTAGGTGGTCCTTTTAAGGCAGGGCTGCAATGATGTTGAAATGTGTTTTGGGGGATAAAGTTCATTTTCTAGGCAAATATTGACTTTGCAAGTAATTGCTGTTAAGCTGATCACTCTTTATAACATTCTGGAGTATATGCAAATTGCCATTAGAAAAACTGAAGCAGTAGACTTTGTAAAAATTAATATTTGTATCATTCTCAAAACTTTTGGCCGTGACTGTACTATCAGAGAAGTAAGCCTAGAGGCTTCCTTCTCTACTATGTATTTCAACTGTATTGGTGTCTTGCAGACGCTGATGCAGTTGATGTATGAGGTAACCTGCGTTGCGGTGTTCCCGGGCCCACTGACTCTCAGGGGCCCACGTCGCCGCAGCCCCCTCTGCCCACTGCTAGCTACGTCTCTGGCAGGAGGTATAGGTAGTATAAAGTAAACTCATGATCTCCCTAGTGGAGACAAAATTGTATCTTCTAATTCTTTGTATCAATAAAAAGAAGTCCAGGTCTATTGAAGAGATCAACACAAAATTTTGGACCTATTTAGATAAACTATGGGTTGTGTAAAGGCCCAAATTTCACTGTAAAGGCAATTCTGCTTTGTACGAATCAAATCATATACTTTGCACTTTGCACTATTATAGCATTTTATATCTATAGCAAAGGATAACAAAGTGTTTAGTGTACATATCAATTGTGTAAGTATGACCTTGTAAATCTTTCATTTCTCTCTTCATTTTATTTAGACAGATGACCCTCATAATGTACAGGTCACTGGCTGCTAGCGGCTGTTGTTCTATTTCCAGATATACTGTATTTTCCACAGGTTTAGAGATACAGTCTGTACTTCAGTCATTTGTCAATTTTATGTACCCACACGAAGGAAGACATAGCAACCACTGACAATAATGAACATCTATTCGCCAGGGTCAAAAGCCAATATTACACTTGTGTCTCTTATCAAAATAGCACAACAAAATATACTGCCAGGAAGTGACACACAAGCTCTATATAATGCACATTATTATTATTATTATTATTATTATTATCATTATTATTATTATTATTATTATTATTATTATTATTATTAATGTTTTTTTTTTTTTTTGACAAAGTTAATTTTAAATAATTTACAAAACCATTACATCAACAGAAAATATTTTTAATATGACTTTAATGACTTAAAGGTGTTCTCCAGGGAGGGTTTCAATGCTCCCTAATTTTATCATGCATGCACCATGGGTTTTTGGGATGCTTCAGAGCACAAGCAATATGATAGGAATCAGCACCCGACCTCAAGTTTCTGTGCCTCCTCCATCCTCACCCATGTTCACTGCTAGTTACCTGCATATGGGGCATAGCTGTATACATCATTATAATAGTAAAGCAGCACTCCAAAATGGTTATGCTCCTTAATAATGTTTTAATGGTGTACATAAATATGTTTCGGGTTATTAACCCTTCGTCAGGCTATTGTACATATGTTGCGTAGAAAAAAATGAATAGTAGCCTGGTCAGTCAGTTCTGTGGACTATAGTTCAGACACTACAAACATCAGGTCGTGGAAGTAGATCCATCGGTGTAAGATCCAGAGCAGTAGGGCTGGTGTGCCTTCAAATTGCGTAACCGCAGGGTCTGTGAGGACGCTTTAGAGTAGTGTCTTAGGTGTGGAATAAGGGCGGTATGGCTGTATGTACTGATATATATATACATGTAAAGTTTTCATCACACCAGGGTAAATAATAACCCCTGTAATATTCAGCAATGTCACCTTTTGTCCTTCTGGTTGAAGCCTTTTCTGCTACTATGGCAAGATAATATGCCTGTTGGCTATGGCTGCTTTCACACAGTCAGTTTTTTGCATCAGTGTTTGTGAACCAAAACCAGGAGTTGTTTGAAAAAACAGGAAAGGTGCAAATCTTTCCATGGAATATGACCAGTGATGTTTGTTTTTTTACTTCTTACATACAGAGTTGAAGAAGTTTTCTATAAACAATAACACCAGTCAACTACACATTATAGATGCTAAAAGTATGATTGCTGGGAGTTCTCCGCTACTCACCATAACAGGGGTTCCCCAGTCCACTGTCAGAATGAAGCTGTTATGTTCAAGCCTGACCACTGCATCATTCACTTCTATGAGATTGAAGGCAGCACTCTGCTTAACTCAAGTCAATGGAGAGGTTTTCACATATATGCACTACTGTTTATTCACATAGAGAACTCCAGGACCCCAGAATGTGACGGGAACACCAATGGAAATATTTTCCATATGTAAGTTACAGTGCATTAAGGTGACAGGTCTCAAATACACATTTCAGTTTTTTGTAGTGAATGAACGATATTTTAGGCTGCTTTGTTCAAACCAAAAAATAAAAAATATCCTCCTATATTTACTGTACTGAAATACTACCTAATATTTTTGAGAAAGAACAATCACATGAGCATAAAAGATATTGGCTCTATAACACTCCTGGAAACAGGGCTTGCAACCGTAACATTGCCCTTGATAATGTAAATAGATAGATAGCTATAGGCGACAGATAATCCCGCAACCCCTTCCCACCGCAGCCATTTTTTGATTTTCAATTTTTGTTTTTTACTCTCTGACTTCCAAAAGTTATAACATGTTTATTTTTCCTTTCCCAGAGCCGTATGAGGACTTATTTTTTGTGGGACAAATTGTACTTTGCAATGGTACCATTTAATATTCCATACAATGAACTGGAAAGCTGAAAAACAAAATGTGAATGGGGTGTAATTAGAGAAAAACTGCGTTTGCGTAAGATTTTTATGGGATTTGTTTTTACTGTGTACGCTGTACAGCAATAATGACATGTCACCTGTATTCTGTGGGTTGGTACGATTATGGCGATACCAAATTTTTATATTTTTCTTTATGTTTTAACTCCTTAAAAGATCCAAAACTTTGCAAAAAAAATTCTTGGAGTAGCCATATTCTGAGAGCCACATATACAGTCATGGCCAAAAGTTTTGAGAATGATACAAATATTAATTTTTACAAAGTCTACGGCTTCAGTTTTTCTAATGGCAATTTGCATATACTCCAGAATGTTATAAAGAGTGATCAGCTTAACAGCAATTACTTGCAAAGTCAATATTTGCCTAGAAAATGAACTTTATCCCCCAAAACACATTTCAACATCATTGCAGCCCTGCCTTAAAAGGACCACCTAACATCGTTTCAGTGATTGCTCCATTAACACAGGTGTGGGTGTTGATGAGGACAGGGCTGGAGATCAATCTGTCATGATTAAGTAAGAATGACACCACTGGACACTTTAAAAGGAGGCTGGTGCTTGCCATCATTGTTTCTCTTCTGTTAACCATGGTTATCTCTAAAGAAACACGTACAGTCATCATTGCACTGCACAAAAATGGCCTAACTGGGAAGAGTATTGCAGCTAGAAAGATTGCACCTCAGTCAACAATCTATCGCATCATCAAGAACTTCAAGGAGAGAGGTTCCATTGGTGCCAAAAAGGCTCCAGGGCGCCCAAGAAAGACCAGCAAGCGGCAGGACCGTCTCTTAAAAGTGTTTCAGCTGCGGGATCGGGTTTACCAGCAGTGCAGAGCTTGCTGAGGAATGGCAGCAGGCAGATGTGAGTGCATCTGCACGCACTGTGAGGCGGAGACTCTTGGAGCAAGGCCTGGTCTCAAGGAGGGCAGCAAAGAAGCCACTTCTCTCCAGAAAAAACATCAGGGACAGACTGATATTCTGCAAAAGGTACAGGGAGTGGACTGCTGAGGACTGGAGTAAAGTCATTTTCTCTGATGAATCCCCTTTTCGATTGTTTGGAACATCTGGAAAACAGCTTATTCGGAGAAGAAGAGGTGAGCGCTACCACCAGTCTTGTCTCATGCCAACTGTAAAGCATCCTGAAACCATTCATGTGTGGGGTTGCTTCTCAGCCAAGGGAATCGGCTCTCTCACAGTCTTGCCTAAAAACACAGCCATGAATAAAGAATGGTACCAGAATGTCCTCCAAGAGCAACTTCTCCCAACCGTCCAAGAGCAGTTTGGCGCTCAACAATGCCTTTTCCAGCATGATGGAGCACCTTGCCATAAAGCAAAGGTGATAACTAAATGGCTCAGGGAACAAAACATAGAGATTTTGGGTCCATGGCCTGGAAACTCCCCAGATCTTAATCCCATTGAGAACTTGTGGTCAATCATCAAGAGACGGGTGGACAAACAAAAACCAACAAATTCAGACAAAATTAAAGCATTGATTCTGCAAGAATGGACTGCTATCAGTCAGGATTTGGTCCAGAAGTTGATTGAGAGCATGCCAGGGAGAATTGCAGAGGTCCTGAAGAAGAAGGGTCAACACTGCAAATATTGACTTGCTGCATTAACTCATTCTAACTGTCAATATAAGCTTCTGTTACTCATAATATGAATGCAATTATATTTCTGTATGTGATAAAAACATCTGACAAACACACATAAAAACCAGAGGGCAGCAGATCATGTGAAAATAGAATATTTGTGTCATTCTCAAAACTTTTGGCCATGACTGTATGTATGTGTCTGCATAAGGTGTCTTTTCTTGTGAGGCCAGATGGACTTTTTACTTATACCATTTTGGGGAATGTCAATTGTTTTGATTGCTTTTTATCCAAATCTTCATGGGAGGTGAAACAGCGAAACGGTTTGGCTCTTTTGATATTTTTTTGCAGAAATTTAGCAGACCAGACATTTTTGGATATAGGGATACCTTATGTGCATGTGTTTAAATCATTTATTTTTTTCATACAATAAAGTGATTTGAATTTTTTTATTGTTTTGCATATATTTTTAATTTTTGCTCATGCATACATGAGCACGAGTAGACAAGCAAACATGGGCATACACATACACACCAGCCAATGACACCAAAGGAGAATAGGAGAATAGGACAATTTATAAATGATAAGGAATGTATAAGGAATGTATATATATATATATATATATATATATATATACACCCAACATATATTTTACACAATAATAATAACAATGATAATAATAAATAATAGTGTAAGTATATCTGCTTTAAAAAGTTCTACATACAAAAAATATAAAATTTGAATATATATACGAAAAAAATATATATACTGTATATATGATCGAGTGACACTATCTAGGGTGCATCGGAGGACCCATACATGTTAACGGGTTACAAGTTCAGTGGCCTCATTCAAACCGTAAGGCATCAATGTCTTGAAACACTGTGTTTCTCATAGCCTCTTGATACACTGGATCTATGGTTGTTAATTCTGATGTGACACAATAGGATATATACATAACAAGACTTGGGCGAACCTCCCTAGATTCATCTTGCTTTAGGTTCGGGTGGCTTGTGTCCCTGATTCGGTTTGGGTTAAATAAGTTTAGTATGAACTGGTAATGTAATTACACACGTGGACAAAATTTTTGGTACCCCTCGTTTAATGAAAGAAAACCCCACAATGGTCACAGAAATTACTTGAATCTGACAAAAGTAATAATATCTAAAAATTCTATGAAAATGAACAAATGAAAGTCAGACATTGCTTTTCAACCATGCTTCAACAGAATTTTAAAAAAAAGAAAACTCATGAAACAGGCCTGGACAGAAATGATGGTTCCCTTAACGTAATATTTTGTTACACAACCTTTTGAGGCAATCCCTGCAATCAAACGATTCCTGTAACTGTCAATGAGACTTCTGCACCTCTCAACAGGTATTCCCCTTACGTCCGACAGCAGCACAATATGGGGTATCTCTGCCCCTGTGTGTTGTTTAGGACAGGTGGAACCTTTAATTAGCACCAAAAAGGTGCCTCCTACTAGCCCTATAAGAGGGCACAAGAGACCTCCCTCCACTGTGTTTTTTTCTGTCCTGTGTGGAACAGGTGGACGGAGGTCTCTTGTGACCTCCCGTTGCTAGGGGTTTTATTTACTCCTGGCTTACCTTTATGGGGTACCTCGGTCCCAAAGAAAAAAACCTCCGGTCCTTCGGGCCTTCGCCCCGCAGCTCAGCGTTATACGGCTCATCGCTCTGCAGGCAGCGCGATCCCGGAAGTAAGTGAGGAACCTCCTCGGCCGGAACTTTTCTCCAGTCCCGTGTTCCCAGGGGAAGGAAGCCTTTGTGCACCACCGCGGCCTACTTCCGGTTTTCTCTGAAAAAGTGCGGTAAGTTTGGAAATTGAAAATTTAAAGGCAAAATATAGAATTGATTTTTGCTGCTTGTATTTTGAGCCTCTGACTTACGCTTATGCTCCTCTATGTTCCATTATGGCATTTGACTTGTTTTGGTGCTGTATAAATGTTTCTTTGTTGGCTTCCTCCCCTCGCTGCTGGATTACATTCAAAAGGTCTGCAGTCCTTTATTTGTTGAGTGAGTGGTTTCCAGCTCCTCTGCTGCAGGTTGCGGTGGCTGGTTTTTTTCTGACGGTTTTTTTCTCTCTTCAAGTGACCGATTTAAAAAAAAAAAAAAAGGTACCCCTTGGTTTTTTATGCGATGCTTGGCAATCTTACTTTTTTCAGTGTCACGTGGCTGTTTGATGTTTCAGATGTCATCTTCTGCATCACGTAATGGCGATGGGCTTAGGAGGAAAAAGTCCGCTAAACTTGAACACCTAACGTGTTTGGATTGCAATACCCCTTTACCTGACGGCTATGATTTTACCTGCTGTCACCAGTGTCGCGGACCTCCGCCGGAAGTACCTTCTATAAGAGGTTGTTACTTGGGAAAAGGATTATATGAGGAGTCTCTTAAGGAGATCCGTTCTTCCATCACCCAGATTGCCAAGAGACCGCAGATTGAGACACAATCTTCCTTACGGATCTCTGATGAAGATTATCAGATAGTGGACGAGACTCTCATCTGACGATTCCACTGAAGATCCCAGCAGGCCGTGCTTCCCACTCGAAAAATTTAAGCCGGCTGCTGAAGTCCATCCGGTCTAATGATCGTGATGTTGACGGTGAAGCCTCCGCGTCCACCTATAGAGGGCCTAGGGTCTTCCAAGTGGACCAGACATTACAAAAATTAATGTCCTCAGAGTGGAGATGTCCTGAAAAACCTCTTGTGGTTCCTAGGAGGTTTAGCGCTTTATTCCCAGTTGCTCAATGGGATCAATGGGGTCCTCCTCCCAAGGTGGATATGGCAGTGGCTAAACTGTCCTGCCGCACTAAGGTACCATCAGATGATGGAGCAAATCTGCACGCCGCCATGGCAGGCGCTTCGACAATACCTTCAAGAAGGCTTATTCAGCTGCCTCGCCCAAGGCCGCTGTGGCGTTTGCGTCCTGTGAAGTGTCAGCCAAATTAAGTACTGACCTGGTCCACCTCGAAAGTGACCGACTCTGGAGTCTCCAGAGACGAGCTGCTAGGGGTTCTAGGCTCGGTTTCCCTGGCAGCTGAATATTTAACGGAAGCCTCCCACCATCAATTAAGGCTGGTGGCCAAATCCCTGGCACTTACCAAGAACACTGCAGCAGGAAGACCTCTATGGTTAAAACCTTGGAGAGCTGTTTTCCCCTCAAAGTATAATTTGTGCACATTACCCTTTGAGCCAGGTAGAGTCTTTGGCTGTGCCCTAGACGAGATCCTAGAGGGCTTGGCCGACAAGAAGGGTAAAACTTTACCCCAGGCCTTCAGAGGTAGGTCTGGCTCTGGCCATGGTAGAGGCTATCCGCCTCGTCGTGGAAGGCAGTCCCAGAGGCTCTAGTTATTCCTCTACAGGCGCCGGCCGGAGATTCCCGAAGTGTGATGATAAAAAAGTCAAGCCTAGCTTTTGACATCAGAAGCAGTTTTCCTGTGGCCGAGATTCCTGTCGGAGGTCGTGTCTCCCACTTTCTCAACTCCTGGCAGGAAAAAAATTCGAGACCCATGGGTCCGGTAGGTAATCCAAAGAGGTTATGCAATCAAGTTTCCTCCGTCCTCTTCAGGATCGGTCAGTGTTAACTCGCAGCCTCCCTACAATGCAGCAGACTACATTGGAATGCTCCATCCGAGAGTACATTCACAAGGGAGCCCTGGTGGAAGTCTCTTCTCTAGAAGAAGGATACTGTGTCTATTCTCCAGTCTTCCTGATGCCAAAAACGGCAGACAAGTGGAGAATGATCATAGACTTAAGGTACCCTCAACCGCTGCATCAAAAAGAAGCGCTTCCGTAGGGAAACCATAAAGTCTGTCACCACTTTTCTCCTCCAAGGCGATGTTTTTTGTGACTTTGGATATAAAAGACGCCTATTTGCATATTTCTATTTACCTCCACAAAGAAGCAGAAGGTTTTTTTCTAAGGATTGCCGTAGTAGTTTCCGGCCACAGGAAGCACTTTCAATTCACAGCACTACCCTTCGGGATCTCCTCTGCTTCCCACACCTTTACAAAGGTAGTGGCCCCCATAACGGCCGCCCTCAGGCTTCAGGGGATATTCTTGGTGCCTTATCTAGACGACTGGTTGATAAAGGCCCAGTCAGAGTCTGTTCTGCTCCAGTACCTACAGACAGCCTTCAGAGTCTGTGATGGCTTATAAATTGGGAGAAGTCAAAAACGATCCCTTCAACTCGAAGGAAGTTCCTCTGAGAAAACTACTTCCTAGATTGAGTCCGCCTGCAAATCTCCTTGACACCAGCAAGGAAGGAGAAGCTGGTTGTGGCAGTCCGGCACCTCTTCAAAAAGCCAATAGCCTCCATCAGAACATTGATGAAGATCCTGGGCTTGATGTCTTCCTCAGTGGAGGCAGTCCCATGGGCCTTGTGGCACTTACGTCCCCTCCAGAAGGAGTTACTAGAGACTTGGGATCACTCCCTTCTTACATTCAGCAAGAAGATTTGACTCTCCCCCAGGACCAGTCTTTCCCTCAAGTGGTGGTTGCACCTGAAAGACGGAAGGTCCATGGTCCAACCTTCTTGGACCCTGTTGACTACAGATGCATCCCTCTCGGGATGGGGAGCCCATTTGGACGGAAACTCCATAAAGGGAGTCTGGAGTGCTCCTGAAAAAAGGACCTCGTCCAACTGGAAGGAGCTCAGAGCCGTATATCGTGCCTTACTCTATTTTTCGCCTCTTCCCAAGGGAAGAGCAGTCAAAATCCGGTCAGACAACATGACCACAGTGCTGTACGTGAACAGACAGGGAGGCACCAGATCACCAACCCTCCTCAGGGAGGCAGATCTGATATTTACATGGGCAGAGAAAAATCTAACCCATTTATCCGCAGTTCACATCAAGGGCTCCCTGAACATAGTAGCGGATCGGTTGAGTCGGGATCATGCCGTATCAGGAAAATGGTCACTCAATCCAGAAGTCTTTCATCAGATTACCCTGAAGAGGGGTCTTCCAGAAATAGACCTCATGGCAACCCGACTCAACGCCAAGGTGGAGAAGTTCTATTCCCTTTACCAGGAGGACAATCCCTTGGCAGTGGATGCCCTGTCCATCCCTTGGAGGTCCAGGCTGGCACACATCTTCCCTCCAATTCCATTAATACCAAAGGTATTAATGAAAATCAGACAGGACCAAGTCTCTGTGATAGCCATCATTCCATTCTGGCCAAAAAGAGCTTGGTTTTCCCAACTCATGGAGATGAGTCGAGGGATATATTGGAGGCTTCCCCCCATCCAGAACCTGGTTTCCCAAGGATCTCTGAAGTGCCAGGATCTCTGGAGATTCAACCTGACAGCCTGGAGGTTGAGCAGTCCCTACAGCAGGATAGAGGACTGTCAGAGGCCGTCCTGAAGACCCTTTCTTCTGCAAGAGCAGAATCTATCAATAAGAACTACCAGAGGACAGCCAAGATTTTCATGGAGTGGTGCTCCAAGAAGGGTATTAATAATCTACAACCTTCAACGGCTGATATTTTAAATTTTCTTCAGGACGGTTTGGATAAGGGCCTTGCCCCTGCCACTTTGAAAGTGCAGATTGCGGCCCTCTCCGCTCATTTGAACAGATGTCTGTCTCAGGATCCTCTGGTTGCAAGGTTCCTTAAAGGGGCAATGAGGCTAAAGCCCTCAGTATCATCCCCAGTGGGATCTTGCGGTAGTCCTTGCAGGCCTGTGCGGTCCTCTATTGAACCCTTGGAGACTACGGAGCTAAAATATTTAGCCTACAAAACCACTTTTTTGTTGGCTATTACATCTGCCAAAGAGTAGGGGAACTCCAGGCTCTCTCTTCTAGAGAACCGTACATTTTGTTTTTGCAGATAGGGTGCACCTTAGGTTTGCCTGGGTTTATCCCTAAGGTCCCCTCATACTATAATAGCAATCAGCTAATTTCGTTACCTGTGTTTTTCCCCACTCCAACCTCTGAGGAGGAAGAAAAGCTCAACACCTTAGATGTGGTAAGGTGTCTGTGGATTTACCTATCCCACACTCAACCGCTTAAGAAGGCCGAAAGCCTACTAATTGATATGCAGGGTAAAAACAGAGGCCTCAAGGCTTCCAAGCCTACTCTATCCACATGGATCAAGGAGACAATTAAGTCTTCCTTTCTTATTCAGGAGTTATTCCCTCCAGTCTTTCTATGGCCACTCGACCTGGGCTGTGTCGACTTCTTTGGCTGAGTATCGGTCCTTACCATTGGACCAGATTTGTACGGATGCATCATGGTCATCTCAGTTGACCTTTTGTTAAACTTTATCATTGGACATCCGCAGTTTCCAGACAACTGCCTTTGGTCAGTCAGTCCTTGACGTTGTAAGGCGAGGAGACCCTCCCTAGGGGAATTACTTGCTATCTTCCCATATTGTGCTGCTGTCGGACGTAAGGGGAATCGTTGATTGTAATGTCAATCTGTATTCCCTTAGACCAGACAGCAGCACAAGGCTTCCCTCCCTAGAAGCTTGTTTCCTGTTACTTTATAATTTACACAGTGGAGGGAGGTCTCTTGTGCCCTCTTATAGGGCTAGTAGGAGGCACCTTTTTGGTGCTAATTAAAGGTTCCACCTGTCCTAAACAACACACAGGGGCAGAGATACCCCATATTGTGCTGCTGTCAGGACTAAGGGAATACAGATTGACATTACAATCAACGATTCTGGCCACTCCTCATGAGCAAACTGCTCCAGTTGTCTCGGGTTTGAAGGGTACCTTTTCCAGACGGCATGTTTCAGCTCCTTTCAAAGATGCTCAATAGGATTTAGGTCAGGGCTCATAGAAGGCCACTTCAGAATAGTCCAATGTTTTCCTCTTAGCCTTTCTTGGGTGTTTTTAGCTGTGTGTTTTGAGTCATTATCCTGTTGCAAGACCCATGACCTGTGACTGAGAGCAAACTTTCTGACACTGGGCAGCACATTTCTCTCTAGAATCCCCTTGATAGTCTTGAGATTTCATTGTACCCTGCACAGATTCAAGAGACGCTGTGCCAGATGCAGCAAAGCAGCCCCAGAACATAACAGAGCCTCCTCCATGTTTCACAGTAGGGACAGTGTTCTTTTCAAGATATGCTTCATTTTTCCGTCTGTGAACATAAAGCTGATGTGCCTTGCCAAAAATTTCGATTTTTGTCTCATCTGCCCATAGGACATTCTCCCACAAGCTTTGTGGCTTGTCAACATGTAGTTTGGCAAATTTCAGTCTGGTTTTTTTAAGGTATTTCTGTGACTATTGTGGGTTTTTCTTTCATTAAACGAGGGGTACCAACAATTTTGTCCATGTGTGTATTATACACTATGTTCTCTTCAGACCTCATTTATACTCACCTCCTTCACTTCTTTTGGGCCTCCTTGCTGCATCTATCACTGCAGAGGTCAAATCACATGCCAATTGTCATGTCGCTTGCCTATGTGACTGCTGTGGCCCAATCATATGCCTCAGTGATGACACCTGGCGCTTGATATTACCAGGAGAGCACCAGACGCACAAGAAGGCCCAAAAGAGGTGAGGGAAGGTGAGTATAAATGTCTTATATTTTTTTTTCTTCCCTTGGGCCTCCACCTATTAAACGCTAGGGTCTGAAGAGACCACAGAGTATAATAATTTACCCCAATGCATGTGGCAGTGGCCATTTTATTTAGTCTGAGACGAATAACAAATTGTTCATTTTTGTTAAAAACCATATTTGGGTCAAACCCAACTTGTGCTGAAATGGTTCACCCATCTATACTCATAACAGGATCTAAACCCAGGACGCAGATACATGGTACATACAGTTCCAGGTAAAAATTGTTATATGGTACTCAGATAAAGTTTGTCAGATAAACAATATCATACACTTCCAGATAAATACTATATGTAATTTATCAAAATGTGCACCTTTACATGTATAGAAAATATCAGTAATGCAATTCAAAATGTATGTATAATATTTCCATATTTGTTAGTGCTGACACAGTGATGGTGAGTGTTTTGAGTTGCAGATACTGCATTGTGTACACATTTGTTTCACTTTACTGCTGGGTTCACACCTGCAAGCAGGGCTTTTCTCTCCGCATTTTTCAGAAACCCGAACGGAAACCCAAACGCAAGTGTGAACCTAGTGTAAATGGTGGTAAATTGGAGTAACTGAGCCATGTTTGTAGGCCGCCTGCTCGCACCTGCCTTTTCAGCTTTGCCCATAAATTTTCAATAGGATTGAGATCAGAGCTTTTTGATGGCCACTCCAAAACATTGACTTTGTTATCCCTAAGCCACTTTGTAACCAGTTTGGCAGCATGCTTCGGGTCATTGTCCATTTGGAAGACCCATTTGCACCTAAGCTTTAACTTCCTGCTGATGTCTTGAGATGTTGCTTCAGTATTGCCACATAATGTTCTTTCCTCATGATGCCATCTATTTTGTGAAGTGCCCCAGTCCCTCCTGCAGTAAAACAACCCCAAAACATGATGCTGCCACCACTGTGTTTCACAGTTGGGATGGTGTTCTTAGGCTTGCAAGCTTCTCCCTTTTTCCTCCAAATGTAACGATGGTCATTATGGCCAAACAGTTATGAGCGGTATGATGGCTGGACATTCCCATCTTGTTTGTACTTGCGTATAATTGTTTCTACAGATGAACGAGCCACCTTTAGGTATCTGGAAATTGCTCCCAAGGATGAACCAGACTTGTGCAAGTTCACAATTCTCTTCCTGATATCTTGGATGATTTCTTTAGACTTTCCCATGATGTTACACAAAGAAGCAGTGTGTTTCAGGTGTGCCTTAAAATACATTCACAGGTGTGTCTCTAATTAACTCAGATGTTGCCAATAAACCTATCAGAAGCTTCCAAAGACATAAAATTATCATATGGGCTGTCCCAAATTGTTTAACAGAATAATAATCTTAATGTATGTAAACTTCTGACTTTGCAGAAAGTAATAAAAATGCCTTAAAAAATTCTCTCTCTCTCTCTCTCTCTCTCTCATTATTCTGGCATTTGGCAAATATAAATAATTTTGGTAATCCTAATTGACCTAAAACGGGAAAGGTTTATTTTGATTTCATATCAGATAGTGAGAAAAACACGCATATGTGTCTTTTTATATAGTGTATGAAAACTTTTGGTTTCAACTGTACCCTTGGATGTGTACATACTAAAGTAAAAGACAGACAAATTATATTGATGACCTATCCTTAAAGGGGTTGTCCGGGATAAAATCAAAATTAACCACTAAACTAAGCCCCCTCCCCCGCCTAACTTCTAATTTACATTGTTTAAAAGAAATGTATAATTACCCAAATCCCTGGGGTGGTCATGTGACCGCCCCAGGCACACTGATAATCCGGTGACATTCTGTTTCCCGTTTCCAAAACAGAACTTCACCAATACTCCCCCCTCCCTTCCACCCAATCATACTGTCTTTCTCTCTGGGAATGGCTCCTCCTCCTTCTTTAACTCTGCTAGCGCTTGCGCAGGCCAGAGGTGTTTCCGACACATGCGCAGTAGAGATGGCACTCCATCTCTACTGTGCAGGCATCAGAGGCACTTCCGGTCTGTGCACGCACCGTCAGAGGTGCCATCTTTACTGCCTGCGCATAGCCAGGAGAGTGAAAAAAAAGGAGGAGCCCTTCCAGAAGGGAAGTCAAAAGAGAATGTATGATGTGGGGGGGGGGGGGGGGGGGGTGGGCTGAGTTAGTAAGTTGGGAAGGGCTAGTAGTGAGCTGGATAGCTACGGAAAGGTGACAGGGAGGGGGTGTAAGGGAGTGAGGTAAGAAGGGGGGGAAGTGAGAGGGAGGTAGTATAGAAGCTACACAGGAATCTACATAGTAGGAGGGTACACCATGTAAACAAATGCAGAGGATGCCAGGAGCTCCCAGAGAAACACAGAAAACACTCAAAACACTGCTAAAGGTATTTGGGTGCACTTGTTAACCCATTAATAGCACTAACAGACCTTTTTTAAAAAAAGATTTTTTTGCCCAGAAAAGTCTGATCTGATCAGCTGTTCTCCCCAAATACAGTAGCTCTGTTCTCTGTGTAGTAGAGTAGCTGAGTTACTGTAGATCACCTCCTATAAAAGTGAATGGGAGCTGAACTGAAGTAACAGCCACTACATGAAGAACATAACTATCTACTTTCAGCTCTGTTCTTCATGAAAACAGCTGATTAGCAGGGGTCTTGGGTGTCAGACCCCCACCCATTTGATATTGATGACCTACCCTAAGGATAGGTTATCTCATCTGTGATGAAATATGAATTTATTATACTGTGTCATGAGTTATGTGTCTATGTAGGAATTTTCTTCTAGTTAGAGGTTTTTTTTTCATTCAGGAGAGTGAGACCTTGTGTATTGGCATGTGCTAAGTCTGAGTTTCCTGTGTCAGTAACACTAATTTGTTTGGAAATTTCAAATCCACTTCTGAGTCCCAGGAAGCTGAGTGTAATATGTGCAATAATCATACTGCACAACTCACAGCCCAGGTGACAGAGGAAGAACAAAGTCCCCTGTGCTAATTCAATTAGTGGTCATTTCATTAGTCAGCTGCGGTTCCTGATCATTGCAGACATTGCAGCAGCAGACTATGTGGGAATGTGTTGATCAAAAGGTCTATAGTTTGATCAAATAAAAATTGGTGGGAGGTTGCAGGGGATCAGGGGTCCATAAATGTGATTGGAGGCATATCTAATGATGAGAATATCAGACAAATAATCCAACATGAAGGATTAAATATTAAGGACCCTATGGTTTGGTACAGTAGAACAATGGGACCATCCGGTATGGTACCCATAAAACAGACACTAAAACATGCCCCTTTTGAGCGTTAGGGTAAGTTCACATGGCGGAATTTATGGTCAGACCCACCATGCAAAATCCTCAGCAGAAGTCTTCCTGCTGTTAGCAGATTGATTTCCTATTCCAATTAACTTCAATGGAAGATTTGGGTGAAATCTATTAAAAGATCAGAAAGGATGCTTGTTTTTTGCACTAGCTGATTTTTTTTTTTTTTTTGGATAGCAGACAAAGAAGCATCTGTTGCCCACTTAAATGCATGGGAGGCAGATTTGTTTGCAAAAATTCTGCTATGTGAACTTACCCTTTAAGAGATTTTCCTGCAAGAGCAACATATATCCTGTCAACAGTATAGGGGATAAATTGCTGATCAGTAGGGGTTTAACTGCTGGAGCCCCACCGTTTAATGAGAACAGGGGAGTTTTGCTCTCAGTCTGAATGGAACAGTGAGTAGAATGTGGACTGCCAGGGGTAGCTCCAGCACTCCCACTGAAATGGAAAAAAACGCCATGCCGCTCAATTCACATTCACATCACAAACCAAAATATTACTGTACCTATTGTACAAAAAACAAGTTAATGTCAAATGAAATCCCTTTACTGAGCACTTTGCTACAAAATAGAATTACATTCAGTCTGTTTGTAGCCAACAAAGCCAACATGAATCCAAGAGAGGATTTTTCATTAAGTAGTACAATCATTCTGTAAAAAAATGTAATTACCTTTTTGAAAGAAAAAAATCTTTGTAGTTTTTTTTTTTTTTTTGGTTATACTGTAAAAGTTATGTATTATGTGTTCTGCTTCCAATCACAGTTGCCATTTGTGATTTTTAGCAATGGGGTTACATATCCTTTGAACCAAGTCCGGACCCTGCTGAACACCTTCTTATGTAATCAGCCCCATTGTCTCTTTTAGGATAGTGCTTTATATTAAAGTGAATGGTGTGTTCCATTTCTGTATTGATGAGGGAAGGCATTGTTCCTTGACAGCCTCACATTTCCATAATAATGTCAGGTTTTTTAGTACCCCATTCATCTCTGATTGCTCACATATGGCATTATCTCACCTGCTGGCTCTGAGCACTAGATTTTACTCTAAGTAAAAGATGGTGGTCTCATTTAATCAATGTTCTTTCTATAACCTGAATTCATCATTCTACAGCCATATGTGCTCTGCTATCCAGCCACCCGTACATTGAAAGAAAAGGAATGGAAATGTGCTTGCACTTTTCTCGCAATGCAGAGTAACTCAGCTGCAATGTAGGCAACAGAATGGAGTAAAAAAGCAAAAAGCTCAATATTTAAGTGGCTTATTAACAGATATACTGTACTTAACTTGTAACTTCCACATGGGTAGAGTTGCCAACCTTTGATAAATGCACAGTGTTCATAGTTAGTGTCCGGAATACAATAGATTGTGTCCGTGATTTTTTTTTTTAATGTCTACTCCATGGCGCCTGGTTAGTATGCAGTTTTTGTTCATGTCACTACAGGGAGGAAGATAAGTGGTACCATTCTATTAAGTGGCACCATTATGTACTATTATGAAATATCGCATTATTCAGTAAAATGTAGACTTGTTGACCTAACCATGTAATTCACATTAAATATTACTATTGTGTTCCCAGGTAGGGAGCAGGGACATATATTACTTAGAATCTTTTAATAAAGGAGTGTTTGAGGCTGTTACAGAGTTGTGGATTCTTCTAGCCATAATACATTTGGCGGTGTCTAGACTAGGGAGCAATGTCTAAGGGTTCTTCTGATAATTATCATCCTTAACCATCACAAGAAGGTGTGGACTTTGCTGCAGGAGGATCTTCAGATTGTAGATCCAGAATAGGCACAGAATGGAGGCAATAGCACTGACATACAGTGCCTTGCGAAAGTATTTGGCCCCCTTGAACTTTTCAACCTTTTGAAACATTTCAGGCATCAAACATAAGGATATAAAATTTTAATTTTTTGGTGAAGAATCAACAACAAGTGGGACACAATCATGAAGTGGAACGAAATTTATTGGATCTTTTAAACTTTTGTAAAAAATAAAAAACTGAAAAGTGGGGCGTGCCAAATTATTCGGCCCCCTTAAGTTAATACTTTGTAGCGTCACCTTTTGCTGCGATTACAGCTGCAAGTCGCTTGGGGTATGTCTCTATCAGTTTTGCACATCGAGAGACTGAAATTCTTGCCCATTCTTCCTTGGAAAACAGCTGGAGCTCAGTGAGGTTGGATGGAGAGCGTTTGTGAACAGCAGTTTTCAGCTCCTTCCACAGATTCTCGATTGGATTCAGGTCTGGACTTTGACTTGGCCATTCTAACACCTGCATACGTTTATTTGTGAACCATTCCATTGTAGATTTTGCTTTATGTTTGGGATCATTGTCTTGTTGGAAGATAAATCTCCGTCCCAGTCTCAGGTCTTTTGCAGACTCCAAAAGGTTTTCTTCCAGAATGGCCCTGTATTTGGCTCCATCCATCTTCCCATCAATTTTAACCATCTTCCCTGTCCCTGCTGAAGAAAAGCAGGCCCAAACCATGATGCTGCCACCACCATGTTTGACATTGGGGATGGTGTGTTCAGGGTGATGAGCTGTGTTGCTTTTACGCCAAACATATCGTTTTGCATTGTGGCCAAAAAGTTCGATTTTGGTTTCATCTGACCAGAGCACCTTCTTCCACATGTTTGGTGTGTCTCCCAGGTGGCTTGTAGCAAGCTTTAAACGAGACTTTTTATGGATATCTTTGAGAAATGGCTTTCTTCTTGCCACTCTTCCATAAAGGCCAGATTTGTGCAGTGTACGACTGATTGTTGTCCTATGGACAGACTCTCCCACCTCAGCTGTAGATCTCTGCAGTTCATCCAGAGTGATCATGGGCCTCTTGGCTGCATCTCTGATCAGTCTTCTCCTTGTTTGAGATGAAAGTTTAGAGGGACGGCCGGGTCTTGGTAGATTTGCAGTGGTCTGATACTCCTTCCATTTCAATATGATCGCTTGCACAGTGCTCCTTGGGATGTTTAAAGTTTGGGAAATCTTTTTGTATCCAAATCCGGCTTTAAACTTCTCCACAACAGTATCACGGACCTGCCTGGTGTGTTCCTTGGTCTTCATGATGCTCTCTGCGCTTTAAACAGAACCCTGAGACTATCACAGAGCAGGTGCATTTATACGGAGACTTTATACACACAGGTGGATTATATTTATCATCATCAGTAATTTAGGACAACATTGAATCATTCAGAGATCCTCACTAAACTTCTGGAGTGAGTTTGCTGCACTGAAAGTAAAGGGGCTGAATAATATTGCACGCCCCACTTTTCAGTTTTTTATTTTTTACAAAAGTTTAAAATAACCAATAAATTTCGTTCCACTTCACAATTGTGTCCCACTTGTTGTTGATTCTTCACCAAAAAATTTAAATTTTATATCCTTATGTTTGAAGCCTGAAATGTGGCAAAAGGTTGAAAAGTTCAAGGGGGCCGAATACTTTCGCAAGGCACTGTAGTAGTATCGTAGTCAGGAACAGAGCCAAGAATTGTCACTAGAGAAGATCAATCCTTGTTTTCGGTCAAAACTGGAAGTGCTAATATTATACTCTGGGGTCTCTTCAGACCATAATAAGCAGATGTCCAGGGGAGGTGTAGAAAAATAATAAACACTGATTCTCAACTTCTCTCACCTCCATTGCAGTCATCTTCCAGCTTTTTCTGACCTTTCTTACGGGCCCCAGGCCCCAATCACAGGCCTCAGAGGTCACATGGGGCTTATCAACATTGTGATGCTTGTGTAAAAACACCAGGACATCAGCATTACTCACGTGACCACCGAGGTCCAATCACAGGCCTCAGCAGTCCCCTTGGACTAGTGACATTACTCAGGAGGCCGGAAGTGACTGAAGACAGTGGTGGAAGAATATTGTATGCCTCATGCAAGCCCAAGAGAAGTGAGGGAAGGTGAGCAATTAATATTTTTAAACACCTTTCTTGGGCCTCCACTTATTATACTTTGGGGTCTGAAGAGACCCCAGAGTATAATAATGATCCATTGATGTCAAACCCCAATTTATAGCAATTTATATTCTGGATAGTTACTAACTTTTCAACAAACTTTATATATAAATAGTGTGGGAAAATATGAGAAACTCTGCAATTTATCTTATTCGAAAAAAAATGTTCCTCTTCCTGCTCCCCCCAACTAACATTTACTTTGAAATCTCTGCTGTATCCATCTTGCTCTTGTCCATATTATAGCTGAACATAGAAGTCTATAGAAAGCAGATTGGTAGTGAGTGAGCAGGTAGTGAAATTGAAGGAAAGACATACAGACACAGCAGCTAATAGGAAGTTTCTACCTCACCCTAAATACTTTATTCATGTCAGTGCTTCTCAGTACTTCTCCATATATGTTCTTCATGTTTCAGAGTTAATTAGATAAACATATGAATCAAATTTACTTCCTTTTTCTGTGTGCAATATATGGAGGGGGAGACATGATATCAGATAGACTCTTCCAACCAAGTCAGGTAGAACTGAAAATTAGCGATAGAACTTTCAGAGGGGATAACTGCTAGAAAAAGCAAAATACAAGTCATATAAATGCCATAAATTGTGTTATTCCACATGTATACACACGATTGATTTATGGTGTACACACTGCACTATTGATTTATGAAAACTTTGTTGAAAGGTTAATAACCATTTCAGGGAAGCCATGGAAGATTTATTCCCCCATCTCTATCGTGTTAAAAAGGCTCACAATTTGGAAGTGCTTCACATTATTGCCATAAATACATAAAGTATGTGATTCTTAATGTCCTTTTGCATACAACTGCCCCACTTCGATCTGGAAGCAGTGGAAGCAGAAACCTCTATCCCCTTTAAAGCATCCAGGCGCTGTTACTGCAGCTTAGCTCCCACTGACTTCAATGGGAGCTGAGCTGTAGTGATGGTACCCAGAATCTATCAGGGGATGGAACTTTCTGCTACTGGCCCTGTATTGTGTGTAGGATGGCTGCTGGAAGCCACTCCATACAGCGGATTGGATAGGGCATAAAAAACTTAATCCTGGACAACCCCTTTAAAGATTACTCTAGAGATAGATGCTATTCTTTAGTTTTGTAGTACATACTTATGCTTTGTGCACCATTCACTTTATTCTGCTGTTAAACGGATACCATTGGCTAATGTGATCATCAGACAGATCTGCTGATTCACACATCAGCCAGGTGTCTAAGTAAGTCTATGAGAGTGTAACATCTAAGCTCTCACAGACTAACATAGAAAAGTGATTTCCGGCTGGTGTGTACTGTATATCTGCAGATCAGTCTGACAAACACATGGCCAACCTGGAGATTGTTCAGAGGCTGAAAAAATGAATGATGCGTAAGGTGAGTGGCTGCAATGTTCTCGACACATTCGTATGCCCTGTACTACAGGGCTAAAGAAAAATATCTATTTCTGGGTGGGGTTTTAACAAAAATACCCATGCCAAAGTTTTTTTTTTTTTACAATAAGCAATAAATTACTGTTGACTTTGAAAAATCCAGATAACAGAGACCTAAAATTCAGTATTTTTTTGTCAACATACAAAGGTTTATGCTCAAGCCCTGTCAATCCTGTACCGACCTACTGTACAGTACTTAGAGATAATGAAAATGGGACATACAGTACAGCAATGCATTTGTCTCCTTTTGGCATTCTAGCATGTGTAACACCTGGGGCAGGCAGTCACCATAAGGAATACATATACTAAAGTCAGTGACACATGAAAGCAGACAGCTGTTCCAGTGGGAGTCCATCAGCCAAATTCCACTCATTACTTGTTGGTGGTCTCTACTAAACAAAATGGATTTTACAAGAACTGCATCCGATCTGGGGGCAGAGAGAGTCATCTTTCAATCATTTCACATTTTTGTAACAATAACTGGTAAAATAACTGCAAATAACTGCAAAATAATTAAAAAAAAGACATATCTGGAACAAATAAAATGGCCTGATTTGTTTGTTCAGAAATCAAAGCTGAAGTTGCAAAATGATATATATTATTATACATGGTATATATTTTCAAAGGTAGTCTACAACAGCGTTCCCTAACCTTTTCTTCGCCACGACCCGGCGGAGGGGGGGGGGGGGTTTAGGGGCGGGGGGGTTGGTCATATGGGGGCGGGGTTATACACCAAACAGCGCAGTAGACTGAGGCGTGCTGGTGGGACCTCAGTGTACAGCGCTGTAGACCAGGTCCCCGCCTTTAGCTATGCTAGGAGCCACAACACTGTGGCCAGATCGCAGACCCGCCCCACATAATGTGTCGGGAGCTGCATTTACCGAGGCCACACGCGGACCGGCAAAAGACCCCCAACGTCCTGGTCCAAGTTGGGGACCCCTGATCTACAACTAACAAAACCTCTTATATGCTGTTGTAGGGGTGGTGAATGACATAGTGAACATACCGTTCTTGTGTCAAAGAGCAATCTTGCTGCCGAGAAACCAACTGTTAAACCGCATGCAGATGAACTGTTAGATTCAGCTTTTTTCTTACTTTTATGCCCCCCCCATCGGAAAAAAAAAAACAGGGCTCAGCAACGTTGTCCTACCATATGGGCACTGACTAGCACAGACGTCTTATCCTACATTTCCAATCCTGGACGGTAGAATACTTGGAATCTCAGCTGAGTCAACACAACTTGAAGGTGAGAGGCCTCCCCAAATCCCTGGCAGCTTTACGCCTACTGAACCCTATGCTTTGTTGGCCAAATTCTAGGGGGTACAGCCTCAATATCTCTGATTATGTTTCATGTTTCCAAACTACATAACTCTGCTAGGAATAGAACGTGAGATGTTATCTGCAAGCTCTGAAACTAAGAGGTGAGTTGCTTGTTGCGTCTCGTCCTTAATGTATTAAGAGGCACTCATCTCATTGTTCCCTGACCTACCTAGAAGAACCTTGCAGCTTCGCTCTGCACTTTTAACTTGTGTTAAATTGCAACAAGAATTGCAACAAATATATGATCTAGCATGAGACATTTTGAAAAATTTGTTGCAATAAACACACTAGTAAAATAAGCCAAGTCAGAGACGTAGGATTATATATCCCCTCATGATAAATCAGCCCCAAAGTGTGAAGTGGATCTGTCTGCTATCCTGATATCTTTTTGTATGCTTGTCATGGACTGGACAGCATTTCATTAACCCATAAGCTCATACTGTACATTTTGCATAGCTAAAGAGATAACACAAAATCAACTTTTTACAAGGACAGAGCTATAGGTATGACAGCTGTTAGAAAGAGCAGTAAAATGATGTCCCCTAGATTTTGGGATCAGAGGTGCAGCTTATAGGACTTTTCATATCCCCTTAACCATGCAGAAAAAGCTGTGGGAAAACATTTAGCAATGCCAGATAAGACCATGTACAATCTTAAAAAAGACCTTTCGCCACCACCAACAAGTCCAGCTCTTTACATCAGTTAATAGTCACTGCTCCGCTGATTCTGGCACAGTTGGACTTTTTTCTCTAGCTTATACCATTCCTGAGCATTCAGTGCTGCTGGTTTTGGTGCCTGATATATTATTTAGTCTCTGTACTAGAGATGGGAAAATTGATTTGTAATGAACCAGTTTCGACCCGAATATTCCAAATTGTGAAGATGTTGCGACATGTTTTCCGGTAAATTATTATACTGTGGGGTCCCTTCAGATATAGATTAGTTTGATTATTTTAAAAAAATGTTACTTTTGTAGAAAGATTGACGCCCAATCTGCAACAAAATCCCCCAATTCTATAAATGCCATTGTCTTTGCACTGCTTGAGCTGAGACATCTGGATTCCCAATGGTAATTGCAAATTTCCAATAAATTGATATTTCAGATTAGGTTGATCCCAAGCAGTTAACAAGCTGATAAGGCTGAGCACAATATAATAGATATATTCCTTGGGGAGATCTACAAAATTGGTTCTAGGGATGTAGACATTGCAGGTAAGGATTCTACTTGAGTTCATCCAGAAGCATGGGCTTTACCACAGAGGGCAGTCAATTGAGCTGAAAAAGCTGAATCTCAAAATCTGCAGAGTCAGTGCTAATCCTTTTGGGCTATAGGAAGTACATGGAGATTAATCCTATTCAATGATGGCCACATGCTGAGAGAAATCAGAGGATGTTCACTTGAAAGGCTTAGGCCCTGTTCACATCACCTTTATACTCTCCTGCATGAGATACAGTAAGTATAGCTGCACGTGTACTTCTGATGATGCTACCGGTTATTATTACTACAAAGCTTACCCTAGTCTTGCTAGATGTGACCATCAATGTGTATTGAGTGCTACGGAGATACTTTTTGCTGCTGTCGATGTCAATAAATGAGTAAACAGTGCTTGGATACATTTGCAGTCTTTTCTTCAGATGTTCTGTTATGTGAGTCCTGGCACCCTTCCACCTGGCCAATAACTAAGGCAGAATGTTCAATGCATCATAATGTCAGAAGGTATCAGCGCTCGATCAGAAATGAATTAATTTATAATCACAGCAAGAAAATGTGTTATACCTTCCCCGTCGCCAGCAGATGTATAACAAAATAGTCTCAAATAGAGATGGGTGAACCGACTCGTACTGAGCCGGGTTCAACCTGAATATTCCAAGCTGTTCAATTTTTTTTACAATACCAAACAAATGAAGATTCAGCTCGGGCGAACTAAAATGGCTACTTCAGTCCCCAGAGTATAATAGGAGAGGTGACAAAAAAAAAAATTTATACTCACCTTTCGTTACCCCTTTTGGTCCTTCTCACTGCGTCCGGCACTCTCCTGGTGACGTCTTGAGCCTGGGATCAACGCTGAGGCCTGTGACTGGGCTACCAATGGTCACATGGGCCTGCAGAGTGTCATGATGTCATGATGTTCGACTTGCCCATGTCACTGCTTAGGCCCAATCAATGGCCTCAGCGGTGACCCCGGGTGCATGATGTCACCGAGGAGGCCCAAAAGATGTAACAGAAGGTGAGTATGAATGTTTTTAACACCTCCCTTGGGCCTCCACCCATTATACTCTGGGGTCTGAAGAGACCCCACAGTATAATAATGACACGTTCACTTTGACATAACTTCAGCTGTGTTTGCCTTAGAGATCTATAAATTAGATAGATAGGTTCCTAGGAGCTCTGAGAGTGTTCTACTGTATGTTTTAAGCCAATTTAAGGTGTGGTTCGTATCTAACTTGTTTGACCAAAAACTTATCTTGGACCTGAGCCACCCAAAATGAAACGAGGTTCGCCAATAGCTAATATCAGAAAGGGCCTGTTAGTTTCCTTGACATGGTTGTCTTATTAAATACTAGTATTCTTCACAATATGACAATTCTGCAGTGTATTGTTACCAAAATTGTATTATTAAGTTGACATATAAGTGTTACCAGATGGTGGGCATCCCTACAGACTCTGACACTGTCCAATTAGTGCTGACAGTGCAAGACTGTGTGGAAACACTCCCCTTTCACAAGAAAAAGGGTCACATCCATTTATTATAACTCACGCCAGAAAACTGTCATGTCTTACACCGGAAATCAACACCAGTGCGCAACTGGCATTGATATCATTTCTGGTGCATAGGACCTCTCCATGGTACACCAAAATTATTAAGAATTATTAATCCTACAAATTTTTCTACACTAGCAATAAACCTACGTGGATGAACCACTACAAAAAGAACAAAAATCCTATCTAGTATCCACGATCCGCATAAATAATTTCATATACCACACTTGAATTATAAGTATACAAAAGAGATTTTATTAATGACAAAAAAGGAAAAAACAATTAAAAACATCTAAAAAATATAAATATATTGTAGCAGTGGAGGTCGCAGTATTTAACCCCAGACAGGGCATGTAAAATATATATACATGCATCAAGATGCAATAATGTAAATCATGCATGTATACAATAAAGCATGTTATATGCACATCAAAATCTATGTATAAATTCAGACAATCATTAATAATCTAATCATACTGCTGAGTCAACAATTAATTTGTGCCCATGCCATTAGTATACAATATATGCACATGTATGATACTGATACAATGGTCAAAATAACCAAAAACAGAGTATATACGTGTATATGACTGCAAATAAACACATAGATGCACAGAATGCAAGCAGTCCAAATACCTGTTCCCCACTGGTAAAGCGGCAAAGGGAAAAAAAGGGAAAAACACTGCGACCTCCACTCTAAGCCCCAACGTACGTTTCGCACCCCGCTTCATCAGGAGGCTACAAAGTGGAGGTCGGGCGCTCCCATTATATAGCATGTCCCTACCTGAATTCAATAATGTCATCAATGGTGCCATTGAGCCGTCTAAACCGAACTTCCGCAATCAAATATCGCGAAATGTGCGTAGACCACATGATAATAACATTCTTAATGATGACTGACCAATATCGTGGTATTTACTCTCCGTTAAGCTCACGCATGCGCATTAGATAGTAAAATCCAAACGCGCGCTCCAGCGATACATATACGCTTCAGACACATCCCCGCACCATATCACCACTGTTCAAAAAGTACAATCTCATAGCGCACAATATCATATAGAGGTACAACAAAAATTGGCACTCCCACATTGTATGGTCTGATTATGTCCACATAACATACATGAATGCAGTCATAAACCTATAAATGAAACAGAGACTATAACCCATAAATCAATAAAACAAATGAAAAGAAGAGTCAATTCATATTCATAATATATATCATAATCCCATATATAACAAGACAGAAATTTTTTTTTTATTTAAAATATTGTGTTTTATTTAATTGTTATTGAATATATTATTATATATTGGTTTATAGTGCTCAAAATTGTGAAACCAAAACTAATGAATGTGTATATAGTGCAAACATAATGCCATGAATTATGTGGCAAAAATTATTAAGAGGCCAGGGTCTCTTAATTCTGGCATATCTCGCACCAATACACAAATGAATGAAAGCGGTTCATTACTTATCCTAATAATAGGTCATCAATATTAAATCTTCAAGGATCTTACACCCGCCTCAATCAGCTGTTCTCAACAGCTAACATACAGAGAATGGAGCAGGAGGTAGACAGCTCTGTTCACTGTGTAGTAGACAGATCAGGTACTGCCGATCAGCTCCTATTCATTTGAACTGGACCTCAGCCTCAGTGACTCAGTTCAGCCACTACACAGAGAACAGCGCTGTCTGCTTCCTGCTCCGTTTTCTGTGTATCAGCTGCTGAGAACAGTTAAATGATGGAGGTGCCGGCACCTGTTTATTTCACTAACCTATTCACCTCAATGAATGAATGAATAGGGTGAGTGAAAACACTCCCAATAGTCCTATGACAAGATAGTGCATGCTCACTCACATGATATTAGTGACCTATCTTCAGAATAAGTCATCAATATTTTTAGCCTGAAAAACCCCTTTACGCTAAGGTGCAGCCAAAGACAAACATGGTTACAAAAGGAATGGCAAATATATAGGAATTTCTTATACTTCTTCCTTCTTCTCAATCCACTCCTTGCTTTGGCTTGAAAAATTGCAGCACAATCTGCAACAAAAAAATGCAGTTTTTCTGCAACGTGGGGTCTTAAGAACAGCACACAAAGCACCAGTCTTAATAAATTGGCCCCATATGATGGATGTTACACATGACACCACTTATGACTTCCATCTATTACCCCTAATTTAGTGTATATGACTATGACCATATGTGCTGTATACTGTCCTATTTCTGCATATGGAGATCAAGCTGTTTACAGCATGGATTACAGCATAGATACATCTATGGATTCATGGAATGATTAATTTATCTAATTCTTACAGGAATCTCCCTGTCATCCAGGTATCTCATGAGTATTAGGTCAGCAGTACAACTAGCAGTATAATGGATATCTCTCTGCTCTGTGGTTGTTCAGGATCTGAACACAGCATACCGCTTTTAATATCATATGGAATTCTACATATTACAGTCAGCAGTGCATCGTTACATAACATGCTCAAATCTCCCAACCACATCCCCTGGTTATAACATATTTACTATATAGTACAGACTATAGACTGCATTACAAGGATCAAAATCAGAAGAAAAAGAAGTTTCACTTTTGATAATGTGAAAGGTTGTGGATGAAGCCTCTGAGGTGGAGGATGTATCTTTCTGTCAAGTAAAAGTGAGAATGCAGAAAATGTAAACGGTTATGCCAGAATGTGCTAAAGACCCAGACAGGGGCGTAGCTATAGGGGATGCAGTATAGGGTACCAGTCACTCCTTAGGGGGTCGCAAAGATCCCTCTGCCACATAAGATATGCAACTATTCTAAATGGTACAAGGTAGGTAGGACCCCATTACAGAGTCTGAAATTGGGGCCCAGGATCTTCAACTTATGCCTCTGGACCCAGGATATGATATGTCTATCGATAGAATAGAATAGAATAGAATAGAATAGTTCATTTATCCCAACAGGCGAATTTCTCAGAAATAGAATTATCTATCTATATACTTATAATGAAAGGACTTTGAGATGACCGTCCAAAACTGCATCGAAAGATGGTCTTCTCTTAAACTTAATTCTGATGTGTTACCTAATTAGTCTGTTTTAATAGGAAAATCTATCTATTTATCTATCTATCTATCTATCTATACTCTATGAAACCTCTTGAGTCCAAAATTGCTTTGAAAAGATGATCTTCTAATAAACTCAACTCTGACGAAATTTAAACATCTACAAACAAGTAAACCTTTTTGAGATGACTGCCCAAAATTGCATCAAAAATAGTTTTCGGCACCAATATCCCTGCCCTCAGAGGGGTGGCCTCACAGTTCAGATTCATCATTCAGGGGGGCATTCCTCGCTGTCCAGTGATGATGCTGAGCTGTAAGGCCCGCCCTTCTGACAGTGCACTGATATCGATAGCCAAAACTAACACCACTAATATCACTGGAACCAGGGCAGATATTGGAAAAGCTGACAGTGCGTTGATTTAAGCTTCCTAGCGGTGTATAACATGGCCAATGTTAGAGGACATGTAAGGTTCTCTTTAAGCTCATCTCTGATGCGTTATCTAATTAGTCTATTTTAATTGAAAAATCTATCAATATAATTATCTATCTATACAGAAAAAATAGGCAAGTGGAAAAGTGAGGGTGGTTTATTGCCTCATACCTGCAATGTTTCAGCTCAACACCTTTGTGCCTTTTTTAATCTATCTATCTATCTATCTATCTATTCTATCTATGTCACTAGAAAAAGAGCAACAACAACATTAATAAAAATGGGTGCAAAACCTATGGTCAAATAGTGAGCAGACCGTATAAAATAGAGTAAAAAGAGAGGTCAGCACTTCAAATGGCAAAAATGATAACAGACTTTTATTAGCCAAAGGTGTGACTTTTCAGTCTCAAAAGTGGCTTGAGAAAGGTTCTTGTTATTATTTTTTCTAATTGGATTTCTGACCTTTCTTTTCTCTCTATATTTTTATCTATCTATCTATCTATCTATCTATCTATCTATCTATCTATCTAATAGAAAGAAAAATGCAACTGTTGTAGCCGCAACCAGTATTAAAGGGAATATTCACTTCCTCAGGAGTGCAAGCCAGTGTCCCGTCCCCAAATCAGGCTCCAAAGATAAAAGAAATAATTGATTCTGCCAGCATTCCACATAAAATATGGGATTTTCTTTTTATTAGCAGTGACAAAAAACCACCACGTTTCGACCCTACCAAACTTGATAAAGACCCCTGTGAGGGTCGATACATGGTGGTTTTTAGTCACTGCTAATAAAAATAAAATTCTATTTTTTATGCGGAATGCTGGCGGAATTGATTATTTCTTCTATTTATCACATCACTATCTAACTTCTAACTCATATCTATCTATTTATTTATCTATCTTTCTATTGACTCTCGATTCTAATATAAATTAGAAAAGTTATTTTCGTCTTCTTTTCACTTCTGCTCCTAATAGACGAGAGACGTTCATGAGTGAGTCACATGTATAGACAGTCTCAGTCCCACTGCTTACACATATACTTGTTTTATCTCATACAAATTTACACATTACAAATTCTAAATCATAGCAATCCCCCCTATAGCCTGGCACCCTGGTAAAATATCCCACATTTACTAATAACATGATACAATTGTACTGTTTTCTGTATTTTCAAATGCAGTGTATGAATGGCTTATTCTGTAACTTGAAGGATTCTTCTTCAGAAGCCTTTCGAGGCCGTACCTGTCCTTTTCTCAAATTATTAATATGTTTGAGGTTCTCGTATACACAGGACTGCTACATCTAGATCTCCCAGACAGTAAAGAAGGAATGGGCTTGCTCTTTTTGTAAGGGGGGATGCAGTCAGCTGCCTCTTCCCACCCACATCAGCACAGTCCATAGTTGCAGTACTAAAAGCTTGTGTTCATTCCCCCACACGCCTCCTCCTCTTCTTCTTCTTCTACATCAGCCTCAGTGACAGCAGCGGCAGCAGCACAGGGAGAAGTATCTGCTGCCAGTAAGGAGCCCAGACAGCGCGGTGGACAGGAGAGCCTTACCATCTGACACTCTCATTACAATCGGAGATATTTAGTGGTCTTTATACTAAAAGCCCCTTATTACGCCACAAAACTTGACGGCTAGGAACCCCCTTCCTGGCCACCCTCGCTATTCGTGTATATGGATGCTACTGTCAATATCGGATTCTCCCTGCCGGAGCTGTTGATATAATTACAAGATACGTGCCAAGTAGAGCATCCAGGGCGACAAGCAATTGTGGGGATTCCACTTTACGCTATGTTTAGGAGGTAACATTTCCCCGTTCGGAGAATCCGGCGAGAAGGGAGCACATCATCTCGTGTTTTGTCTCTCACTGCTGCCGAATAATGAGCCTGGGCTTAACCTGACAATGCTTCCAGACCGGAGCTTGCTTTCTATTCCCCCCTTAGTCTATAACAATGCAGATCTTCCTCATTTTCATCTCCAAGGAAAAATCACTCATGACGGGCTTGGGATCTAGACAATATTAGCTCTTTATTTTTTTCTGCAAAAGGCTTTTTTTTTGTCTGGGGTCATTTCTGGAATATTTTTTACCTTAAAATAAATCAGGAGGAATGAACCGGCGGTTGGTTAACATTGTGACAGCATTCCTTGCATTATGCTTTGAGATCAATAACTTAAGGTAGGCAACATGAATGATACTATCCCTAATACTGACCACACTGTGTTTTATTACACATACATGATATCTGCATGTTGGGTTGTTATGTCATCAAATTTTTATGATAAATCTGTAATAAATATGGTAAAATAACTGTCTACGGCAGAAGTTAATAAGTGCACTGGATGCTTGCTGGGTATCCAAAGGAATGAACATTGGTAGTGTCTCAGATTCTACACAGTCACCAATGGAGTTGTGATGTCCAAGCATTGGATTGCTGCCTTCCTATACACAGTCAGACTAAATAAGAGCAACTATTTTTGTACATATATTGAATATTGTACACATGAACAGTTCCTCTATCTTTCTATCTATCTATCTATCTATCTATCTATCTATCTATCTATCTATCTCTTATTCTTATCCTTCCATTTAAGAAAACTCCCCATCTGCACTTCAACAATAAAAAAAAACACAGACTACACATTAAAATATCACAATGAGTGAATTTGTGTTAAATGGCAAAGTCAGCTCTACTATATGTGCATATATATTTATACAATCCAATCTAGTACATTATAATATTTGAGTTCCATGTAGAGGTTACATGTGTAACATTCAGCCTGTGGCTATATTAGCTTAATAATGAGAATATTCTGGTGAGCGTTCTTGTTTTGCCATTTTTCATACATATTCAATATCTGGAAAGGTCATCGGATTTTTGTATTTATTAAGCTCCTGGATGATTTATTGGAATGGACTTTATGAGCTTGTTTTATTACAGCATGGGATTCATTCTAATTATTGAGATGATAGATAATGTGTAATTATCTATCTATCTATCTATCTATCTATCTATCTATCTATCAGCTATCTATCTATTTATTATCTATTTATTATCTATCTATCTATCTATTTGTCTATTATATATCTATCTATCCATTTTTTAGAGTTCATTTGAAGTATACAGCAGCCTCACTATATGTCCCACTGTACCACATGTAGCCTGCATTTTTTGCACAGAAGAATCCCACTTAAATGTATTTATCTATCTATGCCAAAACTCATTCACTTACTCTCTGTAAATTGCATTGACAGATGAGGTGAGCTTTTAAATAGCCTTAGACTAGAGCAAAAAAAGTATTGGGTAATTTGGATGAAAGTGTTAGACAGTAAAGGGGCGGCCATTACCGATCATCATATGACGTCACTGATTACAGTATCAACAATGCTAATGAATCCAGGATTTTTCCTCCCATTGTGTCCAGGTTGTTGTACAGGCCTCACGCTACACATTTGTGGACTGCTCAGATGCCACATAGAGTTATCGTTACCTTTGTGAAATACACTGGAGCTGCCGTGACAACAAATATAGGTCAACTGCATTACAGATCTAAGATAAATGGAAGCCACAGGATATAATGAAAACACCATGTAAATAAAAATGTCTGCCGTCTCATCTTACTATGAGACTATCATAGAGATACACAGCAGTGAGTGCAACTTTTACACACAGAGAAGAATCGCTATCAAATGACAACTGATAGGAACATAATAATAGTAATATATATATATATCTATATATATATATAGATATATATATATAGATATGTGTATATATGTTATAAAAAAGAGCCTTCAGGTTTACTCCTTCATAGTTATTTCTTACAGTTTCTAGAAAAAAAAAATTAACTCCATTATACATCCCAAAGAGATCAATACCCATCTTTTCCAGATACTAGAAAGGGGTCTGAGAAAACTGTCATAATCTTGGCCACATTGGTTGTTAAACAGTTTTCTGCAAAACAGATACAGCTGAGAAATAGCTGAATAGATAAGGGTTTATGGGAAATTAAGTCTAAAGGGGTTGTCCTATTAGTGCAAACAGACATGATGGAAGGGGGTCTCCCACTTAGGGAATGAAGAGCCACCCTATAGGATCGTCTACCATTCTGGAGGACTCAAGCTGGCCATCTATTATATGGTCAGCCATTCATTTTAATGCCACCAGTAATACTACCTTTCCCCTACAGTGGCCACTGCAGGAAAAATGTCTGGCTAGCCATGGCTTTCCCTTGTAAATTCAGTTATTTGCCAGGGGTGGGACTAAGGGCAATAAACTGATTGTCCCAAGAGTAACATTCTAACAAAGAATTGTCTCTGATGGGACAACCCCTTTAATACATATTATAAAGGATGTTACTATTGTTACTATATCTGTATATTAGGAAGGTGTTAAAGCGGTATTTTCATGTTAAAAAGTGATAATCTAACGTGCAGATTTCCCCTAATTTCATTTCAAGCAGAAGGCTTAGTAGTAGACTGAGGGTTCAAAGCTGCAGCCCTGATATATGACCTCGCAGGAATTAGGGAGTGATGTCATCTACTAGCAAAATGTTGTCACCTGTAATGTTGGGGAAACTCCAAAGAGATCACTTTTAATGCAATTTTGGTCTGTCTTAAGGAGGTTTCACTGTATGTAAAATGTTGTGTTAGTATCAATTAAATTAATGGTAAACTCGGTGATTTGTCTAGGTCGGCTTACTGTAAAGAACATGACTCCAGGTCTGGGAAATCTCCATCCCAGAGCATGTCCCCTTCTGATTTTTTGGACAAACTCATGGGAAGGACATCAGGATACGATGCAAGAATTAGACCAAACTTTAAAGGTAAGATTGTTTATGACCATTATCATTATCAGGTAATAGTTATGGCACCATCACATACACTCATGATCCAATAGAGGGCATTATTTTTGGATGTGCATAAGCCTACCAATTTGTTCACAGCTAGCAAGATAACACACGTGCCAGGTCGTCAAAAAAAATTCTCCAATGTACTTAGCCTCATGTGAGAAAAAGTGGTAGCGTTACCCATAGCAACCAATCAGATCACGTCTTTTATTTTCAAACCTGCTCTTTAAAAATGAGAGATGCAATCTGATTGGTTGGTCAATTTTTTTCAGTGCAAGAATTGTACATGAACCCATTTTGCTAAATACCATAATAATATCTGTCATATAGCTCATGCTACAAATATACGTGATAATTATATTTCATTCTTCATTTTTTTTTATATTATATGTCATTATGTTTAAAGGAATTGTCTACTTCAGAAAGTAGAAGAGTCCCTCGGAAATAAACTTATCACAATGGAGAAGATTTATTTAAAAATGTCAAAAAGAAATACTGTCTTAGTTGCCTATAGCAACCAATCACAGCGCAGCTTTCATTCTGTATTCTGCTCCTGAAAAATTAAAGCTGAGCTGTGATTGGTTGCTATGGGCAACTAACACAGCTTTCTTTTAGATATGATAATAAATCTGCCCCATTTGGAATAGCCTAAAAGCAAAACTGTCTTAGTTGCCCATAGCAACCAATCACAGCTCAGCTTTCATTTTTCAGGAGCCGAATACAAAATGAAAGCTGTGCTGTGATTGGTTGTCTAAAAGTAAAACTGTCTTATTTACCTATAGCAGTTTAAATAAATCTCCCTCACTATTGGGGCAGATTTATTATTCAGTTTATGCCTGATATCTGGTGTAAAAAAGATATAAAAATAAGGTTTAAGCGCTGTTTTTTCATCTCCCATGCCGCTTCCATGAAAGCAGAAGTGGTATGGGCCTTGCGCTATATTTATCAAATTAAATTAACAAATTAGCAATAAAATCTACATCAGCTACAAGCTGGCGTAGATTTCAGCACAGGCGCACGGAGGGATGGAGGAGCTGCCGCATTTATGAAGAGGCGTGTGCCTCATCATTAATGAGGCAGTTCTTCTGCCATGGATATGAAGACAGGCGTTCAATATACCAGTCTTCATAAATATGCCTTGTTGAATCTTAGGGCCCATGCACATGACTGAGTTGGTGACTGAGTTTTGTTCCGATAACACAGATGATTATAGAGCAGGTCCTATTTTATTCCATGTTATCGGAACGGAATGGATCCAGAAGCCCCATAGACGTGAATGCATCACAGAATGAACTCGGTTGTCATCTGACTGCATTCTGTGATAAACTCGGCTCCAACTCGGATACACACTCGATTGTGTGCATGGGCCCTTACTGCTGAAACCCCAGCAATCAGATAAAGACCTGGCAGCAAGCGTTAAGTTCCCTTGCAGCGTCACCACAGGGTAAGTGGAGCATTACATGATGGCTATTGAAATCAGTGCATCCTCTAGAGACAGGGATACTCTTTGTAACTGCTTTCCCCTCCAGTTAATTGATGGAGGCCCAGAAAATAACTTAAGGAACCACTATCTATTAACTGAGTTTAGAAATGGGTTTACTAAATGAAACATCCCCTTTAAGTACAATCTTAGCTATGGTAAACTATTTGTAACCTGTTATACTAATAAAGATAACATGGTACTTTACATTCAATGCATGTACAGTATGCAAGGAAAATAGTATATGTAGCACCAATATTATATAATAGGTCTTTATAATGAATAGGCTTAAACTGATTGTTAATGTTATATTGGTAATGCCATTTTCTCAGCTAAGAGATTTCAAGATGTTTAGAATATTTTATACCTTAAAACTTACATAAAAAAAAATAATACATTACACTATAGAGGCAAAAAAAAAAATCGAAAAAGTTCCTAAAACTAATTGGGGGAGATATATAAAATTGTCTAAAAGATGTGGTCTTTTCTGCCCATAGCAACCAATCACAATATAGCTTCAATTTATTATAATGCAGTTGAAAAGTCAAAGCTGACCTGTAATTGGTTGCTATGAGAATCAGAGGCATTTTTATTCTAGACAATTTCCTTAATATGCTCCAGATTTGTGTAATGTGATTCGTTCTTTCATTCATTCAGAATCCATAAAAAAATTGCTAACAAAAAGTCCAGCATTGAGGACATTTTTTGTCCAGCAAAACGATGGCCACCAAAATGAAAGGCCAACAGATCCCGTTATAGACATTGAGATCTTTTGGGATCTGTTGGTATCCATTATTTTAAACAGCCGGTGCTTCTTTTCTTTTTTTTAGGCTAAGTATGGACGTTGCGGAAACGCAGCGTTTTTGTTGCAGATTTTGCTGCGAATTTTTGAGCCAAAGTCAGGAGTGAATTTAACAGAAGGGAAAAATCTAAGAGCTTCCTTTATATTTTCCATTCCTTTTGTAGCCATTCCTGACTTTGGCTCAAAAAATTGCAGCAAAATCTGCAACTAAAACGCTGAATTTCCGCAACATTGGGCTATAGCCTTAAGGATATTTCTTTTTAGTATTCAAGAGAAATATGCGCTGAATATCCATAATAATAATTGACAAGCTGTAGATTTGGAACCCACACCCAAGGTCTACTTCAGTTTCCGAGTTGATGTTTTCATCCACTATGCTGCTACTGTAATAGACTGCGCCCACAAATCTGGATGCAAACTCTGCATAATATCTTCAATGTGGGAGCATACAATATACTTCAAAAACAGCAGCTCACATGACATAAGCAGCTCTACTTCTTGGAGTGATTTTTCTTAAAATCAAGGTCTATAAAACAGAATAGAATACTTTATTGATCCCGGAAGAAAGTTGATATAGGTGGTCTGTGTCCTCAAATACAATATACCTGGACCGTGTTGTGGACGAAAAGTAAAAAAAATGTGAAAACAAAAAGCATTGGAGTATATATATTTATATCTTCCCGGGCTTGAGTTTTGTTGTCACTGTTCTCATTAAAAAAAAAAAGTGGCAAAAAAAACTTATTGCATTAGTGTAAGACATTGATAAATCATTCTGTAAAGAGAACTTTAGCAAACAAGACTCAAAAACACCTTTAAAAAGTCACAAAGCCCTGACCCTATATATGCAGTGTGTAAATCCAGCTAAAGGAAAAGTAACCAACTACACTTCAATGAATTTCACATCTACTGATCATATCAGATAACTGCATATAACATCTCAAATCTCTTAGCAAAGAAAATTGTTGTGAAATGTTGTGAAAATGTGATGTCAGATGGTTTCTAATATTATATATACTGTGTATATCCATATATGTGTCCCTATCCTTCCATGATCACATTGACTCATGCTTATTGTGCGCTGCATTAAAATGTCCGTCTTCTCATATGTGTCTTCCAGCTATCAATCCATCATGTGATAGACATTGTTCCAATACATTCCCTCCATCCATTACCTCAACTGGAATAACATTGATCATGAATAATGGATATCTGGTGAACATAAAAAGATATATCTCTTTGAAGAGGAATTCCTCAGTGTCCCTTAGCAATTTACCTGCAATTGTTAACATACAGTACATTACATGATTCTTGTGCAAGGACATCTGTCACGTTGTAAAATAACCCATTTTCTACCGCCAAGAGTTACGTCTGTATTGACTGTCGGAGAGACTGCTACATGGAGACAGGTTTAACATTTTATGTATGGTATCACTGCTGGAGAAGACTGTGCATTCTGTTTGATACTTGACATAAGAATGTTTATTTCCCGATTATTAGACATAGAAGATTTACGAGAGATCAAGAGATCTAAAAGTGCTTTTGAGATTGCCGCATTTGTAAAGACTGACTTTTTAGCTGTCGATTTCTTCACTCTCTCTATTAAAGCCCCTTTAGTGCTTCCATTTGTGCATTTCTGGGCTTTTCTACAGATCACCGAGTGTGTTTATGTTCTACCATAGGGGTATCTTGATTTTTATGTACAGATACTAATAAAAGGTTTACACAATTAAAGGAGACTTTTCACCACGGCCATGAACTCCAGTTTTTTAAATCTTTTAATAGGCATTAATCCACTGATTCTGGCACAGTTGGATTTTTTTTCTCTAGCCCCCCGCCATTCCTGAGCAATCAGTGCAGTTAGTTTTGGTGCCTGATATGCTAATCAGACTTCTACTGTCAGGTGGGTGGTCTCAAACAAGAGAAGGCAAGAGGGATTGAATGACATTGTCCAATCAAAGATGGAGAAAGTCAGTGTGAGGGCTCAAAATCGCACCCAATTTTGTTCTTTGGCCCTGGACCACCCACTTGACAGTATCCAGCCAAATTAGTATATCAGACACTACAACTAATAACACTTGTTGCTCTGGAACAGTGCTGGCTACAGAAAAAATTCCAACTGCCGCAGAATCAGTGAAGCGCCACCTATTAAATGCAGCAAAGAACTGGAGTTGGTGGAGGTGGTGAAATGTGCTTGTTAAATATTATATAATACATTTCCAAATATCACTTTTTTACTTAAAATAATTGTAAATGCTCCTTTGTCAGGATATATTGCTTTACATACATGTTATTGTGCCCAGGGTGTAGCTACACACGTGGACAAAATTGTTGGTACCCCTCGTTTAATGAAAGAAAAACCCACAATGGTCAGAGAAATAACTTGAATCTGACAAAAGTAATAATATATAAAAATTCTATGAAAATGAACAAATGAAAGTGAGACATTGCTTTTCAACCATGCTTCAACAGAATTTTTATAAAAAAGAAAACCCATGAAACAGGCCTGGACAGAAATTATGGTTCCCTTAACTTAATATTTTGTTTCATAACCTTTTGAGGCAATCACTGCAATCAAACGATTCCTGTAACTGTCAATGAGACTTCTGCACCTCTCAACAGGTATTTTGGCCACTCCTCATGAGCAAACTGCTCCAGTTGTCTCAGGTTTGAAGGGTGCCTTTTCCAGACAGCATGTTTCAGCTCCTTCCAAAGATGCTCAATAGTATTTAGGTCAGGGCTTCAGAATAGTCCAATGTTTTCCTCTTAGCCATTCTTGGGTGTTTTTAGCTGTGTGTTTTGGGTCATTATCCTGTTGCAAGATCCATGACCTGCAACTGAGACCAAGCTTTCTGACACTGGGCAGCACATTTCTCTCTAGAATCCCTTGATAGTCTTGAGATTTCATTGTACCCTGCACAGATTCAAGACACCTTGTGACAGATGCAACAATGCAGTCCCAGAACATAACAGAGCCTCCTCCATATTTCACAGTAGGGAGAGTGTTCTTTTCAAGATATGCTTCATTTTTCCATCTGTGAACATAGAGCTGATGTGCCTTGCCAAAAATTCTAATTTTTGTCTCATCTGTCCATAGGACATTCTCCCAGAAGCTTTGTGGCTTGTCAACATGTAATTTGGCTAATTCCAGTTTTGTCAGATTCAAGTTATTTCTGTGACCATTGTGGGTTTTTCTTTCATTAAATGAGGGGTACCAACAATTTTGTCCACTTGTGTATAGGGATGCAGAGGTATCAGTTTTTATGAGGCCCTGGACCCTCAGGGAATCCCAAAGGTCCCTCTGCCACATAAAATACACCATTATTCTAAAGGGAAGAGGACAGGTATGGGCCACATTGCAGATTTTGCATTGGGGGACTGGAGCTTCAAGTTACACCTTTGATTGTACCACTTGGTGTTCCTTTGATTGTCCACCTAGTGTGTCCAAAGCTGGTGGTCACACATGCTTTATAGCTCAGTCCCACTTGTAGCTCTTCTTGTACGCAGGTAGGGGACTGATTCCTGCTATTGTGCATCTGATTAGAATTGGCACACCAGAAGTGGCACTTAGTACTTTAGGACGCCATTTTAATAGGAAAAAAGGATACCTTAGCAAATATGTAGCAGCAATATAAATTGGGAGCATTTTTCTTTAAACTGATTCCAACTGAAAAATGATTATGGTTTGTTTGATAAGAAAAATGTAATATTCTAATATGGGCCAACCCCTTTAAAGGACAATTAAAGGACAATGATATAAATTGTACACCTTTATTTCACTATTTATTAATATTTTGGGGTTTTCAAAAACTCCAATATCACTTGCACATAGGTATAAAAGCAAAAAAAAAAAAAAATCGTGACCTATTTTTCAATTCCCAACTTCTCCTTTGTTCCATGGTGCCATATACAATGCCTCAATGTTGGTCACTGCCGCAGTGATATGGACAGCAAGTCACCACTGCAGCCAGCTACCACCTGTCAAGTGTGGTACATCAGCTCTGCGGACATGTAAAATATAAACCATGGATCAGTGCAGATAGAAGTAGATAGGGACTTGTTCATTTCACAATATATTTTTTTATGTTGTTTTTAAGGTGAGAAATTATTTTTCATGCCCTATGTGACAGTGATTTTCTTTTTTCAGCTGTCCTAAATGTTATCTATGTATTTCAACAAGATATTTCAACTTAGAATACAGTATTTAGCAACTGATTAATCATGTTACATGAAAATTGTTGCTGAATCTGTTTGGTCAGTAGCCACACTGGATGGGTCAAGTTTTAGGCTAAGACCCCACGTAGCGAGCAACAGCCAAAACACGCTATGGGAAAAATTACGGCAGAAACGCTTTGTGGATTTTCCCGCAGCACTTCCCACAGAAAGTCCACAGATTTTTCCTCTGCGGACTTTCTGCTTCTATTATACCTATTAGGGAAACTGCCAGCATTTCCGTATGTATTATTGACATGCTGTGATTTACAAAAACGCGTTTTTGAAATCGCAGCATTTCCGCTGTGGATTTTTTTCTGCACTGTGTGGATGGGATTAGCCAGAATCCCATCCACTTTGCCGGTACTATGAAACACCACGGTTTTTCCTGCAGCGTTTCCGCAGCGGCCAAATTGTGGCGTTTATGCTACCTGGGGCTCTGGTTTTAGTCTCATTCAGACATAAGCCCATCCTTCAGACTCACTCACAGATTTACTTTGAAGTGAAAATGTCACAGAGACAATAAAAAATGAAAGACATCATGTGACTCTTGAGTGCTCTTAAAAACTATTGTAAACTAATAATAACTTCACCCAAAAATTGGTGGCAGAAAGTGACGTCTTTACCTGAAAGCAGTATACAAGTATGATCCAGTTGTAGACAAATAAATATAGTACCATCCAAAGGTTTAGGCACACACCAACACAGGGTTTTACTACTTTTCTTCTTATAGAATAACATAAAATTATCAAAACTATGCAGCAAGCCAAAATGTTAAAAAAAAATCAAAACTATTTTAGGTTCTTCAAAGATAACAACTTTGCACACTTTGCATATTGTTTCCATTCTCTATAATTTCATATAGTAGCTACCTATTGATACATAACACCTGATAGTCAATCAAGATCCAACACGATAATGAAGGTTATATAGATATGATATCCGTATTCAAACGTTTCGGTCAAGCTTGACCTCCTTCAGTGAATATTTGTGGATGCCTGAGAAGAATCAAGGGTCTGATGTGAAAGAAGCCAGAAGCATGTCAGGTAAGTATATACAAATATATAACTGTTATTATCTTGTTGGATCTTGATTGATCTGATGTTGTGCATAAATAAAAGTATATCATCCTTATGTGCAACTACAGAGGAGTACTGTCATTTCCTGTGATTTTGGATTGAATGCAAGACATCCTCTACAGGCGCCCTATAAAGGTGCATCTCAATAAATTAGAATATCTTTGAAACATTTCTTTCTTTCAGTAATTAAATTATAAAAGTGACCTCCTATATTTTCTAGATTCTTTACACACAGAGTGTTCTATTTCAAGTGTTTTATTTCTGTAAATGTTAATTATGGATTACAGGTAATGAAACCCAAAATCTAAGAATATTAGAATATTGTGAAAAAGTTCAGTATTGTAAATTCAGTGTGTCACCTGCCAAGGTTTCCTAAGCCTTTAAATGGTCCCTCAGTCTGGTTCAGTAGGACACACAATCATGGAAGACGCTGATTATGGATTATATTACTGAATTACTGAAATGAATGAACGTTTCAAAGATATTCTAATTTATTGAGATGCACCTGTATATTGAAAGGGAGTACTCTAATATTTATATTATGTGTAAAAGCAGACTGTTTTAACTATCCCTTTAAATAGGACTTGAAATAAAAAATATTAGATATCTGTGTTGTTGTTGCTCATGTTTTCCTCCTAGAAATTTATGAATAAGTTGACAAATTGGGTGTTACCAGTGTGGACTGACACTCCCCTTTGACAAAAGGAATGGTAACACCCAATTGTCAATTTAGCCATAAAATGATGATGAGGACTAACAGAGGCACAGCACATCACAGTGATCTAAAAAACATAATCTAAAATTGTTATTTTATGCAGAATATAATTATTTACTAAAGCAGATATTTTACATATTTTATTTAAATCATTTTGGTTCAATATTCTTTCCTGATAAATTGTAATGAAATTCTATATACAAATGTTTTGTTAAGAGGGTTAGTATTTAATAAAATGTTACTTTATTTTCATTAAAATAAAAAAAAATAAACTATAGGGCTCAACTTCACTATGTGCTAAGAAATGAAATGAAATGTAAGACTTTGGATGCCCTTAACCCCCCCTAAAGTCTTAGACGAGAAGGACTCATTCACCCTGAGTACAGCACGTTCAGAGACACTGTAACTTTACACGGCTCTAACTCTGGAGCCGCAGGGGCTAGAGCCAAGATCTGGGTTTTGTTGTTGTGCCTCAGCCAGTGGTTGGACATTTCCTGTGTCTTGAGAGGGACCAGGAAGTTGAATCCAGAGGAGGACTTGGGGAGCGGCAGTGGATCAGTGAGGTAGGATTTTTTCTTAGACTACTTTATCTATAAATGCCACACCAGGCTGTCTGTAGTTTATTAAAAGGGGATTACTAGACAGGAATTCTGCTGCACATAGGATTTTACATTTATTTGTAGACACTAGTATTATCTCTGAAATGAGAAAAATAAGTAAAACAATAAATCCTCACTTAAAGGCACAGAACAATACAATCTACATCCATGGGTACAAGCTTCAGATCTTTGGATTCTAATTCCTCTAAATCCAACCTTAGCCATGTTTGCCGGTGATGATTGACTTTCTTTATCCTCATATACATCCGCTTAAAAATAATTAACTGTTTCAGCGATCTGCTTGGCAATAGTGCCAATGAGCCTGTTAATACATACATAATGATAAATCAACGGCTGATACATTAAATTGGGCCGCGATTCCCCCCGTTTCAATCTTTGTTATTGCAAGTAGCTTCAATACCATTTTAATGATAGATTATCTCGAAAGAGCGATTCCGTAATGCATTGGATATCAGTGTTAAAATGTCCTTTACTCTCGCAGTGCGTTGCTCCAACAGATTCAGTTTACACCAAATAAGCAATCTATAACATTTCTCAAGCTGAGATTTCTATGTTCATTTGTAATTAGCTCAACATCAAACATTACAATTGCATTTTATTGCTGCTTAGATCCAAACCCGAGGAGCTAAAAGGAAGCCGTATGCTGAATTCATTAAATTATAAAAGGGAAGCCTCTGTTTTTCAGGTTTCTTTTTTCAGTAAAAGGTCATTTTTGCCCGTAGGTGAGAAGCTAAAGTGTCATCTATGTAGGGCACTACACTAGAATAGCTGTGACACATGTACTATGATATTGTTAGTTTGCTGCTCGTGATAATCCCTTGTGAAACTATTTTCAAAAACATTAGCATAACATTAACATTTACTGCTGCTTGCTTTGGTATATATAATTAGGATTTTTTATATAAAAGTAGGCTGGCCATATACAATAGATAGCTGACAATGAACGCTAATTTGGTCCGTAGCTATTCCTTTTGATTCCCCCCTCCATAAACATGCACGTGTGACACAGCCGAGAGGAGGGTGCTCACCTTGTCTGCATATGTTGCCCTTGGGTGCACAGTCAGTCCCAGTACATGGAATCACATTGCACATAAAGTCCAGCACTTCAGCAGGTCTCTTAAAAAATCTCAAGCAGCTTATTTACTCTTTATTTCTTCCTCTTGCCAGAATTTCAAAAACATTTCCTTCCTACCCTGTTCACATCTGCATTCAGCTTTCCATTCGGGACGTCCGCTTGGGGACCCCCCAAACGGAAACCTATACGCATAGAAAAGCGGTTTACCTAAGGAAACCTGCAGAACCCATAGACTATAATGGGGTCCGTGCGGTTTCCGCTTGGTTTCCGCATGAAGCAAGCAGAGAGAAAAGTGCTGCAAGCAGCACTTTCCTCTCTGCATGTTTCCGCATGTTTCCTGCGGAACCCGAGCGGAAACCGCAAGGACCCCATTATAGTTTATGGGGTCCTCAGGTTTCCTTAGGTAAACTGCCTTTCTATGCGTATAGGTTTCCATTCGGGGGGGTTCCCAAGCGGACCCCCGAAACAGAAACCGAACGCAGATGTGAAACGGCCCTTTCTGTGCACTGTTTTGGGTTCACACCTGCACTTGCATTGCTTTCCTGGATTCCGTTCCCCTATCCGCATGAAAAATGTGGAGAGAAAAGCGCTGCAAGCAGGACTTTTCTCTCTGCATTTTTCCACCCTTTTTGGGCGAAAACCGAGTGGAAACCACACGGACCCCATTATAGTCTATGGTGCCTACGGGTTTCCTACGGTAACCGCAGATGTGAACCTATCATATTTTATTAGCTATTTGTTAGCCCCTTTTAATCATTTTCTTTAACCATTATTTACCTGTATTCAGTCTCCATAGCACCTGTGCTACCTTGTAAAGTTCTGAAAACATCTCAAAGAATTAAGTATTTGCATTGGCATTCTAACCTAAAGGAGGAAAATCCTACAGCCAGTGTTCCTAGAGGTTTGGAAGCTATGGAAGTGCTGGAGATAGCAAGTACAAAGCTCAGCTGTCTCTGGCACTCCCAAAAAGAACGAATGAAGCAACAAGTGAGACGAACTCGAGATTGGTGGGGGTCCCAGTGGTAGAACAGTGGGCATTCTCGACTGCCGATCCATTCAATTCCTCCTTACTGCAGTCATGCAATGGTGGGGAATGGGGTACTTGGAACTCCTGTTCTAGTGATCGATGGGGTCCCAGTAATCAGGCTGGGACCCCCAATCACTCAAGGGCAATGACTGTTAAGTACATGAATAAAGATCTCTGCCCTTCAATAATTCACTAGAATAGTAGCTAGATCGTGCCACCCCTTGATTGCTTTTTAGCCAGCTGTTGTATGTCAGATAGCTGGAGGATCTTGGTTAGCATGTCACTTCTGCTGTGATTATTGTAGTCCTTTTACACCCAATTTAAAATGTTTGGGGTATTATTTGGATTGTTTGTTTGCTGTAGTTTATTTGTTAGCCATAGACACAACTGTTCTTGCTTTTAAAAGTACTAGAAACCATTTATAATGAAGATGGATTGGGTGCAGGCAGCATATCACCTCCCCATGGCAGGGCTATATTTCCATGTTGCCCCAGCATAAGAAAGACAAGCTGTTTTTTACTTACAACCTGATATCAAGAATGAGTATAACTGGGGGATCCTCCTTTGGGAGAATAGGGGGGGGAGGTCCTGGTGATACACAAAGGGTGGATGAAAATTCCCCATCAGGTACTCATGAAGAGAGGCAGCCACGCATGGTCCTCATTGCAGGGGAGAGGCGGTGATCTTTTAGTTTCTTTGGTTTTTGTTTTGTTGTTTTTAAGCACTTTCATTTATCCACGTACATTTCCTTACTGTAGTTGTGTGGGTGGCTTCAACTGCAGATTCCATTGTTGCCCAAAATGGAAAATGTATTGATATACATCACTTCGCGAACTCAATGTACATTTTTCAGGATAGATACCCAGAACCCATCGTGCTTATTATATTACACATTGAATGGCGTACCATACAGATACCTCACTGGGACTGAGGCTGATCCCTGCCTCGGATAAAGATCTGGACTTTGCTAATCTGGTAGTTTTGATCTATGCATGGTCTTTATTGATGTTGTATCTGCATTGAACGCAGTTGTTATTTACTTTGATACATTTTGTACTTATATAGAAATAAATGTAATAAAAACAGTTGAAAAAAACATAAAAGTTTGTGGGAGCGTCAAAAATAACAGAACAAATGGGAAACCAGTTACTACTGTACATGTAGGTACAACTTTCCAGCAACTTTTTATGTTGCCCACATTTATCCAAAAATTAAAAATATACATTTGTAGCGGGTGTTGATTTGGAATTTCCTATCATTTCGTATCTACAGCTCCTATGCAGACCCATGCATCTACATGGTAACAGGCGACAAACAAACCCTCCGTAGACTGTTCCCGCAGTCATAATCGCTTTCAATTCCCTTTTAGATGGATTGGAGCAATGAAACTGTTTGGTTACGAAAGTGAATGTACTGTAGCCTCTGAAACCTAAAAATGATCAATGTTATATTCATGTTATATTTGTATATCCCATGCATGATATTTTAGATTTTTGTTGAATACTTATCTATGTTTACTATGGTACAAAACATATAACAGTCTAATGAAACAATTCTCCTGTGGTGGGGAGAAAGACCCATTAGCAACCTTGCTGTACAAATTGATATTCAGACCATCCATGTGTGTCATTGACTCAGTGTCTGTATCATTCGATTTTCTTTTGCATTAAATACATTCACAAATGTCTCTGGCTCTTTCCATTACTGTTTGTGTCATTATGCAAAGCTTGTAGATTCACTGGTCTTCCTGATTAAATTCAACAACTAGAATGTAATGGCGCAGTACTCTGAAAGCTCAGACGACGGTTAAAGCTTTTACATTTACCTTCCCATTACAACACATTATCAGCATCGTACTTTGCATTATCTCATTTCACGTCTTCGGCTGACCACATGTTTCAAAAACAAAAAACGACATTTTTATGTTTTATTTAAAATGCACACATCCATAATGCTTAAAGCTCCGCATGTTTTCTTGTGTTTTTGTGAAATATGCTTTTCTTCCTCTTGGTTACCTCCGAATCTGTACCAGCTTGTACAGATCAGAGTCATTTCTTTTTTTGCTTCCATGTGTATTGCAACATTCTTATTGCATTCCACAGGTCCTCCAGTAAACGTTACTTGCAATATTTTTATAAACAGTTTTGGATCCGTCACAGAAACCACTATGGTAAGTGCCAACTGCACTGGCCGAAGGCCAGATGGCAATGAATGTACCTCCTGAACAAAACTTGTCATTTTTTTCTTCTATTTATTGTTTCAACTTACAGGTCCCCCTGTAAATGTTACCTGCAACATATTTATCAACAGCTTTGGTTCAATAGCAGAAACCACAATGGTGAGTGGTACTGACCATTGAAGCTACCCTGCCAAGAAGATGGACATGTTAACATGAAAAATAAATTTCAAAAAATTCCCACAAAAATAATAAAAGTATAACATTATTAATATAGCCAAGTTAAACAAACAAAAAAAATTAAAAGGATTACGACCTACTGTAATCTTAATGGATAACATACATTATTAAAAATAATGTGTCAATGCAAAAAAAAAAAAAAAAAAAAATTCCAAAGATTCTATGGCTTCAAAATTTAATTTCCGATTTTAACTGAGAGCAAAATCCTTTAGATCATGAAGAGCAATCAGAGAGAGAGGTAGCATGTCTCCATCTTTGCAGGATGTCGTTCAATGAGATTATACTGCATAATGCACGCGCTTACGATGCTTGCATTACCTTATATTTAATCCTCTCATTTCATTTTACTGTACATTCAGGAATCTACACATCAATGGTCATTATTGCCTCCATATGAGAAAAAAATGCACTTGCACATGCTTAGAGCTCTAAATAAACTGATCAAAAAGTGAGCTTGCATCCTGATTCTGAACATTTTTGATATATGTATATGCTAAAGATAAGCTTCCACTATTCAAAAAAACAATGACTGTGTTTTAGGCCGGTGTCCCACGTAGCGTGAAAGCCGCAATTTTGCTGCAATTCTGGCTAATTCCATCCACACATTGCAGAAAAATATCCGCAGCGGACATACTGCGATTTCAAAAACTGTTGTATTTTTGTAAATCGCAGCATTCCAATTATACCTACAGAAATGCTAGCGTTTTCCGTATAGGTATAATAGACGCAGAAAGTCCACCTAGGAGAAATCTGTGAACTTTCTTGAAAAGTGCTGTGGTAAACACTGTTATGCTTTTCCGCCGCGGTTTTTCCCGCAGCACTTTTTGGCTGCGGCTCGCTATGTGGGGCCTTAGCCTTATTGTTGTTTTTTACTACACCTAAAAAAATCAATGATGGCACCGTGCATGTGATTTTTTTTTGCAATGAAATTTCAAAAATGTATCCAGTAACTGAAATATTAATATGTATATGTTGTTAGGTGGCATAAAACATAAAAATAATAATCATTGTGAAAATAATTTATATTTAAACTAATGTAAGATATTGAATATTTTAAAAACAATTTCCACTAAATTGGTAGACAGAAAAACAAAAATTATGATGACAATTGATCACAAAAACCTTTCCTGTGGAATTTCTCCAAAAGACCACCTCTTTAAAATGACCATCTCTAATCTAGACCAGATTATTCTGTGACAATTTTGTTTAAATCTTATATAGCCCATCTTCCTTAAGAGGACTGCCCAATTTAGGGTTGCTTTACTGTATATATTTGACATGCATGTTATTAAATAGTCTATGATTAAATTGTATATTTCTTTAGCATAATGATGGTAGCCACATTCTAGTCTACTAGAATCTAGTAATTGTTTTATTTTATCCAGATACAGATATAACAGAGTTGGATTTATAGAAATTCACCTATGAAAAAGTTTAGGTTGACACTTTGACCACTTACCACTGATTTCATGTTAACAATTACAACTGTAGTATGCAACGCCTCTTGAACTAGGCCTCATGCACAGAACAGTGAAAAACAAACATTTTTTAACTTCCATTACACGTCTATAGGACGTCAGTAGATACATACATATGTCCAATTTTTTAACTGATAGTAAATAACATCAGTTAAAAAATAAGACATGTCCTACTTTTATTTCCGGCCTGACGGACCCAATAAAAATCTCTGGGTAACTTTTTAGGCTAAGGCCCCACGTAGCAGTTTGCAGCAAAAAAGCACTGCGGGAAAAACCACAGTGAAAACGCATTGCGGTTTTTCCTGCAGCACTTTTCACAGAAAGTCTTTCTTCTTCCATTATACCTGTAAGAAAACCGTCGACGTCTTCATAGGCATAAAGGACATGCTGCGATTTCCAAAACTGCGACAGTTTGGAAATCGCAGCAAGTCCACTGCACGTATTTTTCTGCAAGGAATGGATGAGATTCACTAGAATCCCATCTACCTTGCAGTAACTGTAAAACGCCTCGTTTTTTTCCGCAGCGTTCCCGCCGTGGCCAAACCGCGACGTTTATGTCGAGTGGGGCTCCAGGATAATGTCTGTTTTTTGGGTAATGTTTCAGTTATACTGACATTAATAATAGATGAGTAGATTGGGCTTTAAAAATAGACATCAATAACACATGGCCATAAAAATATGTGACAAACTGATGGAAACGGACATAGGTTTAGGATTAGTAATAGCATGTGTACGAATGAAACAAAGAATAGTAACACTTATCCTAGCATTTTACTTTTCTTTGATCATATCCTGTCCCTCCCTCAAAAAACACCTATGTGTCCCTGGGGACATCCACATTTCTCTTGACCTAAAAAGTCAACTCTAAACATAGTCTTACACTATCCAAAATACCAAGACAATGAGCGAGATCAATGACAACTGAGTTGATCAGCATTTGGGCCCTTTTAATGAATTGTCCAGGGAATAACCCTCGGCCCCCACCTCTTCTCTAAGCCCCACCCTTCAGTTGTCTGCAATCCAAAAATGGAAGTCTTCACAAGGAATTAGACACTGATTTCCTGCCAAGATTTCTACAAGACTATTTTGTGCAGAAATCCTTGCAAAATCACAAACTGTATGGGCAAAATTTTCTGCTGTTAGTATCATTTATATCTAGATTTGGAATTTTTCAACCATTAACAAAAATGTGATTTTGCTCCAATATGTAATAATAATTCTCCTGGCAAACAAATAGAGTTTTGCCAACATTATGCAAAAAATCTACCCAAGTGCTGTGTGTGATTACAGGTTTGCCTGCACATTTCCTGCAAGAGACACGAGTCTTTACAGGGTGACAGACAGTCTAATTACACAGCTAATGTGTCGCTGTAGGGATAGGAAGACACAAACAAGAGCTGAAGCACCACACACTGAGGAGACTCACACACACTGCTGCCTTCCATGAAAGTGAAAAATAACACCTTCAGTCATAGGGAAGGATTACTAATACATGCAAAGTTGACCAATAATGACTATATCAATTAGCAGATAATCAGGACCAAAACTTAGTGAAATTGTACTAAAAGGTAGACTAATTTTTTATTGATTTTGTTTTATTGCTTTATTGAGAATAAATGTAACATAGTAGTATAATGTTATCAAATATACTCAGCCTCTAAAAGGTATTGCCTGATTTCTTCACTCTTCCACTAAATGTAACATACATACTTAAAAAACTTAGGCCGTATTCACACAACCACAAAAAACGGCCGTGCGACGGCTATTTTTGTAACATGGCCATTTTGACAACACTTTGAATTAGAAGTATATAGTCACGTGCCATTTTTTTGACAGCCCATTTTTCACAGCCATCAAAAAAACTGACATCCACTATCTTTGGCCGTGAAAATAGACATTGATAGTGGCATCTGAATAGACCCATTGAAAATCGTGGGTTCTATAATGGCCATGTGACGGCCATTACAAAAACAGCCGTTGCACAACCATTATTTACTTGATTTATTGACAACACTTTGAATTCAATGTGTATATTCACATGGCAGTTGTTTCGATGACGGATATTGATATTGCCATGTGAATAGACCCAGGTTGCAAACTGGTGTCATAGGACTCCATGAAGTATCTCCAACACCTCAGTCCAGAAGGAGGATACCACAGGGCACAAGCCATAGCAGGTGAATTAAATCCACAAACTCAGCCCCACATCCAAGGCAGCAGTCAGAGGAGGATTGCCCCATCCAGTGTAACCAGAGCAGAGTAATATAGCCTTTATAAATAATGTGGAATTGTATGAGTTTATTACTGGCTACAGGTGATACATGCATGTGAGATTCCGAGGCTTCTGTCCATTCCTCAGCAAACAGTGAGTTAACTAAAGTATGCCACCTGACCTCTACCGACAAAGGCATGTGAACCAATTTAGCTGATATCAGGTGTGTGTATATAGTGGACAACAAGCTATGTGGGCCCTGAGAACAGAGGATACTGATCAAGGGGTAGGTGGAGATGAGCAGGCATGGCGGAGGTTATTGTGATGCAATGGCTTGTCAGAGTAGAACACATTTAAACACCTCCCTCTGTGGCACAACAAAGTTCTCCTGTATGTCTTGTAGTGACCAAACCAACCCATCTCTCTTAACCAGTGGTCCTGTGGTGCAGTCAAATAGGGCCAGACCCTGATTATCCCATAGTGGCGTCTCTGCCACTACACCCAAGAATCGAGCAATTTACTTGGCCTGTGACAATAGGTGCCATGGATGGAAGGCAAGGGGCTCAAGCACAGACCAAAGGGATCACAGTCAGAGAAAATAAGCCAGGTTGTGCTCCACATTTGACATGGGAGAGGGGGGACCCCATAGAAGAGGAATCAAAGCTGACCAGCAAGGTGGTATAGAAAAGATCTGGTAACACCATACCATCTTCATTTTTAGGTTTCTGAAGTGTTACATGCCTAAGCTTGGGTCGTCCAACACCAATAGGGAGACCAGAGAATCCACAGATAAAACTAATCTTTTAGGGACTTAAGTAGAATACTTTATAAACTGTAAAACACAAGTCAAAAAACAAGTTAATATAAACCACATTAAGGCTATGCAAAATGCAAGTAAAAACTGTACAGAAAAAATGCAGCAGAAAACTCAATCCCAAAAAGCTTGTATTTTTCACAATATTTCCACTTCCTTTTTCAGTTTTGGGGATAACTTGCAGATCGGTGAGTATCTAACCACTCAGACCCCCACTGATCAGGAGAACAGTGCACTTTTGTGCCCCATTCTGAATGGCGTGGTGGTTAGTCAGTGCATGCGCCACTCCATTATTTTCAATGGAAGCACTGGAGATAGCTGAGCGCTGTACTTTGGCTATCTCTGGCACGCCCATTTAAATGAAGGGAGCAGTGCGCAAACTGTCTGCCCACCATTCTATTCAGAACAGGGGACAAAAGTCCCCCATCCTAATCAGTGGGGGTCTGACTGCAACATTCAATTCAATGGGAGTGCAGGAAATACTGAAGTACTGCACTCGGCTATCTCCAGCACTTCCACTGAAATGTATGGAGCAATGCTTGCACTGCCCAGCCACCAATATTGAGGCCAATAATCAGATATTTTTCCTACTAGTGGTAATAGCCTTGTAGCACTAAATGGAAGATTCATATGGCCCTGCTATGCAATGATACTCACACAACACCTGCCTGTAGGACAAGACATTAAGTATTACATGTTATACTGATGCACTGTAATAATATCAGTGGATGTGTTCAAGGAGTCAATACTGACTTAAAGGGCTTGTCCAACCTATTGAAATGAATGGCCTTCCTTAAGATAGATCATGAATTTTAGACTGGTGGGGGTCTGGCTTATGCCACCCTAGCCGATCAAGTGTTTGAAGGGGGTCACATGTTGGACCCCACCAATCTAAAATTGATGACCTCTCTGAAAGGGGTTTGCCTGCGCACAGGTTAGGAGTTAAGTTGAAGGTTAGTGGAATGGGGGTTTGACTACTGGAAAAGGGAGTGCAGTGCACAGTTTAGGAGTGCAGACACTCTATCCCCTTCTGTCCCATATAGATTAATGGAGTATCAGTTAGGCAGCGCTACTGTATGTCCGACACTTCATTTAAAGTACCTCCCTTTTCTATCCGTACACTAGTAGGGTAGATACTTTTTATTCTGATCCACCTTATATCCAGATGCATATGCCTCATGTGGATACATGTGTCAGATATGTCCCTTTTAATGCAAATCAAGACCTACAGAGCTCTGGTATGCAGGACAGTCCTAGGAAAATCTTGATTCTTGGCAGGTATAGACATGTGACCTTTCTGTAGGTAGATTATAGAAGAAGGTAGGTTCCTTTCTGTGATGAGGCTGCTGCTTTACATTTTAGTTCACATATAATTTCGAGAATTCAATGAACAAGCTCTTATAGTGACCCGGGTAGATAAAATAAGGTAATTTATGCATCAGCAAATGGATACATATTGTGTGTGCCATGCACTGCCCTAATTGAATTCACAGCTATTAACTCAATTTCTAGCAAATTTTAATGTTTCGAAATACATATTTTGCATCTCCAGCAACAAGTCATAACAAGGCAGCAATTCCATATGGACATAGCAATAAATTGGAACACACAATGAGAAATCCTCGCTCTATATCGGAGTTCAATGAAGCCTGCACTTTCCAAGCTTAGGAACGGGAAAGGGATAGAGCGATTTGATTGAACTGTTTTGGCATTACTAGGATAACAGCATCTATTTTTCACTGATCTACATACCATATGGCATATGGAGGCCATTTAAAAACCCATCAACTCATTGCCACGCCATTGTTCCCAAAACTGCAATGCATAATTTCTTCCTATGAAATTAATTCCGGTTATTTGTTGTGTATTGCTGGAGTGGAGGCTAATACAGTCTGTTGTGGGATTTGCAAATGTTGTTTCCGTATTACCAGGATTTTTGCTCACTATGAAAACACTGAAAACACGGTGATACTCTTCAGGTTTTTTTTTTTTTCTAAAACTGTGAACAAAATAATTGTTCGTATTCCTTAAAGTCAATTTAAGCGTTTCTGTAATCTTAGCAGAATGTATTGCTGTCTGTAGCTGTAACTTAACACATTGAAATTGAGATTTGTTTATTATGTTCAGTGTTATGGTCCACTACACAAATGTGAAATTATAGCATTCACATTGCTGCTTTTTATATCTATAATTATCGCATGAATATGCAGATTAACATAGAGTGAGCCTTCCAGTACAAAATATGACGTTTCCCCCAGCCCCTTAATATTCTGACACTGTATTATTCTCCATTATCATTCTCCTTCTATTATTAAGCCTACACTTGGTGATTACAAGTTCACAGATGTGACAAGTATGTACAATACCGCAGTCATGTCAACCCAATAAGACACGCTTTAATAAAGGAATTGTATGAAATAGGAAAAGGTATTTTTCACTGAAACAGTGGGAACGATTTATTAAGACTGGCACTTTGTGTACCCGTCTTCATCTCTCTGTGTATAAAGAAGACACTCCAGCACTTGAAACTGCTTAGCTTCTTTTATTATGCAATCCAGATACAAATGTGACGTTTCGGTCTTAATAGGAGCTTTTTCAAGCCATTGGATTCCTTACTGAGAAGGAGCACGCAAGTGAAGTGACAGCGAGTGATGGTGATCTTGATGGCTTGCATAATAAAGGAACTTAAGTAAAGGCGCAGTTTCAAGTGCCGAATTCCTTTCTTTACAGTCTGAAGTCTATGACAGATCCATGATTGGTTTGCCTATAGAAAGTCAGGGGTGACGAAATAAATAGACCTGTACATTGGCATATCATACTATGACAGTAAGTGCACATCTGCTCAATGACATAGCTAGCTTATGACATTCTCATTATCATCTGACATATATTAATGTGCAGAGGTTTATGTTCTAATTACCTAAATGTATATTATCTAGTGGTCATTAAAATCATGACAATCTTCATTACAAAAATACCCCCTGTCCAATCGCTATATAAAAGTGAAGCAAATTATGAAATTATATAATTATATAAAATACAATCATTTTCATTAGCATTGCCATTACAGAATCTAATAATAAAACTAAAATCTCATATATTATAATATTAGAGATCTGAGAGCTTGAGTAAAAAAAAAGAGGAGCAGCAAATGTTCTGAATAACAAAAAATATTCACCTGTCACAAGGTCTAAAAATCCCAATGACACACATTATCTGATTGGCGCTGTCACCCTGAACATTTTTGCGTTTTGTTTATCCAAATCTCTTCAGCCATTCCAAAGATATAAGCCCTATTAGGGTCTACTAGTCAAGTGGGCGGTAACACTGCATGACATATGGCACACAGAGCCCCTGCCCAACAGAATCCACATTGTTACCCACTTGGCTAGTATACCATAATTTGCATCAACACTAAATGGGCCTATATCTTTGGAATTGCATAATGGGTTTGGACTATCAAAACACCAAGCTGCTTAGGGTGACAGCAGATGATATATGTCATTGGACTTTTCAGACCTGGTGACAGGTTCTCTTTAAACCACTTTTGATCTAGATCTCTGTGATGGCAGTAAGTATAGCATGTGATCGCTGGCAGGAAATTGTGCGATCATATGCAGTAGATCAATGGGTGATAGAAGAGATGGATACTGTTTTTTGTTTCTTCTTTTCTTTTTGCTATTTTTGGACATGGTGCTCCTCTTTTATTTTTCTAAATACCTGGACAACCCCTATAGACTAACAAGGAATAAAAAAAAATTGTAGTTTCCATCTAATCTTCTTAGTTATCTGTATGTGCAAGCATGTATTGGGAGGAAATTATTTCCTCAAATAAAATGATCTACAGTGATCAGATAGTATGCCAGAAGATGTACAAATGTGACCTTTCCTCTTTGCTCGACATATCCCAATTTGAGCAGTACACAATGACCAGATTTGATAAAAACAACATAATTTTTGATATTCTGTCAGGAAACATCTATGCTATATTATATGTGTGGCCACCCAGTGGTTGTGGAGATCTTACTCTAGTGCTGCAATAATGTACTGAATCATGTCAGTGGGCTTCAGGCTATCCTTACTGTCTGGGATGTTTCTATTTTTCTAGACAAATTATATATATCTATATCAGTAGAATAATAACAATCCCATAATCTAGTCCTAAAAATATCAAGGGCATTGGCCTAAGTCCCATATTATGATGGAGTGTCCACTCATTCTTTTAGAGTCATTTTCCACGCATGTTATCTCCTACTGTTTATGGTGGACATCTCCAAACAAGAAGATATCAGGTATATTTCCACAATGAAAAATATACTAATAACAAAGAACATACAGTATGTTCTGGTATTTCCAGTATACAAAAGTCTACTTTTATCAATACTATAACTGGTGACTAATGTAGTAGAGGGATCTCCATGCCAAAGATTAAAACAGGGGACCCCCCCACTGGGCGATACATTTGGAAAATGTAGAATTGGTGCTTGTTTGTCCCCGTAGTCTTCTTTTGCATGATTGTTGGGTTGATTCCTTACCCTTATTTTCTAAATGTGTATGCCGCTGAGAGAAGAGTACTCTGCATTGGTTCTCACTACCTATTAAAAAAGACCCCATTCTATCCATATGATATTCACCTATGGTACATATACCCTTGAAGGTCACCTATATTTAAATCTGCAACTTAAAGACTTTTCAAAATGTCTAACATAATGGCACACACTGTAAAATTGTCTTCTGTAAAAAGCTACATATGAGTGTAAACCTTTCCAGTGTGCCTATGTCATTCAGTAGAGAGAGACACATTGATACATGTATCTCACAATGCAATAAGGTGGGGGTCTTTGTGGCGGGGGTTCTATCATACTGTATCTGTCGAAATGCAGAAATTGCTATTACATCATATGCAGGCTTAACCAAACCAGCTAAGGCTTGTAAAATTGGTTAGAAAATCTTTCTAAATGCAAATTACTGCTTGTAAAATGTTGGAAAATATTGTATTAGATGTTATATCAATTTGTGCAAAAAAAATTCTCATATGACACTTAAATGGCAAATTCATAAATTTGTTTTGTGGACCATCATATTTTTTAATTTGGTATTCCTGGAAGAGTATCTGAAAGTTCGCATTTTCACTTGTATGTATTTTACTTCCAGAGGCACCTACATAGAACCTGTAAAACCGTGCAGGACCCTCTGGTGGGAATACGCTTAGCTATGCATCATACACCCAGCTATGCTACAATATTAACTCTTAACTCACTACTTTCATAGGACTACCGAGTGAATATTTTTTTGAGACAGCAATGGAACGATCCAAGACTATCGTATAGTGAATACCCCGATGATTCCTTGGATTTGGATCCTTCCATGTTGGATTCTATTTGGAAGCCAGATTTATTTTTTGCTAATGAAAAGGGGGCAAACTTCCATGACGTCACCACGGATAACAAGCTGCTGAGGATTTTTAAAAATGGCAATGTCTTATATAGTATAAGGTAAGGGACAGTGCTTATCTGTGTTCTGGAAATACTCGAGTTACCTAACAGTATTGAATTCATATATTAATATTTCCATTTTTGCCAGACAAAAACTGCAATAGTTAATTTGAGAGAAGTTTCTGCTTCTTTCAGTTGTTTTTTATTTGTCGTAAACTGGACTCACATAAATGTATTGTACGAAAATTCATCTGCAACAAACAAATGACATTTCATATAAATAGAGAGAGTTTGGGTTATTCAGACTTCGAGAACATTAAAAGCAATTGTCCTGAACAACATGGACCGAATTACTGTAGGACAGGCATTTCTTTCTTAATCTGTTACCTATTTAACTATTATCTTTCTGTTTATTATCTCTTTTATCTACCCAATTCTTTCTTTCTTTCTTTCTTTCTTTCTTTCTTTCTTTCTTTCTTTCTTTCTTTTTCTTCCTTTTTATATCTTCTTTATTGTTCTTGGTTTCTCTCCTTCTTTCTCTTTGTATCTTTCTTTCTATATCTTTTTCTTTCCTTCTTTCTTTCTTTTTCTTCCTTTTTGCTCTTTCTTTTCTCTCTCTCCTTCCTTCTTTATACCTCCATTTTCTATTTCTTTATATTCTTTCTCTTTATTTTTTCTTTCTCTGCTTTTTACATTTTATATTCTTTATTGTTCTCTTCTTTCTCTTTCTTTCTTTCTTGTTCTCTTCTCTTTCTTTTGTTCTTTCTTTCTTTTTTTTCTTTCTTTATTTTCTTACTTCATATTCTTTCTTACACTTTTCTTTACCTCTATTTCTGTCCTTTTTCTCTTTCCTTATATCCTTTCTTTTATTCTCCATTTCTGTCATTTTCTCTTTCTTTATATTATTTCTTTTTATTTTTCTTTCTTTCTCTGCTTTTTTAATTTCATACTCTTTCTTATTCTCTTCTTTCTCTTTCTTTCATTTTTCTTTTTTTCCTTTCTTTTTTTTTTCTTTCTTCATATCTATCTATCTGTCATATCTATCAATTATCCTTTTGATACATTCTTTTGATTTATATATTTTCTGTACGATGTATCTATTTATATATTCTCCTTTACTTGTATATATTGACCTTTTTCTGAAGTCATTCCAACATTTGTTTTTCTGTCTAAGTAATACATTATAAGTCGCTGTTCCGTATCTAATGCCTGACAGCTCGTTGCTGCACTCCTTAATTCAGCTCTGAACACCGTTTTGCATAAGTTTCAAAATTTCTAACTTGGGAAAATGTCAAGTACATTACCCAGTTCATTTCACAATGGCACCAACTGCCTTCTATTTCCCAGCAAAATGGCATTTGGTGTCATTTGAGGAAGAGATACCATTCTATGCCATGTAATGGTTTGACAGGCTGCACGCAAGTTCTCTCTTTGTAAGGAGATGTGTTGGTTGACGAGTGATTGAACAGCAGATGAGAATATATTCTGATTTGGATCTTATTTTTAGTTATACTAGAATTCCTGATTGTTTTATATATTCATACAGGGTTGTCTTATAGTCAGGAAGATACAAAATCATTTTGTAGCTAAAATATATGCCATAAATGTATATATAATGAAAGCCAGTATGTGCATATTCAGCCTTATTCCTCTTATATGACACTATAATAGAATGACAATATCATATATTAATTTACTAATATTAGGTCTATAATTATACCAAACCAACTGCTGAAATGACTTAATGATTCCGGTATAATGAAGCTTAAGGAGGATCTGTCACCTCTCCTGACATGTCTGTTTTACTAGATAATTGCTTTCTCCATAATTTAACAATTCAAAATCATAATTTCTTATAACCTGTCTTGCGCTGTTCCTCTGTTATTCCTACTAGAAAGGTATGCATTTGACAAGTGGGTGTTACCACTTGGCAGTCTGTCCCTACATACTCTGATAGAGTGTTGGGCAAACTTTACCAAACCTTGCCAGTTTTGTCCTGGGAATATTCACAAGGTTCATTCAGTAGATTTGTTTCAGGCCAAACTTGAACCAAAACTGCTCTCTTCAGACCCCCAAAGTAAAATAAGGAGAGGCCTAGGGGAGGCGCGTAAAGGGTCAGGGGTGGATTTAACAGAAGGAAAATATTTACAACCTTCCTTTTATTTCTCATTCCTTTTCAAGCCATTCCTGACTTTGACTCAAAAAACTGTAGCAAAATCTGCAACAAAAAATGCTGTGTTTCCGGAACATGGGGCACCAGCCTTAAGAACGACGTTCCACATTACTAAGCAGGCCACAGGTTTTAAGTAATATGGGGATCTCTCTGATGCTGAAAGGCATCAAATAATGCAATGACAAGGTATGAAAACATTAGATATTTCACAAAAACTTAAGTGTGATCATCATACTATGAAGAGATTTGTGGCTGATTCAGAGCACAGATGGGTTTGAGCAGATAAAGGTATAAAGAGGAAGTTTTCTGCCAGACAAATTCATCAGATTAAGAGAGCAGCTGCTAAATAACTATTACAAAGCAGCAAACAGGTTTGTGAAGCTGCTGATGCCTCTGGAGTCCCACGAACCTCAGGGTGTAGGATCCTCCAGAGGCTTGCAGTTGTGCATAAACCTACTATTTGGCCACCGCTAAATAGTGCTCACAAGCAGAAACCATTGCAGTGGGCTAAGACATACATGAAGACTAATTTTGAAACAGTCTTGTTTACTGATAAGTGCCCTACAAACCTGGATGGTCCAGAGGGATGGCGTAGTGGATGGTTGGTGGATGGCCATCATGTCCCAACAAGGCTGCAACATCAGCAAAGAGGTGGTGGAGTCATGTTTTGGGCCGGAATCATGGAGAGAGAGTTGGTAGGCCCCTTTAGGGTTCCTCAAGGTGTGAAAATGACTTCTGCAAAGTATATAGAGTTTATGACTGACCACGTTCTTCCGTGGTTCAAAAAGAAGAATTGTGCCTTCCGTAGCAAAATCATCTTCATGCATGATAATGCACCATCTCATGCAGCAAGGAATACCTCTGAGTCATTGCCTGCTATGGGCATAAAAGGAGAGAAACTCATGGTGTGGCCACCATCCTCCCCTGACCTCAACCCTATTGAGAACCTTTGGAGTATCCTCAAGCAAAAGATCTATGAGGGTGGAAGGCAATTCACATCAAAACAGCAGCTCTGGGATGTTATTCTGACATCCTACAAATAAATTCAAGCAGAAACTATCCAAAAACTCACAAGTTCAATGGATTCAAGAATTGAGAAGGTGATATCAAAGATATCATGCAACTTGGCCTGTTAAGATGTTTAGAAACTGTTTTGCATAATAATTTGGAACCGTGTATTTTAATTTTTTTAATTTGTGGAAATTTTTTTTTATCATTGGGAGGTTTACCCAATAAAATGTGATTTATACTCTAACAGGTAAAGATTTGAACATTATACTGACTGTCATTTGCATTGACCATTTAGGAAAATCAGATAAAAAATTGCATCAAAAAAACGCTGCAATTCCGCAACGTGGGGTCTTAGCCTAAAATAGTTTTTCCTCTCAGTTACAGTAATTTTTATGTAGGGGTGGGCTAGAACCTGTGATTTGGGTCTGGTTTAAACTTTTTTTATTTCATTTTAATTTTTATTTTAGGTTTTTTTATTTATTTTTTGCCCTTTTATTTACTTTTGGACATTTCAACAGTACTTTTTTTTGTCTGATTTCCCCTGTAACTGGGGCAGATGCATTTATGCAGCTTCCTAACCTGAACTACATAGCTGATATGGGTCCTCTAGCAACTCTTACAATTCTTGGCCCCCTAGCGGTCCTATAACCACAGGTTCAGAGGAGATCTGTGCATACAGTGCTCATTGAGCACTATGTACACGGCGATCTGGAAGGCTGGGACGGTAATAAACCACCTCCGCTTTCTCTATAGGAGCTCTAGTTGTAGTAACAGCAGGCTCCCCATTTCTGCAGCTGAACAATTTTATGCAACTGTTTAACACTGCAAGGACATACTGTGATTGGTTAGTATGGGTAAAAAAGACATGTCTGTATAAGTTTGTTCAAATTAGGCCTGTTGGCTTTTTTTTCTCATGTAGTATGAGTTCATAGTGTATAGACAGACACACCAACAGGCACAACCATATCTTGGGTGCACTAAGAAGCTTATTTTCATATGGGTTAAAAGTTGATTTTCTTGGGAGCAACACTGCACTTTGATACAAAAAATGTATGTTCACTATGCCAGTAACTGTCCCTACAACAGTGGTTTAAAGAGGGGAGTGCCAGAGGAGCTGCCAAAAGCCAATCTGGCTTGGCCAAGGTATTTAGAGGACAGGCTAGGGCAATAAACTAAATCTTTGCTCAAGGTAAAGGAAAAGGAAAGTTCACCCATGACTAGGAGTGTAGTTATAGGAGTGCAGCAGTAGCAGTCACTAGCAGGCTCTGGAGCCTTAGGTCTAGCTACAATGTAAGAATACTACGGTAATATAGATAGTGCATGGTAAGAGGGGGCTCCATTACAAATTTTGCATTTGGACCCAGGAGCTTCAGGTTATGCCTCTGCCTATGATCTGCATTTTCCTGTAACTGGACAATGGTAATGGTCCCAGTAGAAGTCTACTCTGAAACCCCATACACCAATCTGACATGACTGAAAAAGTCACCAAATCCATGTTTGTTTGTAGGCACTAATTGCAGTTGTAAATGTTGGTATCTCAGTACCAGTAATGTTGTGTCACCAATTTACTGATTCATTAGTCAATCTTGTAAAAGAGCATGTCTGCCGTACGTGTGCCCCATATCATTTCGCACAGCTGTTCTCTTAATAAGGAAGCGTATGAGTGTGCATCATGTAAATGTATAAGTCTATAAATTATGTAGACTGCTCAGCATAAAGTCAGAAACACATAGGAAAATCTACATTAATCGTTGAATCCTTAGAACAAGATCATTTACAAGATCGGGTTAGAGTGAGTCATCCGTTTTCTTAAGTCCCATACTATCCATTGATTTTGTATGTAATACAAGCGAATGCAAAGTCTAGTATTACATAAGCACATAAAGGCTATTCAGACTAACCCTTTCCACTGAGGCATGAGGTAGTAACCAAGACCAAGATGGAATAGAAATGAATAGAAAAAAAAATTTCTATATATCCAACTTACAACTATGGAGCCTACAGAATATCCCTGTAAGATGGTGGAAGTCACCCCTTTCCATAGTTGTAGTCTTAAAGGGTTTTCGTCCCAAGTTGAAATATGTGCTGTGTCTTGCTGAGCAGTCAGTTCTATGACTGTATAAGCCTTCATACATTATGTCCTATCAGTTTTTCAGCCCACATTTCTTTCTAAGACTTGTGCGTGCACAAGCATGCGCTTCTGAAAGCTTACTTATAAATATACTCAGTTAGGCTCTAAAAGGTATCGCCTGATTTCTTCACTCTTCCACTACTGTCTATGACTAACATCCCATCAGCAATAACACAAACAGCTAGTTAGAAATAAATATACTCACTTTGAGAATCTTCTGTGCAGTGTAGAAGCTGGGAAAGCTGTGTGGAATCCTCCGCTTCCCATTCGCTGTGTGAAGAAAGCTCAGGCTGCACTCACTGTGAACACATATTGCTTTTTTAATGGTATCTATGAAAGGGACTTCCCTAGTAACAGGGAGTGAACAGCACATTAGCTAGAAAGGAGACACTTAGTGTCAGCAACTTTTTCAGGCAGAAAATATCAACATTTTTTATTGAAGGGCATTACATTTTGGTCCAGAACCACATGCTTTATTAAATGAGACTAAGTTCTCTAAAAAGTTAGTGACCATTTACACGTGTCACTGTTGAGTAGTCCCCATTTCTAGGTAGGCCTGTGTACCGTTCTGTGCATAAATTTATTCCATTTGCATTTCTATGTGTTGTAATAATAAAGGGGGATTCACCATAATGGTTACCCCACTTTTCTGGCATAAAACAGAGCACAGTCTCATCATGAATTAAACGCTCCTTCCACTTGTGCAGGGAACAAGACACTGGTCCAAATGAATCTACCCCAAAGTGTTTGCTGTGTATTCTGTGGGTTATCAGTGTAGATGTAAATGGATCATGGTTGCACTGTGTGTTGTGTAAGCTGCTGTCACTTTATTTTGTTATTGCGTCGCTTCTGGCACTTTCTGGAGACACTTTACTGTCACGCCATGGTGGAAAAAGCGCCCTATATAATGAGTTTTCCCACACCTTTCCAGTCAGGAATTTCAGTGTGTTCAGTGCGGTTACCCATCACTGCAGAGTGAACGTACCAAAACCTTTTCCCAAAAGCCAGTAGAAACAGTAGTCTACTGTAGTAGGGTCCATGAGACCTGTACTAACATGCCCAGGTTTGGTGTGTGTTTTTTCGGCATAATTTGAGGAACCACTGATGTGGCCAAGAACCATCTGCCCTGTACATCTTCGTGAGCAGGCTGGCTTATTGGGCAGCGCAGTGTCTGGCCTTGGCACTGTTACACCTCCTTTCCACCAACTTAATCAAAGAATAGGGAAAAGAAAATACCTACTTAGCTGATAGCCAGCAGAACACAACTTCTTATATATACTATTTCCAATCTGAGGAGCATGGAGATGTAGCATGAACAGTCCTTGGTTTCATTACTTACTATATATGGTCCATGAGCTGCACATGATATCTCAGTTCTGCCCTGGTCACTTAAGGGCCATTTACATCATGTTTTTATCATCCATTTAATGGATGCTAAAAACTGATGTAAAGAAATGTATAAAAATGGGTGAAAAGAGATGGCCACCCCTTTACATACAGCTAGTGGGGCAGATTTATGATGACTGGTGTTACTCACACCAGTCTTCATAGCCCTGGAGCAGGTGGAGGGTATATAATGAAGAACACGCCTCCTCATAAATGAGGCGCACCCTCTGCTGGGCTGTGTGCCTTGGGGAAAATGTACACCAGTTCATAGCTGCCATACATTAACCCCATCATTTACAGCAGATTTCTGGAAATACTGTATGTTTCATTTGGGTCTAGGATGATATTGGCAGTCGCCTTGTAATCTTTGCTGGAAAATGAATTAAATAGATTTAATAATTCCTAAAAATATGGGAAAAACAGTAATGACAAAGACAATTAACATTTGGATTTTAATATCATTATAATTTATATATTCCAATTATTTGCTTCAGGTTGACGTTAACACTGTCTTGTCCAATGGATCTGAAGAATTTTCCTATGGATGTACAAACATGTGCAATGCAGTTGGAAAGCTGTAAGTATTGTTTGGGATGTTCATGGGTTGAATTGAAGCATGGTTTTTTTACAATTAGACAAGATTGATAAGGATTAGATGATACTAGATTAGAGCTGATGATACCAATGTGGCACCATCATACTCCCAGGAAGGGATAACTGAAAATAGGGATTGTTTATAACGCTTGGCTGGGGTCACAGTGGGCATACCTGCAGTGGGTTAAGGGGAATCCGTCAGGTGGTATTTCCTTCGTAAGCTAGCCCCATCATGTGCAGAATGAAGTACTTACCTTTCCATTGGAGCCCATCTGTAATCTTTCTGATGCAGTAAAGTGAAGTTATAAATGTTGGAAAGCATAAAATGTCATATGTAAATTATTATAAGTAGAGATGGGTTTTGTAACAAATTAGTATACCCCGGGGTCTCTTCAGGTGGAGGCCCAAGGGAGGTGACAAAAACATTTATACTCACCTTCCATTACCTCTTTCGGACCTACTCACGGCGTTGAGGGCGCTGTCTCTGTCTCCTCAGTGATGTCTGGCGATCTCCTGTGATGTCATACACCCAGGTCACCACTGAGGCCGGTGATTGGGCCTCAGTGGGGACATGAGCATGTCAAGCATTATGATGTCAGACATCACTATGGAGGCAGAGACAGAGCACTGGACGGAGGGCAAGGAGGCCCAAAATAGGTGCTACTAAAGACGTGCTGTTAAATATTTAGCATTTGGGTCTAGGATCATATTGGCAGCTGTCTTGTAACCTATGCTGCAAAATGAATTAAAAAGATTTATTAATTCCTAAAAAGGAGAGTATATATTTTTTTAAATTTTGTCACCTCCACTGGGCCTCTAACTATTATACTCTGGGGTCTAAAGACACCCCAGAGTATAATAATTTAAATTCCAGGTCTATCCAAACAAGTTCAGACCGAAACGAACTAGAGGCTCACTTTGACTAAACAAATCTTTAGAGGTTCTCTTATCTCTAATCCTAAGTAGTCACAGCTTTAGCCTAGTCACGCTGTCCCCTTGCTAATCACATCTCATGGGCATGATTGACATCTTCTTTGTGATGTCAGGGAGTGAAGGACTGTGAGGGAGATGTCAGTCATGTCCAGGAGGTGCGATTAGCAAAGGGACAGTCAATATAGCTTCCGCTACTGTATGTTTGTGTACCAAGGAGCACACGTCTGAAATCTCACAAGTGAGTACACGATCACTGTGGGAGCTGACCAACTTCGAACCCAAATTAAATTCAATGTAGAAGAAGTGGAATAGCACGCCAAGAAATGATCTGCAAGTGGGCTCTTACACATATGAAGTGTCACATCCTACTGCGGATCCAGTACAACCCAATATTACATACCTAATGAAGGGTTTTACCTGAAACGTTGCACTGCGCTATTGGATATACCTAATCTTACAATGTCCTGTGTGATGTGACTTCCTATAATAAATCAAACCATAGGCAGATAACTTCTTGGAGTCCCATCCCTTTCCGTCTATATTGAATTTCATTTGGGTTCGAGGGTTGGTCAGTTCCTACAGTGATTATGTACCCACTTGTGAGATTTCAGTCGTGTGCAGCTTGGTACACACATAAACAGTAGCGGAAGTTGCTGTACGTCCACTGTGACTACTCAGGTTGATTTGTATATGACTATTTTTGTATTCCTACATTTATAACTTCACTTTGCTGAACATAGACATGTCACAATAGTAGGATAATGCATACAATAAAGTCAAAATGGTGGGATAATGCACAAAGAGATATCATAATAGTTGGATAATGCATACAATGATGTCACAGTGGTGGGATAATGCACATAGAGATGTCACAATTGTAGGATAATGCATACAATGATGTCACAATAATGAGATAATGCACATAGAGATGCATACAGTGATGTCAAAATAGTGGAATAATGCATACAGTGATATCACAATAGTGGGATAATGCACATAGAGATGTCACAATAGTGGGATGACGCATACAATGATGTCACAATGGTGGGATAATGCATACAGTGATGTCACAATAGTGGGGTAATGCACATAGAGAAGTCACAATAGTAGGAAAATGCGGATAATGCATACAATGATGTCACTATAGTTAGATAATGCATACAGTAATGTCACAATAGTGAGATAATGCACATAAGGATGTCACAATAGTGGGATAATGCACATAGAGATGTCACAATACTGATATAATACACACAATGATGTCACAATACTGGGATAATGCAGGGATAATACAATGGAGTTACAGCACAGGGTTAATGCACAGTGAGGTCACAGTGCAGAAATAATGCCCACCATAACACCTTGGCCATATAATATTATAGTACAGACATAAAGCATACACATGATCACCATGCACACTGACATCACAGCCCAGGAAAGAAAAACATAATGATGTCACCAGGTATAATGAGCACATGATGTCACAGTGCTTGGATAATGCAGTGATATCACACTAATAGTGCGGAGAGCGCCCCACTTGTACACAGAATATTGTCAGCCGTGTGAGCAAGTATTTGATAGTTAGAACAAGTATGTGAATCCATTCAGATAATCACTGTTGTCATGGCAACCGGGCAGAGACTGTAATGAACAAATTAAGAAATTCTGGATAAATCATTAACTTTTAAGCAATAGTGCCAGAGCCACAAACCTAATCTCCTTCCTCCAGTAAAATCATTACTAGATGGCCTATCATATATAACATTTCATCATATCGAATATAATCCTGCAAAAAAACCAAATGTCACCTTTAATGAATGTATATAAAAAGCCGGCATTTCCATCACTGATTTCTCTTTGCTGCCCCTGTTTTGATGCAGTAAATCAAATATAATGAATAGATTTTAAGGTTATCTCTTATACTTCAAAAATTTACCAAAACTTGACTGTATACAGTATACTGCTTTTCAGAATGACATTGCGACGTCACATGTAATGATTGTCTGTGTCTATCCCTGCTGGATTATTGGTTGCAGGTTACAAGTCACATGTGAATTTACTACCATAGACTTCAATGTAAATTGCGCAACTGCAACTCACATCTGACATGTTTGAGATTTGGCTATATTTTACAGCCAAATCGGGGTGCTAAAAAAGTTGTACGACAGCAAATTGCAGACAAGTAGTACAGATGATTTTGGTTGTGAGGATTGTCTGATACTTGCCATTGCAACACACATGTTGCCATGTAGCCTTAGTCTCTGTGCTGTACAATTTCCCTGTTATTCCTCACGAAAAAGTATGAATAAATTTAAAAATGGTTACTACCATTGCTTTTGCTAAAGTAAGTGTCGCTATATAATCTGGCACTGTCCATTTAGTCTGCAAGTGTCAGTAAATATAGGCCATATTGACAAGGTTAATTATAATGTTCAGTTGTCATCTTCCCGGAGTAATAACTGAGGAACATAATGCCAAATTTAAAAAAAAATATGTTCTAGCATTTTAAGGTGTGAGAAATGTAAGTATTTATTAAAACAGACATGTCAGGAGAGCTGACAGGTCCTCTTTTAGGAAAGGCGTTGGTGAAAACCTGGAATTATCAGCCATTTGGAAGATCAGACAAGTCCAAGAGTAGTATTTCATGATCAGGAAATATGCAGGCTAATGTACATTAACTGGAATCATGGCTGTGACATTTGTTGAAAGAATGGGTGTAGGAAATTTGGCTAAAGCTGCGTCTATGGAAAACCAAGATGATAATGAAACAAATGACTACGACTACGTAATGCTAAAGGGTTTTTACATATGATTTTTAATTGTGCATTTACTCCCTATTGAAGTTGAAAGAATTGTCCAGGGTTAAGGCCAATCCTAAGCGACAGTGACAGCAGGCGGACGCTATACAGGGGACAGAGTTTTCTGCTTAATATTAGTATTAACACCAATTTAAGTATTTATGGCGCATTCTAAGTATAGGCCGTAAAACCTTAATCCCGGACAAACTCTTTAATGTAGAAAAACTGCATCAGATCTGTGACTTATATGGCATTCTGTGGTTTTAATAGATTGAATGCCAGGTGTGAACTGGATTTCAAAAAATGTCATTCATTTACATGATTACATGTAACATGCTAGACACATAATGGTTACCCTGCACAACAAAACAGTGGAAAAAAATATTAAATTTACTCAGAAAATCAAATTTCGCTTGCGGCCGCTGGAGCCTGTCAGCAATCTATAGACTAAGGTTTATGATTTATTGGTTACCCACAGTCTATAGATTCCTGAATGCATTTGGAACAGTTTTGCCGGCAAGGATATATTAGGAAATTTTGCATAATTCAGTTTCTTCATAAACCAGCCAGTGTACCTCTAAATTGGAGGCAGGGTTTGAAGTACAGTGCCTTGCAAAAGTCTTCATACCCCTTGAACTTTTTCACATTTTGTCACCTTACAACCACAAACTTAAATGTATTTTATTGAGATTTTAAGTCATAGACCAACACAAAGTAGGAGATAATTGTGAATGGAAGAAAAATGATACATGGTGTTCAAAATTTTAATCAAATAAAAATAACGAAAAGTGTGACATGCCAAAGTCTTCAGCCCCCCTATATCAATACTTTGTAGAGCCACCTTTCGCTGCAATTACAGCTGCAAGTCTTTTGGGGTATGTCTCTACCAGCTTTGCACATCTAGATACTGAGATTTTTGCCCATTCTTCTTTGCAAAATAGCTCAAGCTCAGCCAGATTGGATGAAGAACGTCTGTGAACAGCAATTTTCATGTCTTGCCACAGATGCTCAATGGGAATTATGTCTGGACTGTGACTGGGCCATTCTAACACAGGAATATTATTTGATCTAAACCATTCCACTGTAGCTCTGGCTGTATGTTTAGGGTCACTGTCTTGCTGGAAGGTGAATCTCCTTCCCAGTCTCAGGTCTTTTGCAGCCTCCAACAGGTTTTCTTCCAGGATTGCCCTGTATTTAGCTCCATCCATCTTCCCATCAAGTCTGACCAGCTTCCCTGTCCCAGCTGAAGAAAAGCCTCCCCACACATGATGCTGCCACCACCATGTGTCACAGTGGGGATGGTGTGTTCAGGGGGATGAGCAGTGTTACTTTTCTGCCACACATGGAGCTTTGTATTTAGGCCAAAAAGTTCAACTTTGGTCTCATCTGACCAGAGCACCTTCTTCCACGTTTGCTATGTCCCCTATATGGTTTGTGGCAAACTGCAAATGGCACTTCTTATGTCTTTTCTTCAACAATGGTTTTCTTCTTGCCACTCTTCCATATAGGCCAGATTTGTGGAGTGCACGACTTATAGTTGTCCTGTGGACAGATTCTCCCACCTGAGCTGTGGATTTCTTCAGCTCCTCCAGAGTGACCATGGGTCTCTTGGCTGCTTCTATAACTAGTGCTCTCCTTGCTCAATATGCCAGTTTAGGTGGACGGCCATGTCTTGGTAGGTTTGCAGTTGTAGAATACTTTTTCCATTTTTGGACGATGGATTGAACAGTGCTCTTTGGGATGCTCAAAGTTTGGGATATGTTTTTATAACCTAACGCTGCTTTAAACTTTTTCACAACTTTAGCAATGACCTGTCTGGTGAGTTCCTTGGTCTTCATGATGCTGTTTGTTCACTAGTGTTCTCTAACAAACCACTGAGGCCTTCACAGAACAGGTGTATTTATACTGAGAAAACATTACACACAGTGACTTCTGAAGGTAATTGATTGCACTGGAGTTTATTTAGGGGTATCAGAGTACAGGGGGCTGAATACTTTTGCATGTCACACTTTTCAGATTTTTATTTGAGTAAAATTTTGCAAACCATGTATCATTTTTGTTCCACTTCACAATTATCTGCTACTTTTCGTTGGTCTATCTCTTAAAATCTCAATAAAATACATTTAGGTTTGTGGTTGTAAGGTAACAAAATGTGAAAAAGTTCAAAGGGTATGAATACTTTTGCAATCCACTGTATAAAGGGTAAAAGGGCAAGTGCCATTATGCAATAATAAAACTGATATCTAGAGGTCTTTGTGGATAGGCATATTTCACGGGGTGGATCAACACTACCATGGACACTGGGCTGTATGAAGATCGTGGCCCCAACCAGGCTAAAGTTTCCAGTGCCTTTTAAAAGGGCTGCTTATCAGCTGAAAGAGAATTCACAGGATTGTTCATTCTCAATCAGTTCCAGGTGTTAGGTTGGGATTTTACATTGCGCATGCAGTGTGTACAACCAGGGCGACATCTGTCATGACTAGAATCTCGCCTCAGTCAGCAGATCACAGAGTCCCTGAGGAGGGGTGGCACTGGTGTCTCTACTTTACCAAGCTACCATTAGCAGCTGAACCAGAAGAAGAAGCAATCAGGTCAGGTGCAGACAACGAGTGTCAAACTACACTACTGTCTACCCCCAAGTCATGGCCTGCACTTCTCCTCCGTCCCCACCCACCATCCCCACAGTGTTAGGGGTGATTTTAGATGCCCCTACCCTGTACTCTAATCTGAATAATTATATTGTACCTTCAGAGCAATATTGCATCGTCTATTTTCCTCCCGGCTCCGAGCGGTACCATAGAGTAGGAGCCAAAACCTAGGAAGAGAATGGAAAAGGCTCCTGAACTGTGTGCCAGAGCAGCTCCCATCCACTGCATCACTGCTCTGAACAGGTACAATATGATTATACAGTTCAATGGAGGAGTGTATTGAGTCTAAGATATAGAATACTAGGACCACCCACATGACTCCTTAGGAGTAATAAACATACAGTGTGCACTACTTTATAACTTCATTTTATATTGAAGGGAGTATTCCAATAATGTATTGACCTGATACCTACTAGATCAGTGTGGGATGTACCCTGGTTCACCCAGCCGCAAAAATGTGGCCTGGAGTTGAATGCAGCAGTGGCCGCCCCATTTAATCTCTTTGAGTCTGAGAGAGATACGGGAGGCGAGTATAGCACTCATCTACCTTCTTCAGTCCCATAGACTTTGATTGAAGTGATAAGGTGCACTCCTTTCAACTCCATTTGGACCCCCACCAATTTAACAGCTACCATCTGTCTGGTGGATAAGTGCCGTTGACTACGTTTTTCGACACAGAAAAATATACTCTGCAGACATATGGACCTGTCTAGACTTACAAGGTGTGAAGAGTTCCTTACCAGTTCTAAATTATTTTTCTCTTCATTATTGGTTTAGTCCTCAAAATGAATAATTGTAATGTGTGCAAATCATGTAAAAATGATCACATAGAGAAAAGGCTCATTAGTAATAGACCTCGGATCCAGCCGTCTATATATTTCCAACAAAAGGCAGCAGGAAAAAAAAAAATAATGAAGGTTTTTGTTTAGTCTTTTTTACACTCAGCATTTTATGAGCATCATTATATAGTGCAAGATATTCTGAGTTTGTTCCAAATGAAGTGGGACAATTAGAATTGTGTTTGGCGTGTCAGAAGCTTTCTCCCTGCCGCAAATGAGGTTGAAATGTCTGATTTTCTTTGCTGTGAGACGCTGATGTGCCTTCAATTTCCAATCTAATCATCTGTGCTTTGCTTACCCTAGTTGGATACACAATGAATGACCTTATATTTGAGTGGCTGAGTAATAGCCCAGTGCAAGTCGCTGATGGTTTAACATTGCCGCAGTTCATACTGAAAGAGGAAAATGAGCTTGGATACTGCACAAAGCACTACAACACAGGTAAGTGGATTTCTTGTCTCTTTTTCTGTATTTACCTACAGATGTTTCCACCCTTAACTTAGCTCAGATTTGGTTAAAGACTTCTACTTGTTATGAAACCAGTTCAATATAATATTACAACATGCCAGCAAAACCCTTGATAGGCAACAAACCACAACACAACCATTGGGTGGCTGCACATACAGAGGTGTGCAAAAGTTTCAGGCAGAGGTGGGGGGAAAATGCTGCAAAGTAAGAACACATTCAAAAATAGAAGGGTTAATAGTATATTTTTGTCAATTAAAAAATGAAAGGAATGAACAAATAGAAATCTGAATCCCATCAATATTTTGTGTGATCTTTGCCCTTTGCCTTCCATCAATTCTTCTCGGTACTTGCAGACAGATTTTGAAGGAACTCGGCAGGGAGGTTGTTTCCGCCATCTTGTAGAACTAAGCACAGATCTTCTGTGGATGTAGGCTTGCTCCAATCCTTCTGTCTCTTCATATAATCCCAGACAGACTGGATGATTTTGAGATCAGGGCTATATCTGTGGGGGCCGTATCATCACTTCCAGGACTCCTCCTCCAAAGGGCAAAGGTCACACCAAATACTGACAAAAATAAACTATTAATATTTCCATTTTTTAAAGCAATCTTACTTTTCAGCATTTTTCCACACCTTCCTAAAACTTTTTCCCAGTACTTTATATATACATATAGGATATCACTATGTGACAGAATATGGCAAAATATGTTGGCTTTTGTAAATGAGGGCTTATTCATTCATCAATGCACCACATACGCAGTGCATGGATCTGTAATATGGTGGCTATAAAAAAAACATGAGCCTATACTGTACCTCCATATGTCACTGTTTTGTTGTTTTTTAAGAAACAAGCACCACAACTCCCCATATAAGACTTATAAAAATTGTTGTGACTCATAATAATACAAGGTACAAACCCATCTATAAAGGGGTCTCTGGTTCCCCTTTTTATTTTTACCTTTACGGCTCTATACAGGGGAGCACCCTTTTTGTCGTTCGTTTTTCCAGATTTCCATTAACTGTTTTATGGAGATATTCTCAACTAAAAACAATGCTTCTATGGTAGAATACCATTGTAATGCAGCCGTCAATGGGACATGGTACAACCTTTAACCTCCATAAGAATTCGGCCCCAAATCTTGCACCATAATACAATAGTGCGCATGAGTCTGAAGGCCATATTGAGATAGCATTATACCAGCGTAGATTCAACAAGGTTAACAAAATATATGACCTGCAATAACCCGCAGGACTATAAATTATCTAAAAATATTTCCTGTGTTTGAACCCAAAGTTGGAATGGACTGGGAATGATAAGGCTTCTATGAAACCAGAGCTTCCCCGTTCAGATTTGTTTTCACTCTTTAAAGATTACTTTATTCAAATCTAAAAATTCCCAACATTACTCACCTATTATTTAGTTTAACCCCTTCCCGTCTGTGACATATTTTCATTGTTGATTCACCTCCTTCCAAACCCCCTAACTGACTTATTTTCCATTCTCAGAGCCATTTGAGGGCTTAATGTTTGCGGGACAAATTGTTCTTCATAATGGTACCATTTCTTATTCTGTACAATGTACTGGGAAGCTGGAAAAAAATTTCAGAATGGGGTGGAATTGGAGAAAAAGTGCATTTGTGCGACTTTCTTACGAGTTTCATTTTTATGGTGTTCACTGTGCAGCCAAAATGACATGTCACCTGTATTCGATGTTTTGGTACGATTTTGAGAATCCCCAATTTTTTTTTCTTTTAAACTTCCATATTCTGATGCCTGTAACTTTTCTATATTTCTGTGTACAGAGTATAAGGAGGGCGGCTTTTTTTGCAGGTCCAGGTGAACTTTTAGTTATACCATTTTGGGCATATCTATTGTTTTGATCACTTTTTATTAAAATTTTTATTAGAGGCGAAAAAATGGCAGTTCGGCACTTTTGATTTTGTAATACAAATGAATGCCAGACAAGCCTGGGAGCCTTCAATAGACTCCTGGCTGTCATGGCAATGGAACAACTGACCTGGATCTTGTTCTGGGTGCCGGTGATGCTACCAAAGATGGAAGCACCCATGTGCCACTGGGAAAATTGCACCTCGGTCACCAGGGGGCACTGATTGCGGGCATTATGGCCGGTTCTCTTCTGTATAATACAGCAGAGACTCTGCGGCTATGATGGCCGATCAGCTCCTGAACGGCCGCCATATTTAAATACCCAACATCTACCATACTATTACGGCAGATGTCAGGAAGAGGTTAATACTATTATAATTCTTTGGATGATACTCATGATCATAAGAAATGAAAACTCTCTGCAAGTATGGGGGTAACTTGCTGAATGGTGGGGGTCCAAATATTTGGATTCCTACTAATCATGAGAACTGCTGTTCCATTTGAAGTAGGTTAAAAAATATCCCAGTTCTTATGGCCGCAGGAGTGTTCCAACAGTTGGACTGTATATAGGGGATAACTTGTTGTGACTGGAATACCCTTTTAAAGTATGCACCCTATTTCAGAGGAATAGCATTAAAAGTGTTGCTCCTTCAATACAAACGATGATAATCAAACAGAATATGTATTTTAGGGTTTCATTGTAAAGTATTGCTATTTAAAAAAGATTTCCTCACAGAAATATCACACTTATCTGCTTGTAAGAGACAGCCAATGTTGTCCTAAGCTTCATTTGTCTGTATAAACTGTTAATGTTGAATGTATTTCTGTGATTCTGTTCCTTTAAGACAGCAGCCATTGTAATTGTGACATGATGCTGGAGTGAGACCCCCCCCCCTTTTATGTCAGCCTGCCTGTTCTGCAGACAGAGTGTGAGCAGAGCAGCAGGAAGTGACGAGACAGAGAGCAGCAGCCATCTTGGCAAGTGTTGTATTGAACTGGTGTGGAGATTTTTCTGTACAGCTAAGCTGTATCTTGGTCCAGAGACAAACAGAGTGTAAAGAGACAACAGGACTAGTGAGTCCACGTGAAAGGAACTGTGCTCAGTGGCTGATCAGTGAGACTGACATTGTGACTGTGTATATGGATACCACAGATAGAGACTCGCAGTGCTGTTGATGTACTGGACAGCACCTGCTAAACCCCGGCTTACAACCCAGCTCAGTGTATGGATTCGGCAGGACTGTCAGTGTGCTGAGTGGAATCTGCTGTTGGATTACATTGCATTCATTGGGTTTCCCTGTTAAAGAGGACTTCATTTCTCCCAAGATCCTGATAACAGTGAGGAGAGGACGCTTCACTATAAAAGAAAGGACCGACTTTGGGCCCCACCGCGCGCTTCTACGGACTGTAAGCGGTCCACCTGGACCACTGGGGAAAAGGGGGTGCACCCAAATGTGATGTCAGGGTCAGTTAGGGATAGTTTTGAGTATATTGTTCATTCAGTGTCCATACTGCAGAAGTGGACAGAGTAAAAGTAGAAACCATTGCAGAATTTGCCTTGAAATTGTTCATGCTATATTGTATATTTTGCTTGTCTTTATCCCTGTCATTTTACCTTCAAATAGCCTTTATTAACTTATAGTAAATATATATTCTTTTCTTGAACTACCGCGTGTGCGTTCATTTCTGGTTGCGGAGTCCAAACCACCTGCCTTGCTCTCGGTTCACAAATTGGCGTAGTCGGCAGGATCCGCTTACCAGAATGGACGGTGACGCACCCGTTCGGGAGAATGGTGCTGGAGGAAGAATGCCAGCAGGGGCTATAATAAGTCAGTTAGCTAAATTTGATGGCAATAATATGTCAGTGAGTATGTGGGTGGAACAGATACGAATGATACAGCGAATGTACCAGACCGCACCAGAAGTACTAGTAGAGCTAGCAATATTGACATTACAAGGGGATGCTAAGACCACGGTGATATTGAGGCCATTTGAACAAAGGCAGACATTTGAGCAAGTAGTCCAGATTCTAGAAACCATTTATGGAGAAACTGCATTGCTGGGGTCTCTGCAGGCTCGGTTCTTCCAGAGGGTACAACAGGAGAATGAAAGCCTTCCCCAATATGCAAATGCCCTACAAGAACTGCTCCGAGATATTCAAGTGAAGGAAAGAGGGGGCTCGCCAGCCTTCTGTAACCCTGATCGGACTCTCCGTGACCAGTTTGTCCTGGGGATACGTGACGGCAGTTTAACTGTGACTATGCAGGATTTTATACGACGAGAGACTGATGCTAAATTCCATGATGTACAGGTAGAGGCCATCTCCCGTGCCAATAGTATGTTCCCGAAGCCCCAGACCGCAGTTGGAGTTACTTTGTCACAGGGGGCTAGTTCTGGCTCAGAGACAGTAGAAAAGGGGACGGTTAAAGAAATTCTGACAGTAATGCAGAAACTGCAAGAGCAAATGGAACACTTGCACACCCGTTGTGATGAACATTCTATGAAAATTGCAGACTTCCAGAAAACTGGAGGTGAAAGGGTGAGCCGTCCATACCCAGAAAATCAGAATCACCCACCACCCCGCTGGAGGGATGAGGATAGGACCTACCGAAGGGGTCCAAATCAGTTAATGCAGTGCTCAGGAGAAATCGAAGGGGCTTACCCAAGGGGCCCAAACAGATGGCCAGAACGACGGGAGATACGCTGCTGGGAGTGTGGACGGATGGGCCACGTTGCTGCTAGATGTCCAGAGCAGCGACAAACTTATGAGAGACCGCCGTTAAACTGAAGTCCCCTGCTGCTGTAGGGCGTGTAGTAGGGGAGACTGACAAGGAGACTATGTGGGGAGAATGCCCTAATGATGACCTGATCGCTGCAAGTCCTGTTATACAGGTGGAAATGGAGGGTATTCCGGTTACCGGGATGATTGACACGGGTTCCCAAGTAACGACCTTGAGTAGAGACTGTTATGAACGGTACTTCCAGCAACATGTGAAATATGATCCCCATACATTCGTACGAGTGGTCGCAGCTAACCAGTTACCAGTTCCAGTCGTGGGAGTGGCCTGGATGAATGTCCGGGTATGTGGCCAAGATCTAGGTAGGAAAGGCATTGTGGTGGTACAGGAGTCACATGAAGTAAAGGTCCCTGTCATTTTGGGGATGAATGTGTTAAAAGAATTAGATCAGATCCTCTTTGAAAAGAAAGGTCATGGTTATTGGAAAGAAACCACCACCCATCGGCCTACTCAAACAGCTTTCCAGCGGCTGATCCGGACATGTGGCTTACAGAAAAGTTCAGATGCACAGCGTCCTCTGGCTCGAATTTCAGTTCCTTTGCATACAAAAGTTACACTGCCACCCAGTCGGGAGACAATAGTGTCCATGCCCATAGGCACCTGTCGGAAACTAGAGGGCATAGCTGTGTTGGTAGAACCACTGCAGGCAGCCGAAGGAGGTGTTGATCCGCTAGTGGCCCGTTCCTTGGCAATAGTTCGCAATGGAAGAGTACCACTTCGATGTGTAAACACTCAGGACCAGAGTGTGGACCTGACCCCAGGGAGGCAGCTGGCTAACATCTATGTGACTCCGGAGGAAGTAAGGAAAGTAACTCCAATGCAGCTGAAGCCGACTGAAAGGGATGAGTGGACCGTAACTGTGTCCATGGGAGAAGATGAGGAACCCACCTCTGAATGGAATGGCCGTGCAATTCGAGAACAGATGAAGATGGATGCAAGTTCATGTTCTCTGGAATGGGTGCAGAAGGTAGATGAACTGTTGTGGGAGAACCGAGCCGCCTTTTCACGGTATGCTGAAGATTTTGGATGTACCACAGGGATCTACCATGAGATTCCCACAGGAGACACCCCTCCAATTAGAGAGCGCTACCGACAAATTCCTCCACAGTTGTATCAGGAAGTAAAAGAACTGTTAGCTAAGATGCTACAGGGTGGGATCATCCAAGAAAGCCAGAGTCCCTGGGCAGCTCCTGTGGTGTTAGTAAGAAAAAAAGATGGGTCCATCCGATTTTGCGTAGACTATCGGAAGTTAAACGCTTGCACCGTACGAGATTCCTACCCCTTGCCACGGATTGAGGAGTCCCTCTCAGCGCTGGGGAGAGCCCAGTACTTCTCCTCACTAGATCTGGCTAGTGGGTATTGGCAGGTGCCGATGGCCACAAAAGACAAGGAGAAGACGGCATTCATCTTGCCCATGGGACTATACGAATTTAACCGGATGCCCTTCGGGTTGACAAATGCACCCGGAACGTTTCAGCGGTTGATGGAGAAATGTCTCGGTGACTTCAACTTTGAGTTCACTCTCATCTACTTGGATGACATTATAGTGTATTCTGCGACCTTTGAAGACCATCTCCACCAGTTGGGGCAAGTATTTCGAAGATTGCGGGAACATGGGCTCAAATTGAAACCCAGTAAATGTCGGTTGTTCCAATCTGAAATTGATTACTTGGGTCACCGCGTATCAGGAGAAGGGGTGAGACCATCAAGAGACAAGATAGCGGCTGTTCAAGATTGGCCAATACCGACTACCCTGCGAGAAGTGAGGGCGTTCCTTGGAGTAGCCGGTTACTATCGACGGTTTATTAAGGATTTCGCCAAGGTAGCAGCACCACTTAATGCTCTCCTACGAGGCACATCCGGTGGTCCAAAGAACCGGTCCGTGAAGTGGGGACTTGAACAGGAACAAGCCTTCCAGGCATTAAAGGATGCACTGACAACAGCCCCAATCTTGGCATATGCTGATTACCACTTGCCGTTCCAGCTGTATACGGATGCAAGCCTGTATGGTCTTGGAGCAGTGCTTTCCCAGCTTCAGGATGGCCAGGAGAGGGTCATAGCGTACGGCAGCCGGTCTTTGAGAGATTCTGAAAGAAACCCCGAGAATTATAGTTCATTTAAGTTGGAGCTGTTGGCACTGGTATGGGCCATGACCGAGAAATTCTCTGAATATTTGACCGGTGCTGAAGTTTTAGTACTGACTGACAACAACCCACTAGCTCACCTGGAAAATGCCAAGCTCGGGGCGTTAGAGCAGAGGTGGATAGCCCGAATGACTAAGTTCAATTACCGCATTAAGTATCGGTCCAAGACAGAGAACCAGAATGCTGACGGGCTTTCTAGGGTAACCGCCCAGACCCCCACAGTAGACGTGGATCATGAGTTGGAGCATGTGGAGGTGCCCGACTTCAGCAGATTTTCACAGGCCTTGGCCGCCGCTAATCAGTTTGAGATGGAGGGGACTGAAACGGCTCCTTTCTTTGGTCCCTCACGACAGGAATGGGCACAGATACAACAGACCCATGAGGGGCTGGCACAGATGATCAAGTGTGTTGAGAAAGGCCAGAAGCCCTGTAGAGAGGAAAGAGAACGACTGACACGTGAGATATTATCTGTTCTGAGTCAGTGGGAAAAGTTGGAGATGAAAAATGGAGTGCTATGCCGAAAGGTCTATTTACCTTCTGAGATCGACATTCGATACCAAATTGTGGTGCCTAGTGAACTGGCTCGCTCGTTGGCAGTTGAGGCTCATAATAAGAATGGACATTTTGGTCATGAGAAGACCTTTCGTTGGTTACAGCGACTGATTTACTGCCCTGGTCTTCGTCAAATGGTCGAAGAAGTATGCCGCAGCTGTCGAACTTGTGAGATCCATAAGGCAATAGAACAGAGAGCTCCCCTGCAAACCATCGTGACCCAGGAACCTTTAGAAATCGTCATGATAGACTATCTAATGGTGGGCCCATCCAATAGCGGACACCAGTATTGCCTCGTAATGGTGGATCACTTCACCAAATTTGCGGTGGTAACCGCCACCAAGGACCAGACAGCTGAGTCAGCAGCTCGTGCTCTGTGCCAAGATTTCATTCGAGTATATGGGTGCCCTAAACGCATCCACTCCGACCAGGGTGCCTGCTTTGAGGGACACGTAATGAAAGAAGTTCAACGTATCTACGGGATAAAGAAGTCGCACACGACTCCATACCACCCTCAGGGAAATGGGGCCTGTGAAAGATTCAACAGAACTCTGCTACAGATGCTGCGGACTCTGGAGGAAGACAAGAAGTTACAGTGGCCTCAGTTCTTGTCTGAAATGGTGTGGGCCTATAACAATCAGGTCCATTCTACAACGGGGTACTCTCCTTATACACTTCTCTTTGGGCGGTCTGGGCGAAGTATAGGAGAATTACAGTTGGATGATGTGGATGGGTTCCCTCCGAGGGATCCAACCTCTTGGGTGCGGGCGCACCGGCAGAGACTTGAGACGATCCATCGATTGGTGCGGCAGCGCCTGCAAGAACATCCCCATCCTGATAAGACCCCAGTGCAAGAAGCACCATTGCAACCAGGCGACCTGGTGCTAGTTCGTGTCAAGAAACCCCAAGGGAAATTGGAAAGCCGATGGGAGGCTTTGCCGTATCGTGTTGTTGGCCGCAAGTATGCGAATGGGCCAGTGTACCAGGTCCAGAAAGAAGGAACTGATTGTGTTCGAGTACTTCACCGAAATATGTTGCGCCTGTGTCATTCTGAAGGGACAAATCATGATGGGCCTGCCAATGTGAATGAGCTCCCACAGTCAGAGAATGGAGGTGCGGAATGGGCCTCAGACGAGGAGGATGATTGTTGGCCGATCCCTGCTCCTGGGGATGTTCCACCTGTGACTACTGTATCTCCGGCCTGTGCCCCCTCAGGTGCGGAATCCGCTGGTCCTTCTCAGCCCATAGCTGCAGCACCCCATAATATACCACCGGTCCTCAGACGGACCACTAGGCCAAATGCTGGTATTCCCCCTGTTCGGTATGCGCAGGATGAGTTTGTTTGGCCTGCCATACATCGGTATACTACCACCCTGTGCATAAAAGTACAACCCTCTGGATATACAGTCATAGGCAGGGACTGCCAATCTTAAAGTGGGGGGGGAATATGTAAGAGACAGCCAATGTTGTCCTAAGCTTCATTTGTCTGTATAAACTGTTAATGTTGAATGTATTTCTGTGATTCTGTTCCTTTAAGACAGCAGCCATTGTAATTGTGACATGATGCTGGAGTGAGACCCCCCCCCCCTTTTATGTCAGCCTGCCTGTTCTGCAGACAGAGTGTGAGCAGAGCAGCAGGAAGTGACGAGACAGAGAGCAGCAGCCATCTTGGCAAGTGTTGTATTGAACTGGTGTGGAGATTTTTCTGTACAGCTAAGCTGTATCTTGGTCCAGAGACAAACAGAGTGTAAAGAGACAACAGGACTAGTGAGTCCACGTGAAAGGAACTGTGCTCAGTGGCTGATCAGTGAGACTGACATTGTGACTGTGTATATGGATACCACAGATAGAGACTCGCAGTGCTGTTGATGTACTGGACAGCACCTGCTAAACCCCGGCTTACAACCCAGCTCAGTGTATGGATTCGGCAGGACTGTCAGTGTGCTGAGTGGAATCTGCTGTTGGATTACATTGCATTCATTGGGTTTCCCTGTTAAAGAGGACTTCATTTCTCCCAAGATCCTGATAACAGTGAGGAGAGGACGCTTCACTATAAAAGAAAGGAACGACTTTGGGCCCCACCGCGCGCTTCTACGGACTGTAAGCGGTCCACCTGGACCACTGGGGAAAAGGGGGTGCACCCAAATGTGATGTCAGGGTCAGTTAGGGATAGTTTTGAGTATATTGTTCATTCAGTGTCCATACTGCAGAAGTGGACAGAGTAAAAGTAGAAACCATTGCAGAATTTGCCTTGAAATTGTTCATGCTATATTGTATATTTTGCTTGTCTTTATCCCTGTCATTTTACCTTCAAATAGCCTTTATTAACTTATAGTAAATATATATTCTTTTCTTGAACTACCGCGTGTGCGTTCATTTCTGGTTGCGGAGTCCAAACCACCTGCCTTGCTCTCGGTTCACATGCTTGTAATAGCACCTCCAGTGTCCAAAATGTATAGGTCTGTGCATGTCATACTAGTGACGTTCTGTTAGTCATGCATGCAAAGTAGTATACAGTACAGCTTCTGATGTATCCCCAGTGACAGAGGATAGGCAGGGATATCATTTAGACTGGACATAGACTATCCCCTGCTTCTCAGAGAAAAAGCTGAGCACAGGATCAGTATTTATAAGAGTAAAAGGTAGATGTCCTCATGCAAACTCCAAGCAGTGAGGGGAAGAGTCAATAAGCTCACCAATTCTCCTCCTTATTAGGGACAGAGATAAGAAGAATCATTCAGGATAGAGCACCATGGAGTAGTAAGGTCCTTTACCCATTACTGTTTGGAGTCTATATCAGGATGTCTACCTTTTACTCCTACTCCTATGAGAAGCCGGGGATAGTCTATGTCCAGCCAAAATTCTATCCCTGTTTCCAGTGTTGGACTGGGATGTCTAGGGCCCACCAGTGGAATTGTTTCTAGGGGCCCACCATCAGAACCCCTGCAGATCAGCGGTACCGAGACAGGGCGGCTAAAGGTAATAACATGCCGGGAGCCATGCTGCTCACCCACTATACCATGTGCACCACTGCACTACCTAAACCTACTGCTACACCTTGTATGGCAAGTGAACAGCGTGGCTCCTAGAATTGTTACCTTTACCTGTAGCCGCATTGTCCTGGAAAAGCTGATCTGCAGAGGTCCTGGCTGTTGTATCATCGTAGATGTAATATTGATGGCCTATCCTAAGGACAGACCATCAATATTAGAAAGATGGATAAATCCTTTAAAGAGGTTGTCCAGGAATTGGAGCAACCCATGTGGCTGGTGGGAGGTGTAAAGTAAAAAATAAGTAAATTAAAAAGCATACTCACCTGTTCCCGGCACTCTGTTGTCCGCTGCCAGTGTCCATTCAGTCTCATGCCGGCGACTCCTTGCTGGGAGTCCTGCACCTCATGTGATCGCTAAGACCAATTAGGTACAGGATTTCCAGAAATGAGGCGCCGCCATGAGACCAAACAGACACAGGTAGGGGACAATGGGGTGCTGGGGACAGGTGAGTATGCTTTTTTAAAAATTTTCTTATTTTTACACCTCCCTGGCGGCCAACACAGTGGTCGCTCCAGTTTATGGACAACCTCTTTTAAGGGGTTGTCTGGGCCAAATTTTTCTATGGTCACTTCACTGGTCCCCCATACTGTATGGGGAACAGTGATGGGGTCATTATATTGTGTGGGAGCAGTGATGGGGGCTAACATCCTGTTTGGGGGACATTAAACTGTGTGGGGCATATTAAAGCGGTTGTCCAGGGTTAATCTTTTATCAGCTGTTCGGAGCCACTTCCGGCATCTGTTCTGTACACAACACAGGGCCGGAAACAGAAAGCTCCATCTGCTGTATAGCAGCCCGGCGCCTTCACTGCAGCTCAGCTCCTACTGACTTCAATAAGTGCTGAGATACAGTGAAGGTGCCCGGCTAATATACAGTGGACAGAGCTTTCTGCTTCTGGCCCTGTATTGTGTACAGGACGGGCATCAGAAGTGGCTCCGTACAGCTGATCGGTCCGGGGTCAGCCCCCTACAGATCAGGTATCTATGGCCTATCCTGAGGATAAACCATAACAAATTATGCCTGGACAACCCCTTTAATATACACCCCTAATGCACCACACTTTAAAGAGGTTGTCCAGTATCATTTTTTTCTTTTTTATAATTAGTCTGGGGGAGGTGAATCCCCCCTACCCCCCCCCCCCCAAAAAAAAAAAAAAACATGCTAAACATACTCACCTGTCTCCGGTGCTCTGGTGTCCTCCCAGCACGGTCCGGTCCTGCAGCTCTGCTGTCTTCTTTTTGCCGGAATTCCTCACTGGCTGTGACGTCCCAGGTCCCTTCCCTTAGGCCGCTGATTAGCCTCAGGGGTCACGTGACGTCACAGGTAGTCACGCGCAGAGGGAACTTGCGCTGGAAGAAAACAACAGAACTGCAGGACCGAACTGCGCTGGGAGACACTGGGGACAGGAGAGAAAGTTTGGGGGGGTTTTTTGTTTTGTTTTTTTCACCTGCCCCGGCGTAATTAAAAAAAAAAATGAAGGAGCCACTGTATGGAGTATAAGCTCCACAGTGGCCCACACCCAGTATTATATACTCTCCACAGTGGCCCCCACCCAGTATTATAAGCTCCACAGTGGCCTCCACCCAGTATTATATGCTCCATAGTGGCCCCCACCCAGTATTATAAGCTCCACAGTGGCCCCTACCCAGTATTATAAGCTCCACAGTGGCCCCCACCCAGTATTATAAGCTCCACAGTGGCCCCCACCCAGTATTATAAGCTCCACAGTGGCCCCCACCCAGTATTATAAACTCCACAGTGGCCCCCACCCAGTATTATAAGCTCCATAGTGGCCCCCCACCCGGTATTTCCACAGTGGCCCCCACCCAGTATTATATGCGCCCAATAGCCCCCTCCGCTCCGCTTCAGTGCTATTATTATACTGTGGGGTCTCCTCAGACCCCAGAGTATAATAATCGGAGGCCCAGGGGAAGTGATTAAAAATAACAAACATTCATACACACCTTGCCTTACCTTTCCCTGGCATCCTCCCTCCATCCTGTCGTCTTCAGCGTCTTCAGGCCCTTTTCCGACGACACTGCTGAGGCCTGTGATTGGGCCTCAGCGGTCACGTTGGGGCGCACTGACGTCATTACGCGGTCGCGCTCCACGTGACCGCCGGGGCCTAATCACAGGCCTCAGTCACATGACAGAAGAGCGCCGGAGAGGACGCTGTGCCCAGGAGAGGTGAGAATATGTATTTATTATTTTCAGTCACCTCCCCTGGGCTGCCATCTATTGGAAAGGGGCCTGCAATATGCCAGGGTCCCTTTCCAATAACAGTATGTATAGCGGTCGGGGAACCAGGATTTCCCTGACTGCTATCATAGTGGTCCGGGGCCCCGGCCATCTCCAGCTGACCGCGGGCCCCGTACCCTGCCGGGTCCGGTCGCGGTCGCGCCCCCTGCGACCGCGATCGTAACGCCACTGGTCAGGGGCCCGATCGGGATGGTCAGGATCCCGATCGGGCCCCCATGAGATGAGGACTAATAGTCGGGGCCCACCGGTGGATTCACCGGTTCCCCAGGGGGGCCAGTCTGACCCTGCCTGTTTCTTTTACACCAGAAGCTGTACTGGATTCTATTGGGCATGCATGACCAACAGAGCCTTAATAGAATAACATCCAAAGACCTATATATTTTGAACACCAGGGGGTGCTATTACAAGCAGATAATTGTTATATTTCATCAAGGAAATACTTTTTTAATAACACTGTTTTACAAAATTACTTTACAATGCATATTACTTATTGCCATTTGTATTGATGTGTATTGATTGATTAAGCACGGCTTTCATGTAGGAGGAACCCACAGTCTACTGTATCGCCGAATTTGTAGAATTGCAACCAGACCTCCTGTGGTCTGTGCTGAATGCTCAGAATGAAGTGAAGAAATTTGGACAGAGCGTTCACTTTGTCTCCTAAGCTCCTGCATTCACTTCTCACCGGCTGGCTGTATTGCTGCTATTGATTGACCACAGGAGGTCTGGATACAATTTTTGTAGAGACGCAGCAGAAATCATTGATAGACTCTGCTGAAATTTCCTTCTCAGTAAAAGTCTAGCTAATGTTTATTTCTTTTATGAATGGGAAGTGATGAAAATCATCCTTAGATAAACCCGTGGTCACATTGCAAAGTTTTTCTGGCACATCAAAATAACTAACAAAAGTCCATTCTCAGAGCTCAAAAGATTGCAGCGTTCTCTGATTCCTTATAGATGTTGTAGGGATATTAGGCACACAAGTCAGTTTAGGATGAAGGCTGGTCTATGTAACAAAAAACCACGGCGCTAACGCATTGCTGTTTTTCCTGTTGAAAAACTAGAATCCCATCCACCTTGGAGTGACTGTAAAAAGTTGGGTATTTTACGCCGTGGCCAAACTGCAGCATTTATGCCACGTGGGTCCCCGCCCTAAAAAAAAATTTGTGGAGCTGCTATTCATAGCTGATTTTCCCCCATAATTATGTGCTGAAAATGGAATTAAACTTTAGAAAAAAGTTTTCATGGACTTTCATTTAAGGGGGTCTATCACCAGGACCCAGCATATCAGGTTAGGTTAGGGTCATCTGAATCAAACAGTGTTTTTTCCTTGTGAATCCCCTCAAATACTGAGATATTGAAGCTATTGGAAGCAATAAGGGCACATCTGCTTAACTAATTGGAGCAATGGCAATATCCTCAGAGATCATTTACATATTGACAAAAACAGCAATGGAGCCAGGGATTCGCAAGGGGAAAACATTGTTTTATTCAAAGATCCCAATCTATCTGTGGGGCTTGTTGATATGTAGGGTTCTGAAGAGAATCCCTTTAAATTTCTCAGTATGCTCACAGTTTTTAGGTTAGTAAATATGAGCATGAGATTACTATTATATTGTATAATTAAATATTCTATTATATAAAATGTTATTACTATTTTAGGTAACTTTTGCACTATAATTATAGGATATTATAGACCACATCAGTCTATGCTCAGCAGATCTTAGTTTCCTACTACAGGCACAATATTCTAATTACATGTAAATCCAATTATCTTGCCAGTATATTCTTTAAACATGTTTGGAAAGCTGAGCCCTAGGAAAAAACCCACATGAACGCAGGAAAGCCCTTCTAACTCCATGCTGATAGTGGCTTTAGGCTTCACTTGCACTTTAAGAGGAAATTCATGTATTACTGTGAAGCTATTCTGGAATAATACTATTGAAAAAATTCCTATTCATATTACAAACACTTCATTTACACCAAAAAATCGTATCCAACCTCAAAATTATATCTTACGGGTTATGAACGCCAAGGCTATAAATGGGTTTTTATTTCATGTTGTAACTAAACAGTATTGATAAAGAATAACTAGAAGAAAATAATAAGATTTCCACATTGAAAACTGTATATAAAAGCATAACATACTGTACCATAATGTCTGACTACAGGCCCCTATCAAACCCTGTTTAAAGGGTATGTCTACTTTTGTAACCATTGTATTTTAATGCTCTAATACGTGTGCCCAAATCAATTTATTATAGATCCACTATAAACATATACAGTAGTGAAGTAGCCATTCATCTCTATACTGTCCATGGTGCTGAAATGGCCCAGACTTTCATTGTGGTTATGACTAGACACTGGCATAAACGTGGCACATCTTTGGCAGGATGTGGCGCTTCTAGTTTGGATTAATTTAAAGTAAGCCAACAAGAAATGATATAGACCTGGAGTAGACAGTCGAAAGATAGGCCATATTTATCATCCAGTATCAGCCCCTTTGGCGCATTTCCAGACTGCCTGTGTAAGTTTGCACTGTTGAACTATTAGTAAATCTTGTCCAATGCCTCTATATTTAGACTTTAACATATTTGAAGCCTAGAAAATTGTGGGAAATGATGCCAAGATGACAAAACTCTGAATTTTACGATGACAAAAACATTCAATGGTTAAAAATAAGATTAATATTTTCACGACAAAACTAATAGTTTGGCTTCATAAATGAATAGTACAGGTGAGTATAAGAAACTTTGTAATATATCTTATTAAAGAAATGCGCTTCGTTCTCTTCATGTACTAGGCTCTATGGAGAGAGGACAGAGAAAGCTGCTGGAAAAGACACACATACTGCAGCTGCTAAGCTCTGCTACACTGTGAGTGAGAGAGCACTTTTGACTCCACTATTTCTAGTAACATAATAGCACCTTACAGGATGAGGCAATAAATTAATTACTAGCTGACAGCAGCCTCCTCCGCCCCCACCCCTTCCATAGACTTCTGTGTGTGAGGCTGGTTACAGATACAAGTGCTATTAGAGATAAGAGCCTAAGTGCAGGAGGAGGGAAACAGCCTGATAAGTAGAGAATGGAAAATCATTTTTTATCATAATATATATTCACCTGTACTACCCATATATCATAAATATAATATTTTACAATTGGTGGTACACTTTAAGGATTTAGAGATTTTTTTTTTTGTTCGGGCTGTCCTGCATTAAGTCATGCTTTTGTTATTTTTGAGACTACATACAGTAGACAGTAGCTATTTAAGTCCTTGTTTCTGTAGGTTTTCATTTTTAAAAAAAATTCTGTGATTTTTACATCATTCACTGATCACCGGGCAGATTTACGAACCTGTCTAGAAGAAAAATTGTCTTTGTTGCTATGACTGGTTACTATGGACAACACAGACAGTTTTTCTTCTAGACAGCTTCATAAATCAGCCCAGTGATCAGTAACGATATAAAAGGTGATGGAATTGTTTTAATCCATATGGTATAATATAAAAAAAAAAAATCATATACTTGTTATAGACAATAAAGACAGTAGAGATATAAATCTAATGACTTTATTGAGCGGCTGTTATAGGAATATTGAATATATTTGTGTGTTTTTTACTTCAATTTTTATTTTTTTATCGTCCAATCCATTAAGAAAATATCAAACCAGTTACAGTATAGATAAAATAATAATGTAATGTAGGCCCAGGCTCCCTTTCCTGAGAACTAAGACTGTAGGACGGATGTATTACAAACTGCTGTTGTAACTCACTTGTGAACATCCCCAATTTTACTACACATATTTTTTGTGCCAAAATTTTAGATAATTTTTTTTTTTTGTAATGGCAAAAAAAACTGATGCCCAGCTAATGATAATGTCCTTGTTATATGCAACAGAGATAACTTTTTCAGTTACAGTAAGATTTTTTTATGGTTGTAAAAAACTGGTTGTAAAACTACAAATCACAATAATTTGAGTTACTTCTTCTAAAATTAGAGAGACAAAGAGCAAGAGGAATATTTCATGAGGAGAACTAGATAAAGGAATAGATACATAAAAAGAAAGAGAAACAAAGAAGGAAAGAGAAAAAAACATAGAAAGAAAAAGAAGTAAAGAAAGAAAGAAAGAAATGCAAAGGGAGATATAAAAAGAAATATCAAGAAAGAAAGAAAGAAAGAAAGAAAGAAAGAAAGAAAGAAAGAAAGAAAGAAAGAAAGAAAGAAAGAAAGATTAGATAGATAATATAGATAATAAACAGATAGACAATAGTAATAGATAAGAAAGAAATGAGCAAAGAAGTTAGCTAGATAATAGGTGGTGGATGGATAGATAGATAGATAGATAGATAGATAGATAGATAGATAGATAGATACTGTATAAAGAAATAATAAAAATATATCAATATAGATAGATGGATAGATAGATAGATAGATAGATAGGAGATAGATAAGAGATAGATAGATAGATAGATAGATAGATAGATAGGAGATAGATAAGAGATAGATAGATAGGCAAAATTCTTTCATTTATACACTAATCCTATTAATGAATGTATATACAGTATTGTACTGCAAGTAAATCATCTGAGCTTTGTATACACCGCCACCTGAGATTAGATTGTATACTACAGTAGAAATAGTTACAGTCTATCTAAAACGTAACAGTAGAGATGCCTCAGATTTCTAGGATTGTACTGACTGAAGATATCTGGGAGGTAAGTGTTGATAAAGCATTGTAGTGCTGCGTCATACAGTGTGTTATATGCTCTTCCTTTCATTGTGCTCAGTGAAGGTCATGATAATGTTCTCTGGTGTATTGTAAAATCAGATAGGGGACTATCCGTGCATACATATGCTGTGTGATCTATCTAGAATATAGTACACTTGTGCCTATATTGCATGTCTTCTTCAAATGCTTCCATAATAAATCAAAGAGGCCACTATCATTCCTAGAAGAAAAAAAAAATATTCCCGGGAGACTCCTTGAATCTTTCCTCTGACTGATGGGAGTTCATTAGATTTTATTTGTGGAGAGGAGCCGAAGAATGCGCAGACAGGCTCCTGACTGTTTCCAAATGAATACATTTTAACCGCAGCCATAATTTCCCAGATAAGCATGAACGTAGTTGCCTGAGTTGTGTCATTGTGTTCAGTCTCATAATAAAACGTGGCAGATTCAGCCATATGTGTCATACTCGCATCTGTCACTGTTAGAAAAAAATATCCTGTGGATTTCAAGTACAAGAGGGTCACAGGCAGTGGAGGAAGTACTGTCGCAATGTAAAAACTTTACATAAAAATAAAGGAAGGTTTGCAGAGAGGGGAAGAGGAATTCCTGTGTCACTTCTAATTCGTTCTTACTACAGCGCAGGAAGCATGTAAAATGTCTATACTGTACTTAATGCAAACCATGGAAGATGGAAATTTGTCACAAGGTGGTGTAATGTTCATGAGACTTAGGCTGTATTCACACATCCACATTTTTGGACGTGTGACGCTTGTGATAATCGCTCTATCCTGCTTATTTTCTGGCCTTATGTGCCTTCCATGGTGATCTGTTTTTCAAGTGCATGAAAAAAAGATTCACTTTTTTAACATTTCCTGTACTTTTCAGGAGTCTCTGGGTCCATGAAAAACAAATGAAACGCGCATGCAGATGGCACTTATGCAGTAAAAAAAATCAAGTTTCTGTTTTTCTGTTTTATACATGATCTATAAAAAAATGGGGAGTTGAAAAAATACATTGAAATGAATGGATATGTATTCCATACTTGAAAGAGGCAGACAACATACTTGTGGACATGTGGATACAGCCTAAGAGTCAAACTGAGATTAGAGAAAAGGATTAGGTTTTATAACAGCGCCACACTTGTCCTCAGGCTGTGCCTGTTATTGCAGCTTAGCCCAATTCACTTAAATACCAGGTGCAGTGCATACTGTAGTTAAGCAAGGTACTGTACTAGAATGAAAAAAAAAACTGATCCTTTTTTTTCTAATTTTGTATGACCTCTTTAATTTTATGCTATTGTTTCCATATCTGTTATTCATAAACCTCCCCATCAGTACCTGTTATCACTCAGGCTTGCAGTCTGACTGGACCTGTCCAGATATGTGTGTCACAAGATGACCCAAAAAAAAAAAGATTTCATGATATTCTGATATGCTATATGTGTCTGTGTGTGGCAACCCCATGGCTGTGTTGTGAATTGCAACCTATCAAGGGTTTTGCTATAGGTCACAATATTGTGTTTGTATACATTGAATTGGTTTCACCCATTTTCATAAATCAATCATAGATTAGTCTATTGAGGGATTCATGAAAACGGTCAAATATATGACAAGGTCTATTATACAGAGTGAGGGCTTTGTATTTTCTACCTTATTATTTGATGAATGATCTTGATCTCATGAGTGACATTTTTGATTTATTTTTAGGAAAGTTTACATGCATTGAGGTCAAGTTCCACCTGGAGCGTCAGATGGGATATTACTTGATACAGATGTACATCCCCAGCTTACTCATTGTCATCTTATCCTGGGTGTCATTCTGGATTAATATGGATGCTGCTCCCGCTAGAGTTGCTTTGGGAATTACAACTGTCCTTACAATGACAACTCAGAGCTCAGGCTCAAGAGCCTCCCTTCCAAAGGTAAGAGAACATGGACTTTTTGTTTTAAAGGGAACCTGTCAGGGTTGTTTGGAACAAAAAACCTTCCACAATTCTTATGGACTGGTAGCTTAAAGTCCCAAATAGCCCTATCATAATGTAGCCGCAATAAAAAATGTTTTTACTTACCTAGAGATGAGTCAAATGAGTCTCAACAAACTCATCTCTGGTGCTCCTGGCACCTGCACAGCTCTACAGAGAAGCCAGTGAAGTACACCCCAGCTTCACTGCGTATGTACCGGAGGTCTGACACATGTACACAGAAGCTAAGGTATACTACACTGGCTTCAGTGAAGAGGTGCACAGGTTCCTGTAGTATAGGAGACAGGTAAGTATAAAGAGCATTAGCATAGGGCTATTTGGGACACTAAACCACTGGTCCATTGGGTGGTACAGTGCCCCAAACAGACTTGACAGTTTCCTTTTGTATGATGTGGAGTATGCAATCATTGAAAGAGGTTTTCTGGGATCAAAATATTGGAGGCCTATTGATAGAATAGGCCATCAATGTAAGATTGTGAGGGTGCTACCCTCACCATTCCTGCTTTTCAGTTGTTTCAAGGGGCTGCAGCAACCAAGCTCAGTGCTTCTTCATCAGTCCTTCTACCTGAGCACAGTATACTTAGAAGTGGCAGTGCACGGAGTTGTAGCTTCATCCTATTCTAGAGGGTAGAATGTAGAGGGTGTGTAGGTGTATGTAGTCATGCAAATAGTGAAGGGACCACAGCACTTGGCTGAGCACCACAACCCCTTCAATCACCTGATCAGTGGGGGGGGGGGATCCAATATTGATGACCTGTGCTACTGATAGGCCATGAGAATTGGGATCCTGGAAATATGACCTTCTCTCTATGTGAATAGATGAAGTCCCAAAAGCCTTAAATCTAAAATGTGATATTTTATGTATTCTGTATTCAGTTCATAATATAATGAAGACAACAGTGTAAACATTTTTAGATCAGATTATCTGAGAGATTTTTAAGTGATTTAGTCAATTAGAAGTGGTTCAGTCAATAGCTGGGTTTATTTTATCTGCCTGGTTGCTAATATAATGGCTATTTGCATTCATTATGCTGCAGATCCTTTCAAGCTCAGGACATGCTAATGGAGTATAATAGCAGCTATTACTATACTAACTGATAGATTTCTACAGGTCAAATGCCAATGACATGTTAATGTCTGGATGGTGCTAGTGAGCGATGTTTATGTAAAATGATTCCATGCCCCTGGTCAAGTAAAGCATCTTTCAATGAATGAATAGTACAGGTGAATATTAGAAACTTTGTAATATATCTTATCAAGGAATTCTGTTTTGTTCTCTATTTATTGGCTGCTCTTCTCCACATTATGTTCACTCAGGCTGTATGTTTACTCTGTATTCACTTAATTCACAGAAGTCTACAGAGAGAGGGAGGCTGGTAATTGAATTATTGTCAAATTCTGTGGCTTTGGAGCTTCTTATCTTGAAACTTTGCAGTGTTAAAAGAGCTACCAGAGTCACATAATAGCAGAATGTAGCAGTTGTAGTTGTGAGTATGCCTTTTCAGCATCATCTTCCCCCTCCCCTCTCCATAGACTACTATGTAAAAAGTAACTCAGCTTGCTAAATGGTAAAAAAAACATATTTCTTAAATAAGATATATTATAAAGTTTTTTATATTCACCTCTACTATTAATTTCTGTAAAGTGGTTTTATAATTGGAGGTGCACTTTAACTTTCAGTTGCATGCAACTGTTATAATTGATATGAGTGATAAACTCTATAAGGATATATAGAATAATAACTCACTTAGTACAGGTTTACAGCCTTGTATCTTGTATGAAATTCTATATACATGTCAACATTTCCAGTATTATATTATTGGAATGCAATGTGTAATTGTGGTAGTTGGGGTGCCTTACTATGATTCATCTCAGGCAGCAGAGAGGCTGGGTTCACCCCTGCTTTAGACCATGAGGATGTTGTCACCAAAGGTCTTGGAAGCTGCACTGGGGAGGGTAATGGGGATATGGTGACTTGACTGTGAGAGAGGGGGAAGTATGGGCAGTATGTAAGAGTGGGGACTATAGCGAGAAGATTATGAGAGGCAGAAGAGGAGCAGCAGGGAAGCATGTTGACAGAGAAAGTAGGCAGAAGAAGTGTGGGCTTGACTTTGATGACTATGAGGTCACATGGCAGTTCTCAAAGGTATTTTCAGGGAATGGAGAAAGACCTCCTATTTGAAAATCAACACATGCTAGAAAAAACAGGTCACATTGTGATCATGTGACTTATTGGAGAAGGTAAAAAGCAGGATAAGGAAAGACAATGTGAGCAAAGTGTCCCTTTAAGGACAGACAATTCTCATTTAATTAGAAATGACATGTTAACTTTATACAATACATTAGTACAATTATGACAGTACTTTTATGCAGCTTTTGTATGTTTTACTACTTTTAACAAATAGCAAAAAAATTTCTTAGAGTCACCAAATTCTGATACACAAGACATTTTCATTTTTTCATTGACCCAGGTGTCTGAGGACTTGTTTTATACAGGGTGAGCTGTAGTTTTTAGTTATACCATTTTCGAATACATCCAACTTAACTGAACTTTTGATTTTCTTTTGATTTTCTGGAAGTATTTCTGTCATTAATAAATTTTGACTCCTTTCTGTGAAATCCTGCATCTCTATATTCTTTACCTTGCTTCTGTATTGAGAGCTGTTCCTGCCTCTCACTGTGTATGGAGTAGGGGCTGTGTAAAATGAAGAGAAAAAAGAGCTTAGGGTGAGATCACTTCAAACAGTTATATCTCAGGTATTAGAAAATGTATAATCTTGAATTTGGTGTCACATGAAAGAGGAGATTCCTATAAATATCCCAATCTTGACTCAGTTTTCAACCAGTGATATTTCTGGAAGTAATATAGATAGCACCGCAACTTTGGTGTCATATGAACAAAGAGAAGAGAGCACTTTTACATTATAGTGCCCGAGATATATATCTGTTTGTCCCCTATCCTCATTTTCACTTAGCCCGTACTCCATACACAGTGAGATGCAGGGGACACCTCATCATATAGAAGCAAGGGAAAGAATAAAGAGATGCAGCGTTTCACAGAAAGGAGTCGCAATATGTTAATAAGGTATATTACACAATGTATTAATGACACAAATACTGCCAGAAAATCAAAAGTTGTCTGAAAGTTTAAATGTATGGTGGATGTCCCCAAAGAGTTAAAGGGGTTGTGTGGGGAAATAAAAAGTTGTAACAGTTCTTTCATGGAACTAGATAAGTAGTCTTAATCATATAGATGAATGTCCCCCGGTGCCCCGCAGAGGGCAGCATGTCCTCTGCTAACAACATAACTCTATCACTTGACCAACTCCGCTGTACTGAATGAAAAAGAAACAGGAAAAGAGTGGGGTCAGTGTTATAACAAAGAGCATGAGAATCGACCGAAGAGGCAGAGCTTACGGCATCCCGCTGCACTCTGCAAATCTAGTAATCGTGGACCCTCATCTACATGAGTAACACTAGGTTTACACTAGCATTCAGATTTCCGTCCTTCAGGTCCACTTGGGGACTCGAAAGATGGAAACCCTATCCACTTAAAAAGCGGTTACACGCTCTAATAGGGCCCGCTGGGTTTCCGCCCAGGTTCTACCAAAAACACCGATTGCAGGACTTTTCTCTCCACCGATTTTAATCGGAATCTGGGACAGAGAGGCTCGAACGCTAGTGTGAACCTAGTGTAAGGCTTCTTATCCAGTGCAATGAATGTGCTGTTGCAACTTTTTATTTCCTCACATAACCCCTTTAAAACCTCTTCTTCCTTTAAGATTAATGTTTGTGGATTTATGTGGATCAGTGTGCTGCAGACATGAAGACCTTGCTGGGAAATAAGTAGAGTAATAGCTTCAGTTGTATGAGTGTGATATTAGTGTAGAGGCTCAGGATGTTGGAGAGTCCATGACTGCATAGCAAGGCTCATCATAAGGCCTGACTTCCTGACCGCACTGGACAGATTATCAGACCGGTAATAGGACTACTTAGTCATCATCCCCCAATTACTTTATTGGTTATGACTAAAACTGATGCAAGTAAGAGCTTTCTCATTCATGACATATTAAGGGCACATTTTTGCTGATGTTGGTAAAGTAGATACCTTCCAATTGAGTAAATAACAACAATTATTGCTGATTCTATGATGTAATGCAATACACAGATGGACCAGCTTTGCCAGAAACAGAGACAGCTTGTTAGTGACCCTCTTCTAAGGAGAATCCTGAGCAGGAATCCCCTTTTTGACATCTATATGCCCTCAAAAAAGGGTTTGTGGAGCTTTTCAAAACGGTTTGTCAAAAAGAAACACCCCTTTAAAGGAGAGTTAATATAGGGGGATCGCTCTCTTTATTATCCTCACCATTTTGCCTGAGCAGCTATAAAGAGTGTCTCCTACTTTGGAGGACCTACCCTGTCCTGCAATTTTTTTTTTTTAACTCAACCCACTGATCCGTTGGATACAAATCGTTTTAGGTGGCCATTAAAAATGGACCCATTGAATCCAGTCTCCATGTGGCCATTAAAATGAACAAAGAACACGTAAAACAGTCTGTTAAAAATCGGACATGAGAATAGACTCAACTTAGAATGAGTACTTCATACAGGTGTCAAGAGTCTACAGTTTTTATGATAGCTTATGGTTTTTTGTGGGGTCAGACATTGACCTACATGGGAGTTAGCTAAGGCAGAGGCTACACGTTCCAGAAAAGAAGTTTATTTTGTAGCAGATTTGGCTGCGTTTTCTTGAGCCAAAGACAAAAGTGGCTTCAAAAGGAATGAAAAATATAAAAGTAGCTCCTTTATTTCTCCCTTCTGCTAAATCCACTCAAAAAACCACAGCAAGATCTGCAACGTGTGGCCTCAGCCTACAGGTGCTTTTGTAAGGTTTTTTTTTCCCCCTGATGGGGAGATGTTTTGCACAGGTCTTAGCCAGACAGTAATTTTTTCTGCTGTCCTCCTTAAACTCCTGAAGTAACGTTGTTATGATCTTAGTCTTTTGGCTTCCTGACTACAAGTAGGTGGGGGGTGATTTGCATCACAAAGGACAGCATAACAGTGAGAATTTATTAGGACTGGTGCATTGTGTGTCTGTCTTAATATTGTGAGTGCTGAAGTTCCAGAATTATTAAAAGGCTCCAATAATAATTTATAATTAATAAATTATTAATAATTATAATTCGGGCGCACCCCTAGAGGTCCTGTGTGCCGCAACTGAATTCTGCACCTGTCAATTTTCAGTTGTGAGTGATAGTAAAAAAGTCAGGTGACTCCCCACGCCAACCCACCTTGATCCCCACCCTACTCTGCTCACTTGTCTCACAATTGGCAAGCAAGTCGGAAAATGATCAAAGTAGGACATTTTTGGTGCTTTTTTTTTTTTTTTTTCTCAAATGTCCGTGCACCAGAAAATTGGCCTGGTAACTTAAATAAATTCCCCCCAATGTCTTCTGACATTTAAGGGGCACATTTATTGAACTGTCAAAAAGCAAAACTGTCTTAGTTGCCCATAGCAACCAATCACAGAGCAGCTTTCATTTTATATTCTGCTCTTGAAAAGTGAAAGCCGTGCTGTGATTGGCTGCTATGGGCAACTAAGACAATTCAGTTTTGCTTTTAGACAATTTACAGGGAACCAGTCAGGGCAATTTGGGACACTAAATCCCCCACAGGACCTTATGGACTGAGGGTTTAGCCTATCAAATAGTCCTCTTTTAATGCTATCCGTGCTCACGATAAAAATAAAAAACATTTACACTACTGTTCAAAAGTTTAGGGACACTTAGAAATTTCCTTATTTTTGAAAGAAAAGCAGTTTTTTTCAATGAAGATAACATTAAATGAATCAGAAATACACTCTATACATTGTTAATGTGGTGAATGACTATTCTAGCTGCAAACGTCTGGTTTTTAATGCAATATCTACATAGGTGTATAGAGGCCCATTTCCAGCAACCATCACTCCATGGTACATTGTGTTTGCTAACTGTGTAAGAAGGCTAATGGATGTTTAGAAAACCTTTGTGCAAATATGTTAGCACAGCTGAAAACAGTTTTGCTGGTTAGAGAAGCTATAAAACTGACCTTCCTTTGAGCTAGTTGAGAATCTGGAGCATTACATTTGTTGGTGCAATTAAACTCTCAAAATGGCCAGAAAAAGAGAACTTTAATGTGAAACTCGACAGTCTATTCTTGTTCTTAGAAATGAAAGCTATTCCATGCGAGAAATTGCCAAGAAACTGAAGATTTCCTACAACGGTGTGTACTACTCCCTTCAGAGGACAGCACAAACAGGCTCTAACCAGAGTAGAAAGAGAAGTGGGAGGCCCCGCTGTACAACTGAGCAACAAGACAAGTACATTAGAGTCTCTGAGAAAGCGATGCCTCACAGGTCCTCAACTGGCAGCTTCATTAAATAGTACCCGCAATACGCCAGTGTCAACGTATACAGTGAAGAGGCGACTCAGGGATGCTGGCCTTCAGGGCAGAGTGGCCAAGAAAAAGCCATATCTGAGACTGGCTAATAAAAGGAAAAGATTAATATGGGCAAAAGAACACAGACATTGGACAGAGGAAGATTGGAAAAAAGTGTTATGGAGAGACGAATTGAAGTTTGAGGTGTTTGGATCACACAAAAGAACATTTGTGAGACGCAGAACAACTGAAAATATGCTGGAAGAGTGCCTGACACCATCTGTCAAGCATGGTGGAGGTAATGTGATGGTCTGGGGTTGCTTTGGTGCTGGTAAAGTGGGAGATTTGTACAAGGTAAAAGGGATTTTGAATAAGGAAGGCTATAACTCCATTTTGCAACGCCATGCCATACCCTGTGGACAGCGCTTGATTGGAGCCAATTTCATCCTACAACAGGACAATGACCCAAAGCACCTCCAAATTATGCAAGAACTATTTAGGGAAGAAGCAGGCAGCTGGTATTCTATCTGTAATGGAGTGGCCAGCGCAGTCACCAGATCTCAACCCCATTGAACTGTTGTGGGAGCAGCTTGACCGTATGGTACGCAAAAAGTGCCCATCAAGCCAATCCAACTTGTAGGAGGGGCTTCTGGAAGCATCACGGGAAATGGCTCCAGATTACCTCAGCAAATTAACAGCTAGAATGCCAAAGGTCTGCAATGCTGGAATTGCTGCAAATGGAGCATTCTTTGACGAAAGCAAAGTTTGAAGGAGAAAATTATTATTTCAAATAAAAATCGTTATTTCTAACCTTGTCAATGTCTTGACTATATTTTCTATTCATTTTGCAACTCATTTGATAAATAAAAGTGTGAGTTTTCATGGAAAACACAAAATTGTCTGTGTGACCCCAAACTTTTGAACGGTAGTGTATACTTACCTGGCTCCTGTACTCCAGGCACCAACACAGTTCTTCAGTAAGGAAAATTGGGTTTCAGTCCACATGCGCCAGACCTCAGGCACATGTGCAGTGAAGTTGGGGTGTAAGTCCGCGGCCTCACTGAAAAGCTATGCCAATGCCCGGAGCACCAGAGATGATTCCGATGAGACTTTTTTATACATGATGAATGTATTAATGTATGAATGGTGGTGTTACAGGTCTATAAGGGACACCAAAACCCCAGACCATAAGGACCTGTGGATGATTTAGTGTCCCATATCAACCTGACAGGTTCCCTTTAAAAATCCTCCCCGTTGTCTCTCTATAAATAAATTCTGTTGTCAGATAATAATAGCATATACTAGACAGATAATTACTTAAGGAAAATGTATGTATCAAAAACTCATCTGACTTGCAGTAAGAATAACTTCAGGATATGACTTGTACAGGTGAAATAAAATAAAAGTAGGAAGCGCATATAGACGAGGATACCTGCCGCATCTTTTTTTAGCTATTTCGTTTCTCAACCAAAGTCAGTTGTCATGGAAACTGGTCTTATCAGATTGGTAATGGGCCAATAAGACGATATCTCCAAACAAATCTCATCACTTGTATACCCAATCCATCAATCTAGTCTTACAGGCAAGTTTTTAATATATTATTCCACGATATTCTGTTGTTTGTGTTCTTGAAGTATTTCATTTGGAAATAGAATAAGATATGTAAGAGATAGGTCTGAGAAGCGGAGTAAGGAGAGGACACCAACATTTATATGAGAAGCAAAATGTCTGAATTAAAGGGAGCTTGTGTTCAGAACAGTCCGTACTGAACTATGAGAACAGTCAGATAACCAGGGCTCATGTGAATAAAACACTTTTTCTGCTTCCTGATCTATGCCACCATTGCTGGGATATTAGCCTTATTCCTGAGATGTCAATGAGTGTTTGGTGCAAAGAGGGCGTCACCATTGCTCTTATCACACCAATGAGCTACCTTCCTGCTATGTCTGTCAGGGCCAAGCCATGTACATGTCAGCAGTCATAGGAGGAAGGAAGGGAGGGATGGAAGACTATACACTGGAAAGTATAGCTCTTTGGTACGATGAGAGTAATCGTGACTCCCTTGTTGCACCAAACAGCTCATTAGCATATCAGCAAAAAAGGCGGCGGAGACAGAAGTTTATTCACATAAGCCTGACTTTCTGACTGTGCTCATAGTTCAATAGGGACTCCTTTTAAGGGGGTTCTAAACTATAACGGTGTAAATTTGTGCAGACTGGCATATTCAATGCCAGTCTTCATATCCTCTGCACTGGCAGATGGTGCCACTCATTTATGAGGAGTCGAACTCCTCTCCATCTACCTCAGCTTGTAGTTGTAATAGATTTCAGGCATTATCTGCACCAGTAAACTGGTGTAAATGATAATAAGTCTAGCGGAGCTCCCAGGCCGCCATCCATGAAAGTGATGTAGTCAGTGCAAACCAGAAAAAAGTTGCACATTTTTGCACAATAACTTGCATACAAGGCATACTTGATCTGCCCCAATGTGTCTATGAAGCACGTTCAAGGAGATTTTGCTTGTTAAAATACTTCCTCAAAATAAATAGGGTAGGGTAGTTTCGCACAAAGCATTTTTTTAGAAAAATCTTACTTCAGTTTTTGATGCAGTTTTTTTAGCCATCAAGGGAAGTATAAAGGGAATACTCACCTTAAACTGATCATAATGGAAGAGAAAACATCTATAACATTGCAAAACACAGAGAAGAAGGCTATACTTCATACTGTGCAGAGAGCTAATATAACCCTATAATGTTTTTCCACGCAGGACAGAAGGACCTGGTGTTTGTTTTCCTCTCCATGCTCTTCCCATGACACTTAAAGGAGTTTTCCAGGGCTTACATACTGATGACCTATCCTTATGATAGGTCATCAATATGTGATCATAGTGGTCCGACACCTGAGACCCTTGCCTAGCAGATATTTGAAGAGGTTGCGGCATGCAAAAGTGCTACAGCCTCTTCTTTGCCAATGGTATCACATACAGCAGTAGTTCAGCCCCATTCAAATAAATGGGGCTGAAGCGCAATGCTAAGCACAGCCCCTACAGGGCCCAGTGCTCAGAATTCAGTGAGGAGGCCACAGCTATCACCGAAAACACTGTGGCCTCTTCATCCAGCTGATGTGGGGAGAAATTGTTGTTCCCCACCTAAGGATATGTCATCAATATATAAATTCCAGAAAACCCTCTTAGGCTAATGCCCCACATTGCGGAAGCAGAGCTTTTTTTTTTTTGTTGCAGATTTTGCTGCAGCTTTTGAGCCAAAACCAGGAGTGGATTAAGCAGAAGGTAGATGTATAAGAGCTTTCTATATATTTCACATTCCTTTCGTAGCCACTCTTGTCTTTGGCTCCAAAAACTGCAGCAAAATCTGCAACAAAAAGGCTGCGTTTCCGCAACGTGGGGCCTCAGCCTTAAACTGGTCATATACTTTTAACAGCTGTTGACCAACACCTCTTCCTAACAAACTCCCGTGGGAGAAACGATCAGACATATTGAAATTCAACATGTCCCTTCCTTTCCCCCCAGCCTATGCTGAAATACATTACATCCATACACATTTCGTACACATTACTTAGTTAGCCAGTCCCTCTTATGTTAGTGGGTTTGGCTGACGTACAGTAAGTTTAATGTGTATAGCCACCTTTGGGCTATTTCTCCAGTCATTTATATGCTTCAAAGTAGATGCATCCAACCAGTCAATGTCCTCTGTTTAGAAATATTGCTACTATATATATATATCACAATATCTATCCTGAGTATATAATATATCCTTTACTGAGTATTGTCTCAAACAGTGACAAAAACTGGAGTACGTGTCATGTGCCAAAGCGTTGTGTTTTCATAAACTGTAATTCCGTGACTGACATAGTGAGAAATGTTTTGAAACTGCTGAAGGATTGGAGACATTTTGCTAATATATTATACATTTCAGGGGACCTATTTTGCAGCCTGTGTAAATTGCATAGAGTGCAGGTAATGGGATAAATAACATAAGTGCCTTTGCAGTTTATATAGTGGGAAATCTCAAATACCTTATCATTATTGCTACCTGCAAATGTTTTTGGTACTTTTACATGCGTGTAAGCTTTAGACTTGTTTCATAGATACTTAGAGAAGCCCTAGGTGATAATATTTGACAGGTTGTTGGTACTTGTGTAGAGAATCCTTTTACTCCAGCATTAAGAATAGTGGCATAATCGAAAATGGACATTTTGATGGGATTGGGGATTATCCATGAATAATTTGTTGAAATTCGTTTGTGATATACAGTATATAGCCTCATGCTACATCTGGCTAGGATACCTTCTGTCTCCCAGATGGTGTTCCCAGGTGGGCTTTAAAGTTCAGATTTTGGCCTATGAAATGTCAGCAAGTATCATCAACATTAGCAGTCAATAGGGTAAGTGGATAGGGGAACCATGTTGGGGTCTAGGAATGAGAGGAGAACCATGGTAGGAACCAGGAATAAGAGGGACAGACATGCTGAGGTCCAAGAGGGGTACCATGCTGAAGATCAATATTTAAAGAGATACCATACTGGAGGAGAGAAATGAGAGGGAAAGCATGCTAAGAACCGCAATTTAAAGAGATACCATGCTGGGGACCAGGAATGAGAGGGGGCGCTATGCTGGCAACTAGGAAGAAAAGGAAAGCCATACTGGAGGTCAAGAATGATGGGACCATCTTGAACTAAGAAATATACAGGTCACCACGGGAGTAAGAAGGAGTTGGGGCCCCTTATGGGTATATGTTTGGTCTTGGTTGACTTATATACAGTACCATGGATGTTTTATTAGGTCCAGTCTAGGTCTGGTTCTGTGTAATGTGTCATTACCAAACATAAAATACCTGATTTTTGGCTCTTTCATCACTATTTAGGGGGTTGTATACTCTCATTGATCTGTATGATGTATATGTTTTTCTTTGAGAGGACCACCCCTACAAAAACAACATTTTTCTGTGCAAATTTGGGTGGTTGGCTCAAAGAGTGTGTGTATACAGTATATCAGGAGGATGGATTTCAAGTTCTGGGAACATATTTAAGGTAAATTGTAGATAATATTAATTTATTGGTGGAAACATAGAAACTGATACGTAAGAATGAAATGGTTATTCCTCTCTAATGACAGATAATGATAGCTAACATGGTGTATTAGATATAGAAGTCTGGCAGATAAACCAATCTGTTGAGGTCAGTAGTATTTCTATTTGTATATCTGGAGGAAAAACTATGTAATAGAAATGATCAGACTGAATAACCATATGGGATTGTGTGTGATGAAATCTTGAGACATGATGATGAGCCAAAAGACTCAGATTTGTTGATTCAAGCACCTGTCTGCTAATGAATCATCTGATAAACCCAAAAAAGAAACATTGACTCCAGCATTAGAAATAGCTCTCGTCTATAATTATCACATACGATAGAACAGTAGATTGTATTACTGATACCATGATAATTGTGGAAAGACCCACATACACATTGCAGAAAGTTGGGCTATCCCACTGATTTTAGTAGGATGGGTCAACTATCTTATTTGTATAATGAGCACCTTCTGGGGTGAGAAAGGATCATACACGTTGAATGTGATCATGCCTGATCCTTGGTTATCCTGGAAAATAAGCTGCCCACAGAAATGTATGTAGAAATCTGTACTAAGGAATCAAAGTTCAGAATCCATAACCTTATGGTGGACATCAAGAAATGGAGGCAGGGGTGGAAAAAAAATGCTGCAAAATGAAGTATATGAATGAAAGAAAAATCTAATTCACGTTAATATTTGGTGTGACTTTTGCCCTTTGACTTCAAAACAGCATACATTTTTCTCGGTACATTTGCAGACCGTTTGTGCAGGAACTCAGCAGGGAGGTTGTTCCCGCCATCTTGGAGAACTAAGCACAGATCTTCTGTGGATGTAGGCTTGCTCCAATCCTTCTGTCTCTTCATGTAATCCCAGACAGACTGGATAATGATGAGATCAGGGCTATATCTTTGGGGGCCATATCATCACTTCCAGGACTCCTCCTACAAAGAGCAAAGGTCACACCTAATATTGATGGGATTTAGATTTCTATTTTCTTCATTCACTTCATTTTGTTAATTGACAAAAATAAACTATTAACCCTTCTATTTCTGAAAGCATTCTTACTGTACAGCATTTTTTTCCCCTCCACACGTGCCTAAATCTTTTGCATAGTACTGTTTATGTACATGGAAACCATAAACTATTAACACTTCTATTTCTGAAAGCATTCTTACTTTTCAGCATTTATTCCACACCTGCCTAAAACTGTTGTACCGTACTGTACCTTGTACAATGGAGCATGCCATATATGAAATCTGAAACTTTCGGAGGCACAGAAGGGTCCCATAGACTTCTATAGGTGCAATATTACTGCTTTGTATAAGTGTAGAACAATTCATGTGTCATTAAAAATTCCAAGATTTCTGGTCTTTAGGTACGATTGTTCTCTGTTACATCCCTGAGCACCAGAAACCTGAGCCATTTTCTTCTTCTGTGAAGTCCCACAACTTAAAGCAGTTGTCTCAGAGGAACATTAACTGAAGTTAGAAACATTGTTATCAGGAGAAAAATTGATCTTACTACACAATGGTCAGAATGTAAAAGATCATTATAGTGACATTGGACACGGTGACATGTCCTCTTACAGAATGTAAATGTTGCTTCAGGCGAGATACTGTATAATTGGGTCCCCGTGAACCTTCTTTCCATTCTTTCTGTAGCTACATTTTTTGGAAATTGCTTTCTATCGTGATCACATTTTTCATCCATATTTCTATAATTTGAGTCAAAGGTCCTCATTTTAGTGGATAACCCAACATTTCCATTCAACCATTTTCAATTTCCCAAGCTCATTACTCCCTCCTATGATACAGTAAGTTATCTCAAAATCTTTCAAGTTGACCCAATATTGTCGAGCTTCTTGCTTACCATGCATGTCTGATAAAGTATACCTCCAACCAAAAATGAAAACTTGACTGACCTCACTGACCTGCTTTTTGTGTCTCCCAAAATATCAGCGTTACTTCTCTGCTTTCTCTCAGGTGTCCTTGATAGTCAATCATAGTGGAGGTGTAAGTGAGACTGATGGGTGGCAAATAGACTTGGACAATTTGTATAATTAAAAGAGTTTTCCATGTTAAATAATTGATGACCTATCCATCAATTAAAGATCAGCCGGACCCAACACTCGGCCCCCGGCCAATCAGCTATTTAAAGAGGCTACAGCATTTAGGTGACTCTGCTTGTCACCTGGCCGTTTTGGCAATGGTTTAATTATAGATGGCGAGTTCTTGAAGATGCTTTGGGCCAAGACCATGAGTTCACCTTTTCTCAGTGACTCCAGAAACCTCTGGCTGCTCCAGTAGGTAGGGTTTGACTAAACCATTTGACAAGACACTACTAATATGTTCACTGAGCTCTGCACACCACCTCTAGCGAGTGGTCTGGGCTGAAACTCCTCAGCTCAAGCTCAAACGCTATCTGCTGTTTAATACAGACATATCTGTCAATTGTAAAACCTGTTTGACTAAATTAATGCCAGTAAAGTATGAAACATGATGTAGTATCAGTGAACCAGTTTATATGTCCATGAGAAATCCAATCCAATTTGCAGGTTTATGCTAGGTTCACACTATCGTTGGGGTTTCCATTCTTCGGGTCCACTTGGGGACCCAAAAAATGGAAACCCAATCTGCTTAAAAAGCGGTTAACCGTGGAAACCCGTAAACCTCATAGACTATAATGGGGTCCGCCAGGTTTCTGCTCAAAAAATGCAGAGAGAAAAGTCTTGCTTGCAGGCTTTTCTCTCCGCATTTTACAAGCGGAATGGGGACGGCATCCCTGAACGGTCACCTAAAGCAGGTGTGACCGAAGCCTTAGGCAGATGTAAAAGGAAAAGTAAAACATAGGATTTTGAGAAAATGCATTCATTTTATGTAAAAGTGGCTCTTCCGATCCCAAAAGTGCACATATATTAAAAAAAAAAAAAAGTTAAAGAAGCTGTCCAATGAAAAATATGTTTTTTTTTAATAACTGCACCCCTCACCAGATTGTCTGTCACATGCTGGACTTCTTTTATGTTTATTTCACTCATACCCTTAAAGTTTTGCATCCTTCCTATCAGCCACAATCTTGCTTTTTAGATTTATTTTTTTTATGTTCTGCTATAAACCTAATGATGCCTCAGCACACCATCACATGAGCTGCTAGAGACATTACCATCTTCGCCTGTTGGTGGACGGTGTCATTATTTTTGCCCCTATAGTATTAACTGTGTTCTCCTCCATTATAGGAGCCTGTCTAATCATCTTCAGTAGCTGTAATAGAAGTTTATGGCTAATTCCATCCGCACATTGCAGAAAAAAATCTGCAGCATGTCAATTATACCTACGGAAATGCTGACGTTTTCCATATATGTATAATAGGGGCAGAAAGTCCGCAGAGGAAAACTCTGCAGATTTTCTGTGAAAAACACTGGAAAAAAACGTGATGCGTTTCCACCGCACTCTTTTCCGTTTTTTGGATGCGGATCACTACATTGGCCCTTAGCCTTAAGGAAATTCTGGTGCCTGAAATGATGACCAATGGAGAAAACAGAAAAATGTGTTATTCCCAGAGGGTCACTATGAGATTACATGAACTAACTAAAGAGAAAGATTCCATGGATTTTTAGATAGAATGGGACAACTAAATAGGGTAACAATAGCTGACGTCTATATTTTGGGGAGATAAATGCCTAATGAAAAAATGTTGCTTTAACTTGGGATTGTATTGCTTAATGAGAATAATTTTTAGAAGGTTCACCTGAAAGGTGAACTGAAAACAGTTTTTCTGCAGGCCACCATTGGGAAATGGAGCATTACATGATGCCCATTGAAATCAGTGGGCTGGTTGTGTGATGCAAGGACAAGGTGGATCTTATAGAGAAAGAAGCTTTTTGCAGTCATTTATCTCTGGACAATTGTTGGAAGTTCTGATGGGAAACTCGTCTTATTAACTCATAATGTCCTAATAGAGTATTTAACCATTTTCTGTCTTTTTTTTTTATTCTTCTTTTCACAGATATGTATGGGGCTTATTTTTTGTGGGACAAATTGTAATTCATAATGGTACCATTTACTGTACCATACAATGTACTGGGAAGGTGGCTAAGGCTGAGGCCCCACATTGCGGAAGCGCGGCTTTCTTTTTTTTGCTGCAGATTTTGCTTCTGTTTTTGAAGCCAAAGCCAAGAATGGCTACAAAAGGAATGGGAAATATATAGGAAGCTCGTATACTTTTACCTTCTGCTTAATCCACTCCTGGCTTTGGATCAAAAAACTGCAGCAAAATCTCCTAAAATTCAGAATGGGGTAGAATTAAAAAAAAAGCATTTGTACTATTTTCTTATGGGTTTTGTTTTTATGGCGTTCATTTTGCACCCAAAACGATGTTAGCTATATTCTGTGGGTTAGCATGATTATGGAGGTACCAAATTTATATAGTTTATAAAAAATTTTTGAGTTGAAATATTGTGAAACCTGTAAAAGAAGTATAGCGAAGGCAGGTCTGGATGCCTTCAGTAGATTCCCAGCTATCATGGAGACAGATCACTACTCTCACCACCACGGATAATCAGATGCCTCAGTCACTTTTGACTGAAGCATCTAAAGAGTTAATGTTCGTGAACAGAGAGGAGAATGGTCACGGGTATTGCCGCCAGATCTCTGTTGTGTAATATCATTGAGATCCAGTGGTTATGGCGCCTGCTCAGCTTCTGAGCAGACGTCATATTTAACGTGCTGATATCCTCTATACTTTTATGGTGGATGTCAGCATGGGGTTAAATGTTTTTTTCTAAACTAGACAACCCCTTTAGTACTAAGTTCATGGTCCTACGTACTGTATACATCACAAATGTTTGTTCTCCAATATTGCCATGCATCTCCATAGGCTGCTTGAGTTATAATAAGTTTATTACAATGTGTTTTCTTTTCAATGTAGAAACTGTTAACAATAAAGAAGTTATTAAAACACTGAATGGCAATAATTACATTACATTCCCAATCTGCAGAAACAGTGGCGATTTGTCAGCCTTCCAAGTACAGTACGCCCGCATTCTGAACACCGGGGGACTTGGACCTTAGTTGACTTCTTAATAACTTCCTTTGCAGAAGTCTTTCGCTACAAATGAACATTCTGAATTAAGTGGATTTGCAAATCAATGCTGTTGCTGTTCTTAAGAAAGCAAAAAGAACAAAACTAGAGCCTTTGTTTAGGACTTAAGAGAAGATTAGCCATAAAACCCTGATCAGCCCATGCATTACTAAGCTAAAACATACCTGAAGAAAATTAGGTATTTAGTCTTAAAGTGGCAATACATTAATATGCGTTCTAACCTATTCTGTATTTGAGTACAATTCACACCATCACAAACTTTTTTGTAGAACTAGGCTTTTACTGGTGTAACTATAGGGGTCATAGTGGTCACAGCTGCAACCAGGCCCAGAAGCCAGGGGGCCCCACAGGTTATCCTCCCCGCACTAAGGCTGATATAACTTCTTTGATCTTCTTTCTGATTTCCTCCAATAGTTGGCAGTCTATGCATCATAAATGTATCACCCTTGCCCTCTGGTGCACTGGAGTGACTCATGTGAAAATATAGGGTACACAGATTTCAACTGTCAGAAAGGAGACACTTAATCCTTTATTGGCATAAGCTGTAATTGGTCAGCAGCAAAGAGGGGTTCTGTGGGGTAGGCTGTGGCACCAAAGGGGTCACAGTTATTGTGTGGAGGGAGGCTCTGACAGTGGAAGCTTGTGTGTGGACAGACATGTTATGAACAAGTCTTCATGGCGGTCTGGGCCCAGATAGAGAAGGAAACAAAATTGTAAACAATGCTAAAATGTACAGATGGGAAATGATTGATGGTTGTAGAGAGAAGTTGCATAAGGGGACCTAAGCTGAGCTTTCGCACCAGGCCTATATGATTTTAGTTATGCCCCTGCTTATCACCGGTGGCCATATACATTAGATTAAGGTCCACTGAACCAACTGATTTCAGCAAGACAGGCTGGCCATCTAATGTGTATGGGGGACTCCCAACTCTACCTAATGCAACATTGGGTGGAGAGAAGGATTAGGCAGTTGGAGTTCAAGAAACCCAATTCTTTTAGTTTCTGGCAGTGGCTTATTAAGAACACCTGCACACTCAGCCGAGGCAAGCTTGCACGTATATAGTTGAGGCGTTTTTTTTTAATTGAGCCATGACAGTATTTCAGATTTGTTAATAAATTCTAATGAAGCTCAGGGGCTTATAATGGGGTCTGTCAAGTTTCTGGTATTTTTGACAGCAGAAATAGTGCTCTATTCTTACCAACAAACACACCAGAATCCCAACTCAGTATAAACCAATGCAAGTGTGGTTAGCACTGTAGCCTTTCAGTGCTGGAGTCCTAGGTTTGACTCCAACGAAAGACATCTGCAAGGAGTTTGTATGTTCTCCCTGTGTTTGTGTGGGTTTGCTCCAGGTACTTCGATTTGCTCCACATACCAAAGACTTACTGGTAGGGAATGTAGATTGTGAGGACTATACGGGACAGTGACCAAAAACGTCTGTAAAACGCTGGAGAATATGTTGGCGCTATACAAGCAAGTGAAATAAAATAAAAATAAGTGTGAATGTTCTAACACCTTCATTGCCAGGGCCTCCCATTTCCAAACTGTAGTCCCTTCCTGTACTCTTTGTTCCTCTACCATTGATACTTTTCGCTTTAATCCAACTTTCCAGCCTCCACTGTTTGCTAGATCATTGCATCTTTTTTTTCTTAGCTTTTTTCCATTTTCAAAATGTCCTCTAAATGACTCATGGATTGGTATTTTCTAAATGCAGCAGTTGTAAGGAATTTCTCAGTTTTTCTAGCAAGACTGTATCTTCATGGCCATAATGGAGAGGAAATTGCAACTTGATTTATGTGAACGAGAAGTATGTAATTCTCCGGTTGTTAGCACATGGCATGAAAATGCAATTCTGTTATTTTTCTATTTGAAGGGTAGATGCCACCAGTTTTAACCCTCTTATATATACAGATGACAATAAACAGGTAAAGAGTCGATAATGTCTTATTTTTTTGTGGAGTGAAGTATTTTTCAGGTAACAATACACTATAAATGAAAATAGGCCATAGGCATTAGTTTTGAGGTTTTCCCATAAACATACACATATTTAGATTTGTAGAAAATTAAAAGTTAAATATTTTTGCAAAAATAAATAATTAAATTTTTTTCAGATTTTCTCTAATCATCTTAGTGGTGAGAGTCTTTTATCTTGATCAGTTTCCAAATAACATGACCATGAATGCAGGAACTTTCTATGGCCTAGGACTTATCAGAAACCCAGCCAATATGTCCATATTGTGAACAGGTTATCAGGCAGGGACACTACATGTAGGAGAAGATAAGCTGGACACAATATGGAAATCATAATTTTAAAAAATGTATTTGCATGCCAAAATTTAAGTCACAAACTGAAGTGTGACAAGCTGCAAAAAACATACAAAAATTGATGCAGAATTGATGCATGTGGACCTATATGTTTACATCATATACAGTCATATGAAAAAGTTTGGGCACCCCTATTAATCTTAATCATTTTTAGTTCTAAATATTTGGGTGTTTGCAACAGCCATTTCAATTTGATATATCTAATAACTGATGGACACAGTAATATTTCAGGATTGAAATGAGGTTTATTGTACTGACAGAAAATGTGCAATATGCATTAAACCAAAATTTGACCGGTGCAAAAGTATGGGCACCTCAACAGAAAAGTGACATTAATATTTAGTAGATCCTCCTTTTGCAAAAATAACAGCCTCTAGTCGCTTCCTGTAGCTTTTAATCAGTTCCTGGATCGTGGATGAAGGTATTTTTGACCATTCCTCTTTACAAAACAATTCCAGTTCAGTTAAGTTTGATGGTCGCCGAGCATGGACAGCCCGCTTCAAATTATCCCACAGATGTTCAATGATATTCAGGTCTGGGGACTGGGATGGCCATTCCAGAACATTGTAATTGTTCCTCTGCATGAATGCCTGAGTAGATTTGGAGCTGTGTTTTGGATCATTGTCTTGCTGAAATATCCATCCCCGGCGTAACTTCAAATTCGTCACTGATTCTTGTACATTATTCTCAAGAATCTGCTGATACTGAGTTGAATCCATGCGACCCTCAACTTTAACAAGATTCCCGGTGCCGGCATTGGCCACACAGCCCCAAAGCATGATGGAACCTCCACCAAATTTTACAGTGGGTAGCAAGTGTTTTTCTTGGAATGCTGTGTTTTTTTGACGCCATGCATAACGCCTTTTTGTATGACCAAACAACTCAATCTTTGTTTCATCAGTCCACAGGACTTTCTTCCAAAATGAAGCTGGCTTGTCCAAATGTGCTTTTGCATACCTCAGGCAACTCTGTTTGTGGCGTGCTTTCAGAAACGGCTTCTTTCGCATCACTCTCCCATACAGCTTCTCCTTGTGCAAAGTGTGCTGTATTGTTGACCGATGCACAGTGACACCATCTGCAGCAAGATGATGCTGCAGCTCTTTGGAGGTGGTCTGTGGATTGTCCTTGACTGTTCTCACCATTCTTCTTCTCTGCCTTTCTGATATTTTTCTTGGCCTGCCACTTCTGGGCTTAACAAGAACTTTCCCTGTGGTCTTCCATTTCCTTACTATGTTCCTCACAGTGGAAACTGACAGGTTAAATCTCTGAGACAACTTTTTGTATCCTTCCCCTGAACAACTATGTTGAACAATCTTTGTTTTCAGATCATTTGAGAGTTGTTTTGAGGAGCCCATGATGCCACTCTTCAGAGGAGATTCAAATAGGAGAACAACTTGCAATTGGCCACCTTAAATACCTTTTCTCATGATTGGATACACCTGGCTATGAAGTTCAAAGCTCAGTGAGGTTACAAAACCAATTTTGTGCTTCAGTAAGTCAGTAAAAAGTAGTTAGGAGTATTCAAATCAATAAAATGATAAGGGTACCCAAATTTTTGCATCGGTCAAATTTTGGTTTAATGCATATTGCACATTTTCTGTTAGTACTGTACAATAAACCTCATTTCAATCCTGAAATATTACTGTGTCCATCAGTTATTAGATATAACAAATTGAAATGGCTGTTGCAAACACCCAAATATTTAGAACTAAAAATGATTAAGATTAATAGGGGTGCCCAAACTTTTTCATATGACTGTAGATAAAAGTGGTGCAAATGCCAGGGGTGTAACTTGAAACTCCTGGGCCCCAATGAAATATCTGTAATGGGGCCCCCACTTACTATGTGCTATTTATAATGCTGTTGTCTTCTAATATTGTAGTCTCCGGGGTCCGGTAGCAGTTGTTGGCTCTGCAATCCCCTATAGCTAAGCCACTAACAACTGCTATATAAATTGAAGTGTCTTGCAAAATGCGTTAGAACTTCTGTCTTACCAAATAGTAGAATTTCAGTTTCCTACTGCCTGTAAGTTGGTGAGTGGCTCACACATTGGTCATGGAGCAACCCATTGGAGGAGGCAATGAGGTTGAGAGTAGTAGCTGACATGGTGGCAAGATTCTCAACCAAATTCTCTAGATCTCCTCCTAGGCTGGTGCAGTGCAGAGGGGACATGCAGGGTACAGAAATATTTTTTTTCCCTCATGGCACACCCAAATGGTTAGAAGCTTGCATGGACCTGTTGGCGGTTGGTGTGCCCATGATGGTCATGCAGAAAGACAGGGTTTTTGCAGAACTAGAGGTAAGATTAAATTGTAATCTTATGCAGGCAACAATGCAAATTTTGTTTCTGACAGGCAAGCACAAACATACAAATATTTGTAGCACTCCCAGTGGGACACTACAGTCAGACTTCCATTGACTCTATTGTATGAACACAATAGTGTCAAAGCTTTGATATGGCCTTTTGAGCATATTGCTGCCTTTCCAGTGGTGCAATTCTCTACATTCATGTAATGGAAATTTTTGGGAGAAAACACTTTAGTCCAGATCTGTAGGTGTGATATTTATGGTGCCACTTAAGGCTAATGACTTTCCATAGATGCAGTATATTGACAGTAATGGACTTCACAGACAGGAGAGGAGTATCATTTCATTATACCAAATTGGAAAAGTAATGGCAGAAACACATTATGGCATTTAGTGCAAACATGGTATTGTATATTGATGTTGTTCACAAAGAAAATCATTATTCTGCTTTGAGATGCAAAGAACTGTGATTTCAAAAAGCGCTCCATAATAGGTATTCCGCCAACAGGCCTGCAGAAAATATTGCGCTGGTAAAGTACAGGCATATTCTTGTTTGAATATATAACATCATAAAAAATCATTTCCATTTTTCTTTTGTTAGTTTATTTATGCTTCACTCTTAGGAAAATAGTATGTTTCATATGAAAAATATTCCCCTGAGTGAGGAATACTGGGATTCATTATGGAGTGTTGTTATACCGTCTTTATTATGTGACGTGTATATGTTTTATAGAGACCTCTACAATTAATTTATTGCAATTATATAATATTGTACTTTAGGATAATATTAATCTCAATAAAAAGATAACTTAAAAAAATAATAATTCCCTTTTTGGAAATGTGCACTATTTACTGTTTTGAAGCATTATATTAGGGCCATAGGGTCTGTGATGAATTGTGTATATTATGTATCTAGTTATATTTCAACTTTTGTAATTTGCTGTGTAATTTGTATGGTAATTACAATCCACAAGCCAAGATACAGATGAACAACTAAGGCCCAGGATGTGAATTCAGTGCAGATGGCCACTATTTAGCAAGTCTTTGTGTGTGGATTGCAGCAGACATCCCAACTCCGGGTCACTCCGGCCAAGCTAACTCTGAATTTCAAACAAAGAAAAATTATAACATCACAGTCACAGGTGGGAGGTATCAGGAAGTAGGATGGGGTGAGGGGTCCATAAAAAGCAATGAAGTTCATGAGCCTAGGGTCAAATATTTTGGAGTCACAGCCTAACATGTCATATCTGTCCTATTCTTTTGCGGCGTTTGCATGTATATGTCTTTTCTATTACATCTTTTTTGTTAAGCACTGTACTTTTTGTGTATATTAAATTTAAAATTTAATAAGGTTGTTCTTAGGCTCTAAATGTCCCCACAACAGTGAAGAGAGTAAATATCACTTAGGCTTGTTACACTTTTGGTTGCTATTGTTGGAATGGTTTGGAGATATTGGTGTCTCGCCTACCATACAGTGGTGGGTGGTGGCAGCTATTTGTGTGAATGTGTGATTGTAGAAGGTTGTTTCATTCCTGTGTAGACTAGTGTGATAGGTGAGTTGGAAGGGAGTGCGGAAGTGGAGTTCCCCTTTTTACAGTCGTATCCAGGGTCAAATGTACGTGTGTGTGGTGGTTAAGTTGTACGGATACCCGACAGAAGTATATATATATATATATATATATATATTGTCTGAGAGTCAATTTGTGATAGGGTCATTGAAGGGTGTGCCATTGAGACATCCCCTTCATGTTGCAGATCTTGTATAAAGGTTGGCCTTCCCCATACATGATGTCAAACTACACACAATGGGGTAAACTATATAGTGGGTAGAGGTTACAGTAGCAAGTAGTGCCCTGGTACCCGGTTGGGTCCAAAGGCCAAACTTCCATCCAATTGGAGACTAATAGATTAAATGAAATGAGGGTTGGAGGCCATACTCCAGATTTTGCATTTGAGCTTTGCATTATATGTTGGGTGTTGGAGCCCAATTTGCCAGATTTGCCTATAGACGAACAGTATCTGTAATCACCACCCAATGCTAGCCCTTTAGCTGTGAATTATATTTTCAACCTCTTGATAAATCTCCCCCAACATTTTTTAACCTTTTAAAATTATTATCAGGGTAGGATTAATATATCAAGTTTTATGAAGTCCCACACTTCATAAAAGTGCTCGGCCCCTAAGGGAATAAAATGATACATAATTCTACATAATGATACTAATCTCTGAACTACATATAATGAATTCAAATAATGAAAAAAAAGAAATTAAAACATCTGCTGTAAATGATGTAAATTGCTCTCATTCATCTTTGCAGTGTTGTTAGCACAGAGGCTCCGCTGAACGGTAATTTACAAACCATTTTACAGATTCTCAGTGGGATCTCCATGACATTGATTTCTTCTTTATATTATACCCATTCCACTGTGACTCCTTACTTATTGTTCTACTAGAATATCTTGTTCTTTTCAACATTGACATATTATTGTAGGCTATAGCAGTATTGCCTCATTCACACGACCGAGCCGAGATTCGGCCGTATATTTAATGGATCAGTGCAGCAGCCGTACAGGCCACTTCATAAATCAACCTCCACCGTACTGTGCGCCTGCACTGAAATCTACGCTAGCTCATATGTTTTAGCCTTTGTCCATTTATGGGTTAATTTTATCTATGCTTTATACATTGAACAATGCTGTCACACTTTGCAAATTCATCCATAAAGTGTTCACAAATGGAATAGACCAACACAAGTCCAACACAAGAGAAAATACCACTTAGGCCAGGTTTATAGTTTTGCTCCATTTTATACTGCCATACAATGCCTACTTCGTTCTCCAATACAGTGCTCAATTATAAATCAGTTAATTGCCATTTAGTGTCATCCTGCCAGAGCTCATTGGATGCCACTATCCAAAGTACAACTAGTATGACTAATAAGGAGCTGTTTACATGGAGGAATTTGGAGAGTATTTTGTGGCAGTCTTCCGACTCAGATTCCTCTCCAAATGATGGCTTTGGTTCTCAAATACAAAGGGACTTATAAGCAAGAGACTCATGTTGTAAGTTCTGCCGCTGAATTGTCTGCGGAATCTGTGGCAAGATCAAGCAAGATGTATTTCTGTTGCTGCCTCGCATGGAAAACAATGGAGAAACAATTTGGAGCTGATTTAGAGACAGAATCCACTTCAAGATTAACTCTAAAATCCGTTTTGTGAATAGTCCCTTAGTACATGTCAATTAATGCCGCCAATCACAATACAGTTAATGCTGCCACCCACAGTACCATCAGTCTCTCCATCTACTCTCAGTACACATCATGCCACTCACCACCCTCATAGCACAACACAATTCAATTTTTGTCATGGATTTACCACTGTTGTGCAAAGATAGCATGAAAATAAAGGCAGCAAAATTTGTGAATAAGGCCTAACAGTAATTTTTAATAATGCTTCATACACACGACTATGTTTTCAATGGTTAGCACACTGACCCATTATTTTCTTATGTTCCCATGCATCATCCCACTGGACACTGCTTAAATAGTTTATTTTATTTTATTGTCTTTTGTGCAACTGTGGTTGTATATATTGTTTTGTTATGTTTTTATATGTGTTTTACCCCTGCATTGTATGTGTTTTGCAACTTCCCTTGGGTTATGTTCCCCATGGTTCCTTTCCACTGTGTCTGGCTACTCCTCTGTATTAGAGGACTTGGAACAGTCCTGGTCAATCACTGGTCACTGGGTTAGGGGTGGAGACTGAAAGTCTCCAGGGGACCATTAATCAGTTTGTAATGTGCCATCAGCCAAGACAGACCTACTGTGTGTCCTCTGCAGCCCCTGAGGGAGAGGAAGTTATCTACAGCTATACAACAACCATATACAGCCCTGAGACAAGGAAGAATTGCTGTCAGCTTCATAGAGGAAAAAACGCCTACTGTTGGAGGAAGTTGTGGTTCACAGAACCCACCAGCCAGGAACCAGTCATATCCAGGTAGCTGGGCCCCTGGGACTTCCTAGAACTCAGTCCTCATAGCCATACTGGGAGAGTCAGAGAATTGTTTGTTGATTTGGAATGGAGAAAGGCACTTTATACCACCATCTTATTTTGGGAATCCCTCATCCCAAGTCCGGGAATAACCAATATAGTGGAAATTACAACCCCCATCAGGAAGCTGCATGAGTTGTCTGTTGCAAGTTCTCACAGTAAAGTTTCATCTTGGTTCAACTGCACCACTGCCTCCTGAGTCATTCCTGCGCTTACCATTAGGGCCCTTCCGAACACCACCACATGGCTCAGGGACTGAGAGAACCCCTCTCCAACTGACAGCACCCAGGGGAACAACTACCACCACCATCAGGTACACCGCAGGCCATCCTTGTCAGTGTCTGGCCTGGGAGGTGGGCTGGAGGAGTTTGGCCTACCTGGGACATCACCACCACTACTACTATTCCCATCCTTCGGTTCCCTTCATTGGGATGGGACACCTATACACACGCCTGTGTGCCGCAACCCAGATAGAGAAGACCGGAGGATGGGAGTTGCAGTGGCGGATGATGTGCCACCTGCTAGGCCAAGCGCACTTAACCAAACACTCCAGCCCTGCTCCTGGATCGAACACCGTCGAGGGGGGTCCTGCATAATTACCGGATGGTGGTGGTAGTAGTTTCCCCCAGGGCGCTTCCAGTTGGAGAGGGAACCTCTCCTCTCTGAGCCAGTGTGATGGTGGATGGAAGGACCCTGATAGTACAGCATGCACTACTCAGGAGACCAGAGATGCAGTTGAACAGGAGCAGTTTATTCAGCAACTGGGACAGAAATAAACGGCAGCTTCCCAATGGGGGTAGTAGTAGTACAGTGTCCAATCCCCCAGCCTTGGTAATAGGAGGGTGCCCAGGGATGTTGCAGGCTTGATGGCAAAGTTCTCCAACTACTTCTCTTCTCGTGCCTCTCCAAGCTATGGATACTGGGGATGGTGTTACAGGGAGTCCTGACAGGGATCTGGTTACCTGTAGACTAGGCCCGAACATGTTCCTTCTGTCAGGGTCTTCTCCTGCTCCTCCTGGCACGGCACACGAATTGTCCAATAAACCAGACAGCGGTACTCCCTTTCTCAGGGCTGTCTCTAGTTGAGCCTGGGAGAGATAATAATCCTCCTAGAGGCTGTATAGGCGGCCATTGAGCTCCAGTGCTGGTGTTCTCCCTGCACAGTCTAGCATTAACTGCACAGGATGACTTCTCTCTCTAGACTGAGGGCTTAACCATGGCCGTGGAAACTAAGGTCTCCTACAACCCTGCCCAGTGGCCTGTGATTGGCCAGGGCTGAACCAAGGCTTAGGTTTGAACACTGAGGGTGAAACAACAAGGGAAAGCTGCATAATAATGACATGTAACATAGAACATAGAAGACGGGACATACCAACATAACCCAGAGGCACAATAGACAAACACTTAAAGCAGTAGCACTCTGGGATGCTGCACGTGTATTATCACGGGTCCGTGTAGGGGGCCTTGAGCCTGGGGACAAAATTCAGAGCAGATCTTATTCCTGTTAGTTTTGTAGCCCGGTCTCATTAATGACCTGAATAGGACATGTTTGTGTGCATGTAGTCTAAGACATATCCAAAAGTGCAGATATGTTCACACCCAAACACATTCACGCCTAAATACATACATATATACAGTACAGACCAAAAGTTTGGACACACCTTCTCATTCCAAGAGTTTTCTGTATTTTCATGACTATAAAAATTGTAGATTCACACTGAAGGCATCAAAACTATGAATTAACACATGTGGAATTATATACTTAACAAAAAAGTGTGAAACAACTGAAAATATGTCTTATATTCTAGGTTCTTCAAAGTAGCCACCTTTTGCTTGGATTACTGCTTTGCACATTCTTGGCATTCTCTTGATGAGCTTCAAGAGGTAGTCACCTGAAATGGTTTTCACTTCACAGGTGTGCCCTGTCAGGTTTAATAAGTGGGATTTCTTGCCTTATAAATGGGGTTGGGACCATCAGTTGTGTTGTTCAGAAGTCAGGTGGATACACAGCTGATAGTCCTACTGAATGGAGTGTTAGAATTTGTATTATGGCAAGAAAAAAACAGCTAAGTAAAGAAAAACGAGTGGCCATCATTACTTTAAGAAATGAAGGTCAGTCAGTCCGAAAAATTGGGAAAACTTTGAAAGTGTCCCCAAGTGCAGTGGCCCAAACCATCAAGCGCTACAAAGAAACTGGCTCACATGAGGACCGCTCCAGGAAAGGAAGACCAAGAGTCACCTCTGCTGCGGAGGATAAGTTCATCCGAGTTACCAGCCTCAGAAATCGCAGGTTAACAGCAGCTCAGATTAGAGACCAGGTCAGTGCCTCACAGAGTTCTAGCAGCAGACACATCTCTACAACAACTGTTAAGAGGAGACTGTGTACAGCAGGCCTTCATGGTAAAATAGCTGCTAGGAAACCACTGCTAAGGACATGCAACTTTGGGCTAAAGAACACAAGGAATGGACACTAGACCTGTGGAAGTCTGTGCTTTGGTCTGATGAGTCCAAATTTGAGATCTTTGGTTCCAACCACCGTGTCTTTGTGCGCCGCAGAAAAGGTGAACGAATGGACTCTACATGCCTGGTTCCCACCGTGAAGCATGGAGGAGGAGGTGTGATGGTGTGGGGGTGCTTTGCTGGTGACACTGTTGGGGATTTATTCAAAATTGAAGGAATACTGAACCAGCATGGTTACCACAGCATCTTGCAGCGGCATGCTATTCCATTCGGTTTGCGTTTAGTTGGACCATCATTTATTTTTCAACAGGACAATGACCCCAAACACACCTCTAGACTGTGTAAGGGCTATTTGACCAAGAAGGAGAGTAATGGGGTGCTACGCCAGATGACCTGGCCTCCACAGTCACCAGACCAGACCAACCCAATCGAGATGGTTTGGGGTGAGCTGGACCACAGAGTGAAGGCAAAAGGGCCAACAAGTGCTAAGCATCTCTGGGAACTCCTTCAAGACTGTTGGAAGACCATTTCAGGTGACTATCTCTTGAAGCTCATCAAGAGAATGCCAAGAGTGTGCAAAGCAGTAATCAAAGCAAAAGGTGGCTACTTTGAAGAACCTAGAATATAAGACATATTTTCAGTTGTTTCACACTTTTTTGTTAAGTATATAATTCCACATGTGTTAATTCATAGTTTTGATGCCTACAGTGTGAATCTACAATTTTTATAGTCATGAAAATACAGAAAACACTTGGAATGAGAAGGTGTGTCCAAACTTTTGGTCTGTACTGTATATATATATATATATATATATATATACACACACTCACAAACTTATACAGACACATATGCACAAAGGTGTACTTAGGCCAGGACCATATGTGGTGGGTTTAATGCAGATTTGCAATGCAGATTCAACACTGCAAATACTATATACTGTATACAGTATAGTTATATAACACGGATAAGATATACATCCATTAAGTTCAACCAAGGGATGTGAATGGTTATGGACGAAGGGTAAGAGTAAGTAGAACAAGAATTCTATATATTAAGGCCTGCTGATGTGGGGCCAAGTTTGCAAGAGGAAAGCACTCAGATGACACTCGGAGTGCATTCTGTAATGCACTCAGCTCTATGGGGGCTTCTGATCCATCCTGTTCTAATGAGACGGATGATTATAGAGCAGGTCCTAAGTGCATTCCACTGCAAACTCAACTCAACTCAACTCATTAGAAGCACATTGTGTGTATGGGGCCTACCAATATTTTTCAAACAATAAAAGATGCACTTTTTAGCATGGAAAACCTATATCTTATAGTCCAAAGTCAGGGAGGTCCAACCCGCTTTGCCACTTACTTAATGATTGGGAGAAACAATAATGCAGTGCTTTTCCTGATCAGTGAGAGAGCAATGCGGCTGCACAGCTCTCCTTCTCTCTGCCTCACATCTATATGTTAGATCAGTTCAAGGCAGGAGAGAGGAAGTTACCATCTTCACCGGGATCCTCAACTCACAGACCGTGGCCAAAATTTAGCTCAGTTTGTAGCTTTTATCTCTGGTCTTCTGGGGGCTCATAAACTATCATTAATGCTGAATTCTTATCACGAAGACAAAAATGGAAGAAATATTTAATAAAGACCTATTGGAAAAATGTTTTTAGACTAAAATGAGTGTAATGCAAAAAGTAAAAACTGTCTCCCAAAGGTGTCCATAGCCTTTAAGATAGAGTCATACTGTTAGTGAAAATCTCTCATGTGGGTAACACTGCATTGCAGATTGCTAGCTGCTGTCAGACTAGATTAGGATAACGTCACTGCTATCTCAGCTTTGTCTATGACCCTGGAAACCATAGGCCAGTTACCTTGCAGCTATTCTTCAGGAGGTAAATTGTTGGAAGTTCATGCTATTATTTGAGATGTTGTTAGGGTTCGGTGTCAAGATCGGAATAATCAAAAGCAGGCAGCAGGGCGTCCAAAGATTATATCTATTCTTCACCGGCTACAAAATAGAGGTGTGTGGCAGAGTTTCCAGATGTGAGCTAGGTAATTGTTTTCCTAGTAAAACAGCCAAAAAACTGCAGGAAATTATAGCGGACTATTGTTAGAGCCTCGGTTTGTTACCATTGATCACTAACTCACGGCAGGATAAAGGGGCTATCCAGTTCATTCTTATGACTGTCCTTAGGATAACTTATCAATAGGGATGAGCGAACAGGTTCATACACGTAACAAGACAAGTTCTTTATGAATTTTCAAAAAATTTCAGGTTCGGATGAATCCAAAATTTTTGGGGTTCGCGTCCAGGATCCATTTTTATACTCTGGGGTCACTGCAGACAAATTATGGCTTTTTTCACAGCACTATTCCTTTCTGTAGACTGCGTATGGTTTTGCAACTAATTCCCAGTGATCTTATTGGCACAGGTGATGGATAATAGTAGTGCCGCTTCTGGCATTCTCCTGCATTAAAAATTTTCCTTTCTACTAATAAGATCTGAAAACCTAAAAGGGCTTACCCCATCCCAAAAACTGATGTTATATTTCCTGGTTATGCCATCGCATTCTGATTGGTGTTGGGCTTACAAGAGTCTAATCATTCTTGTAAAGACAGTACTGCTACATCAGCTCTGCAAAGTGGGATAAAAATTTTCTAGGTATTTATAATACTATATGTACAGTAATTCGAACATCTTCTATGCCGGGAACATGCTCAGATGTTTTCTTCTTCATGCTTCATTACATTTCAGTTATTGGAGTAGTGTGATTGAAATACCTACATAAGTATATATACAGTGGGGAAAAATAGTATTTAGTCAGCCACCAATTGTGAAAGTTCTCCCACTTAAAAAGTTGAGAGAGACCTGTAATTGTCATCATAGGTAGACCTCAACTATGAGAGACAAAATGAGAAAACAAATCCAGAAAATCACATTGTCTGATTTTTAAAGAATTAATTTGCAAATTATGGTGGAAAATAAGTATTTGGTCAATAAAAGTTCATCTCAATACTTTGTTATATATCCTTTGTTGGCAATGACAGAGGTCAAACGTTTTCTGTAAGTTTTCACAAGGTTGGCACACACTGTTGCTGGTATGTTGGCCCATTCCTCCATGCAGATCTCCTCTAGAGCAGTGATGTTTTGGGGCTGTCGCTGGGCAACACGGACTTTCAATTCCCTCCAAAGCTTTTCTATGGGGTTGAGATCTGGAGACTGGCTAGGCCGCTCCAGGACCTTGAAATGCTTCTTACGAAGCCACTCCTTCGTTGCCCTGGCGGTGTGCTTGGGATCATTGTCATGCTGAAAGACCCAGCCACGTTTCATCTCCAATGCCCTTGCTGATGGAAGGAAGTTTGCACTCAAAATCTCACAATACATGGCCCCATTCATTCTTTCATGTACACGGATCAGTCGTCCTGGTCCCTTTGCAGAGAAACAGCCCCAAAGCATGATGTTGCCACCCCTATGCTTCACAGTAGGTATGGTGTTCTTTGGATGCAACTCAGCATTCACTCTCCTCCAAACACGATGAGTTGTGTTTCTACCAAACAGTTCTACTTTGGTTTCATCTGACCATATGACATTCTCCCAATACTCTTCTGGAAAATCCAAATGCTCTCTAGCAAACTTCAGACGGGCCCGGATATGTACTGGCTTAAGCAGGGGGACACATCTGGCACTGCAGGATCTGAGTCGCTGGCGGCGTAGTGTGTTACTGACGGTAGCCTTTGTTACGTTAGTCCTAGCTTTCTACAGGTCATTCACCAGGTCCCCCCATGTGGTTCTGGGATTTTTGCTCACCGTTCTTGTGATCATTTTGACCCCACAGGGTGAGATCTTGTGTGGAGCCCCTGATCGAGGGAGATTATCAGTGGTCTTGTATGTCTTCCATTTTCTAATTATTGCTCCCACAGTTTTGTGGAGTATGGCTGTTTGAGGTTGTGGACAGGTGTCTTTTATATTGATAATGTCAAACAGGAGCCATTACTACAGGTAATGAGTGGGGGACAGAGGAGCCTCTTAAAGAAGAAGTTACAGGTCTGTGAGAGCCAGAAATCTTGCTTGTTTGTAGGTGACCAAATACTTCTTTTCCACCATAATTTGCAAATAAATTCTTAAAAAATCAGACAATGTGATTTTCTAGATATGTTTTCTTATTTTGTCTCTCATAGTTGAGGTCTACCTATGATGACAATTACAGGCCTCTCTCATCTTTTTAAGTGGGAGAACTTGCACAATTGGTGGCTGACTAAATACTTTTTTTCACCACTCTATATATGCCTTTCTTACTTTTCAAGTGAATTGACAAAGTCATCTTAATACTGTATATGTATTGTATATACTAACATAGTTGATAACATTGGGCAAAGACAAGTCCAACCTATAAACCTAGCCTTTTGATCAAGAGGACGGCAAATTTCTCTAAATCAGGGAAAAAAATCCTGTCCATTTCTCAATGTAGCAATTAGATAAATCCCTGGATCAACATCCCATTCCAAAATACTTGTTCTTATAACCTGTGATTAGAGATGGGCAAGTCAGTTTGTATTGACCCGGGTTCCACCCAAATACTCCAAGTTGTTTTTTTTTTTATGAAACCGAACAATTGGAGAGTCGTCTCAGACTAACTAAAATGGCCATTGCATTTTACTCTGAGGTCTCTTCAGACCTCAGAGTATAATAGATGGATGTCCAGGGGAGGTGAAAAAAAAATTATAAAACATTCATACTTACCTTCCATTACCTCTTTTGGGCCTCCTTGCACGTCCGGGGCTCTCCTGGTGGTGACAAACACTCTTCTGTGACAAACATAGGCAGATTTATGTCAAAGTAAAAAGTGATATTATTATACTTTGGGGTCTCTTCAGATCCCAGAGTATAATAAGTGGAGGCCCAGGGGAGGTGTAAAAAATAAAAAACATTCATACTCACCTTTCATTACCTCTTTTGGGCCTGCTCACGGCATCTGGCGTTCTCCTGGGTGGCTCATGGATATCACCAGGAGAGCGCCAGATACTGTGAGCAGGCCCAAAAGAGGTAACAGAAGGTGAGTATGAATGTTTTTTTTTATTTTTTTACACCTTCCCTGGGGTTTCGCCTATTATACTCTGGGGTCTGAAGAGACCCCAGACTATAATAATATCACTTTTCACTTTGACATAACTTTGTCTATGTTTGTCTTAAAGAACTAGACATTGGATAGATAGGTACCGCGGAGCCTTAGGAGTGTTCTACATTATGCTTTAAGACAATTTAAAGTGTGGTTTGTACCAAAACTAACCAGGGACCTGAGCCACCGAACACAAAACAAAACTTAAGAGGTTCGCCCATCTTTACTTGTGATATTTTTACTTGCAAGAAAGGCATCCAGGTCCCTCTTGAACTTGTACAAGGTATCTGTCATCACCATATCCTGTGGTAGTGACAATAATGAAACCTCTTTTTCCTTTAGATGTACAGCATGCTCCCTAGTCATGGCTACAAGAAGAGCATTAGATCTCTGTACTGTCCATACATATATTGTACATTAGATCACCCCTAAGCTGACTTTTTTCCAAACTAAAAAACACCAATTTGTTCCTCCCATTCCTCTGATTACTGTATTCGCCCTTCTCTGCACCCGCTCCAGTTCAGCTCCGATATACAGGTGCCCAAAATCGTGTACATTATTCAATATGTGATCTGACTAGTGATTTCTATAAAGGAAATACTGTGATTGGTCAGATGGTTAAATTGTCTTAGTTATTCAAATAAAATAAAATAAAAATTAAAATAAATTTAAAAATAATCAGTTCATCAGTTTCATCTTGTAACCTTAGAAATTGACTGAGAATTCTGATATTAAGTATCAAAAACTTTGATCATCAACTGACGGTCAACTAAAATTGCTCATGGATATCATAAAGCAACGAAGAGTGGAATTCCCACAATTGTAGGGTGTAGCTATGGTAGAGCTGGCCGAGTGTGTGCCCCAGGTGCTACTGCCACTTCCTTCAGTCTCTACAAGATAGCCCTTGGATATCTTTGTTAGTCTCATAAACTTTGAATGGAATGGCAGGGCACACGTGAGACTGTTGCTTCACACAAACCAGGGACACAGGTCCCTATTTTCTTGATCTATGGGGATGCCAGTGGTGGGACCGCCATTATTCAGACACTTATCACCTCACCTGTGATTGTAGGACAACCCTTTAACATACATGACTGTGGTAGAGCAGTTATTGGCTGTGAGCCTGTGACCCAGTCTCTTCTGATACACCCTCTCAGTAATGTTATGTATCACCCCAAGTAATACACCCAGTTACATGCTGACAAGCTGTGTAAGGATAACAACACAAGGTCAAAGTGCATTTATAGTGTGAAATATAGCCCTGCAAGGCTGGGATTTAACTTAATAACAAGCAGCATTGGACCTGACATGTATGGAATACAGATTTCTGCAAGCTTTACTTCTCTAGGACTGAAATGAAACTGTATAATGGAATTCTAGTATAGGAAATTGTATATAGTGTGTCTATAGTACTCCACATCTCTTTATATAATAGGAAAAATTGGAAAAATACTGTGTCCAAATAACACTGCAAAATAGTTGCCTAAGCAACACTGCACAATCCATAAAGTAGGTCATGAAACTAAAGCCTGTGCTGCTTCCTTCCCAAATGATTGGGCACTAAGTGTGGCATAGGTTTGCAAGTGTTGAATGCTAAGCAGAGGTGTAAGTAGCAAAGACTGGGCCCAATAGCAAACTTTTGACTTGGGGCCACCCCCCTGGCATAGCTCCTCCTTTCCTGGCCCCACACAGTAAAACGCCCAATTTGCACACACTATAATGTCCCAAAGTGGCCTCCACACAGTATTTTGTCCCATAGCGCCACTCCACATAGTATTATGTCTCATAGTGGCCCCTCCACACAGTATTTTGTGCCATAATGGTGTGAACCGAGAGCAAGGCAGGTGGTTTGGACTCCGCAACCAGAAATGAACGCACACGCGGTAGTTCAAGAAAAGAATATATATTTACTATAAGTTAATAAAGGCTAGTTAAAGGTAAAATGACAGGGATAAAGACAAGCAAAATATACAATATAGCATGAACAATTTCAAGGCAAATTCTGCAATGGTTTCTACTTTTTACTCTGTCCACTTCTGCAGTATGGACACTGAATGAACAATATACTCAAATCTATACCTAACTGACCCTGACATCACATTTGGGTGCACCCCCTTTTCCCCAGTGGTCCAGGTGGACCGCTTACAGTCCGTAGAAGCGCGCGGTGGGGCCCAAAGTCGGTCCTTTCTTTTATAGTGAAGCGTCCTCTCCTCACGGTTATCAGGATCTTGGGAGAAATGAAGTCCTCTTTAACAGGGAAACCAACTGAATGCAATGTAATCCAACAGCAGATTCCACTCAGCACACTGACAGTCCTGCCGAATCCATACACTGAGCTGGGATGTAAGCCGGGATTTAGCAGGTGCTGTCCAGTACATCAACAGCACTGCGAGTCTCTATCTGTGGTATCCATATACACAGTCACAATGTCAGTCTCACTGATCAGCCACTGAGCACAGTTCCTTTCACGTGGACTCACTAGTCCTGTTGTCTCTTTACACTCTGTTTGTCTCTGGACCAAGATACAGCTTAGCTGTACAGAAAAATCTCCACACCAGTTCAATACAACATAGAGACCTGTCTTCTCTCTTGACAAGATGGCTGCTGCTCTCTGTCTCGTCACTTCCTGCTTCTCTGCTCACACTCTGTCTGCAGAACAGGCAGGCTGACATAAAAGGGGGGGGGGTCTCACTCCAGCATCATGTCACAATTACAATGGCTGCTGTCTTAAAGGAACAGAATCACAGAAATACATTCAACATTAACAATTTATACAGACAAATAAAGCTTAGGACAACATTGGCTGTCTCTTACAATGGCACTTCTGAACAGTATAATGTCCCATAGAGACCTCTCCACACAGTATAATGTCATATAGTGGCTCCTCCTCCCATATCAGCCCCTCCACACATTATAATGCCCCATTGCACTCCCTTCCACACAGTATAATGGCCCACAGTGGCCCCTCCATACAGTATTATGTTCCATAGTGGCCCCTCCACACAGTATCATGTCCCATTGTGGCCCCATTGATGTATGTTGCAAATATTGCAAAAATTTCGGGTTCAGCAGAACCCAACATTTTTGTGGTGCAGCACATACGAACTATTATTATACTCTGGGGTCTTTTCAGACCCCAGAGTATAATGATCCGAGTCCCAGGGGGAGGTGACAAACATAAAAATCAGTGGTACCCGCCTCTCCTGCGCTCTGCCGCACTCCCTGCTGTTTTCGGTCCTCTTCAATGATGTCACAGACGTGGGTTACACCATTGTCATAATGTGTCGCGACACCGGCCTGACTTACGTGATGTCTGTGACATCACCACAGAGGCTGAAGACAGCATGTAGTTGTGCCAAAGAGTGAGTGAGTAACAGTGGTTTTTATGTTCGCTCACCTCCCCTGGGCCTCCGATCATTATACTCGGGGGTCAACAATTTTCTGACTGATTTCCCCTATAACTGGGCCTGATATATTTAGCCCCAGTTATAGGAGGAATTCAGCTTCCTAACCTGAACTGAAGAGCTGATCTGGGTCCCCTAGCACCCAACTGCTTCCACAGTTGCTGATCCCTGGCAGATCATGTGACCACCTGTTTGGAGGGGAGCTTCATCATATTGTGTACACAGTGCTCATTGCTAAACCATCCCTGCCTTATCTAGAGGGTCTTCAGTAGTATCAGCTGGCTCCCTGGTTCCGCAGTATCGCAATTTCATGCAGCTGTTTAACACTGAAAGGGCATAGTCAACAGGCGGTCCAGAACCTGTTAAGAAAAAGAGTTCCAAAAAATATACTTATCCCTGTAAACTTATCCTTCAAGCCCCTCTTCTTTTCCACCTCAGCAAAACTCACCAGAGACCATGTCTCAGGGTGAAAAACCAAAAGAAGTGTCTAAAAGCAGCTGCATGAGGGATTGAGCACCTGTATCCTATTCTCAGATCATGGAGGGCTGCTATCTCTGCGGGAGGTCAGTGGGGGTCACTGGGCATGGAGACTATAGAATTATACTTGATGCACATGTCTTCTATGTGAACAGAGATTGGAATTACAGGACATTAACACGTCCGTGAACCATCTCTTTACTGGCTCAAAGTTCAGACTCACTGACCTCTACTGATAAGAGCCTGAAATCCCAGATGAGAAGCTGGTGTGAAGAAAGTAAAAATCATAAGTATGATTTATACATAGGGTTAAAAGGCAGGCCAGACAGCCCAATGTATGATCAAAAAGACAGGTAATGAGCCCTGTATGACCACATGAAGAATAATAGGACTTTCCCAAAGCTGCTTGTGACACAGCCATGGCAGGGAAGCCCTCTCTAGAACTTATGGGCGTTTCATACTTGGAAAACCCATTGAGAAATGGAGAGCCCATGCAATGACGTGAGGCCCGCCGCATCGATTAAATGTAAGATAAATGAATGCTGCAGTGAGAAAAAGAGGATATGGATTAAAAATAGATTAAAGAAAAAAAAAAAACATATTTTCTTCATGAATTGGAGGGCTGAATAGCATAACAAGCCTGGAAAAGCTTATACCTGTTGTGAGGAAATCCATTACCAAACCTTACCTGTCACAAGTGCTTTTTACCAATCTAGAAATCAACACTGGACAGAAGGATGTCTCTAAGGGGCTGTCCAGAAATGTTTATTTATGGACATAAATATCTGATCAATGGGAGGCCAACAGGTATTAAGGGCCATTTCAGATGCCCGTACTATTGGCTGCACAGAGCCAGAAACAGATAGCTCCATGTATAGTGGCCAGGAGCCATAACCACAACTCAGCTCCCATTGTCTTCTTGAACTGCAGGACTGGCTCAAACAACTATACAAGGATCAGAGCCATCTGTTTCTGGCTCCGTACAGACATTGGAAGTGGCCCTGAATATCTGATCCAGGTGGAGACCACCTATCGACCCCCACCAATCAGATATTTATGGCCTGTACTAAGGACAGGCCATAAATAAACATTCCTGACAATCACTTTAAGGTGGCAATATGTATTCAATAACTATGAGTCCTTCATATACAGTTTGTCTGAGCATGCATGTGTTCTTAATTGGGAGAGAGCAATATTCCGCTGGGGCAAAAGGTTAACTGACCTTGCTGAAATCAACAAGCTTGGCCACCCTTAATCTAATGATTATGGCCAACTTAAGCACTGGACCTCGCATGCTGCAGCTGTTTCCATGTCTGCAGACATGTTGGAGAGACAGAGCCTCCAACCTTAGGTACCTTTACCACTTTGCCAGGAGTGAGCAGGAGCCCAGTGAGAGAGGGAAGGCAGAGACACAGAAAAGACTGCAAGCAGCTAAATAGGAAGCTTTCTATTGCACCCCAAGTATTTAATTCACAAGTTCAACCATACAAGTCAGTACTTCTCTAAACTGCCCTGTATAACCCCACTGCAGCTTCTAGAAAATAATAGAGCATTTTCAGAGGTGTAACATGAAGCTACTGGGCACCAAAGCAAAAACTGTACCAGTCCCCCAACTATACAGTAATGTATCATTTATAGTATTGGCCTTCTCATATTAGGAAGAGAAACCTAAAGGGCCCCCAAAGGCTCCAGGGCTGGGGTGTGACTGCATCTTCTACACCCCCTCAAGTTACACCCCAGAGCATATTCTCCTCCTCTCCCTAAGCATTGTCTATGGGAGACATCATAGCAACTAGTCTCAACCCATCAGCTTGGGAAGAACTGAAAATTTGAAATGGATCCTGTAGAGGGGAAAACTGCAAAAAAAAAAAAATTGGAGACAACAGATGATATAATGGCCGGAGATAATGTGATGCCTCGTGTGCACACTCTGTACTACTGATGTATGCAAAGTTTGTTGAAAGGTTAGGCACACTGTAATGACAATGAAGGACTTTCTAATGAAGCTTTCTTCTATGTTGCCACAAAAAAAAAAATCACATTTTAAGATCCTGATCTATTAAAGGTTATTCTTTAAGTGGAGATGTGTGGGATGTAATGAGTCACTATTAATCAGCTTTGCTGAACAGTGGTGTTTGATGGAGCAGATATTGCAGCATTTTACCTACATTTCTAGCACTGAGTCATTAGAAGGCTCTAAGGAATAATGGCTCAACTGTGTAATGAAACGGATAGGTTTTATTACTCAGATAGGACGGCGTCTTACAATGGCTTGTGCATGGATAATAGTATTGGAACGAAATTTGGAAGTCATGCCAGTCTGTAAATCAGATTACAGGGGCCGCTAAATGGAAATCATTCTAATCACATAATTTGCAGCAAATTGGATATGATAGACTGGGAATGTGTCTCAGTCAGTATTGATCACACATCTGTGTTTCTATAGTCTATTGCTATAGTCTCTGTTCACATAATTGATCGACTGTTCATTTCTAGGGACCATAGACCACAAGCCTTTATTTAGTACAGAGCAAATACCAAATGTCATATGAGAGATATTCTTCTATTATATGAAACATAGAAGATTGACGGCTGACCAAGACCACATGGTCCATCGAGTCTGCCCTTATATTATTACCATTTTATCTTAGGATCAACGTCTTTATTCCAAGCATGTGTAAATTCACTTACTGTAGATTTCCAACAACGTATGAGGGAAGTTTGTTCCAAGCCTCAACTACTCTTTCAGTGAAATAATACATCCTGATATTGCTCCTGATCTTCTTCCCAGATAAGGGTGGGTTCACACCTGCGTTTGAGTCCGTCCACTGACAATCTGAGTGAAAATCTCAGGAAACAGGATAGGCATCGGATACCGACAGGTTAGCGACGCATTGGTTAAAAACCCATTCATTTGAATGGGTTTTTAAAGCAATGCATGGGTGTGCGCTTACACCCTCTGCGCTGCGAATCCTTTTTTTTCGTCGGACACGAAGTCCTGCATGTCCGACTTTGTTTCCGACGAAAAAAAAAGGATTTGCGGCGCAGAGGGTGTAAGCGCACACCCATGCATTGCTTTAAAAACCCATTCAAATGAATGGGTTTTTAACCAATGCGTCGCTAACCTGTCGGTATCCGATGTCAATCCTGTTTCCCTAGATTTTCACTCAGATTGGCAGCGGACGAACTCAAACGCAGGTGTGAACCCAGCATCAGACTGCAAATTCTCATATCTACAATTATCAAAAGCTCTTGGATGAAAATTTAGATCTAAAAACTGTAAGGTAGAAAATAGAAGATCTTCACTTCTAGGGGTTGTTCAGAATATTGGATTGTATGACCTATACTTAAGATAGGAAATAAATCTGGCCATAAGGTAGCCCCCACATGGATCAGCTGTACAGGGCCGCTTGTAGCGCCTGTACTACAAACAACATGGGGCTGGAAGTAGTTGGCTCTGGTCCCTGTATAGTGGCCAGGTGCTGGTACTGTATTTCAGGTCCCACTGAAACCACTATACAGGCACCAAATCTGGGCAAGCCCTATAAATTATGGCATATAAGAGCTGATCTTAGTATAAGTACAGCAGCTTAGTGCAGTAGTCTTGTGCTTTTTTCCTCTCATGTATATGAGTGCATGTAAGGTGTATGACATCTTCATATCTAGTCTTTCTCTATGCTTTGCTATCAACCTCATGATACCTAATTACAGCATCACATGGGCATCTAGAGGCAATACCATCTCTGCCTGTTAGGAAACATAAATAATCTAAGAGGTCATAGCAATACAGTTAGAGAGGTTAAAATATCATAATCTTTATGTGATGATCATCAACAATAACTGTGAAAGGAGTTTCTGTCCCATGGAAAGTCTTTGTGGTAACACATGGAGAAACATCATACATGAAGCTTCATACCTGAGATAGTGAGCTCTGTAAGATAACAGAAAAACACAGGGGGGAGAGAGGGCCAGAAAGTAATTCTCAGCATGAGATCATAGGACCCAACAGAAAACAAGCAATTCTTACCAGAGTGCTTCTTTAATGACATGTGAGATTTGGGGGACCTATTATAGATATACCACTGGTCAAGGAAAAATTCTAGGAATAATTGTAACATAATTCATATAATGTACTGTTGCATCATCCAAAACAAACTACAGCCAATAAATAAAGATAAACACATATATGACATATGCATCATGGAACCCAGCTAAAGAATAAACACTAACATCATTGTGACATCATCACTACAGAATACAGGCTAGAAAAAGAGAAACACTGTTGTGACATCATCAAAATAGACCACAGCCAAGGAATACAAACAAGTATTAATATGATATCATCAGAATAGAAAACATCAAAGAAATAAACACAAACACTATTGTGATGCCATGACAATAGAATACAGCCAAGGAATGAAGACAAGCACAACTGTGACACCATCACAACATAATGCAGACCAGAAGAAGAGAAACAAGTTATGACATCCTTACAACAGAACACAACCAAGAAATAAGAACAAACCCTGTTGTGACCTCACTGCGACAGAATAGAGACCAGATGAAGAAAAATACATCACCACAATGCAAAAAAAGTAAAAAAAAAAAACATTAATGCAACATCATCACTATAAAATACTACCGTAGGGGTTTACAATGATTCAAAGGGGTTGTCCAGGATTTTTTATGGAGTCAATGGGAGCTGCAGTAACAGCGCCCAACCACTATACAAGGAATGGTGCTATCTGCTTCTGGCTCCATGCACTGTATATTAAAGGGTGGTCCAGGATCTGTAGAGCTTATTCTAAGGATAGCCCATAAAAAAATCCTCGACAACCCATATAGATTCAAAACTATTGTAATCTAAGTGTGGTTCAGTTGAGAGGTCCAGGATGGCATGGTACAAGATGGTACTAGAGCCATCTGACACCTTACCCTACCTAGTAAGCAAATCCCTAATTTATTTGAGATTTTTCGATCTTGCTGCCCTTTTTTCTACATCACTCCCCATTGAAAGCTTCAGTAAATGTATCACCAAGATTTCATGACAGATATTTGTAAAGGCTGGAGGTCTTTTGGAAATATCTTTGTAATATGGTGCAAAATGTAGGCATTAAAGGCAACAATTAAAGTGTCTATGGCTTTATTCTCCATACTAGGGATTCCTTGTAGGCACATATAACCCAGCCATATGCATGAGGTCTAAGAACCCAAGATCTTAGGCCACTTTGGATGTTTGTGTTCACTGTTCACTAAAGATTCTGCATCAACGTCAATAAAGGGTCAAAATGGATCTTGCATCTGTCGAAATGTGAAAACAGATCCCAAAATACTTATTAAAAAAATGCTTTAGGAAAATAAGATGCAAATATTTGATGTTGATCTCACTTCAGCAATATGTGTTGTAGTATTGTTTCACCTCTAGCCTTCGAAAGAGTGTCTAGAGGACTGTTCTGTCAGACATAGGAATAGTTAGTGGGGGATCCCAGCACTTTTTCCTATTATTTGCACTGTGAGAGATGGAGCATTTCTTGATACTATCAGACTGCCTATGTGTTTCAGTTGTTCTTGCTGAAAATAATCAATTCCCTAAGCCTTCGAAGGAAAATCTCACGTCTAATATTTGCTGTGAAATCAACTGTGTGCAATGGATAGGATTTAGGCGTAAGAAACCGTACAAGGAGGAATCTGGGAAATAAATTGAAATGACCACAATCTTACTGACATGACCATGACTGGTTAGCCATGGACATACTAGTATGGACACATTTACATTATGTTCTCGGATATAAAACCATCCGCATTACCTAACAGGCATGTGGACTTCAGTTACCATTGGATGACAAAAGTTTAATGGTCAGCACCTAGGAGGCATAAAGTTATCACAACTACCTGCTGTTAGATATTAGACTGGAAATGGAAAATCACAGCCATCCTTTTTCTTTGGGTGTTGGCTGATAATGGAAGAAATGGAATAGACTCCTATAACAGTGCTCAACTGTGCAGAAATAAAGAAGATGAGATTTTCACTGTCGGCTGGTTAATTTTCGGTTCTCTGGTAAAGGAAAGTTATTAGCTCTTTAATACATGACACATCTATTTCTACAATAATTTCTTTATTTTATGTTAGACCTCATGCAGGAGGTTGTACAGACAAATTCCCCTGCGACACCCTAGGGACTATGTCTGTCGCTGTGGTGCTCCATCAGGGGTCTTATGTTTTGTATTAAACTTTATTTTTAATAAAAGTTTTTAAACAATAAGGCACAAACAACAGTTTGGGGTAAGAGGGTCGGGAGGGGGCAAAAATCGAGGAACAGGTGCCTTATGTTGGAGTATCCAAAACCCCAAAGCTATAGAGAGGTACTTTAAAGGGGATTTGTCATTATAGACGCTTATCCCCAATCCACATGATAGGGGATAACTGTCACATTGCTCTGGGTCTTAGCATCCTACATGTGAATGAATCACCAGGATGCTTGCCTGACTGGCTCTCCATTCCCTTCTATGGAACTACCAGTACCACAATCTCCAGAAGCCCCATAACAGTGAATGGAGCATTGGTTGGACAAGCGCACTGGTGCTTCATTCATATGGAGGATGCAGGAGGATTTTTGTGACCTTGTTCTCTTGTTTCCTGGGGTTGCCAGCAATCTGCCACTTATTCTGTGGATAGGGGATAAATGTCTGATGACGAAACCCCTTTAGGGGCTGTTGCACCTGTATAGGTCTATTAAAAATTCAGTTAGAAGTCGCAACATGGTTGTGTGCCACCATACAATGTTTGTTCATGCGCATATATACAGATGTCCTTCCTTATCTTTCCTCTTGGCAGATTTGGCAGAATATGTCACCAGATGACCATCTTTTTAAAACAATATGATTTTGTGATATTCTGTCACAAGATATCTGTCCTATATGTGTCTCTGTTCATGGCCACCTAGAGGAAGCATTGTTAATCTTTAGACTGTATATTCTAGGTTTACACCATCTATTAGTTGGCTTACTGAGCCCAAATTTGGTACAAATAGGTACATTCGTCACATTCAAATGAATGGACATGCTGTAGACAAAAAGTCATTTAGATGAACAGAACATATTTTCAGCCTCAAATCTGCCGCATGTAAATATTTCCTGATAATTTGGTTGCTTTATAATATTCTTGTACATACTAGGATACAATTCTCATAGACGTATAAATCAAGCTTTTGTTGGCTTTTGACTCAGTATATTGTACGCAGTGTATCAGCAGGGGTCATTTCTCTTAGTAGTTGGCGGTAACTTTCACAATCATAAACTTTGTGATATAAATGGACGCACGTCCCGGTTGTTAATAGAACTGTGGGAAATTCCTTTTGCAACATTTCAGCTCTTGTCAAAAAATTCTAGCAAAAAAAATGTTCACCTGGAGTTTCATTGAAAATCAAAACATAGTATAAGCTGGAAGCAATGAGGATAAAAGACACAGATTTTAATATTCTAATTGTGGTTTATTCACACAGAAGGCTGTTGAGTTTACATAATGTATACAGCACTTATGTATATATACAATGTGGGATAATTATGTTGCCAAAAGAGAAAATAAAAGTTTCTTATAAGAACAGATAAGCAATACTTGACATTTAAAGCGACCCTCCAGTCAGGAGCTCAAAAATAATACAGAAGTTGGTACCTTCAGGGGATGACTTCCTGTTGTTTGTTTTCCTCAGATCTTACTCCTAGGCTGCTTTTAAGTTCAGTTCAGGGCAGAGCTGTGATGTAAAGTTATGCTACAGTGTCTGCACTGAGTCTGGGTAGCCGCAGCCACACCCCCTGCTGTGCTGCAGCTACAGCCAATGATGAGACAGGGGCGTGTCTTATACTACTTCAGATAAACTGTAGTCACAGATCACAGCTTTGCTCTAATGGAGCTCAGCTGTAAGTACTGACTTATCTATAATTTTTTACCTACTGACTGAAAGGTCTCTTTAAAGGGGTTGTCCAGGATATTTTTTTTTTTAAATTATGCCAAGAGAGGTGAAAAAAAACTCAAAAACATATTTACCTATCCCCAATTCTCTGGTGTCTTGCAGCATGATTCGGTCCTGCTGCTCCAGTATTTTCTTCCGGCGGAAGTCAACGCTGAGGCCAATTAGCGGCCTTAGCAAAGGACATGGTTTATGATGTCCCTCGGTCCTTTCCTTTGACATCACAGCCGGAGAGGACTTCCGCCGCAAGAAAACATCAAAGAAGCAGGGCTGGTCCACACTGGGAGACACCGGAGCACTGGGGACAGGTGAGTATGTGTTTTTTCACCTGGCCTAATATAAAAAAAAAATTATCCTGGACAACCTCTTTAATAAGGTTATCCTAGTATGTCTCCAGCCGTCGACAGTGAGCAGTTTTCTGGGACTTTTATATTGGTGACCTATCCTTAGGATCAATAAGTCATCTGTATTGGCCTGACACCCAGGACCCCAACAGATCAGCTGGTTGAAGAAGGCAGAAAGTTCTGATGAGTGCTGCCACCCCTTGATTGAATACCAAGCACAGTGCCGTACATATTGAGCGGGCTGTACTTGCAGCTCATCCCCATTCATTTGAATGATATTGAGCTGCTGCCAAACCATGTGAACAGTGAACTTGACATCTTCAGCACAAGTAAAGTTAAGTTCACATCTCCATTGGAGACCGCCACAGAAACTGCCAAAAATCTGCAGAGAGGAAAGTCCTGCATGGAGGCCTTTTCTCTTTGCCACTTTCAGTATAAAAATGGCGGGTAACCATGTGTAACTGTTTTAGCAGTCTGGCTCTTTATTGTTTGGGTGCCCCGGTGAAGCCAAATAATGGAGAGCCCGGCACAGATGTGAACCTAGTCTAAGAGGTTGCAAAGCTTTTGAGGCCCCTTCAAACATCTGATCGGCAGGGGTCTCAAGTGTTGGACCTATACCCACATTGTTAAACTATCCTAAGGATAGGTCATCAATATGTAAGTCACAGAAAGCCTCTTTATCAGGTCATATTATCCGGATATTCTTTGGTATTGTACCGCTGATATCATCATTATCAGTACATCAAATATTTTCACGCTTTCTCACGTTTTCTCCTGAGGGTTGGGGTTAAAAAATATTGAACTTCAGCAAATCATCTTCTGACAAATGAATGGTATATTCACATGCGGCAGATTTGTAGCAGAAATGTCTCATCTTTATGGGGCTCGCAGAAATCTACGTGCTTGCTGCCATAACAACCTCAGTCAGCAGGCAAATGGAACTTAATAGTAACTGCAGAAATTTCTTTACCATATCTGTTATATGTGAAAATCCTATAAAACAGCAAGGAGATTATAAAGTTCTCTATAGCCCTGTGTCTGAATTATCACATTGCTGGAAATGAAGAACTGATAATTTACAATGCACTGTAAAAACATTGTCTAATCATTTCGGTTATAGTCCAATACAGGTGAAATTTGTTGAACCAAACATGTCAGCGTTAGTAAAAGTTTATTCTTGCTGTAAAATTTCAATTTTGTTTTGTTCTGTTCTCCTGATATTCCTCCTGGAATGTATGAAGAAATTGACAACTGCATGTTACCATTCCCTTTGTCAATCGCATGTACTTACCCTGTGATTGGACAGTGCCAGGCTATGACACTCCCTGTTGACAATGGAATAGAAACATAGTAAAATAGTAACATAGTATCCATACATTGTCCAGGAAGAATAATAAAGAAGCTGCACTAATAGAAATATAAGAAAAGATGCCAAAGAATTGCTATTTTAAGGAAAATTAAAATTCCCCTCCAATTATAAAACAACTTCCCATAAATGAATAATACAGGTGAATATAAGAAACTTTGTAATATATGTTATCATATAAATATGTTTCCTTTTTATTAGGCTGCTCTCCTCATCTTCACTCAGATTGTTTATCTCTATAGCATCCATACTGTCTTTAGTCTAGTACACAGAAGTCTATGGAGAGAGGAGGTGGAGGAGGAGTCTGCTACCAGTAGATTTATTACCTCATTTTGTGCAGTGGTAGAGTCTTATCTTGAAGATATAGCAGGTCAGAGCTCTCCCTGTCTCACAGTGCAGCAGCAGCAATAATTTGTGTGTCGGGTCCAGCTGTCTCCTCCTCCTCCCTCCCCTCTCCATAGACTTCTATGTAAAAAGTAACAGAGCCTAATAAGTGAAGAAGGAAACATATTTCAATATTAAGATATATTACAAAGTTTCTTACATTCTTCTATACTATTCATTTATGAACAGTTGTTTTGTAATTGGTGATACGTTTTCAGGAGTCATTTAGAGAGCCTTCAGAGACCTTTAATGGTCAAATGTCACAATTTTATTTCCACTTAGAACCTCAGATTCTATATGAGTGGATTCCAATTAATCATATAGCAATATGTGTAAAACATAGGACACAAGATTTAGAGTTCTGTTTTTCTCTTCGACAGGTATCGTATGTGAAAGCAATTGACATCTGGATGGCTGTTTGCCTATTGTTTGTGTTTGCTGCTTTACTAGAATATGCAGCTGTGAATTTTGTATCAAGACAACACAAGGAGTTTCTGAGACTTCGCAGGAGGCAGAAAAGACAAAGCAAGGTAGGGGAATGATGAATCTCAAATTGGAGCACTGTATGTTTTCTGCATTGTATCACACTTCATGTTTTTATGGACTCCAACTATTACAGTCATTTTATGTTCTCTCTTTTCATTGGTTAGTTGGATGAAGTCTTGTTTTGCTATGATTCTGTATTATGGAGCTGCTGGTATTATCTGTATGGGGCCACTATGAGGCACCATGCTTTCCACCAATATAGGAAATATTTTGCCACAATTTTTTCACATATACCATATGAATAATTAAAAGAAAAGCTATGAGTGTTTCCAATTCAGTTTGGAGACAAAGAAAGGAATAGTATGGGTTTTAGCATGCAATGGGCACCATATTATGGTTCTGTACGGCACAGATCCAGATGGTAGCCGCATGCATGAGCCCAAAGATTACCTATGTATTCCTTACCATGATATGTAGGCATGGACATGTCTACTAGACGTAAACAGGAGATATCATAACCACTTTAAATCAAATACAATTGAGTTTTCCTACTTCATATGTTGATGTTACAGAATATCCACATTATATGCAATACTTGTATAAAGTGGGAAATCCCATGTCAGCTTTCCATCTATAATGTACCAGTCAGTAAGAGGATGGTGATCTAGTTCATTACATGTCTGACACACTTTGCAGAAAAGCGTTATATGGTACATAATGGGAGACTGACTATCTAAGCCACTATTCACTTCACATTTTATACCTCCATCAGATACAGCTACCTCCATTAGGGTATTCCCTCATGTATATTTCTGATGCATACTACACTCATTGGTAAATGTTGTTTCTGCATCCTTCTGTATAGGAAAGTGCAGCAGACTATGATTTACTATGCAGTAAAAAGTATTCTGATATTTAGGAACCTATGGATATTTGCATGTTGGTAGCTTTCCCATCACATACAGTATACCGAACATCAGGGGAATAACAAGAAACCATGGGGCCCGATAGTGAAGCTTATAATGGGGCCAAACTCTACCATGATTACCTTAAGCAACAAGATCAGAACTTGAAAAGTGTGCCATTGTGTTGGTCTCCTTTACATGTAGGGATAACATGCAAAGTGATTTTACAGTACATAAAATGCACTCAGTGATGTCACAAAACAAGGAAAATGCACATAGTGGTATCGCAGTATGGGAATAATGCACACAGTTATGTCACAGTAAAGGGATAATGCACACAGTGATGTCATAGTATAAGGATAATACAGACAGTTATGTCACAGTACAGGGATAAAGCACACAGTGATGGTAAAGTATAGGTATAATGCATACAGTGATGGTACAGGGATAATGCACATGGTGATGTCACAGCACATAGGATAATGTACACTGTGATGTTACAGCACATAGGATAATGTACACTGTGATGTCACACTATAAGAATAATGCACACAGTGATGTCACAGTACAGGGATAATACCTGATATGACATCATAGCACAAGGATAATGCACACACAAAAAGATCACTCTGACATCACAACATATGAAGAAAGTAGTTATAATGATGTCACATGCAGGCATTATGATGTCCCAGTAATGTAATGGAGGTACATTCAGTTTTCTGCATCCCCTTCCATCACCCATAGTTATCACTAATTGTATCCTCGGCTATATCTGCTATCCTGGTAATTACACTATGCTGATCATTTTCACAAAACACTGTGTGAACAGACCCTAATATACAGTAGTATTTACTTATGTACATACATGTTTTTGCTGAGTGGAATTTACAAAACTCACCAGTCTTGCTCTTTTTGAGTTTGCTTAACAAATATGTGATTAAATTTTGAGGCAAGGAATTACTAAATAAGCAGAAGCCCAGAGCATGCGCCACCATTGTGTCATGGTTCCAGTATACTGTTGATTGAATTGATGGACTGTAGTCTTTTTTACTGTATATTGTATACATATTACATAATTTCAGGGTAAAAAAAGTGAAGGTTTTGAAGAAAAGTTATAAAGCTGGTGAATTATGAATTATCAATATGTAACAGTGCAGCTGGATTGTATAATGGATAGACTTTTCTAAAAAATTCCAGATTGTATATAAGTTAAATATATGTATGTATTGTAAGTTAGGATGTCTTGTTTGCTATATAGACAACGCTATATGAGATACAAAATGCAGGGAGCATTGTGGAGTCAGTGGTTCATGCTAACACCCACCATTGACGTACCTGTACGTAGCTGAGCCCGCTCTATACACAGCGGATGCTGGCTGTATAACACAACCAGCACCCGCCGCTAACAGCCACGATCGGTGCTGATACTGATCGCAGCTGTTAACACTTTAGATGCCGCGGTTAAACATGTATGTGGCATCTAAAGTGCGCAGGCAGGTTTTTAAAAGTATAAAAAAACACAAAAAATACAAAAATTCAAATCACCCCCTTTCCCTAGATCTCATATAAAAATAAATTAACAATAATAAACATAAATAGTTTAGGTATCCCCATGCTCAAAAATGCCTGAACTATTAACCCCTTCCCGACATCTGTCGTAATAGTATGACGGATGCCAGGTCTTTAAAGATGGCGGCTGCTCTACTCCAGTGTGGCCACCATAGCAACCAAGTCTCCGCTGTATTCTACAGCAGAAACAGAAGCTAATGCAGGACAGGATATCCCCCCAAAGTGAAAAAATAGCCTTCCGCGCAGCGAGATCGTGGGAGTCGACCTGTTCTTCTTATGAAGGCTCTTAGGCTTGTCATAGCAATATTACTATTGTGGCTCGTCTATGACCAGCCTCAGTAGTAACATTGCAAATCTCCCATAGACTGCAATACAGTTGTATTGTAGTCTATAGGACTTGCAATCAAATGATTGCAGGTTCAAGCCCCCTAGGGGGGCTAATCAAGTAAAAAAAAAAACTAAAATTTCAAATTACCCCCCTTTCCCTAGAATACATATAAAAGTAAAATATTACTGTGAAGCACATACACATTAGGTATCCCTGTGTCCAAAAACGCCCGGTCTACAAACTTATAAAAATGTTTTTCCCATACGGTAAACACCGTAGCAGGAAAAAAAAAAATCAAAAGTGCCAAACTGTCATTTTTTCTGTTTCACTTCTGATAAAAATTTTAATAAAAGTGATCAAAGCAATAGACATTCCCCAAAATTGAATCAATAAAAACTATATCTTGGCCCGCATAAAAAGACACATTACTCATATTCATACATGTAAATATGAAATAAATAAAAGTGTCACAATATGGCGACACAAAATAGTTTTTCTATTTTGCAAAGTTTAACATTTTTTAAAAGGTATCAAAACATTACAAATACTATATGAATTTGGTATCACTGTGATCATACTGACCCGCAGAATACAGGTAACATGTAATTTTTACCCCACAGTAGTATACGCAAATACATTTTTTTTTTCCAATTACACCTCATTCAGAATTTTTTCCCAGCTTCCCAGTACATTATACAGGATATTGAATGGTGCCATTACAAAGTGCAATTTGTCCTGCAAACAATAAGCCATCATGTGACTCTGGAAACAAAGTCCTGCATGTCCGACTTTGTTTCCAGCGAAAAAAAACGGCTTTGCTGCGCAGAGGGTGTAAGCGCACACCCGCGCATTGCTTTAAAAACCCATTCTAGTGAATGGGATTTTAAGCAAAGCGTCGCAAACCTTTCCCTATCCAGTACCTATACATTTTTCAGACATTTAAGTCGGATTTGCGGCGGACAGAGTGCCGCCGCAAGTGTGAACCCACCCTAAGCCAAATAATATGCTGTCACTTCCTGCTCTGTAGGAAATTTCTTTGCAGCAGCCACCTCATTTAGCACACTGATGGGTGTCACAGCTATCATGAATATGTAGATAAGAAAGAGAATCCACCAGTCACAATAGGTGATGTCACAGCTTTTCTACTATCCTATCTACACAATGACCTGTGCAGAGATCACAGAGTGTGCCCAGAGAACTGGCCATTGTGTCTATAGCCCATCTCTAGGAGCTAGGAAACAACAAACTATTTTAGGCTTAGTGACAAGAGTTGGTATTTTTAGGACTTTTTTTTTTTTTTAAAATATAAACAATGACGTGAAAAATTAAAAACATCACCAAAACAAATCTTAAAAAATATGTTTAAAGGGAGTCTATCATTGCATATATCATTTTTTAACTGACACCACCTTTATAAAGGCTATTCATCTCCTACCTCTTACCAAGTTTTTCACTTTTCGTTCCCCCTGAGCTACAAGCACAGCTTCGTCATTACCCGCAACGCCGCCTATGTCTTTTATTCTTCATGCCCCCTGCTTCTTTTGCCGGCCTTTTTGCTGTGTCAGCAGCCGACAGTCTCCTCTTCTGTATCGAAATCCTGCGCATGCGCTGTCGTCTCTGCCATTCAGAGCCGACAATGCATGCGTGGGATTTTGATCCCAAAGAGGAGAACATCAGCGACTGATGTAGCGAAGAGGTAAGCAAAAGAAGCAGGGGTCGCGAAGAATAAAAGATATAGGCGGCGTTGCGGGGTATGACAAAGCTGTGCTCGTAGGACAGGGGAAACGCCCCCTGTGCTCTCTGCGCTTCATTTACATAAAGCGAAAAAAAGTGAAAAACTCAAAAACGGCGGCGAGGACATGGGAAATAAAGGTAGGAGATGAATAGCCTTTATTCCAACGTGATGTCAGTTAAAAAACGATAAATGCAATGATAGACTCCCTTTAATATAAAAGCATGATTTTAAACAATAGGATATTTTTGTTGCAGATTTTGCTGCGTTTTTTGATCCAGGAGTGAATTAAGCAGAAGGGAGAAGTATAAGAGCTTCCTAGATATTTCCCATTCCTTTTATAGCCATTCTTGGCTTTGGCTCAAAAATCCGCAACAAAATCTTCAATGAAAATGCTGCGTTTCCGCAACGTGGGGCTTTAGCCTAACTCAACTTTTCAATGGCTTTCATTGACCTCTGTGTTAAGATATCACAACGCAGCAAGTTATCAGTCAAGTTAAACTTTGCTACATCTGTTCATGACATTCCCCTCTTCTGTGTTAAAATACATTGTATTGTACTGTATATCACTTTGTTACTTTCACAGTAAAAGTGAAATAATTTTAGAAACAAAGCAATATACGAAAGGAATTTGTGGTTCCTGGACTCGGCAATCTTGTAAATGATCCGAGGAATGGCCGGTGCATGCTCTGACTACCGAATATGCCTTTGTGCTAGAAGCCAGCTTTAGGCTGTAATCTCTGACAGCGCCTGTAGCACGTGATATATTTTATTGTGGTTTCTTCAATTTCAGCAAATAAATAACATGTTTTTGGAAGCATTGTCATCTTATTGTCTCATAATTCTACATTATGTTAATTGCTTGAAAGATTGTATCCTCCTGCAGTCGAGGGTCACACAAACAATTGTGCTCACAAGCAGCGGAGTTGTGAGCGGTAGTACAAAAGGCAGTGATTAAATAGATGAATGTGTGCACACAGATTAAACAATGATCTTCCCCTACAGAAGCAGCGGTGGCGCAAGAACCGGGAGAAGTTGCTATGGAGATAGCTAAGTAGTATCAAGTCAACACTCACAAAGTAAACCAAGTAGATACAGTGTATAAATGGTGCGCGGTATGAATATTTATAGAACATTTTAATGGCTCATGCATATGGCTATATTATCATTTGTACAACTCTGAGTTGTGCGGAGCCATATTAAAGGCATCCATACAAGAGTATGGAGCTCCGCTGTACCTCTGTATACCTCCTAAGGCAGCATACAGCAGTGGATATGCCCACTATAGAAGCATTGGGGGAAATGTATTCAAGTCTTTAACCTTGCATATCAACCTAGACCTCAGTAGGTTAGGATCACCTGAATCAAATGGTGTTTTCCCCTTGTGAATCGCTGCCTCCATTACCGAGATATCGCCGTTTTTGTCAATATGCATATGAGCTCTTTGGAGCAAATGAATGGGACTGAGCTGCAGCATGGCCATGTGACCAATAGGTGTGATGTCACTTCCTGAAAAGAAGAAAGCAGCCATTTTTTTCTAATCCTGGACAATCTCTTTAATCAAGTCCCTTGCTGGTGCAGGATGTGCCTGGATTATTAAGAGGCTTTATTAATCCGTGTGCCAGAATTGAAATCTACGCCAGTCAGGAACTAATGAAGATTTTAGGTATAACTCACACCAGCTTTCTATTGTGAGGTATAATAAAATTGTTGGGTCAAGGCATGCCTGCTTTATCCCTCCCCGATCCACCCATTTTCATAAAAGTGGAGAGAAGGGGTGCAGAAAGAACAATGTGGCACACCTTTGCCTCAAGAAAGGGGTGTTGGCCAAGAATGCCCCCCATTTACGCCAATGAGGAGTGGGTAAACACATTTCCCAGCGACACTTTCCCTTTCACTGACTGACGGGAAAATTGAGCTTTACGTCTATCATCCATGCTGACTTCTATAAAGAATCTTGTAATTGTTGAAATAAAATGATATTCAGGAACACTTTCCTGCCCTAGTTCTCCACCATTATTAATAAACCATCAGGAATATTAGATGTTTATTACTCCTAAAGTACCCAAGAGATGTTAGATATTAACCCCGCCTTGCTAGACCTCCACACATAGAAGAATATTTACCTCTTCATGATATAAGACCACCAAAGAGGTTGTCCCACTGGATAGATGTAAGTATATGATTCCTGGAGGTCTCAACACTGAAACCCCATCAAACATGAGGACAGGAGTCTCAGGTCCCCCTTTTGAATGGAGCAGCAATGCTGCTTCATTCCAAGTCTACACAGTGGTGTTTTTCCAAGTGTGAACTGTGCCTACACATTAGTTGAGCGTAGCAAGACGGAAACATGCCTACCAACATTTCAGGATTTCTGGTAGAGAATTGAGGATTTTTTTCCAACATAAGCTTTTCTCTTTTCCTCAAAGTCAGTGTCGGATTAGCCCACCAGAGTACCTGAGGATCCTCCGATGGACCCAGGCTCTAACACAATAATGGACCAGCAGAAGAAACATACATTTTATTGATTCTATGGTCTATCTGCTAGTGGTTCTTAAGAGATGGGCATCCAGAATCATTGTATCTGGTGGTCCCAAAGAATCTCAATCAGACATTACTCAGACTACACTCAGACTACACTCCTCATGCTCCCTATAGGTCACGTTGCAGCACCCCCCGAATGTGAGTTTAGACTCTAATGATATATGGGGAGCAACACTTACCAGGAGGCTTCTTCTCTTCTCAAGATAATTGCCAGAGAAGGAAGTCTTCTCTTTTTGCATGAGCCTCTTATATGTTATGGGAGAGTTGACAAGTATGGTCTATGGGAGTGATGAGTTAGCAGACTATATCGCTCTGCTATCTTTATCTTGGATCTTTATAACAAGGGGACACAGGACCACCAGTTTTGCAATTGGTGGGGGCACAGCAGTGGTTAACTTACCGTATCTAAAAAGTATGATATAGTACGTCAGGAAAAATGGCTAAGGGAGTATAACCAGTGGGCAATTTGCCATCTCTGTGATGGGGGTCAACGCTGTTGTAATCTCCCCCACCCCCTTTAAAAATCATTACTATGAAAGTGCAGGGACTCGTTGCATCTTTCTAAGGCTCCATGCTCTGCTGTGTGCTTGAGATCGAATGCCAGCAATGTACTGTCACATGCCAGTGTATCAGCCCAATACACAGTGGGAATACGTATTACTTTGATTACACGGATTAAGTTTCTTTTAGTGAGCGCCACTTGGCTGGATTTATTCCTAAAACAGTAATCTAAGGACTTTTTAGAAAATGACAGCGCCAACTGCTTTCTGCAGCACTTGATCATTTTCTCAGATAATGCTCATTGTGATCTTTTCTGTGCCATGTACTGCCATTACATTGTATTGTATAGCAATGCTGTCAGCACTCTCATACTGAATAAACAAAATGCTGAAGAGGCAAATACTGCAGATCACCATATGAAGAGATAAAGCCAATGAATGGGACCTTATGGCCGCCACAGTGTCTTACATTGTGGGAATTAAGATGGTGACATGAGAGCCCTGCAGCTGAATAGCTGGTACCTCTTCGTGTATCTAAATTGTAGGGGTTGTTCAAAGTTAGAAAAAAGGCATCTGCTTTTTTTTTCCCCAAAAACAGATAGGGCCTATCAGAACATTCTAGAAACTGGAGATTTGTAACAAATAAAGGGACACAGGTAGAGGATCAGTGATATTTCTGTGTTGAAGGGGTTCTCCAAAGAGTCTGGGAATACTTCTTCCAGGGCATTTGGCCAGTTCCAACCCCAAGCTATGTGATTGAAACCAGCACACACTGGTCACTTTTCCTCTCCCAAGCTAATTACGCTAGGTTCACACTAGCATCGCCTCTCCGCTGCTCATGGCCATCGGGGAACCCGAACAACAGAGAGGCTGTCCACTAAAACAGCAGTTTCAAATGGAGCCTGGTGGACCCCATTGACTATAATGGGGTCTGTTGGGTGTCCATTGTTTTTAAACTGAAACCAGTAGAGGAAAAAGTCCTCCATGCAGGACTTTTTACTCTGACGAGACTCCGCCGCAAATGTGAACGCTGGAGCCTGAACGCTGTGCCTTGGAGGTGGTGGACAGGTCTATAGCTTGACATCCATGCAAATCTATGGGTGCATTCTGTACCTCTATATGACTAATGTCACAGGCTGCATTCCCTGTCTCTGTCAGCAGTTCCCTCAGATCTGGTGAGAAGGATAGCACAGCATGCAGATATTTTTTCATTCAATGTAACAGACTCCACAATAGAATCCTGAGATGATCCTATTATGTTAGTGGAGTCTCTTGGGTGCCATTGGATCTGACACTGTGCCACGGTTTCAGTTTTTCAGAAAAACCATGAAAGTAGTGTGAACACAGCCCTACAGTGTTTGTTTTTTTAAATCATGGCATATTCAATTTCATGTCATATTATGGAGATGTCATCTTCTAATAGAGAAAAATGAGGCTCCGCACCTTAATAGGTACAAACAATACTTTTGGCTTTGTAATATGCCCCACATTTGATGGTGGAACACTTTCATTATCAAAGATTTACCATGTCTTGTATGCCATTTTTCTGGCACACAGAGCATGAAAAAGCCAACATTTTTGCTTTTTTTCCTGAAAGGAGTGTGGTAAGGGGCATGGCATGAGTCGGGTTACCACTCCACCAGATTTATTATAAACTGGGGTAGATTTCAGTGCAGGCACACAGCCCTGGAGGTGGGTGCCCCTGATTTATGAGGAGGTTTGCATCTGGGGTATACCATTTGCTAGTAAAGGAGATATGAAGACCAGTGTTGAAAACGCCAGTCTTCATAAGTCTCTGCCAATGACTTTGTATCCATTGAGAATAGGTCAAGGTGTGTACTATATTTCAGGTTTATACTGCACAGATTAGGTCCATAGATATTCTATTCTGTAATGATGTTTTACATGCAGCACAAAAATTTTATTTCAATTTTTTTCTTTGACAATCCTTTCAAAGACATGTTTTATTGCAACTCACATCCTGGTTCTTGACTATTACTATGGCTGTTTATGATTTTTCAGCATTTTATGTGAAATGTATGATTTCTTTGTGCTTGTATTGTGTTATTTGTCATTGCTATTATTTGATGGTTATTGTTTTTGCATGGTTTTCGTGCCATTTTTTTGTTTAATCACTTTGCTGTTCTTCCATTCTTGCTGCCTTTATCTGTTATGACAATCTGTGGATAGACTGTCCTTGTTGGGAATGAAAGCGTGGAGTCGGTACGGCGCATGAATGGATTGCGGAGTACAGATTCCTCAGCATACGGAACTTTGAATCAAATCTACAACCCAAGCTTAAGGGTAAAACAAAACAAAGAGAGGGGGTTTGAGAGTAAATATATTAGGAGATGGGGATTACATTCACTTTAAACCATTTTAAAGCAATTGTATCAGCTCTGTAAGGATGTGACAGATGTGCTCCATGATCCTTTAGTGTAAAGAAGCTTTTAAGAGAAGGGTTTGTATCTAGCAGGGGAAAAATCTCCTTTGTGAACTTGTTTTTTACTGTTTTCTGTGCCGTTCTATTAGACATGACGGAGCAGGTGCATACTGAAGAACAAATACAGTACTGACTCGACCCAAGCCTTGGAAAGAAAAACCTTTCCTGAAGGATAACAAGGATAACACTGTAACATTTGGCCTATATTGGACTGTTAAGTTCCATGTCTGAAAATACAGTGCTGCGGTTCTACCTGATAAAAGGAAGCATGTGGTGCGCCTTAACTCATAAAAAAGTGGAGTTGAGTGACATAAATGTGTTGTAGTGTATTTGAAGACTGTAAAGATTTCAACTGTACTCCAAACTCTCGCTTAAAGGGCACAAACCCAAAAAGATATTTTTCAGCCTCAAAATGGTATATTATAGGATTTTAAAGAGGACCTGTCTCCAGGCCTGAAAAGTTCAGTGATATACATCATCTGATAGTTGCTGTCACCCTGAGCATTTTGCTTTTTTTTTTTTTATTATCCAAATCTGTTCAGCCATTCAAAAGATATAAGTCCTTTTAGTGTTGATGTAAATTAGTGTGCACTAGCCAAGTGGGCGTTAACACTATGGTTTCTCTGGGGCAGCGTCTCTGCGTGCTATATGTCATGCAGTGTTACCGCCCACTTGGCTAGTATACTCAAATATGCATCAACACTAAAAGGGCTTATAACTTTGGAATGGCTGAATGAATTTGGATAAACAAGTAAATAAAATGCTCAGGGTGACAGCGCCGATCAGAAATTGGATGTCAATGGTCTTTTCAGACATGGTCACAGGTCTTTAAATCCTCTGCATAGTCATGAATTATATGATAAATTCAGTTTACCTGCACCCACCACTGTGGGAGCTAAGGAGCTGAATACATGCTATTGAATTGAACTCAATAGTAAAACAGTGCACAATGAGCTTCTAAGCTTCCCCGCCTGTATCATATCATTTAAGAAACATTAAATCTAGAAGTAAATTATAAAAATATAACAGAATTAAAGGACCAGAGAGGCGGTCAGTGCTTTGGAGGGGAGCACATAACTTCACAGTGAAGTTATCATTCAATAATGCATTAACACTGATCTACACCCAGGCTCATTTTTTTACTGGAGTGCATCTAGAAAACTTCCTGCCTAATATTGTGTAGGTTCCACTGCTTCCACCAAAAGTACTCCGCATCACTGAGGTATGGACTCCACAAGACCTCCGAAGGTGTCCTGATTTTTTAAGACCTATCGGTTGCAAGATCGGGCCTCGGAAGATTGGACTTGTTTTTCCATCAGATTAGATCTGAGAAATTTGGATGCCAAGTCAACACCTTGAAATCTAGGTCTAGCCTGAGATACTCCTCCAATTCTCCTAGGTAGTTTAGCAGCTTTTTACCTGTGTCTGTGGTGGGTCTTTGCAAATACTAAAACTATATCCGTAATCCGTAATCTACTCAACCTTAACAAATCCACATTATTCATCATCTTCACCATGAAGTATCCTGGGAAAAAATTCCAGTTCCCAGCATATGACCTTATCTAAAGACTTTGCACTTCTATTGCCTTTTCATTTTGGGCCGTCTCTGTCTGAGTATTGAGTCAGCCATGTCCTCATGTCACAGACATAGTATGCAATTAAAATCTAATGGCTTCCATGAAACACATTCATCAAAGAATGGATATTCTGGCTTTATTTTCTCATATTACTGCTCATGTAATATTTACATAAAATATGCAACATTTATCAAGCAGCCAAGCAGAAGGGACTTGGCCCTGGCCCGTAGAGTAAGCCAACACCATTGCAGCGGTCCAAGGTGTTTAAGGGATATTTTTGGCAATTGGCTTTATTTCAGCTTAAAAAGTGACCGAAGGGAAAAACATATCTGTGTTCACTTACTTATTTATAAGAATTTGTGCTGAGTCATTAAGTTTAATACTGAGCCGCTATTATATTATGTAACAAGACAATTATTGTGGAATATCCAAAGACGGGAGTGTAATAAACATAAGATTTTCAATTCACATATTAAAAAAAAAAATCTGCTGTATGCTATGTGTTCTGTAAATGAACGTACAACACTCTAGGCAATATTTTCTGAAAATATAATAATAATAAAAATATAGTAAATAGTAATAATAGTAATAGTAAATATAAAAATAATATAATAAAATGGTAATAAAAATTGCAGCAGTGGTGATGCTATGTTCAAAATACATTTGGGCCACCTACTTGTCCCACAGTATATAGCACTTTGAGAAATGTTACCAGTATTAAAAAGTATAGTTAGGCTGAATCCCACATTGCCAAAATGCATCATTTTTTTGCCGCTGTGGAAACGCTGCAGCAAAAAAATGCTGGATTTTACAGTACCTGCAAAGTGAATGGGATTCTGGCTAATCCCATCCACACATTGCAGGAAAAAAATCTGCAGCAGAAAAGCTGTGTTCTCATAAACCCCATGCATTTTTGAAAATTGCAGCATGTAAATTATACTTGTGGAAACACTGGCGGTTTCCCGATATGTATAATATGGCCAATTCCGTTTTATTGCTGCGTTTCGCTACGTGGGGCCTTAGACTTAAAGAGGACCTTTCATGTCTTCAGGCACATGCAGTTTTATATACCGCTTTCCCATTATGTGCCCCGGGCCTGGAGATATCGGTGGTCTTAGTTTCACTGTCCACCGTCAGAAGGGCGTTCCTGACAGTCCTCACAGCTCAGCGTCATCACTGGGCAGTAAGGAACTCCCTCCCTGACTGTTCTCATCCATAGTCCTGTACTGTCAGAGGGGGCGTTCCTCATAGCCCAGCTAGACTGTCAGGAACACCTTTCTGACAGTGGACAGTGAAACTAAGACCACCAATAGCTCCATCTACATAACAGGATATAAAACCGCATATGCATGAGGATGTGAATGAAAGGTCCTCTTTAGGCTGAGGCCCCACGTTGTGGAAACGCAACTTTTTGTTGCAGATTTTGCTGCGGTTTTTTAAGCCAAAGCCAAGAGTGGATTGAGCGGAAGGTAGAAGTATAAGAACTTCCTTTACATTTCCTATTCCTTTTGAAGCCATTCTTGGCTTTGGCTCAAAAAACTGCAGCAAAATCCGCAACAAAAAAGCTGCATTTCCGCAACATGGGGCCTCAGCCTTAAAGCGGTTTCCGGGACTTAATAATTGATGAGCTCGGGGGAGTCCTACACTTGGGCCCCCGGCTGAGTGATCAGCTGTTTGCAGAGAATGCAACATTCGCATGAGCACTGCAGCCTTCATGCACTCCCCGACCTCTGAAGACCAGGGACAGATAGATAGAAATGAGATCGATAGATAGATAGATAGATAGATAGATAGATAGATAGATAGATAGATATGAGTAGAGAGGATATTTTTCTAGATGATTTTACCTTCTCCCCCTAAGCCAGTGGTTCTCAACCTTTCTAATGCCGTGACCCCGCAATACAGTTCTTCATGTTGCGGTGACCCCAAACCAAAAAATAATTTTGGTGGCTACTTCAAAACTGTAATTTTGCTACAGTTATGATTCGGAATGTAAATACCTGATATGCATTATGTATTCTAATTGCTACAAATCAAACATAATTTAAACATAGTGATTAATCACAAAAACAATATTTAATTATATGTTGAGAAATATTTATTACTAATTCCAATAAATAACATTTCACCATGGCATAGGAAAATTATTTTTATAATGTTGTAGACCGGGCATTTTCGGACACAGGGATAGCTAATGTGTATGTGTTTCACAGTAATTTTGTACTTTTATATGTATTCTAGGGAAAGTGGGTGAGTTAGAACTTTTTTTTTTTATTTTATTTTATTTTTTTTTACTATTTTATTAGCCCCCCCTCCCTTTATGGGGCTTGAACCTGCAATCGTTTGATTGCAAGTCCCATAGACTGCAATACAAGTGTATTGCAGTCTATGGGAGATTCTGTACATTACTACTGAGACTGGTCATAGACCAGTCTCAGTAGTAGTATCCCAGTGACAGGCCTGGGAGCCTTCATTAGGCTCCAGGCTGTCACCGGAATAGGTCGACTCCCGCGATCTCGCCGCACAGGGAGTCGACCTGCAACTTAACAGGTATGGGGCCGGTGGGGACCGGGGGCAGTTTTTACAGCCCGGGGGGGGGGGGGGCTGCTCACAGATACAGTAGTAATGCCTGCGGTCAGACTCTGATCGCGGGCATTAGCTCAAGGGACTCCGCTGTACAGCGGAGGCCCGGTTGCTATGGTGACCGCTCTGCAGCAGAGCGGCCGCCATCATTGTAACAGACCCGGCATCCGCGTAACGGCACGGCGGATGCCGGGAGCTACACAGCGCGGGGCACCCTCTCAGGGCTGGACCCACAGCATCGCTCCACTGGTCCGAAAAATACGGTAGTACTTTTACACGTAATGCCGACAAGTACAACCTAAAGCAGGAAGCACTTACTTCACTTAGGTCCCGGAAGTCACGTCTGCGCATGCGCACAGGCATTCAGTTTTGAACGCACATCCATAACGACGTGCGTTCCAGCTGAATAGCGCGACTTCTCAGCGGCTAAAGCCATCGGAAATATGTATTTTCCGATGGCTTTAGGCGACCCCTGTGTTTTGGTCATTCGACCCCCGCCGGGGTCGCGACCCACAGGTTGAGAACCGCTGCCCTAAGCCATGGCAGAGGTGTGTGACAAACCCTCATCTCCCTCGCATCCACAGACTTACCATAGCAGAGCCAAACATACATATGATCGATAGAATCTTCCATCTAAACTTTTGGCCGCAGGACCTTTTGGCTGACAATTATCCCATGTCTGTGTCCAGCTTGAGCCCATTGCCATCTGTGGTGCAAATGGCTCCATTTTATTACAGCAATTACATTCTGTGTTCATTGAATGTTGTATTTTCTTGGACGTTTTGCTCAGATTCATTTCGCTGCAAATAACTTATTGTTTTCCTGTTCATCATTATGTGGATTTGGAGAGAGACAATCTTTGGCAGGGATTTCAGCATTAGGTTTTCTCATGGTGGCCAAATATTATCCAAACAGTTTGGAAACATGAAGTCGAAATATATTAGCGTCTTTCACTGTGCACATGTTCAGTAAGTGTCAGGATCAACAATAAATCCCTCCGCTACATGGCGGAAACATTGAAAGTATCAGATTGTAATAAGTATTAAAGTCCAACAGGCGAGCGCTGAAGAGCCGAGCTTAATTACAAATGCCATGATTTCCCCTGCCACTAGTTCTATCTTAGGTTTCCTAAGATGTAATATTAATAATATCATTGAAATGAATCTGCAGGACGGATTATTGAATGTTATTTGAATGTTTCTTCTATGTTGTCTATTATGTGGATTAGGTCTTTTATTGTGTTTTCTGAAAAGAGTGAACTCTACTAGACCCTCAATCCCTCTGCAAAGTATAGTTCGGTTTTAGAAAGCAAATGGAAATGATAATAATAGGCCAGTAAATATATAAAATGTGACCTACAGAAACCATCATCCAAGTCTAACTGTAAGCCTTCTTGGCTGAGATCCTGCAGGTTGGTACCTAGGCATATCATATGTTGTTCTTATTATTATGCTTACTTGAATATCGCCATCATATTCCACAGTTCTTTACAGACATTGACAGTCACTGTCCCATATAGGGCTCACAATCTACATTCCCTATCAGTATGTCTTTGAAGTGTGTGAGGAAACCCACGCAAACACAGGGAGAACATACAAACTCCTTGCAGACGTTGTCCTCCAGTGCTACAAGGCTGCAGTGCTAGCCACTGAGCCACCGTGTCGCCCTATATCTATGTTCCATTAAAGGGGTTGTCCAGGCAAAACTATTATTTTTAAAATAGGCTGGGGGAGGTGAAAAAAGTAAAAAAAAAATCATACTCACCTTTTCCTGCGTGCTCCGTTGCCTCCCAGCGGGTCCTGCTGCTTTGGCGTCTTATCAAAGTGAAACTGCTCTGCAACTGTGACGTCTCGGTTCCCTTCCACTGACTGGCCAATCAGTGGCCTCAGCAGCCTCAGGTAGAGACCCTGGGATGTCACAGGTAGTGACGTCACATGCCCTTCGCTGAGACTGCTGATTGGCCCCAATGGCCACGTGCAGCAGGGACTTCCACCGAAAGATAACAACAGACTGAGAGGACTGGACCATGCTGGGAGGCACCGGAGCACTGTGGAAAGGTGAGCATGATTTTTTTTTTTTTTCGCCGCCCCCAGCTGATTTAAAAAAAATTTTTTTATGTCTGTTTATGCCTGAACAACCCCTTTAACTTGTATGCTAGAGTTTTGTGGGCATACTATATGACCACCATGCGAAGGCCACTGTAATGCGAGAGGTACAAGGAGCTGTTTCCATGATCCCATTGGATCCTGAGTTATCTGCTTCCTGTCCTTCCATAGTAATCCTGCCTGTGATAATATTGATTTCAATTAGAGATTTCTCTTTATTTTATTTATTTCATTTTGTTAAATAGCAGTATATAATACCGCACTGCGATGAGGACATGAAAGGTCCTCTTTAATTGACAAAAATAAACTATTAACACTTCAATTCATGAATATTGTATTCTTACAAATATATGACATTTAGTACTACTCATCCCGGAATCCACTGACAAATTGTTTTTTAGGATATTAGACAATATGGAGCTGGATTCTGACTGGATAGTGAGGGATAGAATAATATGTGTATCACTGCAAACTTTAAGGCTGAGGCTCCTCATTGCGGAAAAGCTCCTTTTTATGTTGCAGATTTTGCTGCGGTTTTTTGAGCCAAAGCCAAGAATGGCTTCAATAGGAATTGGAAATATCTAGGAAGTTCTTATACTTCTATCTTCTGCTCAATCCACACTTTGGCTCATAAAACCGCAGCAAAATCTGCAACCAAAAAAGCAGCTTAAAGGTGAACATAGGTGGTATAAACATTCACGCATCATGGGGCAGAAGTATGTAGACAGGTGTAGTACACCAATTTTACGCTAAGTTCACACCTGCATTCGGGTTTCTGTTCTTCGGATGCAGGCCTGAAAAACAGAAACCCAATCCGTTTAAAAAGCAGTTACCAATAGAAACCTGTGGACCCTATAGACTATAATGGGGTCCACCGGGTTTCGCCCGAAAAATGCAGAGAGAAAAGTCTTGCTTGCAGGACTTTTCTCTCCGCATTTTTCAAGTGGAATGGGGAACAGAATCCCTGAACGGAAACCAGGCACAGGTGTGAACCTAGTCTTAATCTGCTGCTGCACTGGTTTGAGAGGTGCCAAATTTTAAAGTGCAACAGATGTGGACTCAGTATGTCACCTAACCAGTTTGGCTTCGGGCTACTCCTGAAGACAGTGTCCAAGCTCCAAGTAGTCCTCTGGTGTTCACTCTTTAACCCTTATACAGGGATGTGGTCTTCACTGTAGGGAGACCACCAGGTTGCTACCTCTTTAAGTGGTCTTGGTGTTGGTGACAGCTAACCAGGCTGGTCAGGGGCTATGGTGCAGTGTGCCCATCTCTACTTGATGGCCATGCCTGCTGGAAAGTTTAGTACTAAATATAAGATATATATAATATAATAGTATACATCCAGGGAAGAAAGCAGCACTAGCGAAAAAAAATAAAGTAGGTGCACGGCCTAATAGTAATAAATTTTGTGCAAGTTACACCAGAAACCTACAGAAATCCACACCAACAAGGATCAAGCAGGAAAAAGTCTTAGTCCTTCTTTAGTATTTCCCATTCCTTTTGTCTGTGGCTCAAATAATTGCACTAAAAAACTGCCACAAAAACTGCATGTATAATTCCAGCCATAGAAGGACTTGCACATGTACTCTATGCATCGACATCCCACTTCATGTGCCGCTATACGCTGCCACCCCTAGAATCAATCCATTTTGAAGCAGCCAATTGATATTTCTGTGGGGGCAAGTGCAAGAGCTGCCCCCTCACCATGCAGGGCTTGACACTTTATGTAAAGCTTCACACGTATACTTTATATTCTTGACCTTTACATTGATGTAACAGAATTGAAAGTAGACAACAGATGGTCGCATCAGCGTAATTGATGATCAGCCGCTCAGCATGGCAATTATAAGACTGAGCTGTCCGCACATTGCTGCACAGAATTGCACTGGATTGTCTGTTCTCAAAGTGTGGAAAATACAATGCTCGATCTAACATGAGATCAAATGGGTCATCATATGAAACTGAATGCAAGAAATGGATAACAGTTTCTATATGCAATTTTTTTTTTTTTTAAATTTTCTCTTTTTAAGATCATCATATGTTTATCCTTTTTTTCGGCATTCAGGTCATCGGTGTTTCAGTAATAAGAACTTTATATAATGGAACAAAATGATAATATCTCTTATAAGCAGCCTCCTATTGAAATGACTTTCCAACATGAAGGAAAATCATTTCCATAGATACAAAATCTATTTTTATTTCTTCAAAGAAGACGTTTCTAGAGTTTACCATCTCATGGTTATTTCAGGAATAAATACAAACCGTATTCAGGAGTTAACCTCATTTCTTTCCAGCTAGTTTATGATACTTGAGACCTTGTGGTATGCTAAGGGGTTTTCCAGGCAAAAATTGTTTTTTGAAAAAGGTCTGTTAGTGCTATTAATGGGTTAATAAGTGCACCCAAATACCTTTAGCAGTGTTTTTAGTGATTTCTGGGTTTCTGTGGGAGCTCCTGGCATCTTCTGCATTTGTTTACATGGGTAGCTTTCTGTTCTTGTTGTTGTTATCCTACAACTACCATGATGCATTGCTCTTCACTCACACTACCTCCCCCTCTCACTCCCTCCCCTCCCTCTCTCACTCCCTCCTCTCCCTCTCTCACCCCTCCCTGTTTCCCTAGCTAGCCCTTCCTAACTAGCTAACTCAGCCCCCCCCCCAACCCATTATACTTACCTGTCTTCCTCTCCGTATCTTCTGGGCACAGAAGATCATGTACTTCTGCGGGGCTGGCTCCTCTCGCCGTCTGCCGGCGTCTGTGAAATAGAGCCAGAGTGTCGGCAGCCGCAGAAGGAAGTGATATTCCATGCCCAGAAGATCCAGACTGGAAGATAGGTAAGTATGATGGGGTGAGGGGAGGAGGGTTAGTATTGGTGACACTCCATATCCGGTAATGGGGAAATGGAACGTCACCAGAAAATCTGAAAATGTGCCTGGGGCGGTCATATGACATGGGTAAGTATACATTTTTGGTAAAGTAAGTTAGAAGTTAGGCAGGGAGAGGGTGTTTAGCTTAGTTTAGAAATAGGAGTTTATCCCAGACTACCCCTTTAAGTCTCATATACAGTATACAGCTTAGCCATGTCTACAGAGTCTGTATGGGCTACAGGTTCACATGGTGGTGTACTTCAGAGTCCTAGGCATTCTGGCACATAGGCACAGTGTCTCAAATGTATTCTTTAGTAGAGGCAGCCATTCTAGTTTAGAGAATCTCTATATAGTCTCTGGAACATGCCACAAATTAATCAGAAGAAAACAACCTTAGTTTGTACACTATGGTCAAGATTTACTATTGTGGTTACAACTAGACATCCTAGGCGCATCTTGGCATATCTTAGGCACATCTTGACACATCAAGTTTGAACTAAAGCTCTTCTGAGTTGCTAGACATGTGGTTGTGTCTTCTCAGGAAAAGGGGGTATGACTTAAATGCACCAAGATGTGTCAAAAATGCAACAAAATTGGCTAGACAGCCTAAAGATATACCAGAGTTATCATCCAGCATCAACCACTGTAATAAATCTGGTGCATTTCCAGACTGCCACACTGTGTACACTGTCTAACTGTGTGAGTGAATCTGGGCGTATGGCTCCATTGACTTCTGTGGGTGATGAAATACAGCTTTTAACACATATCTGTATATAAGCCCTTACATGAACATAGTTAGTAAAATGGGGACGTTTAAGTCCTGTCTCAGGACCACTCCCAAGCCACCTAGGAATGTCCATTGTTTGGCAATTGCAATGGCAAATTTGTTACAATCCCGGTAAATTTGTTACAATCCCAGCAAATTTGGAACAATTACCAAATATAACTCTTTGAAGTATCAATTCTAGCTAATTCTAGACTAAGTCTTACCTGCCCCATGGACAGGATCATATCACGGATCTGTGTTATATGGGTTGGTAAAATGGTAACTATACCGTAGATTGCCATTGGCCCATACTATGTGTGGTTTGTGGCATGGATTAGATGAAATGTTTGATCTCTGCAAAGAGGACAATGAAACCTAACCTACACATTAGAGAATTTGTTGCATTCTTAGGCTGGGTTCACATCTGCGTCGCAGTCTCCATAGGAGGACTTTTCTCTCCACCGGTTTCAGTATAAAACCTGCGGAAACCCAACAGATGCCCCATTATAGTCTATGGGGTCTGTCGGTGTCTGCGGCTAACCACTATTTTAGTGGACGGGCTATTTGTTGTTCCGGTCCCCTGGCAGATCCAAACGACGGAGAGAGCTATGTTAGTGTAAACCTAGCCTTAGTTATGTTAAATTGTCCACCATTTTCCTGCAGGACTGGTCTGCAGAATATACCATAGGTGCCATTTACTGCAGCCTGTATCCTCTTCATACACCACTAATAAAGATTCTTGTCATGTTCCAATTATAATTGTGACAGTCTGTATTACAAATAGTTACACATCTGATAATGAAAACTTTTTATAAAGGTTTTATCCACTTTTGAATACATTTTAGGCTATGCTTTAGGTCATATTCACACAATGTTTTTGCAATGGCCACTTTAATAACCATGAATGTCTATAGGTCTGTTCATATGATATATTCATTTATTTCACGGACCATTTTTCATGTCAAAAAACTGACATGCTCTATCATTGTCGGATTTGAGAGACATAGATAGAACCATGTGAGTATACCTACAGACATTCATCAGCCATTATTTACTGTCATGTGGATAAGCCCTTTCAACAGCCTTTAATGGACTAACAAGCCTTTTTCTTGGACACCAACTCTGTCATGTGAATAACGCCTTAAACACTTTCTTTGGATGCTTCATCAAATATTCTGTACGATTCATTAGAAGAGAAGTGAACACGGAGCACTGTTCTTAATGTCAAAAAGACAGACACAAAACCCAAGGGACCCCATTATAAATGGTGGTGTTAGTCATATCACAAATCTTGCATTCCATTATTTTCATTTTTGAACTCCTATTAAGGAACAGAAAATGAATAACTTAATGGAAGTGTGAACAGAGCCTTAATCATAAGTTACAGCTCATATTATAGTCCAGAGCTGTATTCACAATCATGCTGGTCGTTACTAGAAACAGTTAGCAAGTTATCATCCTGAAAAGCTTAGCAGAATAAGGCCCTTGCATATGACTGAGTGTGTGTCCGATGTGGGGCTGAGTTTGCAGCGGAATGTTGTCGGATGACACTTGGAGTGACTCCCGAGTGCATTCTATTATACATTTGCGCCTATTGGGGCTTCTGATTCATTCTGTTCCAATGACATGGAGCAGGATAGGACCTGCTGTATAATCAACTGTGTTATTGGAATGGAACGGATCAGATCAGAAGCCCCCATAAATGCGAATGCATAACAGAATGCACTCAGATGACACTCAGGTGATCCGCTGCACACTCGGCCCCATATTGGAAGCACATTCAGCCATGTGCATGGGGCCTAAGATAAATAAGCAGAAGATGACTGCTTACATTTGGTCTGGTAGAAGCAAAGATTACACACTGGCAAGAAACTTTATGATTATTAGGTCAGCTGGTTCTAAATGCCTTTCTACTGTTGTGAATGTTAACATGTTGCCATATGTACAGTATGGAGCTATGCACCATAAATACATAGACATCTGTACATGCTACATTAGCAATGCTAATTGCTAATTTTTATCCATTCAGCAAGCCAATGGGAAGTATGAAGTATGGCAATGGCCCTTGTGTGAAGTGTGACAATGACCCTTGTGTGAAGTGTGACAATGGCCCTTGTGTGAAGTGTGACAATGGCCCTTGTGTGAAGTGTGACAATGGCCCATGTACACCAAATCATTGTCACACTGGCTTTAGTCCTGGGTGTGTTCACACTTGCAGTAACTGTGGGCCATTCTAACATTCAGAAATGGTGAACCTGATAGTCTATGGCAAGCCTAGGCCCCAATCTAAAATGTGTAACAGACACCCACAACTTTACCAGCAATTTATTTTACTGGTGTCTTCTTTATGTTAATGATAAACCATTGGCTGACCTCAGATAATGGTTCTCATGTCCCTCTGCCCCTCATACATTTCCTCAATGGGTTCTATATTCAGTGAGAGCCACTGGCTACTCAACAAAAGAGTACATTTATGTACAGTATTGGATGCTTATAGTCTTCATTATGGGGCAGGTACTGTACATAAGTGCCAATAGAGGTTGTCACATAACCGTCAGGACCAAGAGGAAGTCTATATAGGCTTCATGCACGTTTTATAGCTCAAAGCCCTACACAGTACCTCCATATGCCTACAAAGTCATATAAAGAGGCCTAATCTGATACCCCATCAGACCCCATATATATGGAGTTATTTTCTGCTGGCAGCATTTCTCTAGGGGATATTTTACCTGTATATCCCCTGATAGACCGCGTATAGCGCTGCGCTGAGGCCTCTATGAGCCACCATACAGGTATTTAAGCAATCTTGTCCAGGTTTTCATACAATGATCCTATACTGAAGTTGACATGCCTTATGCATGAAATATAAAGAAGATAAATCTGTCTAACATGCCTAGCACATTGCATGGAATGTATTATATTATATACACCATTTTGATAAAATTCTACAGCAAATGTTATATTTAACCTGTATCAGTATTAATTCTGCCTACATTGACACCAGATACATTGAAATAAAAAGCATTGATTTTCGTGAAGCCCAGGGGTTGTCCATTTCTAGTGCATATTCACTTAGAGCAGTGAGTCTTCATAGCAACGCTTAGAATTCCTATAAAAAAAACATATTTTATCAATAAAATAATTAAAGACAACAAATAATAATGTAAAATGTCATTGAATGGTAATAATACAAGATGGTGTCTTTTGCTATACATTAAAAAATGGTGAAATTGTGCTATACATTATCTGCAGCCATATGCATTAGTAAACAACATAGTATAACTATATCAGTTTATTATACAGTATTAAATTCCATAATATTTCGCCTACCACACACATATACATACATACAGCATCTCATCATGGATCAGGGTGACGGAGTCCAATACATCCATGGAAAACACAGTTGCTATGAGAAAGCAAATGTCTTGTTCTATATGGTAATAGTGAACTTCCTGCAATGTATGATTAGTGACAGCAGGGGGCTCTCTCTAGACCCGCATGTAAATTATGCAAATGTTTATGTTGCTAATTATTTATGATATATTGATAATACTAAATCTACATTCACCATGTGACGCCAGTAGCTCTTATTTTATACATTGTCAGTGTCAGTGGTATTCTAATAAGAAAAGCAATCTGCCTGGAAACTAAAGTATATATTTAGTAAATAGTTTAATAAATATTAATCTGCATTCATAAAGCTATTTCTACACTAGCATCATATATTTATCCCAAACAGCTCAAGATACTTTATTATGTAATATTTCCAGAAACCTCAGCTCAGCTTCTCTCTCTCTATCCTATAAACCTATATATCACAGAGCTCAGCCTCTATCCCTCTATCATATAACCCTATATATCACAGAGCTCAGCTTCTCTCCTCTATCATATAACCCTATATATCACAGAGCTCAGCTTCTCTCCTCTATCATATAACCCTATATATCACAGGGCTCAGCTTCTCTCCTCTATCATATAACCCTATATATCACAGGGCTCAGCTTCTCTCCTCTATCATATAACCCTATATATCACAGAGCTCAGCTACTCTCTTCTATCATATAAACCTATATATCACAGAGCTCAGCTTCTCTCCCTCTATCATATAACCCTATATATCACAGAGCTCAGCTTCACTCCTCTATCGTATAACCCTATATATCACAGAGCTCAGCTTCTCTCCTCTATCATATAACCCTATATATCACAGAGCTCAGCTTCTCTCCTCTATCATATAACCCTATATATCACAGAGCTCAGCTTCTCTCCTCTATCATATAACCCTATATACCACAGAGCTCAGCTTCTCTCCCTCTATCATATAACCCTATATATCACAGGGCTCAGCTTCTCTCCCTCTCTTATATAACCCTATATATCACAGAGCTCAGCTTCTCTCCTCTATCATATAACCCTATATATCACAGAGCTCAGCTTCTCTCCTCTATCATATAACCCTATATATCACAGAGCTCAGCTTCTCTCCTCTATCATATAACCCTATATATCACAGAGCTCAGCTTCTCTCCCTCTGTCATATAACCCTATATATCACAGAGCTCAGCTTCTCTCCTCTATCATATAACCCTATATATCACAGAGCTTAGCTTCTCTCCTCTATCATATAAACCTATATATCACAAAGCTCAGCTTCTCTCCCTCGATCATATAATCCTATACATCACAGAGCTCAGCTTCACTCCTCTATCATATAACCCTATATATCACAGAGCTCAGCTTCTCTCTCTATCATATAACCCTATATATCACAGAGCTCAGCTTCTCTCCCTCTATCATATAACCCTTTATATCACAGAGCTCAGCTTCTCTCCCTCTATCATATAACCCTGTATATCACAGAGCTCAGCTTCTCTCCTTCTATCATATAAACCTATATATCACAGAGCTCAGCTTCTCTCCTCTATCATATAACCCTATATATCACAGAGCTCAGCTTCTCTTCTCTATTATATAACCCTAGATATCACAGAGCTCAGCTTCTCTCCCTCTATCATATAAACCTATATATCACAGAGCTCAGCTTCTCTCCTCTATCATTTTATTATTATTGTTTATTTATATAGCACCATTAATTCCATGGTGCTTTACATTTGCGGATTTACATACGGTACACCAGATATACAAAACAGATAATGCTAACAAAGACTAACTGGTACAGTGGGATAGAGGGCCTGCCCGCAAGGGCTTACAATCTATGAGGGAAGAGGGATAGAGACAGAAGGTGGGGGTAGAGGCTGTTCAGATGGTGGTGTGGTGACAGTAGTGTTATTGGAGGTTGTAGGCCTTCCTGAATAGGTGAGTCTTCAGGGTCTTCTTGAAGCTTGTGACTGTGGGAGACAGTCTTATGTGTCTTGGTAATGAGTTCCAGAATATGGGGAATGCCCGGGAGAAGTCTTGGAGTCGATTGTGTGAAGAGCGGATAAGAGTAGAGCAGAGTAGGAGGTCTTTGGAGGATCGGAGGTTACGTGAGGGCAGGTAACGGGAGATTAGGTCGGAGATATATGGAGGGGACAGGCTGTGGATGGCTTTGTATGTCAGCGTTAGTAATTTGAACTCTATTCACTGGGCAACGGGGAGCCAGTGAAGGGATTGGCAGAGGGGAGCAGCCGATGAAGAACAGGGGGAGAGGTGTATTAGGTGAGCAGCACAGTTTAAAGTGGACTGGAGGGGGCGTGAGGGTGTTAGCTGGGAGGCCATAGAGAAGGGTGTTACAGTAGTCTAGGCAGGAGATTATGAGGGCGTGGACTAGCATCTTTGTAGTTTCAGGGGTGAGGAAAGAGCGGATTCGGTGGATGTTCTTGAGTTGGAGGCGGCAGGAGGTGTTGAGGGTTTGAATATGCGACTTGAAGGATAGGTCAGAGTCTAAGGTTATCCCAAGGCAGCGGGCCTGTGGGACTGGGGTGAGAGTGGTTCCATTAATTTTGATAGATGGGTCAGGTAGGGGGGCCGTGCGAGGAGGGGTGAAGATTATGAATTCTGTTTTCTCCATGTTGAGTTTGAGAAAGCGGGAGGAGAGAAAGGAGGCTACAGCTGCTAGACATTCTGGGACTCTAGACAACAGGGAGGTAATGTCTGGTCCAGAGAGATATATTTGGGTGTCGTCAGCATAGCAATGGTAATGGAAACCATGGGATTCTATGAGTTGGCCAAGGCCTAGGGTGTAGATTGAGAACAGGAGGGGTCCTAGGATTGAGCCTTGGGGGACACCTACAGAAAGAGGGTGTGGCGGGGAGGTGGCGAGTGAGTGGGAGACGCTGAATGTGCGGTTGGTGAGATATGAGGAGATCCAGGAAAGGGCCAGGTCTGAGATGCCAAAGGATGAGAGAGTTTCTAGCAGGAGGGAATGGTCAACTGTATCAAAGGCAGAGGAGAGGTCGAGGAGGAGGAGGACAGAATAATGACGTTTAGCTTTGGTGGTTAGAAGGTCGTTAGTGACCTTGGTTAGGGCAGTTTCTGTGGAGTGATGGGGTCTGAAGCCTGACTGTAGTCTGTCAAGAAGCATATTGGACGAGAGGTAGGAGGATAGTTCGGAATGGACGTGTTGCTCTAGTAGTTTTGAGGCATACGGGAGCAGTGAGATGGGGCGATAGTTGGCTGGAGAGGACGGGTCCAGGGAGGGTTTCTTAAGTAGGTGTGACGGTAGCATGTTTGAAGGCGGAAGGGAAGGATCCATTGGTTAGGGATAGGTTGAAGAGATGGGTTAAGGCAGGAGTAATGTCTTCCGAGAGTTTTGGGATGAGATGTGACTGGATTGGGTCGAGTGCACAGGAGGTGAGGTGTGATTTAGAGATTAAGGTAGAGAGCTTTTCATCAGTGACGGTGGAGAAACAGGTTAGAGATAGGACAGGACAGTTGGGTGGGGTGGTTGTTGGGGGTGTAGGGTGAGACTGTCTCTGATGGTGTCGATTTTGCTTTTGAAATAAGAGGCAAAGTCATCAGCTGTGATAAGTGATGTTGGAGGGGGCGCAGGAGGACGGAGAAGGGAGTTTAAGGTAGTGAATAGCTGTTTGGGGTTGCGGGATAGGGCAGATATTAGTGTGGTGAAGTAGACCTGCTTTGCAGAGGTGAGTGCGTTCTTGAATGTGAGAACTGCCTCTTTATACCTGATGAAGTCCTCCTGGGAGTGGCTTTTCTTCCAGAGGTGTTCTGCAACCCGTGAGGCACGTCTCAGTTTTTTAGTCAGATTAGTGTGCCAGGGCTGCCTATTGATCGGCTGGGTTCTGGTGTTAGTGAGAGGGACCACAGAGTCAAGGGCTGAAGTAATGGTGGTGTTGTAGAAGTTAGCAGCAGTATCTGCGTCCTGGAGTGAGGATATGTCAGCGAGCAGTCGGAGAGAGTCTGAGAGCGTGCGGATGTTAAGGCGATTAAGGTTCCTGCGGGGATGCGTTGGTTTAGGGGTTTGGGGTTCAATTACAGAGGAGAGGGCAGAGAATGTCAGCAGGTTGTGATGGGAAAGCGTGGACGGAGAGTTAGAGAGATTGACTAGAGGGCAGAGGCGGGTGAATATGAGGTCCAGCGTGTGCCCTTTGTGTGGGTGGCAGAGGAGGACCATTGAGAGAGGTTAAAGGAGGTAGTGAGTGACAAGAGACTGGAAGCGGCGGGGTGGGATGTGTTAATGGGGATGTTGAAATCACCCATGATGATGGTGGGGGTGTCTGTGGATAGGAAGTGCCAGGTGGTGAAGTGGTTGATAAAGGCAGTAGTAGGTCCTGGCAGTCGATATGACGGCCAGTTGAAGGTTGGAGGGCGAGTAAATGCGGACAGAGTGCACTTCAAAGGTGGGGAGTGTGAGAGCAGGTGGCGGGTGGATTAGGGCAAAGGAGCAATTGTCAGACAGGAGTACGCCTACACCTCCACTGGGTTTATTGTTGGGGCGGGGAGTGTGCAAGAATTGCAGACCTCCATAGGAGAGGGCAGCAGGGGAGGTGGTGTCAGAGGGTGTTATCCACGTTTCTGTGAGACCTAGAAATGATAATTTATGGGAAATGAAGAGGTCATGGATGTAGTCAAGTTTGTTGCATACAGAGTGAGCATTCCATAGTGCGCCGGGAAGTGTGTGGGGAGGGGCAGGAGCAGGTGAGATAGGTGTAAGATTTAGGGGGTTCCGTGCGCTGGTAGCGGTTGTGCGGAAAGATCTGACAGCAGGGAGGTGCTGGGGCGGTCCAGGATTAGGGGATATGTTGCCAGAAGTGAGGAGTAGCAGGGAGAGGGATAGCAGGTGCGAATAGGAGAGAGTGTGGGGTGGTTGTATGTGTCTGGGGCGGAAAGCTTGTAGGTGTGTGAGCTGCGCAGAGAAGGTCAGATGGTGGGGTAGGATAGATAGAGAGATAAAGATATGCTTAGTGACATGGCTGGTTTGAGGTGGCAAAGTGGTTTTTACAAGTATGGGAAGAACAACAGTGATTATAGTGAGAAGCATTTCTATACTTTATAACTAAGTGTCCTATTAGTGGCGAGTTACCTTCTGTTCCAAGTCTGGCCTAAGTCTGGTCTATACACTTAGAAACTGCACTTGGAACTGCGCTGACCATGTCATCGCTGACCACTGGCTGCAGATTTATACTAACTGGTAATACATTTGTTTCATGTGTGTCAGGTGTGAATAGGGGGTGTGGATACAGCAGATAGAATCAGACGTTAGGAAGGCATAGGTGAGAAACAGCGGGGGGGAAGGAGACAGACAGTGGTTTCAAAATTAATGCATTAACAAAGTGTAAGACACGTACCAGCAGATAGCTAGATAGATATATTTAACACAGCAGTAGATGTAGATTTGTATGGAGGGGTAGGATCAGTATATAGTTCCGGGTGGAAGACACGTACCTGTGGATTACAGATGGTATACAGGGTCAGATGACAATTACATGCAGGATGATAGTCTATTGCATTCTATTTCACTCTGGCCTAAGTCTAGCACAGAGCTCAGCTTTTCTCCCTCGATCATATAATCCTATACATCACAGAGCTCAGCTTCACTCCTCTATCGTATAACCCTATATATCACAGAGCTCAGCTTCTCTCCCTCTATCATATAAACCTATATATCAAAGAGCTCAACTTCTCTCCCTCTATCATATAACCCTATATATCACAGAGCTCAGCTTCTCTCCCTCTATCATATAACTCTATATATCACAGAGCTCAGCTTCTCTCCCTCTATCATATAACCCTATATATCACAGAGCTCAGCTTCTCTCCCTCTATCATATAAACCTATATATCACAGAGCTCAGCTTCTCTCCCTCTATCATATAAACCTATATATCACAGAGCTCAACTTCTCTCCTCTATTATATACTCCTATATATCACAGAGCTCAGCTTCTCTCCTTCTATTATATAACCCTATTTATCACAGAGCTCAGCTTCTCTCCCTCTATCATATAACCCTATATATCACAGAGCTCAGCTTCTCTCCTCTATCATATAACCCTATATATCACAGAGCTCAGCTTCTCTCCTCTATCATATAACCCTATATATCACAGAGCTCAGCTTCTCTTCCTCTATCATATAACCCTATATATCACAGAGCTCAGCTTCTCTCCCTCTATTATACCCAGCTCTCAGACAGGGCATAAGAAGTAATTTAAAAAAAAAAAAAATGAAAAGTCAAAATGGCTGAAAAAAATAAAAGAAGTTATATTGACTGCGTACCTCCTAATACCCCATATGGAAATGAGACCATTCATTAGTTATTGGCTGAGGTTGGTCATCACTACGGTCAGTAATTAGCTGAATTATTTAGTTTTCACAGCAAGGGACTCGGAAGTAGCGACTGGCAGGGGAACAGGGGATCGGTGAGGTAAGTATGACATTTTTTTATTAGGCCATTCTGAACCTTTTCTAATATGTACCACTTGGACAACCACTTTAAACGCTTTCACATTGCTCTACAAATAATATATATCTACAGCTACCCGACAAGGGAATGTGGTTGTTTGCGTAGCAAATACAATCTGTACACTCCAAGTTAGGAAGAGCAGGTTAGCCTGTAAAATAATGTATACCCGGGGAAACAGATGTTTATACATTCGGCATTAAATTGGCAATGAGTAACTAGATATTACAAGTAGATACCTAGTTACATGAATTCCATTTGTATATCCTTTCACATACCCAATGGATATATTAACATCACGCACAAGCTACTGCAAATATGTTCAAAATGGCAGAGAATATGGAAAAAGAGCAGTAACATATGGGCTGAAAACGAAACAGTTGGGAAGCGATGTACTGTAAGCTGGATGTTACAAGAAAAGGAGATGCACGTCTCTACGCCCATGTATATTTATATTTCTGCCTTTACGGAACAAATTTGTAATACTATTCATCCACTGTGCAAACACAGAGTAAAAAAGTCAATCATTGTTTGGAATAAAAGCCTCTCTTCCCATAGCCTCTAGACTTCATGTTTAATGAGATTCAGGAAAATTGCATACATATTAATAAATCAGATACTCTGTATCTCAGACAAAAGATTATAATTAACTTTTAGCCCCGTAAGGTGTTTAATACATAGACTGTGGACAGTCATTATGACAGCCTAGAGCTTATACATCAGATGTGTTTTCGTCTGCTGACATTTTAATTAGAATGATTTACATGGTTTATTGCGAGATAATATAAGATCGGCTTCTCTTAACAGAAACATCTTCCAGGGAGATTTACAATTCTAAGATATTTGCAAGTCTAAACTCTATTATAGAAGGGTGTTTAATTGTTATAGTGACACTTCCTAAAGGCCCTACACACACAAGAGAAGCGTCAGCCTAACTGGTTGAGTATCCAATTTGTATGGAGGCCTTCCGACACTCCCCTAGCAGATGAAGTCAGGGGAAGGATTGGGCATAAGGAATCTTATCATGCCTATTGCTTTGTTCCAGCCAACACTGGAGATGTCTGGCAGTAACTTACTCTCCTGTCCCTATTGAGAACACATGCATGCTTGGCTGAAAACAGCATGCATGTGTATGGGAGACTCAGGTGAGATAGTTGTTCCGCCAACAGCTACTGGAGGTGCATGGGTATCTTAAAGGATAACCATACTTGTGAACTCTCCTTAGGGATGACCTCCTGCTGTCTCAGAAGAGTTGGCATATCTTGCTCTGCGCTCTCTGTTATATTGTAAGCGACTTGGGCACTTTATTTACTGGTCACATCCCAAAAAAGAGGTGTGGCCAGCATATTTTATGTCCATGTTGTGAAAAGGGGTGTGACAGGCAGAAAATTGGGGAGGGGCTTTGCAGAGAGGGGGCGTGGCTGCTGTAGTGCACTGGGTATCCTGGAGGTCAACTTTGCAAAGTTGGCAAGTATGAGGAAAACTCAACCCAAATGGAATACTGTTTCCTAAATTTCTTCCCATAATTTATCTCTGGCTCTCTTGTAAAGTCATTTTAAAACTTTCAGCAAGATATCTTAAATTAGTTTTCCCTTCTTAAATATTTATTGCCTAACCACAGGATGCTCCATATGTGTCGGATACTATAGATGTACTATGGGAGTTCCTAGACCACCATCAGGACTGGCTACCACATCTAGACTAAAGTGATTGGAGACCCATGTATTTGGATATCTCCATCCACTTGTATGGGAGTCAGGCCACAGTTATTTTTGGCTGTTTTCTTGACTCTCATAGAAGTGAATGGACAGAGCCATGCCTATGAGCAGCCACACCCAAGTATTTATTTCTAATTATAATATTTCTAAATAATTATTAGGTTAAAGCGGTGCAGGAAAGTACATAAAACATTACAGACCACTGATGCTTGATACATAAAAATCAAAGAAAAATAACCCCACTCCAGACTTGATGCAGGAATTGCATGAAATTGTCTTTAGATTATTATGTGTAGACCAAATCCTATTTCTTCTTCAGGCTGCTATGGTCATGAGTTGTATCTAGTATTTTGATGGAAGTCCAAACTTCCGAGCAGTAAGAGCATGGACTTCCACCACATCATTAGATAGGAACCTGAAGAAGGACTAGAAAATGGAAATGTAACTGATAACCTTACAGTATGGTTGGGTGTCCTCTGGTAGTGACTGTTGCCACTAGCACACACCAGTAAAAAGACCTACTGGAACTGAAAGAAAAAGGTCTACATCGATTATTTGCCATTCACTTGTTGGGAGAATTTATGAACCCCTGAGATACTGTGATATTGCACCAAATGTGAGCCACATTCCCTTTTCTATGCTGCACTCGCCACTTTCAGTGAATGTGGGAGGTACAGGGTAGAGAGCAAGCCGGAGACACCTCAGCTGGACACATTTATTATAAGTCACACCAGTTTTCTGGCATGGGTTACACAGGAAATATATGCCAGTTCATGACTGGTGCAGATTTCCATTCTGGCGTAGGAGCCTCTTGATAAATCCGGAGCCAGGGTTGGGACCTATATTATGACTGGCATGCAAAACGCCAGTCTCAGGCTAGGGCTGCATGCCAATTTTGACTACCACTCCAGTCACGCAACCAAAGATCGCCATGTCACCCTGAGATTCCTTCACTCATGTTAGTGGATAGAGTCAGAAGGGTGCCACGACAATAGCGAAAAAAAGTCAAACAATGTTTTATTTTTTTGCGACTAGAAGTTACACCCACGGAGTTGCATTGTGACACCATTCACGAACAAGCAGTGATCCCAGTGACAGCAGTCATGGTTGGTCACCGTGTAACCCTAACCTTAATAAATCTGCCCCACTTTGTTTTTGAAAGACAAATATAGAGAATGTGAACTAACTTATATCCTCCCAAATACCCTATGAGCCCCCAACCTATGAGTGAAGAATGACACGGAGACTCAAAGTGTAGGGAGCATTATGGAGTAGGGGAGTTAGTGGCTGCCATACAGGCGCTCATACCCAACACCCACTAAGTGGTCACATTTTTACTCCTCTGTATATATGGGGCTGCCAGTTCCATAGATGGCCACCTTAGTTACTGTATGTCAGTGCCCTCCATGGAGTAATGATGACCCTTCTGACTGCAAAAACTTCCCCAGTTGCTGCTGTGCAGGTTGTGGATTTTTGAGCTGTTTTCATTTCCAGCATGTCTTCGGCTCTATGGCTGTGTTTTCTTCACTCCTGAACTTCCCTGCTGTTTATTTCGCATTCATGCAAGCACGATCACAATTTCACAGTATTCAGCCCCCTAGGGCTCCACTTAAGATGGTCTTCTTTTGATTCGGTCTTCTTCGATTTGATTCTTTCTGGATGTTATAACCTTGTAACCTTTATATACTTTTATCATCATTTTAATGGCTACAGAGCACGAATAGATACTGATCCAAAAGTGTGTGTGTGTATATATATATATATATATATATATATATAGCCAATTGCAGATAAACATCAGAGTTAATGAGTGTTAATGCTCTTTTACTATCAATGCATCTGTGGTACAAAAGCATGGAACATTGTAGTGTAGAACATTTTTTAGTCGTGTAGGTGTGTAAGTTTATGTTTATATCTAAAACAGCACCACCCCTATGTACAGGATGTGTGCAGTACTGCAGCTCAGCCTCATTCATGTAAATGGAACTGAGCTGCAATACCAGATACAACCCAGGTACAGATGTGGTGCTGTTTTTGGAAGAAAGCAATAAAAAAAAAACATACCTCCTGCTGTCATACACCAGCTTGTGATAATATATGGGCATGCGTATGCAGCCATACAAATGAATGGGTCACTGTACTAGCTGAACAACATGGCTACCACACTGACAAAGCACACAGTCGTGTGCATGTAGACTAACATAGACTTTAGGATTAATGACCTTCACAAATACAGTATGTGAAGAATTACTAAAAGCATGGTAAATAATGTAATAATGTGCCCTCTTCTCTGTTTACTTTCAGGATGAAGATGTTGTCCGAGAGAGTCGGTTTAACTTTAGTGGATATGGTATGGGGCACTGCCTACAAGTGAAGGATGGCACCGCAGTGAAAGCCGCGCCACCCACCCTCCCGCCTCCTCAGCCAAAGGATGCCGAGTCCATCAAGAAGAAATTTGTTGACCGAGCAAAACGGATTGATACCATATCCCGGGCTGCCTTTCCACTGGCCTTCCTCATTTTTAACATCTTTTACTGGATTACATATAAAATCATACGGCACGAGGATGTACACAAAAAATAAGCCACTTATTTACAGTATTTAAGGGAACTCAATGCCAAAGTGTGCTTGTAAATATGTAGTGGAAAATCCCCTAGACATTCAGACTGGTTTTATATCCACCTACTGTACTCCTCCTTGAAGACAGAAAGCAGGAACAAAGACATTTGGGGAGCAAAGAAGATGAATATTAACCCTGAAAGAGCATAAGGATTCTCTTTCTAGTGTTTAACGTTGTCTTCGGTTTACGTTTTCCCAGCATTTGTAACAAATAACTCTTGGGCTTATTCAGACACACTGTACAGTACGTTCAGAAGCTATTGAGCAGTTATTGAGAAAGCTGCATCAATGTACTGAAATTCATAGCAGTGACATTGGTCACACCATAGATGTAAAGTTAAAAGGGGTTTTCCTTACGATAGGTTTTCAATATCAGATCAGTGGAGGTCTGGGACTCCCACTGATCAGCGGAGAACAGAGCTGGAAGCTGATAGCTACGTTCACCATATAGTGGCTCCGCTTCCGTTCACTGGTATAGAAGCTGACAGGGACGTAATTACAGAAAGTGTGGAGGTAGCAACCGCTACCAGGCCCTGAAGCCTCAGAGAGGCCAAAGGCTTCTTTACAATGTAAGAAGACACCTGTATTAAAGATAGCACATGGTAAGTGGGGCCCATGACATATTTGCATAGGGGCCCAGGAGCTGCAAGTTACGCCTCTCCCCTCTGAGCATAGCGATAGCATGGAAAACCGAGCTATACGCTTCTGGTTCTGTTCTCGGTAACAAGTGATTGGCGAGGGTCCCAGATGTCACCCACCAATCTGATATTGATGACCTATCCTAAGGTTAAGTCATAAATATCATTTGCCTGGAAAATTCCCAGTTGTCCAGGCTAACAGAAAGGATCTGCTTCTTTTTTTTTTTTTCTAAAAACAGCACCCCTTTTGTCCATAGGCTGTGTCTGGTATTGCAAATCAGTTGCATCCACTTGAGTGTGGATAAGCTACAATACCAGACATATTCCTTGGACACGTCATGCTGTTTCTGGAAAGAAAAATTAGAGCAGCATTCCTACTCTCCTACAAACCCTTTATATCAGCTTGGTGGTTTGTCCAGGATTAGCAAAAATGTAGTTAAAAATCAAGAAAAGTTGATTAAAGAAGTAACGGTTTGCCTGTTCAATCCCCCATTGCTTCAGTACCAGATCTCTGGTGGTCCCTGCCAGTCTTTATTTACTTGTCCTGTAGTGATGACATCATGTACATTCATGTGACCTCTGCAGCCAATCACTGTTGTCAGCATTGTCATGCTGTATATGGTAAGCATCACTGCTGAAGCCGATGATTGGATGCAGCAGAGACACACCTGTACAGCATGTCATCACTGCAGGTAAGTAAATATAGACCAAGGACCACTAGTGCTGTGGAGCAGCAGGGGATTGGATGGTTGAGCTTTCTTTAAACTTTATTAACTTTCTTGCTTTTAGCCAAATCTTTTTAAATCCTGAGGAATCCCTTTAAGGGGCTGAAGTGATACTTTCACCATGGTGACTTTCCAGCATTCTCAGATCAGTAGGAATTTTTTTCTGGACATAACTATTGGTAAAAACAAAGAATAAATTGTTACAGCTTTTGCTATAATCTGAGCTGTTTTCTTTAGAAAAATTGTTCTGATCATAGCAATGTATCTTTCCGTATGTTGTGTTATTATACAGTATATCTTTACTCTGATTGGTGGGAAATCTTTGCACATTTGCCTTCGTAAGATTAAGAAAAAATCGAAATCAGGTCTAATATATATATATATATTGCTTTTTCACCGATCAGAAGAGTTTGCATTAGCACCACAGACCTAATGATTCTCATTATCGTTACGTCCGGTGCCAGCTTTACAGTACGTCTGTGCAATGATGTGAATAAGCTTTTCTGTTTATAATGGGTCCAATGTAGCCAGCACTGCCACAAAAAAGTTACCTAAAATCAATTCATGTGAAATCTTCCATATTATCACCCCATTAAATGACAGGTTGAACAGGTCGCCATTTTGATAAACCAACAGTGACTACACACTGTATGAGGTGAGGACCAAATTTTTTAAAGGAATTGCTGCCTTTTTACTGTATTCGAAAGAAATCTACTGAGCTACGGTACGTTTTATCACAGTGTTAGTATCTTGTGTTGCACCAAGCAATTCTTTTGTGTTCAAATGATTTCTACTTCTGTATACTTATTCTATATAAATATATATATATAAAAGGTTTATACTTTGATATCTGGTGTGAGCGTAAATTTCCAGAAGAGATACTGCTTTATTATAACAATGTCATATTGGGAATTTTATTTGTGTTCTTTGTGGTTTTCTTAAAGGTCAGCACTTTAAACATTTTTCAATGGATATGCCCAAAAATGTATTTGGATAGATTCCAAAATTTTTATATGTTTTATCTATTTATTTATGTTGTTTTATGTTTTCTGACACTAAGTATCGTTGACTTATATTGAAGTTAGATTATAATTTTGCACTAAATAACAGCAAACAATCAGCTTCATAAATCTAGTGCAGGCTAGGGCACCAATGGTCGACAAGACAATCGCTCGCCCTTAGACTTCTGTGCCACCATCAAGATCTTGTACATCTCCTTTATATTAATGTAATACAGGGACATACACAAAAAAAAAAAAAAAAACTCTGGAACAAAAAGAAACAAAGAGGGGGCCTTACTTTAGTCTGAATCTTACTGCCAAATACCCGCCCCCCACTCCCCGTAGGAGAAAACTATGGCCATCAAGCTCATATCCTTCTCCCGCAATTGCTAAAATTGTGGTGCCTGTGGAGAAGGAGGACCACTCCACCCATGAAGAAAAATTGATAGTACCAGTCTTAAAGGAGCTTTCCAGGAATACCAACTTATAAACCCATTCACAGGATAAATAATAAGAAGGGGCATAACTAAATGCTCATGTGCACTAGTGCAAAAACTCATCTTGGGCCAACTGTGCAAGTTCTCATCACATCCTTACTGTTCATTTTAACAGCATTTCCTTTTCCTTCTCCATCTGGGAAAGACCACCATGAAAGCTTGTTTAGAGTATGTCTATGCATAAAGGCTTCCCTTCGTTCCCAGCCCTTTTTGTGCCACACCCGTCATAGTGTGTCACAGTTGCAACCACTACGATCCCTATGATCACTGGCAGTCCCACTGCTTGGACCTCAATCAATGATATAAAACTGCACAAGAGCACTCTATCTTCATCAGTCCCATAAGTGGAGTGGCAGCACACATATGGGACATGGGACACCTATTCTCATGATCCATGGAGTGGTGGGACTCCCAGCGATCAAATACTGATCAGCTATCCTGTGGAAAAAGTTATGATTTTGGGAAAACCCTTTAAAATGCAACCCATTTCCAAATGTCTTAATAGGGGCAACCTCCACTATGAGATAGAGCAGAGCATCAGAAATATAGGTGGCTACAGCTCTGGAGATCTCAGGCTGTCCATGTATTACACAGACATTAATCTGAGGAACCGCCATGTAATACTACATTCCCCCTGTAGTGGCCGCCGCAGGGAAAATGTATAGCTGGTTGTATTCCTGATCTCTTTCCTAAAGCAGCTAGAGATGGTGAGACAACCACTATTGGCATAGGGAATTGTTTCTATGGTACATACGTGATCGAGGAAGAACATGATTGTGTTCATTGCAGTAAGTTTTCCCAGCTTTGTAGAAGAATGAGGGTTCTATTATTTTTTTTATACAAATCCCAATTCTCTTAAGGCCATGTCCCAAAATCTATAGCCAGCATTAAACCATAGAAGGAAATGTACATTTGGGTGATATGATTTAGTGCGCTGTTTGCAGCACAGAGCATGTCGATGATTGAACTATTGAACTAATGTACAGGGTTTATTAAGAATACCAACTCCTGTTTGACCAGGAGACTTGAGGTGCCAAAATATCATCTATCTAGTTGTGTGTAATGCTATATATGTCACTTGTTTCTGTAATGATGTAGCTCAGTAAACTTTATCACTGCCATCGGTACAGCTGCAGTGGAAAGACCTTTAGTCAAAAATTGTTTACAGGCCTCCAATTTCTATCTTTCTCAAAATGGCTGTCATTTCAGATACTACGGATTATCCTAAGAATTTTAAACTTTGACTGTGGTTTTCGTATCCAGATATTAGCCTTTGGTTTACAACCTACCAAGTTCAGGTCCTTGATACATATTTTAAGTACAAAAATGAAACAAAAAGTATTTTTACTTATGAAATATGTGCAATTAAACAATGAAGTAAAAATTTTACACTGACTGTAAATCATTTTACTTAAAAAAGGAAAAAATATTTGTTCCATTTCAATAAAGCTCAGTGTGGTCAAAATCTGATTGATGTCTGCTTACCTTTATTGTCCTGATGTGAGGACGTGAGTCAATTATACATCAGTCCTTACCAGAATCTTTGGTCCTAAGAGTGGTATGGCCTTGGCCCCATGTGAGGACAGTTTGATAAACCAGATGAACTAAAACTGTGGTTTCCTTCCAGATGAGGTAGCTATTTTGATAGTTACAAATAGTCCTACGTTAGGCCCAAACCCAAATTTTTAGGGTACACTACCCGCTATTCATTATTATACTCTGGGCTCTCTTCAGACTCCAATGTATAATAATCGAATGCCCAGTAGAGGTGTGCAAAAATAATAAACAGTCATACACCCCTACCTTCACCTCTCCTGGCCTCCTGGATGATGCCCTGGGACATCACTGAGGCCTGTGATTGGGTCTCAGCTGTAACCTGGGGAGCAAGTATTATGTTGTTGACACACTTCAAGTGACTGCTGAGACCTCAGTGGTGATCCTAAGCCGATGATGTCATCCAGGAGGCCAGAAGAGGGTGGAAGACACCAAAGAAAGAACACCAGATCCTGCAAGGAAGTCCAAGAAGGGTGAGGGAAGGTGAATATGACCCTCTGGGTCTCCTGATTATTAAACTCTGAGGACTGAAAAGATCCCCGAGTAAAATAATAGCACGTCTGATTGGACCAAACAAGTTTGGTCATAAATAAAGCAGGCAGACGAACCTCATCAATATACTGTAGGAGAAACAAATCTTTCAAGGTTCACCAATCTCTGCTAGCATGGTGAATGGAGAAAGTAGCTTAGGCCCCATGCACATGACCTAGTGTGCTGTCCAAGGGGGCGCTGATTTTGCAGTGGAATGCACTTGGATGACACTTGGAGTGACAACCGAGTGCATTTCGTGATGCATTCACATCTATGGGGCTTCCTATCAGTTCAGTTCTGATGACACGTAGCAGGATAGCACTTGCTCTTAAATCATTGGAATGCAATGGAGCATTGGATATTATCTAGGGAGAACCTCAGCCTGCACACTCGGTTATGTGCATTAGACCTTACTTTCTGTCAGCAGCATTGTTACAAATGGTGTTGCAATGTAGTCTGACACCCCTTTGGTCTCTCAGCAAATTGTTACACACAATTTGTCCATGGCTTGGACATGTCCTTGTCTTAGTGTAGTACTCTTTGTGGTCCGTATGGTTTCCATTTCCTTCTTGGGTCAACATCTCCAGAAACCCCACCCCAGTGTCATCACTGCTGTTGGGTGTTGCACTTATTCCTGTGCTACTTTTCCATGAGGTTGTGTGCCAGTTGAGTGCTACACAATACTATCTAACTACTGTCACTGTACTGTTGTACTTTTTTTTCCCCAATACATATGGCAGGTCCATGTCTGGATGCTGCTTTTAGCCTTTTTAGAATATGCTCCCATGTGACCATGACCAGACCAACCCTGAAGCCTTTTCAAGGTACAGTGGGTATATAGTAACTTAACAGGCCCAAACTTAACCCTTAGCAACAACCAAATGTATACTTTAGATATACTCAGATATAGATACTGATTAGATTCTTTAGATAAAAATTGAAAATATTCAGTAAGTAATAACTTTTAATGTCTTACTGAAAAGATGATGATAGACAAATAGCAAGCCTTCAAGACTACTTAGGTCTCTTCATCAGGCATGGTAAACACAATATCTGAAGGGTCACATATTTATACAAAAAAGGACATAGGAACATAATGGTAAATGAAACAAGTGATGTAAAACAGAGCTATTAATATGAGGAGGGAAGTAAGCAGCTATGGCTAGGTTCACACTAGCGCTGGACTCGCCGTCGTTCGGGTCTACCAGGGGACCTGAACGATGGAGAGCCTGTTACCTGCGGACACCGACGAACCCCATAGACTATTTCAGTATAAAACTGGTGGAGAGCAAAGTCCTCCTTGCAAGATTTTTCTCTCCACTGATTTTCATAGGAATCTGCGGCAGAAGACTCCAACGCAGATGTGAACCTAGCCTTAAGCAATACATTTTGGAAGAGTTTCTTGATTAGAGTGTAAAAGTTTTATTGCTCCCTGATTGATATCTGGTCCATGGTTGTGATGCCCCCACCAGGTCTAAAGACGCATCCACAAGTGATGTAGAATGATAAATCCATGAGACACATGTGTGTGTCAAAGGTTGCCATGAGCTTATATTCCCAGGCCCTCCTGTCTCTCTGAGATTTGAAGCTTCCTTTCAATACCAACCATACCTTCGTGTCAGTAGCCATAATGTATTGGCAAGTTTTACATTTCCTCTTGTTGCAGCAAAATGTTCCTGTTATTGTTGAAGGGAACAGTGAGCTAAAAGTTCCTGAGATAATGGGGCTGTTTATAACACATAAGAGGGGGGACTGGAAATATTGATGTTAAACAGTCATTTTTTTTGCAATAGTGGATGTAGTTTTTGAGTGACTTCCCTCAGCTTCACAATGTGAGGGTTGTAGATTACTTGATTGTTTTTCTGGTCCCAAAAACCCATACTCACCTTCCCTCACCTCTTTTGGGCCTCCTTGAGACGCCCAGGGTCACCGCTGAGACCTGTGATTGGACATGACGTCATGACGCTCGGCGTGCCCATGTCCCCACTGAAGCCCAATCACAGACCTCAGTGGTGACTCTGGGCGCATGACGTCACCAAAGAGGACATCATTTTAAATTCAGACTATTTGTGTGAAGGGATATGGAGACTCACTTAATGAAAAGAAGAAGCCATTTTTCTGACTTATTTCATATAACAGTTATGTCTTTGTTACATGCATGTTAAAGTGAATCTGTCAGGAGGTTCTGGACATTAAAACACCGGCATATCCTTATGGGTCAGTGTAGTAAAAAACCACAGCCTATTGATCTAGCATATTGCACAAGGTGTATTAAATAACATTTTGGTCCTATCTACTCTTTGGTCACAGTGTCGTAAAATCATTAAATATATGCATATGGATATACATGGATACATGTGAACATACAATTAGATTACACATATAAGGAATCAATGGTTGGAAAGTATGCGCTCCGAGGAGGAGACCACTATCTATAATATATATAGGTAAATCCTCAGTTATTCCTTAGTAGTTGAGGATTTGAACCAACCCAATTATGGTTAGATGACATAGATCGTATTAGGGAATCTAGTATATCAGGATCGCATTCAAACTGGGGTTACCGACTATCCGAAGGATTGAAGCCGTTGGTGAAAGATATGTATAGCTGGAACAACTGTTCCCAATAGAGTCCCAGGATTTGCGCTCTTCTATGGATAAACCACAAATGGTCTCAAAGTGCGGGAAGTTCAGGCTTTATTTAAGATTACGCGTTTATATGCTTTTAGTTACTATATATTTGTTTTGACTGTACACATCGTATACAATATTTTCTAGTGTCCATATCAAGTGATTTATTCATCTTGATAAATTTATATACCATCCATTAATCCATTGTATTTATAATGGTCTGTATAAGGCAATTTGAATATATACCCGACATTTTTATTATGAAATAATATACATATATATATACATACACATACATACAGATATAAACTATGTTTCTACATAGGAGACTATAAAGTAATAAGTGTGTTAATAATGTAACCAACAGTTAGATCTTTTATCATCTGATTATGTTATGATCTTATAGTACATCTTTTATGTCTTTCTTGTTATAATATCTTGTTATAATATTAGCTTATGATTTTTTACTATAAATTTTTATATGTTTATTTTATGTTTTATTACTATTTTATTGATTGTAATTGAAATAAGTGTTTTTATTTTATCTCTTATCATTATTTATGTAGATCTGATGAAGGGGTGCGCTCTTTTGAACGCCTTAAAACCCCGAAACGCGTAATCTTAAATAAAGCCTGAACTTCCCGCACTATGAGACCATTTGTGGTTTATCCATAGAGGAACATACAATTAGAAGTATACTGCAATGGACGACATGACATAAATTATTAACACAGTATATACAAATGTGAACAATAGAAATGATGATATAGACAAAATGATGCAAGTAGCTAAAATAATAGGATGAGAAAAACATGTCAAACTTAGATATAAAGGAAAAAAAGGGCGAATAAGAGGGTAACAATATTAACCTACTATAGTTCCATGTTGGGGATCCTGAACATATGGTAAGTGGCAATGAATCAGTGTAACAGTACAATGGATATGCATCAATTTGTAATATATACTGAAAAAATATATTAAAAAATAAAGGAAAAATGGCCATGCACAGCGTATCTGTATAATTTTTTTATGAACATAGTTTCCAGAAATCTTATTGAAGAGTACTCTGTGTATCCCATAAATTATAGGTCAAGGTCAAATGTGTAGATGTTAGGGAATTTCACATTAAGCAATTCCCCAGTAGCTGCTGCTGGAACCTGGGAGGAAGGGGAAAGACAAAGACAGTGAGCCCTGATGCTAGAACCACTCCGAAGTCCCTACCTACTTGCTTCAATTACCCCAAGCAGTAGAGGACAAATTGGGCGACGGTCCCTTCCTATAATAAGTGAAACACTGAACACAGACAAGACAAACATTGAGAACAGGAGGTTAAACTAACCAAGGGGTTGAAACCAGATGGGCAACTAGGTACAAAATCGGAATCCAGAAGAATAGTCAAGAGGGTAAAGCGAAGGTCAGAATATAGATATCAGAGAAACAGTAATACGCTAGCACGCTCTAAGAGGCTAATAGCAAGCCCCCATGTGTGGACTAATAGGCTGTACATGGGAAGCTCAGAATCCTCCCCAGACGTGATTAGAAGGTAAGATGTCAATCATAGAGCAACAAAGGTTAACTCTTTGCGAACCAGAGGGAACTCAGAGTACTGGCAGGACTGATACACTGAAACAAACTCTTAGCTGTGCTAAAACAGAATACAACAGGAGGCCCAGGAGAAGAGGATCATAAGTGGACACACCTCCCGCGCCGCACCATACGGCTGGAAGATAGCGCATAAGTCTGAACTAGGATTCAGACAGTCTGGACAAGGATGTTACAGTAGAACTGCGTGAAAGAAGATAAATCACCTTGCCAAATACAGAAGAGATTGTCGACATATCGTTGCCAAACAAGGATGTGTTTCTTGAAGAGTGGCTGGTTGAAAATATGGTCTTCCTCTAAAAGCCATGTGGTGACATGACTGTACCTTTGCATTGAATGTAGTAACTGTCACCAAACAAAAAGGAATTTGCAGTAGTTATGTAGTAGTTCAAGACCAAAGTTTTGTTCATTGGTCCTGAGGTCAGAAGAGTATAACAGGTGTGTTGTTGTGGCAATACCCTTAGAGTGACTAATGGAGGTATACAAGCTGTCCACGTCTATAGTAATAAGTATATTACAATATATTGCACTAGGTATGGTATTTAGGGTCCTAATAAGAGATGAGCGAATTTTTCAAAAATTCGATTTGACCGATTCTCCAAAGTTTCCAAAAGAATTCGATTCAATCCGAATTAATTCACGGTGAATCGTGTTAACCCCTACCCGACATCCGCCCTAATAGTAAGGCACTGCCGGGAAGGACTTCCTGCAAACCACAGCCGAAGCCAAACTGTGTGCGCACTCTGCTTTGCGGGTATCAGCTGTACGTAACAGCTGACACTGTCCTCTAACACCCCCGGTCGATCACAGGTGTTATCCTCATCCTTCTCTCCAAGTGCTGGTGTGAATCCAGCCTTATGCACAGATGATGATGATTTATCATCGCTGTACAGTCTGCAGCTCCTTCCTCACCCCTCCATCTTCCATCAGCAGCTCTAAGATGCTGACTGAGGCAGGAGGGGGAGGACACTTTAGAGCTCCATATCTCAGGATCTTTTAGGGCTATGACAATGACCTTGTATTTATTTTAAAGAGGAGAATCTAATATTTAAAATGATACCAAGAACATCATGATAGTCCTTACAGATTCTGAGCGATTTGCTGTTAAAAATGCTGTCAGGAATTGAGATCTGCAATGGGGTCTCAATGCCCAACATTGTTTTCATCAGTGAATCGCTCTCGATCTGTAAAGGCCATCATGATGATCTTGGCATAATTTTAAAGATTAGATTCTCATCTTTAAAATGAATCCAATATCATCTTCATAGCCCTAACCAATCCTGAGAAATTGGCATTAGTAGCAAGGACGTATTACATACGTCCTCTGCAACTAAAGTGCCACCCAGGAAAGGGTTAAAGTCTGAAGCCAATGAGGGGGGATAAGTAGCTTTGCTGCTTCAATCAGGTGCGTGATGAGGTGGTCTCTCTGAGGACTATACAGTAATATGGTGATTATTTCTCAAGGGAGATCATTGCAGGAGTCAAAATAAAGTCCGGTGAGATCATCTGTCGAATCCGGTTCTCAATATTGCACCAGATGGGAGCAATCAAAGCGCAATTCCACCACAGGTGTAGGTAGGTGCCATATTTTTTTATTTTTAATCACTGCGGGGGGGTGCCGAGGCGGACATGTAGCATGGAGCTGTGCGATTTGTTACCACGAAGTGTGAGGAAATCTGGAATTGATGTGAATCGAAAATTTGCTGAAATTTGGATCAAATTCCACTTTGTCAGCTTCGATTTGCTCATCTCTAGTCCTAATCAAAATTATGAATTCAGCGGTATCAAGGAGATATCATCTAGTCTTGCAGACCGGTGGTGTCATAGTCTTCATCTAGTAGACTACTACTGTAGTGCAGAGAGTGCAGAGAGACTCGGAAGTGGTTTCTTGAGGTTTTATTTTTTTATTTTTGGTGTGATAGTGTTCTCTTTGCTCAAAAATGTTTATGTTTTCTATGTATGTGATTGTAAATATTCATTACAAATAAAATCTATAAGCCCTGAATAGCACTGTTTTGGAAATGAGTTAATCCCCGCCCCCCACTGGAGCTGACCTAGCTTGCATGAAAGACATCCGGAGCCTGGAAAACCTGACAGAGACATTAAATAACAGTAGAGGCGTTCCAAGCCATATGGAACCCATGGGACTTCTATTGTATATTAAAAGGTCTCTGACAGTTTACCCCCCTCCCCTCAATATATCCCCTGGTTTTTCCAACCTTAGTCTTTTTTTACAGTATTTCATAGTTCCTTGTTTGTTGACGATTTTGTTTTTCTTGGATCTTGTACTTGGTTGTATTGATCCTGATCCTTTGACTTGACCTTGTATTGATCCTTTGTATTTAATTGTATTTTTTAGACTTGTGAAATTTAATAAAACTTACAGTTATTAAAAAAAATAAATAACATCTTTTGGATTTCATTTTAACAGGTTCTCACCCCATGATGTACCTCATTATGTCAGGAGCAGGTGTCTGTTCCCGAGAACTTACGTAATAGTATGTCATGAAGATGGTGTTAGCTCCAGAGCTGAAAACAATAATGCCATTGTTAGATGCCACCAACAATAATGTTAATGATATGATAGTGATGGTGGCATATAAGGGGTCTCTTTTTGGTTGCCCATCTTGTTGTCTGTATCTGTGAAAAAAATGGTTCCATTGGCTGTTCACTGACTGAACTGGAAGTGTAGAGGTCTTAGGTAGATTGAGAGATGAGAGCTGTATACCCCGTAAAGTGGAGAAAAAAGTATTTAGTCAGCCACCAATTGTGCAAGTTCTCCCACTTAAAAAGATGAGGTCGGACGGTAATTGTCATCATAGGTAGACCTCAACTATGAGAGACAAAATGAGAAAACAAATCCAGAAAATCACATTGTCTGATGTTTAAAGAATTTATTTGCAAATTATGGTGGAAAATAAGTATTTGGTCAATAACAAAAGTTCATCTCAATACTTTGTTATATATCCTTTGTTGGCAATGATGGAGGTCAAACGTTTTCTGTAAGTCTTCACAAGGTTGGCACACACTGTTGCTGGTATGTTGGCCCATTCCTCCATGCAGATCTCCTCTAGAACAGTGATATTTTGGGGCTGTCGCTGGGCAACATGCACTTTCAACTCCCTCCAAAGGTTTTCTATAGGGTTGAGATCTGGAGACTGGCTAGGCCACTCCTGGACCTTGAAATGCTTCTTACGAAGCCACTCCTTCGTTGCCCTGGCGGTGTGCTTGGGATCATTGTCTTGCTGAAAGACCCAGCCACGTTTCATCTTCAATGCCCTTGCTGATGGAAGGAAGTTTGCACTCAAAATCTCACGATACATGGCCCCATTCATTATTTCATGTACACGAATCAGTCGTCCTGGTCCCTTTGCAGAGAAACAGCCCCAAAGCATGATGTTGCCACCCCCATGCTTCACAGTAGGTATGGTGTTCTTTGGATGCAAATCAGCATTCACTCTCCTCCAAACACAACGAGTTGTGTTACTACCAAACAGTTCTACTTTGGTTTCATCTGACCATATGACATTCTCCCAATACTCTTCTGGAACATCCAAATGCTCTCTAGCAAACTTCAGACGGGCCCGGATATGTACTGGCTTAAGCAGGGGGACACGTCTGGCACTGTAGGATCAGAGTCCCTGGCGGCGTAGTGTGTTACTGACGGTAGCCTTTGTTATGTTAGTCCCAGCTTTCTGCAGGTCATTCACTAGGTCCCCCCGTGTGGTTCTGGGATTTTTGCTCACCGTTCCTATAATTATTTTGACACCACGGGGTGATATCTTGCGTGGAGCCCCTAATCGTGGGAGATTATCAGTGGTCTTGTATGTCTTCCATTTTCTAATTATTGCTCCCACGGTTGATTTCTTCACACCAAGCTGCTTGCCTATTGCAGATTCCGTCTTCCCAGCCTGGTGCAGATCTACAATTTTGTTTCTGGTGTCCTTCCACAGATCTTTGGTCTTCACCATAGTGGAGTTTGGAGTGTGACTGTTTGAGGCTGTGGACAGGTGTCTTTTATACTGATAACAATGTCAAACAGGAGCCATTACTACAGGTAATGAGTGGAGGACGGAGGAGCCTCTTAAAGAAGAAGTTACAGGTCTGTGAGAGCCAGAAATCTTGCTTGTTTGTAGGTGACCAAATACTTATTTTCCACCATAATTTGCAAATAAATTCTTTCAAAATCAGACAATGTGATTTTCTAGATATGTTTTCTCATTTTGTCTCTCATAGTTGAGATCTACCTATGATGACAATTACAGGCCGGCCTCATCTTTTTAAGTGGGAGAACTTGCACAATTGGTGGCTGACTAAATACTTTTTTTCCCCACTGTACATGTGCATTTCTTTAGCAGTTCAGTTCAGCTTCATTGAACATGCCCCTATCACAAGCAACATTGTACGGGTATTAGGGTATATTAGACAAGTGGGCCGTAACAGTGTAGTTTCTCTGGGGGCGGGGTTTCTGAATGATGTACGTCATGCAGTATCACCGCCCACTTGGCTAGTATACCCTAATTTGAAAGGGCTTATATCTTTGGAATAGCTGAACGGATTTCAATAAAAAACAAAATGTCAGGGTGAGGGATGCCATTGGGCTTTTCAGGCCGGATGACAGGTCCTCTTTAAAACTCAAGTCCAAACAGTCTCTGAGTTATAGAAAACTATAAGTAAGTCACTCAAGGGCATACAAGGTTGTATTTATGGTTGTATTCTCAACATTTTAGCAGACAAATTATCTTATTTCTCCATTATAGAGAATTTGTGAAAAAAATGGAACAGTTTTAGCCTTTCTCAAAAATAATGAAAGCCCTGAAACTTTGTAATAAAAATTGATCTTTTGGTTCAAAAAACAATATCTGTGCTTTATGTATATTAGCAGTCAGGCCACTATGCAGTTATAACCATCCCGCCTGAGATATTATTTTACATTAGCATATGTGTCACTTTAGAAACTTTGTTTCTTCTATTTTTTATCCAAATATATGAAAAAAAGAGAAATAATACATTATTCATGCTATAATATACAAGGCTCTAAATAAATAATGTCTTATCGGATTGCTGTTTTTCGGTAAATTATATGTTTTGTAATAAACATTATTTTTCATGCTGTGAGGTCAGAGATGTTCCTGGAAAATGTTGACTTAAGACTTTGAGAATTTGCATTTATAGGAAAGACAATTTTAAGTACAATGAAAACCAAAGTCATATTCAAATAAACTACAATACAATACCATTGAGGGCAGTCTTATGGCGGGGACACACACAGTGAACACGGAAAAATTCTGCAGCATGTTACTTTGTAAGGTGCCTCAGCTAGAAACTGCCAAAATGAGGTATTTTTTCTGAGGTGCATCTACAGGAATCACTTTACAAAAGTTCAAAGACGGGGGTGAAAACAGTGATTCCAAAAAAGTTGGGACACGGTTTAAAACGTAAAAATATAGAAATCTCTTGTAACTATATTTTATTCAGAAGAGAACATATAACACATATCAGAAGTTGAAAGTTTTACAGCATAAAACAAATATATAAAATATCAGAAGTTGAAAGTTACACAACACAACATGGAACACATATCAGAAGGTGAAAGTTATACAATACAGCATAGAATACATATAAGAAGGTGAAAGTTACACAATACAACATAGAACACATTTCAGAAGGTGAAAGTTATACAATACAGCATAGAATACATATAAGAAGGTGAAAGTTACACAATACAACATAGAACACATTTCAGAAGGTGAAAGTTATACAATACAGCATAGAATACATATAAGAAGGTGAAAGTTACACAATACAACATAGAACACATTTCAGAAGGTGAAAGTTATACAATACAGCATAGAATACATATAAGAAGGTGAAAGTTACACAATACAACATAGAACACATTTCAGAAGGTGAAAGTTATACAATACAGCATAGAATACATATAAGAAGGTGAAAGTTACACAATACAACATAGAACACATTTCAGAAGGTGAAAGTTATACAATACAGCATAGAATACATATAAGAAGGTGAAAGTTACACAATACAACATAGAACACATTTCAGAAGGTGAAAGTTATACAATACAGCATAGAATACATATAAGAAGGTGAAAGTTACACAATACAACATAGAACACATATCAGAAGGTGAAATTTACACAATACAGCATAGAATACATATAAGAAGGTGAAAGTTACACAATACAACATAGAACACATTTCAGAAGGTGAAAGTTATACAATACAGCATAGAATACATATAAGAAGGTGAAAGTTACACAATACAACATAGAACACATTTCAGAAGGTGAAAGTTATACAATACAGCATAGAATACATATAAGAAGGTGAAAGTTACACAATACAACATAGAACACATATCAGAAGGTGAAATTTACACAATACAGCATAGAATACATATAAGAAGGTGAAAGTTACACAATTCAACATAGAACACATATCAGAAGGTGACAGGGTGCAACCCTAATTTCAAAAAGGTAGAATGCAATGATTTGGAAATAATCATATGTTATTCACATTAGACCATAGAGGACATATCAGAAGGTGAAGGTTAGGTTCACACTTGCGCTGTGCACTCCATCGTTCGTATCCGCTGTGGGACCCGAACAACGGAGAGCCCACCCGCTAAAACCAAGGTTACCCACGGACACCCAAAGACCCCATAGACTATAATGGGGTCCGGCAGGTTTCCGTCGGTTTTATACAGAGAAAATTCCTCTGTGCAGGACTTTTCTCTCTGCGACGATTTTCGACGGAATCAGCGACAGAGTCTCTTACAGAGACTCCGACGCAGATGTGAACTAAGCCTTAGATGTTTTCCATTTCATTTGAAAAAAAAAAAATTAAGGGCCAGTTCACATCTGCGTTCAGCTTTCCGTTCGGGGAGTGCGCTTGGAGACCCCCAGAATGGAAACCTATACGCACAGAAAAGGTTTCCGTTCTGGGGTCCGTGGGTTTCCTTAGGTAACCTCTTTTCTATGTGTATAGGTTTCCGTTCGGAGGGTCCCCAAGCGGACTACCCGAACAGAAAGCCTAACGCAGAGGTGAACCGGCCCTAACTTGCTTAGAAATTGATGGCAGTAATAACAAATACATGATAAATACTTTTAAGGACTTTGCTTGTGCAGCGAGTGCTACAACTCCTGTCTAACCAAAAAGTGAAATTTTCTCATATGAAAAGGGACATGAGAGACTTTTGCAAATGTTGCTCTTCTACCAATGAATTGCTATGTTTGAATAAAAAAGAGACAAAAATTCAGTTGACTACGTGCATTGCATTTGGAATCCTATATAAATTATTTATTATGAGGCCTCGCTATCGGTCGGAACATAGTCCCATCTGTAGGCAACTTAAAAGAATTCTGAAGATCCATTAAAAAAATTAATAAAAAAATCAGACAAAAAAATCTTTAATGTTCTGAAAACAGGAAGACTATAGCTATATCTAACTCCCCATGCACCACATCACTTCAGAGAGTTTTAATGTCATGCTCTTTGATTCTTCATTTTACTGGCAAATAGATAACTTGGAAAAAATCAATGCTCTACAATTTAACACTTGGAGTGGATATTGCAGAAAGGCACTTATTGTGCCATAAAAAAATATAAAGGGAAACATATCAGAGATGAATAAAGAGAATAACAGCGCGAAAAGTCACAGAGGGTATACCAGCTATATCGACAGAACAGCGGCTTAATTTCCCTTTTTTGCACAATGTGTTCTCATGAGAACATTGGTAATGACAAATATGGATTGTAATCTCCTGGTGTCAAAAGGATCATCTCTCTAGAGCACAGGTACTACTTTATAAAACATATTCTAGCTGCCTCATTACAAAATGCCATGGTCCTATCCAGACCTTAATTGTAATGAGCCCTGACCAATACAACATTTTACTTGATGACGTCATCAAGGGCAGCGGCCGCACGACCTCTTAGTCTTGCGCTGCTGTAATTAATTATCTATGGAGACGACCTCCATGAACTTCCAAGTGTTTCTACACCATGTTATTATTAGATTAATAGACAATCCATTTGTGAGAAAATAATTAGATGCACATCATTAGATGTTTTTACATCACAACTGGAGATGATCCATTTAATGTTTCTGGTAATTGACTCTTTTCACCTTGAAGCCTTGTAAAATATGTTAAATATATCAATATCATTGTAAATTTACTCAAGGAAATAGAAGTTCTTAAAGGGGTACTCCAGCTGATAACACCAGGACAATAGTAGTGGACTTTCCATCGGACAGTACTAAACCATCTGAAAGCTGAAGTCCTGACATTGTCCTTGTACCTACAATTAAGGTTGGACACCATGGAGTCATTATAGAGAAGTGGCAAAGTCCTATATAGGTGGCCTCATCACTTTTTTGCTTTATGTGGCAAGAATCTATCTAGGCACATTGCTTTCTACCAGAGATGTGGAATCTGTTTGGGACTAGCTACACTGGAGTGTGGGGTCTAAGAAATCTATGTGCTCTTAACCTACCCAAGAAGGTATGGACTTCCTGCTTAGATCCCTAGGTCACTCTCTAGGATACTCACTGAATAGTGGTATTAGCTCTGACACAGTAAGTAACGTATTCAGGATGAAGCCAAGGGTTATCATCAGGAGACCAGTCTGGATGAGATACATCAGAGGACAGGATGAGAGTAAGGTCAGGAACTAAGCCAAGGTTCAAAGCTAGGAGTGGAACAAAAGGTAAAAGGCAAACATTCCCAAAGATGTAGTAGGAGCGATATCCAAGAAAAAGAACAAGATTAAGATCAGGGTTTATCAGGAGTCAAAATCACAGTGAACAGTAGAAGGAACGAGAATCAAGAAAGAGAATGAAGCACAATCAGATGGCAAGAAATCTATGGTAGACTATTCTTTAAATAAGCCACCAGGTCTGATGTCATACTTCGATCGGATCTCTTTGGCACTAGATTATGCCAGGAGGCAGGAGACATTGCAGGAACAGCAGAGGAGGAGGTGTTTGCTTGCCTGGCAAGTGTCTGCTGGAGCTGTGGCCACTTGATTGGACCTGATGGTAGAAGTGAGCAAGTTATGTCACAGCTAGACTCCCCTCTACCCAGGAAATGCATTGTTGGAAAACAAGGGAGATATCAACTGGGCTCAGGGTCAAGAAGGGGAAATTTGTTCACCAGAATAAGTGTCCTGGAAGCAAAAACTGGCATCTTAATGGAGGAGTCCAGTGTGATCCTTGTTATTGAGCCTTGTCTCTTTTATTGATGTCACTCCATACACCTGTACATACAAGACCCTAGGTCAATGTTTCCCAACCTTTTCAGACTCAAGGCACCCCTACCAATAATTATTAAAAAAGACAAAAAATGTCCTAAGGATGCAGATAACTTTGCATGAAGCATGTGCTCATCCTCCTAATGCTAGTCTTGCAGTGTCCTGGCAGGTTTCCAGGCACCCTTATTTGAAATCACTGCCCTAGGTTGTCCTCTGCCCTTGTGATGCACAGTATTTCAACAAAATTCAGCCCAGTTCACGTCCGATATGAAAGCAAGGAGAGTAAGACTGGCTGATTATTCCAATACGCAATAATGCAGAATTCAGAAATTCAGGCGACCACCCACTGAGGAAATTGTGATGGCCATATTGGTTGTCCCAAAACTTTTCTAAGAATTGGCTGAATATAAGTTTTCAGCTTGACAGCATATGACAGCTTATGTTACTGATATATATTTAATTTTAGGGGAAATATTTAGTGCTCACATGTGTTGTGACTATGTAGCTATATTTCTAACTGAAAGGGAATTTGAGACTTACTGCCAATGGGGGGTTTTAGATGCTGTATCAAGGGGTTTTGGGCTAGTTCTGACCCCGGGTCACATGATTGGAACCAGCACCTGGCCCCCAGGTTGGCCTATGTCCTCCCTCCTCTATAGCACAGGTAACTAGTGGTGAACACAGGAGAGTAGGGAGGAGGGAGAGCCACCTGGTGGCGATGTGCTGGTTCCAATCTCATGACCACTAGATACAGCAACAAAAACCTCAAGAGGAAGTAAGTCTAAAAAGACTTCCTGGAGAACCCCTTTAAGCCATAATGCTGTACTACATACAGACGTGGACATAATTGTTGGTACCCCTCGTTTAATGAAATAAAAACCCACAATGGTCACAGAAATAACTTGAATCTGACAAAAGTAATTTGCCAAACTACATGTTGACAAGCCACAAAGCTTCTGGGAGAATGTCCTATGGACAGATGAGACAAAAATCGAAATTTTTGGCAAGGCACATAAGCTCTATGTTCACAGACGGAAAAATGAAGCATATCTTGAAAAGAACACTGTCCCTACTGTGAGACATGGAGGAGGCTCTGTTATGTTCTGGGGCTGCTTTGCTGCATCTGGCACAGGGTGTCTTGAATCTGTGCAGGGTATAATGAAATCTCAAGACTATCAAGGGATTCTAGAGAGAAATGTGCTGCCCAGTGTCAGAAAGCTTGGTCTCAGTCGCAGCTCATGGGGTTTGCAACAGGATAATGACCCACAACACATAGCTAAAAACACCCAAGAACGGCTAAGAGGAAAACATTGGACTATTCTGAAGTGGCCTTCTATGAGCCCTGACCTAAATCCTATCGAGCATCTTTGGAAGGAGCTGAAACATGCCGTCTGGAAAAGGCACCCTTCAAACCCGAGACAACTGGAGCAGTTTGCTCATGAGGAGTGGCCAAAATACCTGCTGAGAGGTGCAGAAGTCTCATTGACAGTTACAGAAATCGTTTGATTGCAGTGATTGCCTCAAAAGGTTGTGCAACAAAATATTAAGTAAAGGGAACCATCATTTCTGTCCAGGCCTGTTTCATGAGTTTTCTTTTTAAAAAAATTCTGTTGAAGCATGGTTGAAAAGCAATGTCTGACTTTCATTTGTTCATTTTCATAGAATTTTTATATATTATTACTTTTGTCAGATTCAAGTTATTTCTGTGACCATTGTGGGTTTCTCTTTCATTAAATGAGAGGTATGTTTGGCACTCCATATACCTGGTGTAGGAATACTTAGCGTTTGAACTGTGCTATTTTCCAACACTTATGGCCACTCTTTGATATACCATGGCGTTGTTTTGTATCTGTGATTAGTTATCTGATATCTGCAATACCATTAGGAGTTTTATGTACTACTTATATTTGTGCTATGTTTTTTGATGGTTAACACTTGACCTTAGTGCTTGTTTCTTCCATACTTGGCACAGGGTGGTATCTTTACTGTGGCTCCATTCTGCATTTAGCATATTTGAGATTTTTTAGCCAACTCTATCCCCTGATGAGTTTAGCGAAACATGCATGTCGGGATTGCATGTTTGGTTATTATATATATGTGTGTTAGGCGTACCTAGTTTTGTTTTGTTTCTTGTGTTTTTTGTTCTCTTTATATCTATTTGTTTTGAAGGGATTTGATAGTTCATTCTAGGGCCAGGTTCCAGTCGGGGGCACTTGCTAATTAGGGCGGTGGCCCCGAGTTAGGACTTTAGGGTCTATTTAGTGTTTTATATAGGGTGTTATAGGGATAGTTTAGATACAGGTGTTTCCTTATTTAGCCCGTTGTTACTGGTGTTACTATTGAACCGTGGACTATGTCACCCCTCTCCCCTTCTGGTATTTGCTTCAGCAACACAGGCACCATCTGAATCACAGTAAGTGTCTGGTTGGTTTTTCCTATTTCAGGCTGCCTTGCCTGTTTTGTTTGCTTTTTTTGTCTCTAAATTATATATATATATTTTTTTTTATATTTTGAGGACTAATTAATTGTGCTGCTTTTAGGGTGGTTATATGTTGTTGTGATTTTTTAACTTTAATTAATTAAAAGTTATATATTAATTTTTGTATTATTGTGATTATCATTTTGGATTATATAATTTTTTTTCGGATAATCTATTGTTGTATACGACCTGTAAAGTCTTGGATTTGATTAAATGATGGGTACCACCAATTTTGTCCACATGTGTATGTTAAATAATGGATACCAGTGTCACTCTATGGACCCTATTAACTTGTGCTGTGTTGGATTTCAGGGTGGTGTCTGTATTGATGTGAAAAATAACAGCAGTATTTTCCAGCCAAATGTGACAGAATCTCTGATGAAGACTTTGAATGCAATTCTAAATGTGAACAGAGACTAATCTGTACTGATTCAAACTACAATATGAGTGTATTTGCTTATATATAGGAAGGTAGACATATTAATATTTATCAGAGCCCAGATCATATACTATACATAATACAATCTAAAAGGGACAATAACCGTTTTAATTCACTGGAGGCATACCCTAAAAAATAGCTCTATAAAGTTGTATGACTTTCCCAAAGTACTACGAAGGTGCTTTGTTTCTGCCTGCAAGATATACCATTGTGTAAACATCCAATTGGCCCTTAATTCCCCTATAATCCCTTTATCTCCTGCAGAGGCATAGCTAGGGGTTCAGCACAGTAAGGGGGGCGAACATGATCAAGTAGGCCCCCTATTGGACATGTTCGTATACCAATACTATCAGTATATGGTGAGCGTATAGTGGTATATAGCTGCTCTACACAGGGCTCTGCAGACAATTTAGGTGAATACAGGGCAGTAGCATTTAGTGACTTACAGGTGACGTCTCTGACTAATCGTTCACATTTCTCATCTCTTTTATCTGGACGGCCATGACCACTTCTTCCAGTCTCTGTAAAGTTTGCAGCACAGACATCTTTGGCTCCTTACTTTTCCAGGCACCTGACCCATATTGTCTTCACCTACACAAAGCCCCCATCCTGCTGCTACCCCCAATTATAAAATATATAATATACCCCCCCATAATGAATAATACCCCCAAGTGCATCTTTATATTAATAACTTCCCTGTGCACCCCTTTAAATAGTTCCCCTTATTAATAATGCCCCAGGTGTTTCCTAATTAAAAAGAAAAAAACAAGGGAAAAAAAAATTATTGGGGTTCCAATACCCAGGACCCCGAGGATCAGCTGTTTGAATGAACCATGGTACCTGTGTAAGCGCCGTGACACCTTCTCTGTTTACATAGTGTCATTCATCTCATAGTGGCCATGTAATGTAACTACAGCCTCGTCCTATACATGTCTATGTGACAAGGCTGTAATTACATCACACGGTCACTATAAGCAGACAGCGTGTGATATAAACAGGCGCCATAGCCCCTTCATACAGCTGGTCAGTGGGGAATCACTTATCTCTTATTGAATATTTGTTCTGAGGATAGATCATCAATAAAAATGAGCTGGAAAACGCCTTAAGGCCAAGGCCCCACGTGGCGTCCCGCAGCAAAAAACAGCTGTTCTTCCTGCAGCACTTTGCACAGAATGTTTGCAGAGGTTTCCTCTGTGGACTTTCTGCTTAAATTATATCTATAGGGAAACTGCTGGCGTTTCAGTAGGTATAATTGACATGCTGCGATTTCCAAATCTGCGACTGTTTTGGAAATCGCAGCGTATCCGCTGCGTGTATTTTACTGCAAAGTGGGGATGGGATGGGGCCCCATGTGGCGAAAACCCAAAAAAAAAAAAATGTGGCATTCTAGCAAATCCCATCCACACATTGCGGAAAAATACGGGCAGCAGACGCACTGCGATTTCCAAAACCGTTGCAGTTTTGGAAATTGCAGCATGTCAATTATACCTACAGAAACACTGGCGGTTTCCATATAGGTGTATTGCAAAAAGAAAGTCTACAGGGGAAACCTCTGCAGACCTTCTGTGAAAAGCGTTGCAGGAAAAACCACAATGTTACCGCTGCGGTTTTTCCTTCAGCACTTTTTTGCTGCAGCTCACTATGTGGGTCCTTAGTCTTAATAAAGCCCAAGTGCCACTTTAATTAAATTAATTGCCCCCTCATATTATGCCCCTGATTCCCCCTGACATAAATACTGCACCTCTAATGACCCCTTATATCAATGACCACCCCCTTATGTTCATAATGCCTCCTAATATAAATGATGCCCCCTAATGGCCCCTTATATAAATAACCCCCCCTTGTATTCATAATACCCTGTAATAACCCTTATATAAATGACCCACCCAGTGTCATAATGCCCTCTAATGAATCCTCCCTTTATAGTTATAATTCCCCCTCCTATCCACCCCTTATACTAGTAATATACCCACAACTAAGCTAAAAAAATAAAAGTCATACCTACCTGCGATGCTGATGAACGGAGCCGCCGCTTGCTTCCTGTCCACGCACAGGACGTCTGTGTCTGAGCGCATGCGGCGCGATGTTGTGACGTCATCGTGCCGCCTGTGTGAGAAGAAGACATTGGTCTGTGGTCTTGGGGACTTGTAAACCGCAAGCCTCATGTAGCTTGCGGTTTACAATACTGTGAAGTTGCAGGATATGTTTTAACTAGATCGGTGTCTGCAGACACCAATCCAGTTAGAAATAAAGGATGTATTAATGGCGGCCCCCAAAAAGTCAGTGGGCCCGGGGCAGCCACCCCCTCTGCACCCCCCGCTAGCTACGCTTCTGATCTCCTGTAAACAACACATTAGTCTAGTGTAATAATCCTCCTAGGAATGTGGTGTCAGTCAGTGTCTAGGACATCAGCATGTGAATATCCAGAACACTGAGGGATATCTGCTGTGACTTAAAGAACACAAGCACAACCCTAAAGGTGACCACTGACCATACACGCAAAAATGTTGTCAGCTGATTCCCCTAATAACATGTATAGTACATTGGCTGAACTCCTAACCAGGAAACATTCAGGAAAAATCCATGGAATTCTCCCACAATTATACTGTAGTTTATCACTAGAGATGGACGAACCTCTCAGGATTGGTTTTGAGTTCGGGTGGCTCGCGTCTATGATTAGTTTCAGGTTGAACAATTTGGGTACGATCCACACCTTAAATTGGCTTAAAACATAGTGTGTAACGCTGCCAGGCTCCTAGGAACCCATCTATAAAACATAGTGTACAACACTGCCAGGCTCCTAGGAACCCATCTATAAAATATGGTGTATAACACTGCCAGGCTCCTAGGATCCTATCTATAAAACATAGTGTAGAACACTGTCAGGGCTCCTAGGAAACCATCTATAAAACATAGTGTATAACACTGCCAGGCTCCTAGGATCCCATCTATAAAACATAGTGTATAACACTGTCAGGGCTCCTAGGAACCCATCTATAAAATATGGTGTATAACACTGCCAGGCTCCTAGGATCCTATCTATAAAACATAGTGTATAACACTGTCAGGGCTCCTAGGAACCTATCTATAAAACATAGTGTATAACACTGCCAGGCTCCTAGGAACCTCTCTATAAAACATAATGTAGAACACTGTCAGGCTCCTAGGAACCTATCTATAATACATAGTGTATAACACTGCCAGGCTCCTAGGAACCTATCTATAAAACATAGTGTATAACACTGCCAGGCTCCTAGGAACCTATCTATAATACATAGTGTATAACACTGCCAGGCTCCTAGGAACCTATCAATAAAACATAGTGTATAACACTGCCAGGCTCCTAGGATCCTATCTATAAAACATATTGTATAACACTGCCAGGATCCTAGGAACCTATCTATAAAACATAGTGTATAACACTGCCAGGCTCCTAGGATCCTATCTATAAAACATAGTGTAGAACACTGTCAGGGATCCTAGGAACCTATCTATAAAACATAGTGTATAACACTGCCAGGCTCCTAGGAACCTATCTATAAAACATAGTGTATAACACTTCCAGGCTCCTAGGAACCTATCTATACAGTTTCTAGCTCTCTAAGGCAAACACAGCCGAAGTTATGTAAACATCAAAGCGACATTATTATACTCTGGGGTCCCTTCTGACCCCACAGTATGTCAGGATAGGTGTAAAAAATAAAAAACAGTCATACTCACCTTCCATTAACTCGCAGTGTGCAGTGCTCTTTCTCCGCCTCCACGTTGACACCTGGTGTTCTACTGTGACGTTCTGCGCCCAGGGTCATCACTGAGGCCTATGATTGGGCCTCAGCAGAGAAATGGGCATGTGCCCATGTGAGCGCTGGTGGCCCAAACACAGGTTTCAACGGTGACCCCGGGCATATCAAGTAACAGGAGAATGCCAGATGCCACGAGGAGGTCCAAAAGAGGTAACAGAAGGTGAATATGAATGTTTTTTTATTTTTGTCACCTCCTCTGGGCCTCAACCTATGAACAGACCCCAGAGTATAATGTGACAGCCATTTTAGTTCGCCTGAGACAAATCTTCATTTGTTTGGTTTTATAAAAAGACTAACAAATTTGAAATATTCGGGTTGAACCCATCTCGGGTCTGATCAATGATGGTCCAATCACTGGGACCCCCCACTACAGTCATGACAATAGGGGGTCCTGTGTCTCCCTTTCAGTGAAGCAGTGGTCAAGCATACACACAGCAACTACATTCAAAGTCTATGATATTGTCAAAGGTTCTTTGCACGCCTACTGTATTCTTGGCAATCCCAAAGACTTTGAGACAAGTTCTGTCCGAAATGCACTGCTGGTTGAACCTTGCAAATATTCGCGAGATGAATCTTTTGAGATTCGCCCAACACTACTCTCTACTAGCTAGGAAACAGTATATATAAAACCACTAGCATCTCGCTATTGGCACACTTCCACGCATCCCTGTGACCTAAGAATCTGAGTGCATTACAGTGTTTATAACCTCATTTGTCCCCATTGATTATAACTAAATTGACAGGTCAGTTATTTAACATGCACAGTTAATACAGTACAAACAGAGCAATAGTCCGCGCCTCCACGCTGAATGATAACTCTATGTGACAGGAAAGTTCTTGGTGGAGGGTTACATCCGAGGTTGAAGGGACCAAGTTCTAAAATGGCTTACAAGTGTATGTTCACATCAGTGCAGCCTAATGTATCTTACTAATTCCGACTTGCTCGGGCCATATTTATATGTTATTTGTTAATGTGAGGTGACAGGAGTGTTCCACAGCTTTGCTTTTTCATGTAAGTGGATGGGCCAGTTTCTTTGATAATGTCTGTTAATGCACAGTGATGTAGCCACTTCTATATTCCAAGGAGACAAGACATGCCATTAATATGTTCTAAAAGAGCGGCTACATTTTTAATTTACTGCTGCGCTCTAATAAATACTGACAGAACGTATCTTAATGCAGATAATAGATTCCAGGAGATTGCCTGTGACAGGCTGAACATATCTATTAATAAAGACAAGAATATGTTTCTGAGTTGATTTCTGCTCATGAATATTAGATTTCTTAATTATTGTGATACCAACAAATGCCGCAGATCAAAAACTTGTATGTCGATTTCGGGTTTTAGGCTTCTTAGATGTTAGAGGACGTTTTTACACTGTCCTGTTCAGTTTGGCTTTAGGATAAGAAATCATTTTAAAGGGAACCTTCCTGGTTATGCATGCCATCCTATCTATAAGTAGGAGGAAGAGCTGAACACATTGATATATAGTTTTGTCTAAAATGTTTTAGTATAACTTGTAATTTATTGATTTCTCTGCTTTTCTGGGCTTTGGAGTTGAGTGGGTGGTCCTACTAAGTGATTGACAGCTAAAGATGGGCAAATCTCAGAACATTTTTTCGTCCTGTGTTTGGACTAAATGAGTACTTGGTTCGGTACAAATTTGTTTGGATAGAACTGGAAGGAAAATTATTATACTCTGAGGTCTCTTCAGACCCCAGAGTATAATAGGTGGAGGCCCAGGGGAGGTAAAAAAAAAATTATACTCACCTTCTGTTACCTCTTTTAGGCCTCCTTGCATTGTCTGGTGCTCTGTGTCTGCCTCCTTGCAGTGTCCGTCGCTCTCCTGTGACATCATGACACTCGGAGTGCCCATGTCACCGATGAGACCCAATTATAGGATGCCTGACGCCACAAGGAAGCAGAGACAAAATTGTGGACGCTGCAAGGAGGCCCCAAAGAGCTAATGAAAGGTGAGGTTTTTTTTTATTTTTGTTACCTCCACCGGGCCTCCACCTATTATATTAATAGTATAATAATTTACCACAACTCATGTCGCGACAGCCATTTTAGTGTAATGAAGACAAATCCCAAATTGTTCGGTTTTGTTAAAAATCAAACAATTTTGAATATTGGGGTCATTGCGAACCAATTCACTTATCTCTGAATGTGCTGAATGCTCGAAAAAGTTAATTCCCCGTTTTTTTGTTTTTTTTTAGTTCTCCAAACAACTTAAATGATGGATTACAATCACTGTATAATGTGTAGCAATTAAGGTTGTATACTTGTAATATTTTGAATGTTTTATGACTTTCATTAAAAATATTTTTATTAATTTTTGTTATTTTTTGAGCATATATTTAACAGTTTATTTAATTAAAGTAGCACTCCGGTAAAATTATTTGTTACCTCCATTTGAAAATGACCCTGTGTCTAATGTACTGTTATTGAACAACTTACACCAGTATGTACCAATATTGGGAACATGTAGAAGAGACCTGGGATCAGATTTTGGATGAGACATGCTTGAATCTGATTGAGAGCACGACCAGAAGGATTCAGGGAGTGTTGAAGGCCAAAGGTGGATTTACAAAATACCAACAAAATAATAAAAATAAAAATTTTGATTTTTAGGCGCAAAACAGTAATAATGCAATTACATGACAAGAATTGGTATAACTAATCCTATTCTAAAAAGTTGCAAGTCAAATGTATGTATGAGATAGCCAAGATGATTGTCTATAAAATGATGGTAGTCTCACATTCAAAGCTGTAGTGGATGGTGAGATACAGTGCTGGCCAAAAGTATTGGCACCCCTGCAATTCTGTCAGATAATACTCAATTTCTTCCAGAAAATGATTGCAATCACAAATGCTTTAGTAATAATATCTTCATTTATTTTGCTTGCAATGAAAAAACACAAAAGAGAATGAAAAAAAGTCAAATCATTGATCATTTTACACAAAACTCCAAAAATGGACCGGACAAAAGTATTGGCACCCTCAGCCTAATACTTGGTAGCACAACTTTTAGACAAAATAACTGCGAACAACCGCTTCCGGTAACCATCAATGAGTTTATTACAATGCTCTGCTGGAATTTTAGACCATTCTTCTTTGGCAAATTTCTCCAGGTCCCTGAGATTTGAAGGGTGCCTTCTCCAAACTGCCATTTTGAGATCTCTCCACAGGTGTTCTATGGGATTCAGGTCTGGACTCATTGCTGGCCACTTTAGAAGTCTCCAGTGCTTTCTCTCAAACCATTTTCTAGTGCTTTTTGAAGTGTGTTTTGGGTCATTGTCCTGCTGGAAGACCCATGACCTCTGAGGGAGACCCAGCTTTCTCACACTGGGCCCTGCATTATGCTGCAAAATTTGTTGGTAGTCTTCAGACTTCATAATGCCATGCACACGGTCAAGCAGTCCAATGCCAGAGGCAGCAAAGCAACCCCAAAACATCAGGGAACCTCCGCCATGTTTGACTGTAGGGACCGTGTTCTTTTCTTTGAAGGCCTCTTTTTTTTTCCTGTAAACTCTATGTTGATGCCTTTTCCCAAAAAGCTCTACTTTTGTCTCATCTGACCAGAGAACATTCTTCCAAAAAGTTTTTGGCTTTCTCAGGTAAGTTTTGGCAAACTCCAGCCTGGCTTTTTTATGTCTCTGGGTCAGAAGTGGGGTCTTCCTGGGTATCCTACCATAGAGTCCCTTTTCATTCAGATGCCAACGGATAGTACGGGTTGACACTGTTGTACCCTCGGACTGCAGGGCAGCTAGAACTTGTTTGGATGTTAGTCGAGGTTCTTTAGCCACCATCCGCACAATCTTTCGTTGAAATCTCTCGTCAATTTTTCTTTTCCATCCACATCTAGGGAGGTTAGCCACAGTGCCATGGGCTTTAAACTTCTTGATGACACTGCGCACGGTAGACACAGGAACATTCAGGTCTTTGGAGATGGACTTGTAGCCTTGAGATTGCTCATGCTTCCTCACAATTTTGCTTCTCAAGTCCTCAGACAGTTCTTTGGTCTTCTTTCTTTTCTCCATGCTCAATGTGGTACACACAATAATAATAATAATAATAATAGTCCTTTAATAGTCCCACAATGGGGAAATTCAGTGTGTTACAGCAGCAAAGATAAGCAGATACAAATACAAATACAACATGTACAGGAATGTTCCAAGGTGAGAGGCATTACATTAATAGCAGACAGACAGATAGGACGTAGCAGAGGAGGGGGGGGGGGATTTAACAGGCAGAGAGATATTTCAGCTTCTCTGTGTGTAATGATCTCCGCTTAGGTCGGTGTTGGTTGTACAGCCTAACCGCGGTGGGGAGGAAAGACTTCCGATAGCGCTCCTTCTCACACCTAGGGTGGAGCAGTCGGTCACTGACAGTACTGCTCAGCGCGATCACAAGGACACAGGACAGAGGTTGAGTCAACTTTAATCCATTTCAACTGGCTGCAAGTGTGATTTAGTTATTGCCACCACCTGTTATGTGCCACAGGTAAGTAACAGATGCTGTTAATTACACAAATTAGAGAAGCATCACATGATTTTTCAAAGGGTGCCAATACTTTTGTCCACCCCCTTTTTTATGTTTGGTGTGGAATTATATCCAATTTGGCTTTTTGACAATTCTTTTTGTGGTTTTCCATTGAAGACAAATTAAATGAAGATATTATTACCAAAGCATTTGTGATTGCAATCATTTTCTGGAAGAAATTGAGTATTATCTGACAGAATTGCAGGGGTGCCAATACTTTTGGCCAGCACTGTATGGAGCCTGAAAGTCACAAGTTCTAAACATTGTTACCCTTTTGCTCATCAGTGTACTGGCAACTTTATTGTGAAATTATGTGCTCCCCTCTGGGGCACTAACCTCCTTTCTGCTCTCCTATTGCTTGCAGTGTTTCCTATATGAACAGGAGGTCAAACTATCAAGTCAAACCATCAGTTCAGACTGACACTCTAACAGACTTGCCTTGTGAGTTTGACCACCTCTTCATACAGGAAGGAGATCAGAGGTGCAGAGAAGAGGTCAGTGCTCCAGAGGAGAACATAACTTGACAATAGCTCCATCAGTAAGCTATTCAATAAGATTACACTACATAAAGGCTCATATTCACAGGGGGCAAAAGAATTTACTGGGGTGCCTCTGTAAACTTTTCTTGTGTTCCACAAGGAAGTGTATACATTTTATACCTCTGTTATGTCATGTAGGAGAGGTGATCTTTGTTAAGTTAGAGATGTCCCTTTAAAACCATCAGTGCAGCCCCCTTATTTTTCATGCTTTGATCCCTATTAAATGCTACATTACAAGTATTTAAAGGCTGGCATCAAAGATGTAGCAGTACAGGAAGAAAGGCATGGATACTCTAGCTTGGTACCAAGAGAGAAGGAGCAAGGAAACCGTCAAGTACCCCATCAACAAGTAGGCCCCAGAACCCAGATAATGGGGCAGACCCACAGTACTATGAGCAGAGAGGCAGAGTTCATACAAGACAGCTCACCAAAGGAGAACACCTGCCAGTAGTTAGAATGAATACAGCACAGGTCACACTGCAAGCCCTCAACAGCATGGAAGACACCATCTTGCTCCGGGCTGCTGGGAAGGTTGGGCCATAGTTATTTCAACAAATATCAGAACAGAGGCCTGTTTAGCTTGAATAACTAAAGGTAGCTCTGTTATTGTGTCAGTGACTAAGAGAGAAACCCTTAGCAGTTCTTGAGAAAAGAGATAGTGGGTGAGTTACAAGTTGTCAAACTGATTAGTTGAGTACTATTGTTATTGGTGGATATAGTTTATTAAAATGTAACTCCCATTTTTATTTCACTTTTTTGTGCCATTGTGCCAGGGGGTGTTTGATGAACATTTTTGTAATATTCTTTATTATCCTATCTAACTTCCTTTTTATTATAAAACAGGCTCTATTACTCTCCCCAGCAACCCTCTAACTGAGCTGTTATTAGGGGAAGTCCATACACAGTTATATTGTGAATATGCAGAGCTGAAGCATTTACCAAAGGGGGACATAGTCACTTTTAATGGCTGTATTTCCGGTTTTATACCATCTAGAAAAATGGTTTTAGTATCACATGTAGTGGTATCACAAGAAGTACTAGCTATAAAAGAATTAGAGATATCACTAGATAAAAACACAATCAGGAATGTGATTTTATATGCAGCATGAACTGCTACATATTAAGTTCAAATTCCTGACTGTGGTTATAACTAGTGATATCTGTAATATACAAACATAGGGGGCAGATAAACTAATAAATCTGCACCAGAATTCTGTAGTAATTTACACCTCATTTTCTGTTTTAGATACTTTCTAACAGTTTGATATGTTGTGTGGGTGGGGCTTGTTGAAAAGGAGGTGTGGCTTAATATGGTCAACTGTGAAACAGAAATTGCAGCAAAATTTCAGCCATTGCGCCAAATTTTTTAATTAAAATTCTGTCATTAACTAAGCCAACTAATAAGTTGTGTAAAGTTGAACTAGACAGTGTAATAAGTACAGTGAGTACGGAAAGTATTCAGACCCCTTTAAATTTTTCACTCTTTGTTTCATTGCAGCCATTTGCTAAAAGCAAAAAAGTTCATTTTATTTCTCATTAATGTACACTCAGCACCCCATCTTGACAGAAAAAAACCCAGAAATGTAGATATTTTTGCAAATTTATTAAAAAAGAAAAACTGAAATATCACATGGTCATAAGTATTAAAGGGGGTCTGAATACTTTTCGTACCCACTGGCAGGTTTTCTAACAGCATTAGACACTTTGAAAAATCTGGTGCAGCTTAACAATATCTAGTCTAACTTTGCACTGTGTAAATGTTAGATAGCTTTAGTTTATCTGCCCCAGGGTGTCTGCTAAAAAGAAATCCAGGCTAATATCTCAGAAAGAACTGGTGAATGCATGGAAATGGCAGTTGCTTTATACACAATTGAACTTGGCTTCGATAATTGAAAGAATACTATACTTGCCAACTTTCCTAAAGTGTCCAGGAGGCTCCCAGAAAAAGAGAAGACTTCCCAGCATCTGAAAAGAGTGGGTGAATCTTCCAGGCCCAGTAGAGATGGGTGTGACCATAACATTTTGCCCCCACTGCACAAAAAGGGAGTCTGCCACATCCCAAAAAAGGGCCTGGCACATTCCCAAAAGAGGGCCATACAGAAATTATGGACACACGCCCTGAGTACCAGGACTCTAGGGCTACAGTACATCTGACAAAAGTTGGCAAGTATGATGGAAACACACATATTGCTGTTAATGGGGGCAGATTTGAGCAATTTCTTTGAAGTACTACATGGAAGTGTTTACATATTTCAATGTCAAATGTTATAAAGCAATTTTTTGCTTAGTTTTATGTTTGTGATATGGAAACATTGCTTTGTTCTTTTTCATTTCCACTTCCCTTGTGTGCAATAAAATGATAAGTTCCACATTCTAACCTTCTTTGTCCTTTGACATCTTAACTGTATTCTTCTCTGACAGTTATATTTCTCAGAGACTTTAAGCTTTAGAAGCGAGCACATAGCAGCTCGGCACTATGGGGAAGCTGAACTTACACGAACCTTCAGATTTTTAGCAGTACGTGGCGCATACTTTTTAACATTTTGTAATTGAACAAATTTTGGACTGTACTAAGTTCTTCTTGCTCTACAGCTTTACAATTGGAAGTGCAGTTCTATCTGTAATAGAAGTTGAGATAATTTTAAGAACGCTATTTTGAGGGGGTTAAAGTCCACTATTGTCCCCGAATAAGGGGTAGTAAAGACTGGTTACAGGGGTTGCCTGTCCCCAAATTAATTTTTATATAGGTATGTGATATGTGGTCTGTGGGGTCCACCAGTTACAGATCAACTGTTTCGATGTTGCAGGAACGGGTGATCCCGTGATAAGTTTTCAACATGAAAAATTAATTTGGGGCTGAACAACCCCTTCAACCAGTTGTTGTACTTATAGACTTATTAGTAAACTGTTACATATCACAGGTTTGTGTCTCTGGAGTCTGTCGCCACTAGACCTGCACTACATTACACTAACACACGTGTTACATTCCATCACTCCCCAATCTGAAAACTATCACACTGTACAAAACATAAAGGAAAATTATACATATGGTAAAACTTTTTATATTGCGCCCATTCTGCAGCCTGCAGCTTGGAGGAAGATATTCCAATACCATATGTAAGATGCAGAAAAGCTTTCACTAAAATATTTAGGATCACAATGATAATGCTGGCTAACAATGTATCTGATAAGTCAAATCTGACAAGTTGTTTTGTATCAATCTTCTCATTTTATAAACTGATCTTTCAAAATATAAAAGATTACAGCCGAAAAGTGACAGATAGTGTGATGAAACCGTGAGACATTGATGATATCCAAATACTTTCTGAAACTCCCTAAACAATATAAGTAATGTGTTATAGCGTATCATCATGTGCCGGGTCCTCTACACTTTTCTATTGACAGTTTTCAAGCAGAAAATTTTCGGCAGAGAGATGTTACATAGCTGCGAGTGCAATAAAAAATGTGACCAAACACAAACATTAGCTAAACCCTGTCCCAGCTGTCTACCAGCAAAAAATAGAAAAGGTTTTTTCAAGCAGTATGCAAAAAATCCTGAAACTGAATTTATTCACAATGGCGCAGGAATATCTTAATATTGCAATGCATTCCCATAATATTAATACAGCTTATTATCACATAATATAATAGACTTAGGGAACAGTACTACATTAAAGAGGACCTTTCATGTCCTCGGAGATGTGCAGTATTATATACTGCTAGAAAGCTGTCACAAAGGCGGGCCTTATAGCCTTAGCGCCCCCCAACGATACTCTTCCATAGCTTTGTACTATTGGGTGGGGGGAGGTTCCTCACAGCCCAGCGATGACTTTAGGCTGTAAGGCCGGGCCCTCTGACAGTGGACAGTGGTTCATTGGTCACATGTTCTGACAGAGCCAGTGTCAGCACCCAGCAAACCCAAGAAGATGGCGGGACCCACTGCTCAGCTTTGAACTGAAAACATCAGTTCTATTAACATAACAGCCTTATAGTCAATCTCTTCCCTTGCTAAATTTGCTGTTGTCTGTCCGCATACCTCCTATGTCCTAAAAGTTTCCCCTCTCTGATCTATGACCCCTCTGTAGCTGCTCTCTTCTTGAAGTGATGTATAGTACTTCTGTAACAGCTGGCATGTGAATGACTGCAGGTAAGTGATAGATAAACAGGGAAAGTTTTAATCATGTTAGACTTTATTTAAGTTAGTCCACTGTGCATTTCATCTTTCCTGGCACTTGTAGTACCTCAGGATCACACAGCTGTCACTGAGTGTGTATATCTGTAGAGGTAATGAGGAATCACTACAACAAAAATATCCACTGTAAAAGCATGAAATTAAAAAAAATCATTACATGGATCAAAAAAATGGACCACATTGAAAGTGAATAGGATCTGTTGGATAAGGGTTGTGCCGGCTATTAGATGAAGCCAACATTATTTTGTGATTTGCATTTATAACAAAATTCACAACACAGATGTGAACAAAGCCTTAAATTGTATTATTTTTTTTTTTTTTTTAGTTAAAAGGGTTATTCAGCTTCCAAAAATTATCTGTAAATACATGCACTGCTTTTCCAAATCCTCACTGTTCCCTTGTGCTCCCTTTGCTTGTCTTTATTTTAATTGCTGCTCTTTGTATCATTGTTATTTACATGCAGTACATCTGTGGACAAACTACATTTCCCATGATTCATCTGCCTGCTCTCACTCTCTGTGTGCCCCTCCCTTCTCCACTCTCCCCTGCAATGAAATCACAGGTAATAAATCACTCCCACATCTGAGGTCACATGCTGCTGTGTTGTTTCCTTTTGCTGTCTGTACTGCTCATGGGGGTAGGGGTAGGAAGCTTGTAAACCGAAATGTCACAGCTGAGGCTATTGACCTGAAAATAAATCAGATAAATGGGGCTGAATTTAAACAAGATATTTATTAGGAAGTGTTTTGTATTGATGCAGTCTGTTATTTGGCCCATTTTGTTTTTAACTGGATAACCCCTTTAAAAGTTTTTTAAAAAGTGTATTGACACTACATTTCAAGATTACTGTTTTATATGTATACAGTAGTTATTGTATTGATGTATACATTCAACCAGTGCTTACAGTACTGTACGAGTAAGGCTAGGTTCACACTTTTCAGTTTGTTGTACTAATGCAGACTGCACACTCTCCATTTACATCCATCATCATTCACTGCAATGTTAAAAATAAGACAGAAACTTTCTTATATCGTCTTTGTTATTGTTTTAAACAAAAGATAAAGTCAGTGCAGGAAGAGCAGATATAATGTTCTTTATGAATCCCAGCACTCACTGCATTTAATGGATTGTGCCTCTTACCATGACTGACAGGAGGCCCGCTGAGACCCGCTGGGCCCGCAAAAACCTAGAGCTGGCCCTGTGGTCTGATACAGCTCAGCCCCATTCAAGTTAATGGGCTGAGCTCAGGGCCGCTTTAACCATAGGGCCAATGGTGCACTTGCACCGGGCCCTATGGTACTGGGGGCCCCGTTGGGCATACCTCCCAACCGTCCCGGATTCTGGGTCCTGTAATGTCCCTTTATCAACTCATCTGCATCCTCTCCGGAGTTAAATACAATGGTGAAGCAGGAGCCATCCGCAGACAGCTCATGCTTCACCGCTCTGTGTGGAGCACGTTCCTGTGTGCTCCGGACCCGGGAGCTGTAGGCGCGATGTGATGACGTCACTCACATCGCGCCTGCAGCTCCCTGAACACTCTTGGAGAACAGACTTCACAGAGCGGCAGCGGAGCGAGGAGAGGTGAGTATTAGTGTTTTATTATGAATGTTTTATAGATGAAGGGGGGCATCAAACTGGGGGCAGATGAAGGGGGACATTAAACTGGGGGCAGATTAAGGGGGACAATAAACCGGGGGCAGATGAAGGGGGACATTAAACTGGGGCAGATGAACGGGGACATTAAACTGGGGGGCAGATGAAGGGGGGACATTAATCTGGGGCAGATGAAGGGGGGCATTAAACTGGGGGCAGATGAAGAGGGACATTAAACTGGTGGCAGATGAAGGGGGCATTAAACTGGGGCAGATGAAGGGGGACATTAATCTGGGGGCAGATGAAGGGGGGCATTAAACTGGGGGCAGATGAAGGGGGACATTAAACTGGGGGAAGATGAAGGGGGGACATTAATCTGGGGGCAGATGAAGGGGGGCATTAAACTGGTGGCAGATGAAGGGGGCATTAAACTGGGGCAGATGAAGGGGGACATTAAACTGGGGCAGATGAACGGGGACATTAAACTTGGGGGCAGATGAAGGGGGGACATTAATCTGGGGCAGATGAAGGGGGGCATTAAACTGGGGGCAGATGAAGAGGGACATTAAACTGGTGGCAGATGAAGGGGGCATTAAACTGGAGCAGATGAAGGGGGACATTAATCTGGGGGCAGATGAAGGGGGGCATTAAACTGGGGGCAGATGAAGGGGGACATTAAACTGGGGGGCAGATGAAGGGGGGACATTAATCTGGGGGCAGATGAAGGGGGGCATTAAACTGGTGGCAGATGAAGGGGGCATTAAACTGGGGCAGATGAAGGGGGACATTAATCTGGGGGAAGATGAAGGGGGCATTAAACTGGGGGAAGATGAAGGGGGACATTAATCTGGGGGCAGATGGGGGGGCATTAAACTGGGGGCAGATGAAGGGGGACATTAAACTGGGCGGAGATGAAGAGGAACATTAAACTAGGGGGAGATGGAGGGTGACAATAAATTTGGAGCATCTGAAGGGGGGGGCATTAAACTGGGGGCATATGGAGGGGGAACATTAAACTAGGGGGGCAGATGGATGGTGACATTAAACTGGGGGCAGATGAAGGGGGACATTAAACTGGGGGCAGATGAAGGGGGACATTAAACTGGTGGCAGATGAAGGGAGGGCATTAAACTGGGGGCAGATGAAGGGGGACATTAAATGGGGGCAGATGAAGGGGAGACATTAAACTGGGGGGTAGATGGAGGGTGACATTAAACTGGGGCAGATGAAGGAGGGCATTAAACTGGGGGCAGATGAAGGGGAGACATTAAACTGGGGGGAGATGAAGAGGAACATTAAACTAGGGGGGAGATGAAGAGGAATATTAAACTGGGGGGTAGATGGAGGGTGACATTAAACTGGGGGCAGCTGAAGGGGAAGCATTAAACTGGTGGCAAATGTAGGGGGACATTAAACTGGGGGCAGATGGAGAGGGGCATCAAATTGGGTGGAGATGAAGGGGGACATTAAATTAGGGGGAGATGAAGAGGGACATTAAACTGGGAGTAGATGAAGAGGAATATTAAACAGGGTAGATGGAGGGTGACATTAAACTGGGGCAGCTGGAGGGGGACATTAAACTGGGGGCAAGTTAGAAGGGGGCATTAAACTGGGGGAAACTGGAGGAGGACATTAAACCAGCTACCCCTACAGTTTAAAGTCCTCCTCCAGCTTCCCCAGTTGAATGTCCCCCTCCAGCAGCCCCCAGTTTAATGTCCCCATCCAACTAACCTCAGTTTAATGTCCCCCTCCAGTTGCCCCAGTTTAATGTCCCCCTGTAGTTTCCCCCAGTTTAAACTAGGGCACCAGGAGAGGGGACTTCATACTGTGGGGCAATTGGAGGGGCACATTATAATGTGGGGGTATATAATGTTAGGGTGACTGTAGGAGAATTATACTGTGTGGGGGCACATAGAAAAATGTATGAGAATGGATGGAGTCAAGTGTGTTGTACTAAATTTGCTGCAGCGCGCATAGCCTAATCACAGGGGTATTCTTCTGTAATACCTCTCTGAACATAACATAACTAGGAGGTTTATTGGCGCTGTGACCCAGACATTTACCATCATCTAGGTTGCAGCGCCAAAAGAGTTGCACCAAACACTTACACAAAGTCATCAATAAAGTTTACATTTTTTCGCTGTCCCTATCCTGTCCATACTTGATCTTTATAGAGTAAAATACGCCGACTGCCTCTCTAGCGATATCCGTTACACACTAAAATAATGACAATTGTGATTATCACTAGAGATGAATGCATAAAACATTTCTGACAGGCGGAAAGTTCCATCAGTCAGATAATACATTTTCAACCATTGAATGTCACCATATAAAATCCAAGTTTTTGGCAGCTTTCAGATGGGTATAATAGGTGGTGATGGGGGGGGGGGGCACTTATGAAACCTTTGCACTGGGCCCTCCAAGGTGTTAAAAAGTGTATTGAGACTACATTTCAGGATTACTGTTTTATATGTATAGTTATTGTATTGATGTATACATTCAACCAATCAACAGATGATAAAGTCAGTGCAGTCAGATATCGTATTTACTTTTTAAGTAAAAAGTGAGACCCTCGGTGGTATAGCCTTGTAAATGCTGCTCTATGGTAATGCTTTCTCCTGTCTAATTTTACAGCAGTAGTAAAGCAAAGTCACCATTTTTGTAATGGCTATACAGTGCATAAGCAATAATGATATATCTGTACTAAGTTCATCCTGCTCTTTAGCTTTACAATTGGAATTGTAGTTCCATCTGCAATAGGATCGGAGATCATTTTAAGCCCTCTATTATTTTCTTAGGCATGTCCATGAATATGGGGTAATACAGACCAGTTGACAGCTTGTTGTACTTGTTTTTGTTGAGCCTTGTCAGTGCTGCTTACGGTAATGCTTTCTCTGTTGAATTTTACAACAACAATAAAGCCACTATTTTTAATGGCTATACAGTGCATTGATAGTGTTCCCTCTAGTGGCTACATTACATGTATGACCAATAATCCTATGGATAGATACATATATAAACCTCATACCTGCCAAAATATGCTGGCAACTATCTGAGAGAGACAGCATGTCGAGATCAGCCAACCCCCTTCTTGCAAAGCCACATTCACTTTGGAAGCATGCCTTACCCCCTTTTGTGACACAAGCATGACATGACTGGGACATACTGTGCCCATAAAGAATAATAGAGAGCTAGCCAAACACAGCTATTCCAGGAGCCCAGAAGGATTTCAAGTATGATAAAACTAAATTATATAACTAAGTTATGAAAAATATTTATGATTTATGTATATATACAAATAGAAACCAGAAGTTTCCATACACTATATAAAAAGACACATATGGCTGTTTTTCTCACTATCTGACATGAAATCAGAATAAACCTTTCCCATTTTAGGTCAATTAGGATTACCAAAATTATTTATATTTTCCAAATGCCAGAATAATGAGAGAGAGAGAATTTTTAAGCCATTTTATTACTTTCTGCAAAGTCAAAAGTTTACATACATTTCATTAGTATTTGGTACTATTGCCTTTAGATTGTATGACTTGGGTCAAACGTTTTGGATATCCTTCCACAAGCTTCTCACAATAGTTGGTAGGAATTTGGGCCCATTCCTCCTGACAGAACTGGTGTAACTGAGCCATGTTTGTAGGCCGCCTTGCTCGCACCTGCCTTTTCAGCTTTGACCATAAATTTTCAATAGGATTGAGATCAGGGCTTTGTGATGGCCACTCCAAAACATTGACTTTGTTATCCTTAAGCCACTTTGTAACCAGTTTGGCAGTATGCTTCAGGTCATTGTCCATTTGGAAGACCCATTTGCGCCCAAGCTTTAACTTCCTGGCTGATGTCTTGAGATGTTGCTTCAGTATTGCCACATAATGTTCTTTCCTCATGATGCCATCTATTTTGTGAAGTGCACCAGTCCCTCCTGCAGCAAAACAACCCCACAACATGATGCTAACACCCCCGTGTTTCACAGTTGGGATGGTGTTCTCAGGCTTGCAAGCTTCTCCCTTTTTCCTCCAAACGTAACAGTGGTCATTATGGCCAAACAGTTCAATTTTAGTTTCGTCAGACCACAGGACATGTCTCCAAAAATGAAGGTCTTGTTCCTGTGTGCATTTGCAAACATTAATCTGGCATGTTTATGTATCTTTTGGAGTAATGGCTTCTTCCTGGCAGAGTGGCCTTTCAGCCCATGTCGATACAGTACTCGTTTCCCTGTGGATAATGACACACTCTTACCAGCATCAGCATCTTCACAATGTCTTTTGCTTTTGTTCTTGGGTATCTATGCACATTTCATACCAAAGCACATTCATCTCTGGGACACAGAACCCATCTCCTTCCTGAGCGGTATGATGGCGGGACATTCCCATATTGTTTTTACTTGCGTATAATTGTTTGTACAGATGAACGAGGCCCCTTTAGGTATCTGGAAATTGCACCAAAGGATGAACCAGACTTGTGCAAGTCCACAATTCTCTTCCTGATATCTTGGCTGATTTCTTTAGACTTTCCCATGATGTTACACAAAGAAGCAGTGTGTTTCTGGTGTGCCTTAAAATACATCCACAGGTGTGTCTCTAATTAACTCAGATGTTGCCAATAAACCTCAGAAGCTTCCTAAGACATAACATTATCATATGGGCTGTCCCAAATTGTTTAAAGGCATAGTAATCTTAGAAAGTAATAAAAATGCCTTAAAAAATTCTCTCTCTCTCATTATTCTGGCATTTGGCAAATATAAATAATATTGGTAATCCTAATTGACCTAAAACAGGAAAGGTTTATTTTGATTTCATGTCAGATAGTGAGAAAAACTTGCATATGTGTCTTTTTATATAGTGAATGTAAACTTCTGGTTTCAACTGTATATATATATATATATATATATATATATATATATATATACAGTACAGACCAAAAGTTTGGACACACCTTCTCATTCCAAGAGTTTTCTGTATTTTCATGACTATAAAAATTGTAGATTCACACTGAAGGCATCAAAACTATGAATTAACACATGTGGAATTATATACTTAACAAAAAAGTGTGAAACAACTGAAAATATGTCTTATATTCTAAGTTCTTCGAAGTAGCCACCTTTTGCTTTGATTACTGCTTTGCACACTCTTGGCATTCTCTTGATGAGCTTCAAGAGGTAGTCACCTGAAATGGTCTTCCAACAGTCTTGAAGGAGTTCCCAGAGATGCTTAGCACTTGTTGGCCCTTTTGCCTTCACTCTGCGGTCCATCTCACCCCAATCCATCTCGATTGGGTTCAGGTCTGGTGACTGTGGAGGCCAGGTCATCTGGCGTAGCACCCCATCACTCTCCTTCTTGGTCAAATAGCCCTTACACAGTCTGGAGGTGTGTTTGGGGTCATTGTCCTGTTGAAAAATAAATGATGGTCCAACTAAACGCAAACCGGATGGAATAGCATGCCGCTGCAAGATGCTGTGGTAACCATGCTGGTTCAGTATTCCTTCAATTTTTAATAAATCCCCAACAGTGTCACCAGCAAAGCACCCCCACACCATCACATCTCCTCCTCCATGCTTCACGGTGGGAACCAGGCATGTAGAGTCCATTCGTTCACCTTTTCTGCGTTGCACAAAGACACGGTGGTTGGAACCAAAGATCTCAAATTTGGACTCATCAGACCAAAGCACAGACTTCCACAGGTCTAATGTCCATTCCTTGTGTTCTTTAGCCCAAACAAGTCTCTTCTGCTTGTTGCCTGTCCTTAGCAGTGGTTTCCTAGCAGCTATTTTACCATGAAGGCCTGCTGCACACAGTCTCCTCTTAACAGTTGTTGTAGAGATGTGTCTGCTGCTAGAACTCTGTGTGGCATTGACCGGGTCTCTAATCTGAGCTGCTGTTAACCTGCGATTTCTGAGGCTGGTGACTCGGATGAACTTATCCTCCGCAGCAGAGGTGACTCTCGGTCTTCTTTTCCTGGGGCGGTCCTTATGTGAGACAATTTCTTTGTAGCGCTTGATGGTTTTGGCTACTCCACTTGGGGACACTTTCAAAGTTTTCCCAATTTTTCGGACTGGCTGACCTTCATTTCTTAAAGTAATGATGGCCAATCGTTTTTCTTTACTTAGCTGCTTTTTTCTTGCCATAATACAAATTCTAACACTCCATTCAGTAGGACTATCAGCTGTGTATCCACCTGACTTCTGAACAACACAACTGATGGTCCCAACCCCATTTATAAGGCAAGAAATCCCACTTATTAAACCTGAGAGGGCACACCTGTGAAGTGAAAACCATTTCAGGTGACTACCTCTTGAAGCTCATCAAGAGAATGCCAAGAGTGTGCAAAGCAGTAATCAAAGCAAAAGGTGGCTACTTTGAAGAACCTAGAATATAAGACATATTTTCAGTTGTTTCACACTTTTTTGTTAAGTATATAATTCCACATGTGTTAATTCATAGTTTTGATGCCTTCAGTGTGAATCTACAATTTTTATAGTCATGAAAATACAGAAAACTCTTGGAATGAGAAGGTGTGTCCAAACTTTTGGTCTGTACTGTATGTATATATATATATATATATATATATATATATATATATCTTACATACTGTAAGTATTTGGTGATTTTCACAGGTCAAAATTCAGGACTTGCCCAAGATTACGCTAGGTTCACACTAGCGTTCGGTTTTCCATTATTCGGATCTGCTTGGGGACCCAAAAAACGGAAATCTAATCCACTTAGAAAGCGGTTACCCACAGACACCCGTGGACTCCATGGACTATAATGGGGTCCACCAGGTTTCCGCCCAAAAAATGCGGAGAAAAGTCCTGCTTGCACCGCATTTATCAAGCAGATTTGGGGACGGAAAGCCCGAGCAGAGTTCAAAAGCCTGTGTGAATCCAGCCTTACTTAGACATTTCTGTATTTTATAGAGAAACACGAATAATATGATCTGCACAATTTCTTATTACCTGCGGATATTGGAAAGCATCTGCAGGAACACACGTCACTCCGCTTCATAATGTAATATTGTACAGATTTATATACGGAATTAAAACTGTAGCAGTATAGAAATCAATAAATGAAATAAATAAGATATTGAAATAGATTTAACAGATGCTCACGTTAGAAAAATGCCATAAAACTTGTATGCTGAAGTCCAAATATTGTGAAATGTTTTTCATGTGCTAGAATGGCTGCCAGGAACATAATATGTGCAATATGCTACCAAGTGAAAAGAAACCGTGCTGTAAATGGATGATAATAAATATATCATATGTAATATGCATCTTATATTTGTATATTCTCATAAAGCAAGCAAGGAAAACATTCAATACCATGGAATTGATAAGAGAGTTCCTTGTGATATAGTGCCAAGAGTATATAGAGAATGGTGAGATCAATGTGACCGAATGTACAACTTGCCGTTTCTTAGCACAGATGGGCTGAGCAAATGATCAGTTCAAGCACCATTGTTATCTAAGAGAAGCAGAAAGGCAAGACTATGGTTAGCAAAACAGCACAAAAATGGGATCAATAGGTAAGGCCAAAATATTGCCTTGTCAGATGAATCCAGATTTCTGTTTCATCATGCTTATGGGAGGGATAGAACTGGGCGCAAGCAGCATGAATGGATGAACATCTCCCAGATTGTCAGATGTCAACAGTTCAGACTGGTGGAGGTGACATAATGGTGTTTGGTGGAAAACACCCTGGGTCCTCTGATACCTGTGAATGATATCTGTATAGGCTGCAATGAAATGCTGTGGTTTTCAAGGCCCTATGTTCTACTAGAAGGGTGGATCTCAGGGACCCCCATTTATGTGATTGCTCATGGTCCCAGTGGTCAGACCCTCATCGATCAGACTCTTTGAAGTGCTTCATTTGTGAGTTTTTCGTGTGTTATGGTGTATTGATCACTGTATATTGCACTGTTTATGCTGATGACTCATTGCACTGTATTTCTATGTCACCGCATCCTTTTGTTGTTGCAGAGTTGTCACGCCACTTTCCGTTCTGGATGGAGAGTGGTGTGATGATTCCCCAAATGGGTGGTGTGTTGCAGGTGGTTGCAAAATCTTCTGTTTAAGCCCCACCTTGTGAAAACGTTTAACATTAGCTACAAAGTGGATGGGATTCAGTTCAGAAATACTGAGATTTCAAAAATGTTGGCATTTCCGTATAGGTATAATAAAGGCAGAAAGTCCGTAGAAGAAAACTCTTTTCCGCAGCAGTTCGCTGTGTGGGGCCTTAGCCTAAAGGAGATTTCCAGTGCTTTTTGGGATCTTTCAATGTTCGAGTCTATCCAGATACCCAGAAGTTCTGAGAATAGGCCATGGTTATCCTTAAGGCTAGTGGAACAAACCCTTGATACAGTATGTGCCTGGGGAGCAGGAACTGTGACAGCTGAGTGATCCCCATGTGAGCAGGAAAGCTGCTGTGGGACTACAAATCATTCTGTCTACATTCTGTGGAACTACCAGGAAACTGCTCTTATGGCTACTGCTGTATGTGAAAACTGCCATTGGGGACTGCGGTACCCAGAAACTAACTCTGCAAAGTACCCGGTGATAACGTGACCTGCAAATTGTGTGTGTACTCACTCAGCCTTACTTCTTTATGCAGTGGTGTAGCAGGAAACCAGAAGCCCTGTACATCCCTTTGGTTAGGCCGGCATAATTGGTGGTGAAGTGACTGTGCCAGGCACCATTACACCCTATCCCATGGATAGGAGACAAATGGCATTACTAGATAAACCTCTTTACCTTGGTTCAATGAGACATTATTACAACTGTTTGCCTTAGGTCAGATAGGAAAGTAAAGGTGTATCTGGATTTTACTAGAAATCGTTTCGGGAGAGTAAGAAGAAAAAAAACTTTCCTACCTCCTATATAGAGTATCTCCTGTCATGTGCTAATGTACAGGACTATGCAGAGGTTTCAGTAACCGTTCCTCTATACACTAGGAATAATATGTATTCTGAATGACATGTACAAATACATATTCCGTCTAATTACAGGATATTTTTCAGGATTACGTCTCTCCATGTAGCATGATAATTTCATGATGTAAAAAGCACAAGCGTCTTGGGTGTCACTGGAGACCATGGAGCGCTGTGACAGCTTGAGTCATTACACAGATGAGTCATAATGAAGATATTCCAATGAGAACCCAATTACGTCTCACACTAATTCTTCCCATTTGATTACCGCTCTGAAACTTCTGGAAAATCATATGTATAAGGATTATATATAGATATGGCAATTATTATGGCACACTTTAAGTATATGCCAAGCACAGACTTTAAGAAACAGTTTCATAGTAACATTGTAGATCACCAATTTGACATCGGCTAGACTGGGTGCAGAGTCAAAGTACACTCCTCACTTTTTAACCTTCACCCCCGCACGGAGGTGTAAACTTTCCTGGTCGTAATCCCTACAATAGTTAGGATTTATGGCCAGCAGGAAAATCTCTGTTAAATCTAGCTGCATGTGGGCACAATTGCCACCAGCAACCCAATGTCACTGGCCATCAGGAAATCAGGAAAATTGGATGGGAGGAGAAATCGTCTAGTTGCCTAGAGCCGCTGCTATTTACCGGGTCAGGGGCAAGGTAATGAATATGAAATAATAACATATGCGTTACTAATCTAAATGGCTGAGTTTAGTATATCTTCAAATTGGTAAATCCCATACTGTTTGCAATATTATAACTGGAACTGTACAATGGCTGTATATTGATATCACAGTACAGGAATAATGGACACAGTGGTGTTTCAGTAAGGAGATGTCACAGTATGTGGATAATAAACACAGTGATGTCACAGTACATGGAAAATATACACAGTGATGTCACAATATAGGGATATGGACACAGTGATGTCACAGTATGAGGATAATGGACACAGTGGTGTCACAGTACAGGGAACATGCACACAGTGATATCACACTACTGGGATAATATACACAGTGATATCACAGTACAGGGTTAATATACAGAGTGATGTCAGACTACAGGGATAATATACAGAGTGGTGTCACAGCACAGAGATAATATACAAAGTGATGTCAGACTACAGGGATAATATACAGAGTGATGTCACAGCACAGAGATAATATGGACAGTGAAGCTACCACACAGAAATAATACACAGAGTAATGGCTAAATAGTGGGATAACGCACAACGTGAAGTTATAGAACAGGGATAAAACAGGCCATCACATGGCTAACGCATGTACAATGTGACATATAATGATGTCACAGGCCACACAATAATTTCAATCTATGCTTGCAGATACATACAGTACATGCCTTTCATACTGTGTAGTTTTTGGGAATCAGCCATTGTCACAGATCCAACCTTGAAATTAAGCCGAAGTGGCTCTCGCACCAGAGTAATGGGTTAACTTAATTAACGCAAAAATTGTTAATTATCTATGGAGCATTGTTTGCCAGAGTATGAGCACCACAACAGTTCCCAAGGTAGATGTTAAATAATATAACACATTCAGATGGTATGATACCTTGCACATTTAGAAGAAAAAAAAAAGAGCATTTTAATTTAACATGTTTCATTCTTTGTCTCTAGAATTAGACTACCATTATTTAGACTGCAGAAGGTTAACATACCTGTACCTTAGCTTTCACATAAGAAGCCCCTACAGCCCATCCGTGCTGTTAGTTTCACCACCCAATATGCTAATTATGCTCCCTACTGTCTAGTGGGCGGTCCAGGGCTGGAACAGAAAAGATAAGATAATCCTTAATAGTCCCACAATGGAGAAATTCAGTTTGTTACAGCAGCAAAGATAATACAAATACAAAAGCTCCAAGGTAGAAGCATTACAGTGACAGTAGGTACAGATAAAAAGGTAAAGGTAAAAAAGTAGTAGAAGGGATATCACAATTTAAGATCTTTCAGTTCTCTGTATGGAATGATCTCAGCTTAGGTCGGTGTTGGTTGTACAGCCTAACTGCAGCAGGGAGGAAAGACTTCCGATAGCGCTCCTTCTCACACTTAGGGTGGAGCAGTCGGTCACTGACAGTACTGCCCAGCGCGATCACGGTCTCATGCATGGGATGAGAGTTATTTTCCCGCATGGAGCTCACCACAGACAGTATCCTTCTGACACCCACCACCTGCACTGGATACAGGGCAGAGGCGTAGCTAGCGGGGATGGGGGGGGGAAAGAGGGGGCGGCTGCCCCGGGCCCACTGACTCTGTGGGGCCCACCCCGGAGCCTCCATTAATACATCCTTTATTTCTAACTAGATTGGTGTCTGCAGACATTGATCTAGTTAAAACGTATCCTGCAACTTCACAGTATTGTAAACCACAAGCCAATACAGGCCTGCAGTTTACAAGACCCCGAGGCCACAGACGGATGTCTGCCTCTCAGCACAGGCAGCGCGATGACGTCACAACATCGCGAGGACTGGGAGGAAGCGACGGCGGCTTCATTCATCAGGATCGCAGGTAAGCGAGTAGGAGGTTTTTTTTTTGTTTTTTTAGCGCAGTTGTGGGTATATTAATAGTATAAGGTGTGGTTAGGGAGGGGGAAATATAACTACAGTATAATGGGAGGATTCATTAGGGGACATTATGACGATGGGGGATTTATATAAGGGTTATTACGGGGTATTATGAATTACAAGGGGGAAAGGTTATTTATATAAGGGGCCATTAGGGGGCATCATTTATATTAGGAGACATTATGAACATAAGGGGGTGGTCATTGATATAAGGGGTCATTATGGGTGCAGTATTTATGTCATGGGGAATCAGGGGCATAATATGAGGGGTCAATTAATTTAATTAAGGTGGCACTTGGGCTTTATTAAGATTAAGGCCCCACGTAGCTGGCTGCAGCAAAAAAAGCGCCAGAGGAAAAAATGCAGCGGTAACATTGTGGTTTTTCCCGCAGCACTTTTCACTGAAGGTCCACAATGGTTTCCCCTGTGGACTTTTTGTTTTCAATACACCTATATGGAAAGCGCCAGTGTTTCCATAGGTATAATTGACATGCTGCAATTTCCAAAACCGCAATGGTTTTGGAAATCGCAGTGTGTCTGCTGCATGTATTTTTCCGCAATGTGTGGATGGGATGTGCTAGAATGCCACGGTTTTTTTCAGTTGGTTTTCACCACATGGAGCCCACATCCCATCCCCACTGTGCAGCAAAATATGTGCAGCGGATACACTGCGATTTCCAAAACATAGTATTGACATGCTGCAGTTTTGGAAATCGCAGCATGTCAATTATACCTACAGAAATGCCAACGGTTTCCCTATAGATATAATTGAAGCAGAAACTCCGCAGAGGAAACCTCTGCAAACATTCTGTGCAAAGTACTGCAGGAAGAACCACAATGCGTCGCCGCCAGTTTTCCCGCAGTTCTTTTTTGCTGCAGGACGCCACGTTTTCCAGCTCATTTTTATTGATGATCTATCCTCAGAATAAAACATCAATAACAGATAAGTGAATCCCCTCTGATCAGCTGTGTGAAGGGGCCCCGGCACCTGTTTATATCACACACTGTCTGTTTATAGTGACCGTGTGATGTAATTACAGACTTGTCACATAAATGTGTATAGGGCGAGGCTGTAGTTACATGACATGGCCACTATGAGATGAATGACACTATGTAAACGGACACAGCGCTTACACAGGTACCATGGTTCATTCAAACAACTGATCCTGGGGGCCCCGGGTATTGGAACCTGAATAATTTTTTTTACGTTATTTTTTTTTTACCTTTTAATTAGGAAACACCTGGGGCATTAATAATAAGGGGCACTATTTAAAGGGGTGCACAGGGAAGTTATTAATTTAAAGATGCACTTGGGGGTATTATTCATTATGGGGGGGTTATATTATATATTTTATAATTAGGGGTAGCAGCAGCATGGGGGCTTTGTGTAGGTGAGGACAATGTGTGTCAGCTGACTGGAAAAGTGAGGAGCCAAAGATGTCTGTGCTGCAAACTTTACAGAGACTGGAAAAAGTGGTCATGGCCGTCCAGATTAAAGATATGGGGAATGTGAACGATTAGTCAGAGACGTCACCTGTAAGTCACTAAATGTTACTGTCCTGTATTCACCTAAATCGTCTGCAGAGCCCTGTGTAGAGCTGCTATATACCACTATACGCTCACTGTATACTGATAGTATCGGTATACGAACATGTCCAAGTTGGGGGCCCACTTGGACATATTCACCTCCCCTGTGCTGAACCCCTAGCTACGCCTCAGGTCCAGGGGGCTCCTATAAAATATCGTCAAAATATCGGTCATGTTAATAGCCCATTCACCGACATTGAAATTAAACTGGCCATGTGACAGCCTGAAAAAAACAGCCATCAGATGGCCGACATTCAGTGTTGTGTGAATATAGGCTTAGTTGGACCTTAAATTATATAATTTATGCCAAAAAACTGATATACTGTATAGATGATGAATCTGGCCAGGCCTATGCCCCCACCCACAGCATGTCCTCTTATCATAAATAATAGGTTGGTGTAAAAATGGCAGATGTGACAATTTTCACCACAAACCTGAGGCTTCTAACTTTTTCATGCCACAAAAGTGACAACAAAGATTACTAAATCTCCCCCTAAGTATTCCTATGGTCTGGTAGATCTGTGTTAACAAGGGCCCTCTGAAAACCTCATGGCAACCAATCAGAATCAGAACAGGTAAGAAGATGAATGTGGAAATCCGATAGAGTGCTATAATGCCCCTACGATATACTAAACTTGTAGGCCACAAGGAGGAGGCGTTGTCATGGGAACACGGGCAGAGAAGCTCTTCTCATCCGAAACGTGCAACTTCCATCTCAGATTCCGAGTCTCAGGAATAAGATACACACTAAAAGGAGCTTTTACATAAATCTTATGACATATAGAAGACTGTGAAGGTAAGAACAGAGTAGTTTTATTTTGCACGGTACTGTACAGTCATGGCCAAAAGTTTTGAAAATGACACAAATATTATATTTTCACATGATCTGCTGCCCTCTGGTTTTTATGTGTGTTTGTCAGATGTTTTTATCACATGCAGAAATATAATTGCATTCATATTATGAGTAACAGAAGCTTATATTGACAGTTAGAATGAGTTAATGCAGCAAGTCAATATTTGCAGTGTTGACCCTTCTTCTTCAGGACCTCTGCAATTCTCCCTGGCATGCTCTCAATCAACTTCTGGACCAAATCCTGACTGATAGCAGTCCATTCTTGCAGAATCAATGCTTTAATTTTGTCTGAATTTGTTGGTTTTTGTTTGTCCACCCGTCTCTTGATGATTGACCACAAGTTCTCAATGGGATTAAGATCTGGGGAGTTTCCAGGCCATGGACCCAAAATCTCTATGTTTTGTTCCCTGAGCCATTTAGTTATCATCTTTGCTTTATGGCAAGGTGCTCCATCATGCTGGAAAAGGCATTGTTGAGCGCCAAACTGCTCTTGGACGGTTGGGAGAAGTTGCTCTTGGAGGACATTCTGGTACCATTCTTTATTCATGGCTGTGTTTTTAGGCAAGACTGTGAGAGAGCCGATTCCCTTGGCTGAGAAGCAACCCCACACATGAATGGTTTCAGGATGCTTTACAGTTGGCATGAGACAAGACTGGTGGTAGCGCTCACCTCTTCTTCTCCGAATAAGCTGTTTTCCAGATGTTCCAAACAATCGAAAAGGGGATTCATCAGAGAAAATGACTTTACCCCAGTCCTCAGCAGTCCACTCCCTGTACCTTTTGCAGAATATCAGTCTGTCCCTGATGTTTTTTCTGGAGAGAAGTGGCTTCTTTGCTGCCCTCCTTGAGACCAGGCCTTGCTCCAAGAGTCTCCGCCTCACAGTGCGTGCAGATGCACTCACACCTGCCTGCTGCCATTCCTCAGCAAGCTCTGCACTGCTGGTAGCCCGATCCCGCAGCTGAAACACTTTTAAGAGACGGTCCTGCCGCTTGCTGGTCTTTCTTGGGAGCCCTGGAGCCTTTTTGGCACCAATGGAACCTCTCTCCTTGAAGTTCATGATGATGCGATAGATTGTTGACTGAGGTGCAGTCTTTCTAGCTGCAATACTCTTCCCAGTTAGGCCATTTTTGTGCAGTGCAATGATGACTGCACGTGTTTCTTTAGAGATAACCATGGTTAACAGAAGAGAAACAATGATGGCAAGCACCAGCCTCCTTTTAAAGTGTCCAGTGGTGTCATTCTTACTTAATCATGACAGATTGATCTCCAGCCCTGTCCTAATCAACACCCACACCTGTGTTAATGGAGCAATCACTGAAACGATGTTAGGTGGTCCTTTTAAGGCAGGGCTGCAATGATGTTGAAATGTGTTTTGGGGGATCAAGTTCATTTTCTAGGCAAATATTGACTTTGCAAGTAATTGCTGTTAAGCTGATCACTCTTTATAATATTCTGCAGTATATGCAAATTGCCATTAGAAAAACTGAAGCAGTAGACTTTGTAAAAATTAATATTTGTATCATTCTCAAAACTTTTGGCCATGACTGTATATAGTAAAGTGCTCTGGACTTTCTTCCATCTAAATATCACCCTACTACTTAAATGCGTTGGCAATTGGGAACATGTAAAAGGTCAGAACGACTGAAGGACATGGATGGCATTTAACAGACGTCTCTAAGTACCAAAGTGATAAGAAATAAATGATTTTACTTATCTACTACGTGCACATATTCCAGACACTGGGCTACGACATATAATATACTGTAAGTACCATTCATTCTCAGTGTATAGCAAACCCTCAATTTAAAGAGGACCGATCACCCTCCGCAGACGCGTGAGGCGCATGCTATTCACGGACAGCGCCCCATCCTGCTCATTTGTGCATGGTGTGTGCTCTGCGCACTTTTCACATACTTGATAAGCAGATCAACTTCTTAATAAGCACATTGAAATCAATGGGTAAATATGGCGTCTGCGAAAAAAGCTGATGCCACACCTATGTGGACGGGTGAATAAAGCCTTATTCCACATATGCCTAGTCTTTGTTCACACTCTTTGGAATTGATGGGAATTTATTGGTAGATTCTGGACCTAAACTCATCATCGAATTGCTGGCATATCCACATCCAAAGCAAGTCAATGTTACTGTATACCCCATTCAGGACAGGATTATCATTGGTGCTCCTGGAGTTACAGCCTCAGGCCCTGCTTTTCTGGTGGCTCAGACGGCCCCAGGTATATTTTTGTATTTTATCATAGTTTATGTAAAATTACACAATTGTACAATTTGCACAGCACTGCATTTGTTTTTTTTTTTTTTACATGGTTCTGAGTAAATGGCAGCAAAACTGCAGAGTTTTTGTGGCAAAGCTGCAAATAGAGAAGGTGCTGGACCTTTGGTAACCTCATGGTCACATGACAAAGGTCCTGCACCTAGGGAGAGTAGCCAGTTTTACATGTGATCTGCTATATCTATGCCAGCATGCTGGTATAGGGAATAAGGATGACTGGCAGGTTTTAAGAGATTTCTGGATTTAGGGAGATTTAGAATAAAGCAGACTACGCCAATATAGGGGATAAGAGACACCATATCCAGTGAGAGAGATACAGATGGGAGACTGACACACAGGCACAGTTGGGTGCAAAGGCTGGTAATATCTATAACAAGAAGATAATATTTAAGAACAGAAGACACTAGAATAAGAGCCTTGGTGAATACAAAAGATATGCCTAACATGCAGGAAGATAGATAGATAACATCCACAGGAGCTACTGACTAACTATAGATATAGCAGAGCTGAATGTGTGGCTGCATTGTTTGTGTGCTGTAATGACTTGCTGTGAATAATGCAGTAGGTTGCAGCATAAAATATATAGGAGTTATGCCAATGACACAATCAGCCCTGCTACATCTATGAAGAAATGCAAGAAGCTGTTTTAGCATGGTTAATAATTGCACAGATCAAGTTGGCAGAATAATGCCCAGATTCCATGAATTTAGAACAGTCCCACAAAACAACCCTAATTTCTGGGGGTATAGTGCTCACAAGCAGTGCCAGTCTATACTATTCAAAGTATACTGCTTACTGCAGCATGCCAGTACAAATATGCATAGCCTAGCAGGTGCCAGGCTAATATGGGTGCAAAGTAATACAGTGCCCACTGAATGCCAGTCTGTACAAGCCATAATTATACAGGACACAGAAGGGCAATCACCAACAAAGCTGTCCTGCCTAATATTAGGCATTGGCTCACCCCTGGCCTACTGTCCTGTGCATGCTTTTCTGTCATCTTTAACTAATTACCAGCACTGGTTTTCAAGTGTGAATAGTGGCTGAGCTGTGTGAGCGTAGTGTGCACAACTAGTGTATATTTCGTGTTGGGTCTCTGTGTTTTAGAGGGGTCTGGGGTCCAATTTTTTTTTACTCTGCTTTGGGGTCTGAATTTTGTTAGGGATCTGATCTGAGTCTGAATTAATTTTAGGGTCTCAATTTATTTAGGGGTCTGGTTGGAGGTGTAAATTTATTTTGGGGGTTGTTCTTAGATTTGGGCGTTTGGTCTGGGTTCTGAATAATGTTAGTGTTTGTATTAATTTTGTGGTCTTATCAGTGGTCTTAATTATTTTTGTGTCTTGCTTTGGAGCTTATTTAAAGGAAGTCTATCGTGAGAACCCGACATATCAACCCAGCCCTGCAGATAGATCGGTTAGTGTCACCTGAATCACACAGTTTTCCTCTTGTAAATTGGTACCTCTGTTTTCATCAATATGCAAATTAGCTCTTTGGAGCAATGAGGGTGTTGCCGCTTAAAGGGGTTGTCCCCTTATGGACACTTATCCCTTATCCACAGGACAGGGGATAAATGTCCCATTCCTGGGGACCCAATCTCTGGGACCCCCAGTGATTAGGAGAATGGGGGACAGAAAGCGAATGGAGTGCCAGTTTGCTTGCATGACTGGTGCTCCATTTACTGTTATGGGGCTGCAGGAGCTGCTGGAAATTATAGTGCCGGTAGCCCCATAGAAGTAAATGGAGTGCTGGTCACTGGCGCTCCATTCACAAGAGGGCTTTAGGGGAACGTTTGTTCCCCTCATCACTGGGGAACCTGGTGATCGGGCCCCCAGTGATCGAACACTTATCCCCTGTCCCTTTAACTTTTAGGATCAATGACAGTGCCCTTATTACTCCAAAGAGATTACTTGCATATAGAAAAACACAGTGATATCTCGGCAACATAGGCATTAATTTACAAGGGCAATACAAATGCTAGGGTCACCTGAAACAAGCAGTGCTTTCCCCTTGTGAACTGGTGAGTTTTTTTGAGCAACAAGGGCTCAGGCATTGCTCCAAAAAGGTAAGCAGCAATTCCATGATTGTTCCAAGGAGCTACTTTGCATATTGACAAAAACAGTGATATCTCTGCCAACAGAGGTGCCGGCCCACAAGGGGAAAACACCATTTCATTCAGGTGACCCTGACCCCGTGATGGCAAACCTATGGCACGCGTGCCAGAGAGGGCACGCAGAGCCCTCTCAGTTGGCACACGCGCCGTTGCCATGATCGCTCACTAACTGGGAATCCGGTACAGGATTTCCCATTGGTGAGCGATCGCTTCTTTCAGCTGTATGTGCAAATGCACATACAGCTGAAAGTTGTAAGTGTAAGCCGCGGTCCACGGCCTATACTGACTGCAGAGTGTGACCTCTGCCCCGACGCAGGCGCGATGACGTAAGTCATCAGCGTCTGCGATCAGAAGAAGGAGGAAGACGCTCTTCATGGGACAAGTTAAGTAACATAAACTACTGTATGGGGGACACTGTGAAGCATTTAATACTGCGAGGGGGTGTGAAAGATCCTCAGTGCGCCAAACCGCTTTGGCCACACCCTGAGTCCTCTTTCATATAAAAACCACACTCACCGCCAGTGAGTGCCGGGTTCACCAGATAAATACAAGACAAGCCTTCTAAATTTTATATATTTATTAACCCCTAAATGGGTCGGTATTAAAATCTAACATATACAGATCAGAACAGATATGCAGACATATGCAAGCATTAACAGTTACTAGTTACAAGATACAGTACAAATCAAATAAAAGGGATTAAAGGTGAAATGATTACTTTACCACACATGTCCTTGATGTGGTTCTATAGTCCAACACTCACACATGGCATGTGTGAGTCACCAGTGGAGGCTTTTCAGCATGTGGCATTAAAACGATAATCCCGCCTGCATGCTCTCATAACAGTCTCTCAGCATTAGTCCAATAGTCAATCACAAAAAACTCCTCATGGTCTGTCTGTAACAACTCTGTAGCATGATCCCAGCACAGTCTTCATAGCATGATCTCTTAGTGATAGTCTCTTCATAATCTCCTACCACAGACCTCTTACCTCATCTTTTATACCCTTTATGCCACCTCCCAGAATGAGGTCACCGGCGACAGTACGTCTGATGAGTTAATTCAATCAACTCCAGATCTTTTGTATAGAGCTGAGACAAAGTGAATTGATACACTGTTATCAGTCATATCTGATCAACAGCCCAGGCTTGAATAATGCACTATTGTTTGATCAGCCAGGGCTGTATAGGAATACAATGGAGCCCTATTGTTCCAGCCTGGCCGCTACTGCCAATATGCACCTAGGCTTATAGCTGCGCACAGTAGGCAAGCAAGCAAGAAGGGATATCCTATACCCAGAGACCAAAATACAGCTGAGTTATGGCCATATTTAGGCAGAATCATCACAGGGGGACGCTGAAGCTTCTAATACTGTATGGGGGACACTGAGGCATCTAATACTGTATGGGGGACACTGAAGCATCTAATACTGTGTGGGGGCCCACTGAGAAGCATATACTACTGTGTGGGGCCCCAATGTGAAGCATATACTACTGTGTGGGGCCCCACTGTGAAGCATAAACTACTGTGTGGGGCCCCAATGTGAAGCATAAACTACTGTGTGGGGGCACACTGTGAAGCATATACTACTGTGTGGGGCCCCACTGTGAAGCATATACTACTGTGTGGGGACTTATTGTGAAGCATATAATTTGGTTGGGGGCCCAAAGTGGAGCATATAATACTGTGCAGGGGCCTCTGTGGAACATATAATACTGTGCGGGGACCTCTGTGGAGCATATAATACTGTGCGGGGGGCCTCTGTGGAGGATATAATACTGTGCGGGGGCCTCTGTGGAGCATATAATACTGTGTGGGGGCCATTCTGGAGCATATAATATTGTCTGGAGACCACTTCAAAGCGAAATGTACTGTCTGGGGGCCACTTCGGAGCGCATTGTACTGTCTGGGGCCCTTCACTATTTATATCACACAGTATCTGTTTTATAGCAGGCGTGATATTATACAGGCTGTAATAACATTGTACGGTCACTATAAAATAGATCCTGGTTAATTTAAGGTTAAATTGCCGTGTTGGCACTTTGCGATAATTTAGTGGGTTTTGAGTTGCAGTTTGGGCACTCGGTCTCTAAAAGGTTCGCCATCACTGCCCTAACCTATCTGCAGGGGTGGGTTAATATGCTAAATTCTGGTGACTGACTCCCTTTATAGGTTTGGCTTAGGGACTGTGCGCTTACATTGTGTTTGTTTATGCTTTTCACTTTGGTTTTGTTGTATTGTATTTTTTCACAAAGTTTTAAGAAATATTAAAAAAAAAAGAATCTGATCAAGAAAAAAAGAAGTTTGGCATGGGGGTCATCATTTTGCAGTTATGCCCCTGCTTTCTTCTGCATCCCCATCCTACGGCACTAATACAAGTATATCTGAAATATGGCATTTAGGGAATTAGGGTGCACTGTAGGGACAGTAATGGGGCACCAGCAGGCACAGTATTGATCTTCGCAGTAGGATTGCGATATGAAAGGATGGCGGGTCTTATTATAGAGGGAGGACAGGCTGCAGCAGTGAAGGTACAGAAAACGTTTGGGTGGCAAACTATGTAGTGGTCTGGAGACGTCATGTCAGTCAGATATCAAAGATAAGAAAAGAGCATTTCCAATCAGAGAAGACGTCAGATGTGTAGTCACTGAATGTAATAGTTATTATATGTCTGATAATGACAGTGATTGTGACTTTGAACAGTTCAGACTGCCTAGTATTACGGCCACGGTGCCCAGATTTCACAAGGTTCTACAAAGCTAAACATAAATCACCACAGAACTTCAATCACTTGGAACTGATGGGTCAATATTCTTGTAGATTCCACATGGAAAAGCCACATTGAATGGCAAGGGATAACCCCCGTGCAGAAGCACATCCAGGGCAATTCTGTAGCAGCCTCGGACCTCTCTTGTAAAATACATGCTGCATTTGCTATTGGCAGTTCCAAGACATGTGAACATATTCTTAAGACTTTATACACATCACAGCAAAAAAAAAAGCCATGTGAGAGGCATTTTTGTAAGGATCGCCAGACACATTGGAGCGGATTTATTAAAACTGCCATTTTGTGCGTCGGTGTTCTTAGCTCCAGTTTCTTAGTAAATCAGGTGCACGTATATGGCACCATAATGGAAATCTACATCATACTGGAACTGGTGTAGATTTTTGGCCAAGGCATCCCCACCCCTGCCCTGATCCGTTCCACCTACATTCTCAGAAAGTGACGAGCGAGGTGCAGTTTGGGGGATGTGGTGCAACTTTGACGCAAGCAGTGTCATATTATCTCCCATCTACGCTACAAATCTGGTGTAGATGGGTTGATAAATTCCCCCCTCCCCATTGATTTCAACGCTGCTCTTCATATGTCCGTTTTTTTGACAGTCCGTTATAACGGACCAACAAAAAATAGGACATGTCCTATTTTTGTCCAATTTCACAGATCCCTCAATAGATTCAAATCTATGTGGGATTCCTGAAAACGGACGCTCAATAGATGCAACCATGAAAAACATGACTGTATCTGATTTTCACCAGCTTATACTGCAATACTTCAGTGAAGATATATAATTAGTCAGCAAGTACAGTAGTCTAGAAAAGTAAGAACAACTAAAGGGAACCTGTCAGGTCATTTTTGGACCCCCAACCAGCACCTATTTCATCGAATGCTGTGCTTTAGAATCATGTCCCCTAGTCATAAATTCGACGCCAAAACCCAAAGTTATAAACTTTTATAAAGTCACCTCTGCATATGCATACAGTATATACCTGAACTAATGATGGTGCCTGGCACCTCAGCTTCCTAGTCAGTGTCCTAGGTGGATAGTTCCAAGCTATATCATACCTACAAAGTGTCAGTCAAGTCCCCTCCTTTCTCGAAAGTGTGCATGAAATCCTGTGCAAGCGTACTTTAGAGACATGGCATCAGATACACATGGTTTACGCAACAGATATCTGACTCGGGGACTTGATTCCAAAGAGCACCATTGGGTGCGACAGCTACTGGTACTGGTGGGAGTTCCAAAAATGACCTGACAGGTTCCCTTTAAGTCTTCCATACTGGTTGCCTTCCAGTTTTCTAAGAAACAGATTTAATTAAAAACATGATGGTTACCAATCCTCTACTAATTAAATCTACAAATACATGACGTAAAACTTACTCATTTTCCCCACAGACAGTAGATATACAGTATATACTGCACATTAGCATTCACATAACACAGTCAACCTGGTTTTTAAAAATAAAGCCACTCCTGAGGCTGAATTAGAAACTTTCGGGGGAAAAACACTCTTTCAAGAGGAGAAACTGCTTGATCCCTCAGGGAAACTAGAGAAGCAATATCCAAACAGCAAGATCACCAACCTAAAAAATATAACAATTCACATTCTCTTTCCCTGAGGCTCAGAACAAAGAACAGCACAATGTCTACGGGATATGCAGAATGTAGCACTTGCCGCCAAGAAGCAGATGAGACACAAAGCAAAAACACAAGAGGCTAAACATAGCAAACTCTGCATCTACCAGAAGAGAAACAATTGGTAACACAACTTTAAGCGTTCTACCGAATAAATGTATAACTTATCTTTCACCAAAGACGGCAGCTTATACACCACGGAGGATGCCTGCTTTACACAACTACGGGGGAAAATTTACTAGGCGATATGTGCCACAATACTGACTCAATTTGCCCCAAAAACCTGGCATTCATGCGGTGCGCCATATCCATGTGTTTTAGACACAAGATAAAGGCTGTGGTTTAGTTTAACCCCTTCCTGCCACAGGCATTTTTTGATTTTCGTTTTTGACTCTCCGCTTTCCAAAAACCATAAACTTTTTTATATTTCCATTCACAGAGCTGTATAGGAGCTTCATTTTTGCGGGACAAATTGTATTCGTAATAGTACCATTTAATATTCTATATGACGTACTGGGAAGCTGGAAAAAAATTCAGATGGGGTGGAATTGGAGAAAAACTGCATTTGCGCAACTTTCTTATGGGCTTTATTTTTACTGTGTTCACTTTGCAGCCAAAATGACATAACCTGTATTCTATGGGTCGGTACAATTCCAGTGATATCAAATTTATATAGTTTTTACTTTTTAATCCCTTAAAAAAAATTCTAATCTTTAAAAATAAAATGGCGTCACCATGTACTGACACCCGTAACTTTTTTATATTTCCATTTATGGGGATGCATAAAGAGTCTTTTTTGTGGACTTTTTTAGTTATACCATTTTGGGGAGTGTCTATTGCTTTGATCGCTTCTATCCAAATTGAAACAGTGAAAAAAATGGCGGTTCGGCTCCTTTGATTTTTTTTTTCCCCACTACACCGTTTACCGTACAGGAAAAATATTTTTAGAAGTTTGTAGATCGTGGCCTAAAATGCATCAACGAGCACCAACATTGTATTGTATTGTATTGTATTGTACGCTGTCTAAGGATTGGACAGGATTAGTAAATCTGTAGCATTGTCTCTGGAGGACTGTTGGTGGACACTGAAACCAATGGACACCCATAGATGGAGCACAGCAGCCTGTAATCGTAAATGTAAAAAGTCAGGACAAGTATACAGAGTATGGTGCAAAGGTTTTTAGGCAGGTGTGGAAAAATGCTGCAAAGTAAGAATGCTTTTAGAAATAGAAGTGTTAAAGGAGTTATCCACTTTCTAATAATTCCTGGCAAAAAACCTTTTTTAAAAAAAGGTTATTGCTATTAATGGGTTAATAATTGCACCAAAATACCTTTAGCAGTGTTTTGAGTGATTTCTGGAAGCTCCTGGCATCCTCTGCATTTGTTTACATGCTTCCCTAGCTTCCTGCTGTCTTAGCCTACAACTCTCATGATCCCTCTCTCACACCCCTCTGTTTCCCTAGCTAGCCCGTGGACTACTAGCCTTATCTATCTACTTAAGTACCTAACTCGGCCCCAATCCCCCCATCATACTTACCTGTCTTCTGTGTCCTGGAGATCAGTTTCTTCGGTCCCTCCTGCATCTTTTTCTGTGGACTTCTTGCACAAGCGTGGCATGCGCTCTTCACTTCTGCTGGCGAGTGTACAATAAAGCTCTATTGCGCAGGTGCCGGCAGAAGCGGAGGAGGTGACGCTTCATGCCAGAAGACTGAAGATAGGTAAGTATGATGGGAACGGGGGAGTAAGGGGGGAGGATTGGTGATGCGTCAGATCATCAGAAAATGTGCCTGGGGAGGTCACATAACCGCCCCAGGTATATAGGTAAATATAGATTTTTTTTTTTTTTAATGAAGTTAATTAGAAGTTAGGCGGGGGGAGGGGGTTTATTTTAGGGATTCATTTTCAATTCATCCCAGACAACCCCTTTAAGATAGATCATCACTATTAGATCTGTGGGTGTCCCAGATGTCTGATCAGCTGCGCTGCTCCATTGAAGTCTCCTAGCATGTCAAGATTACCAGGAGCCGTGCTGTCAATTAAATGACCAAAAGAGAAATCTAAATGACCTTTGCCCTTAGCCTTTCATCAGTTTTTCTCAGCAAACATTCAGACATCTTTTGAAGGAACTCGATAGGGAGATTGTTCCAGACATCTTGGAGAACTAAGCACAGATCTTCTATGGATGTAGGCTTACTCCAATCCTTCTGTCTCTTCATGTAATCCCAGACAGACTGGATGATGATGAGATCAGGGCTATATCTCTGGGGGCCATATCATCTCTTCCAGGACTCCTCCTCCAAAGGACAAAGGTCACACCAAATATTGATGGGATTTAGATTTCTCTTTTCTTCATTCACTTCATTTTATTGACAAAAATAATCTATTAACACTTCTATCTTTGAAAGCTTTCTTACTGTGTAGAATTATTTCCAAACCAAATATTTCGCCAAACAAGTGATTGGACTAAGGCACAGTAATTATTGTACATTGTTTCTAGAGTCTTCTTCCACTATTAGAGAAAGCTTCTCTTAAAGGTGTTGTTCTATATGGTTTCTAGTTAAATCCATCCCATAATTCTAAACATTTTTTCTGGTTACACTAATAAAAAATATTCCGAGATATTCCAGGAATAATGTCAGTATATAGCACCACCTGCTGTTTCTATGAATGGCCTTTACTTTGTCTACCCTAGGAAATATGCCAAGAGGGACACACATGCTCAGTCTTGGCTCTATCTCTGCTAGAGTATTCAGAGGGATCCTTGGTGCGCTGAAGCTGCAGCACCTTCCCTGCTTCTCATGTGAGTGAGACAGTGTTACTGTAATAGAACTTGCCTAGGATCTCCTCTGACAAGCAGAGAAGACACTGCAGCTTTAGCGGTAGCCAGATTATCACACAAGGGATCCTTATGCATATCCTATGGAGCGGAGAGAAAAGCAAAACTGAGCATGTGTGTCCTTTTACTGGGATGGACTCAGTAAAGGCTATTCACAGAAGTAGCAGGAAGCACTATTTTAACACTATTTTACCTGGTGTATCTGGGGATATAAGCTCTTTTTCTATTACCATAAAAACAGGGTCTTTTTCTAACTATGGGCTGTATTAATGGGGTTGTCCTTGATCTGATAGGTCATCAGTATTTGATCAGTGGGGGCCTGACACCTGAACCCAGCACGATCAGCTGATTTGGCAGGAAGTTATAGAAGGTATACGGCCAGAACCATCTGGACTCCCATTCAAATTAATGGGAGTAGAGCTGCAGTTTCCTGGGACCACCACTACAGTGTACAGACCCCTACACTATATACAGCTTCTGGCTCCATACACTGTAGTGGTGGCGCCAAGGATCTGCATCTCCCCTCCCATTCATTTGAGTAGGAGCTGAGCTGCTACCAGCCGTATACCTCGTATGTGGCTTTTGGCAGCTGATTAATGTGGGGTTCTCGTGTCGGACCCCCGCACATCAAATACTGATGGCCTATATTGTGGATAGGTTAAGTATACATTACCTTTAGTATCTGGACAACCACTTTAACTAGAAGTGATATTCTTTGTGGGATGGCCCCTTTAAGAAAGATGTAGGTCATGCAGGCAATGGAGTGGAAACTCATAGCATAACATATTCCAAAACTGATCCTAGGAAGTCAATGTAAAGGATGGTTACTATGTGTAAAACTGCTACTAATAGAAAGCAGATATAGAATACGGCCATATTCACTAGTATACCAGTAGATCCCATTAACCATCACAGGTTAGTCTGTATTTGTAGCAGATTAAGACCTCTCTAGGATCGGAAAGATTAAGGCCGCTCACAGGAAATAAAATATCATATACCAGGGACTACATCTGTTTAGATTTTAATCTATCCCTGTCTATTGAATTTATGCTGTTTCAACATTATTTGCTTAGAGAATTTGGCCCTCGGGATATCAGACGGATTCATCTATCACTTGTACACAGAAGACTACAGAAGATAAACTCTGCCTGCAATGCAAAAAAAAAAAATCAATCTGGTTATTTTGCTTGAAGAATATGCAGACATTAGAGACGTGGTTATATAATTGCTTTTAGCAAAATATGTAATAAACATTTCCCCTGAACATGTGTGCTTGGCTTCCCAGCTGTGACGTGAGATGTTTCAATGAAAGCGATGTTCAAAGGACGCCGCGTAGAGCGTGCCATGCGTTTTATTAATGCATTTAATAGAAGTTTAGCACATTTTAATTTCACAGTGTAAAGGTGGAATGAATGGCACCGTGGCAATACATCATTCATTATTTACCTACCTGACATTAATATTAATGATGCATGTCAATGGCTGACACAGGTTTTTCTGAAAATGGTCATATAAAAAGTATATGTGGTGAACCCTTTATTACCTTATTTCTACCCAAACATTTTTTGTCATGGATTCCATGTCTAGAATTTACTTTCATCAGCGACCTCTGCTGGTCGTACTTTGTGAGTGCTGGAGAAAGAATCTGATGCATTATTAGAGTATTGGGGTAGATGTACTAATTCTGTCTAATATTTAGACTGTGTAAGCTTAGTATAGACAAGGGGTCACAACTTTCGGCATTTCAGCGGTATGAAACTACAACTCCCAACATGCATATCTGCTCCGCTGAAATTGAATGGAGCATGATGGGAGTTGTAGTCTGGAGTGACAAAGTTTGCCGACACCTGGTCTAGACAGTCGAAAGGTGCGCCAAATGTATCACAGTGTATCATGCTGGCACGTTTGGTGCATCTTTACAGTAGACACTTCTATCTAACTTTACACCACATAGTGGTTGACTTACTTTGTGGCAACATTTTAACATATGTTGGTGCATATTCTCCGGAGAATTCACCTCCCCCCCAGGCAACATTTCCAGAGGCAAAACTAACATGCTGTGTTTTCCATAACGTTTCTTCCTACAATGTGGGGATGAGATTAAATACAATTTACTTTCCTGGGACTGTAAAATGCAGTCATTTTTCCCCACTGCGTTTCCACAACGGCCAAAAATGCTGCATTTCTGTATCATGTGGCCTCAGCCTCAGACATATAATAAAAGTCAGAAATAGAGACGTAGCAGGTGTTCTGTATAGGTCTGAGAACCTGTGCCATTGCAGTTTGTGTTATATCAATATATGCAATAGTAATAGCTACCTCTCATAGGATACCTACCTTTCTTACCATGTGTCTGCTGCTATATTCCCATCATACTACAGTAAAAATGTACATGCAGAGCAGAGACTTAGCAGAGCAGCGCTCACCACGTCTTCTCCATGCCTGTATTTACATTAGTCCATGCACCATCGCACACTTTGCAGCGGCTTTAGTTGTCTCCCTTACGATTACAGAGAGTCTGTCACCAAGGTGTAGCATATTAAACCAGCAACACAGTTAGATAGGTAAGGTTCAACTAAAAGTAATGCTTTTTCCCCATGAAAACTCATGCCTCCGTGAATTATTCAATTATTTCCCAGCCTGCCATCTTTGAGTGACGGCGCATTCACACGACCGAGTTTCAGCTATGAAACTCTGTCCATGTATTGGTCAGATTTACTAGCCTGATACTTCAAGCAATACAGTTATCTACGCTGCTGGGAATTTCTGCCTCCCAGCGACGTATTGTCCCATACTATAATCAGTACTATAATTAGTATGGGACAGTATGTCACTGGGAGGTAGGGACTCCTAGCAGAATAGATAACTATATTTCTAGGGGTCCCTCTCCCGACATACTGCTCAGGCCAGTAAATCTGACCAACACATGGACCGAGTTGTGTGAAACTCAAAGAAGGGAGAAGGGGAAGGAGGGTGTATTAGAGCAGCGTGGGGCATAATGGTTTGGAGGAACAGAGCAGCCCTCGGTGCTCCACACTGTGCATTTGCATATTCTGAACTAAATGAATATCCCGTCAATGGAGGAATGAATTTTCATGGAGAAAAAGCATTACATTGAGGTGAGCCTGATCTATCTAACTGTGTTGCTGGTTTAATATGCTTCACCCTGGTGACAGACTCCCTTTAAGAGAAAGAGCCTGACAGTACCAAGCACAGTCCCCTTAAAAAAAAAAAAAAAAAAAAAAAAGTATGTAGCTGTGGTGGTAAATGATGAAGGGGCGCCAAGCCAAATAGCTGATCAGTGGTTGTGGCAGGAGTCAGACCTCTACTGACCCAATATGGCCTATCCTAATATTTTAATGTGGGCATTAAAAGAATAAAATACAACTTTGAGACACTATTCCATTTAATAAGCACAGTCAACAAAAGTAGAATGTCATCAGAATGTAAAGAAATATATGCATCAATGTATAACAAAGCCCTGTGAATTATACCCGGTCATATATTAGCTACTTTACATGCAAATGCATCAGACTCCATTTGTATGTGTGCTATCCCGAGCACACAGTGTCTATACATCTCACTGCTGGCAGATAAATGTGTGCCCAGCCTGATGTGTGCCTGCTCCGCTCTCAGATCTTCTCTGTACCTCTGTACCTGTTCTTTTGTATCAGAAATACAATCCATTTTACTTGGAAGTTTTTTCCCTGCTTTACAGTTCAGGGCCAGATCCTTTTCAACTTCACTTGCTGCAGCAGACACCAAGTTTCTTAAGGCGAACAGTTCTTCTTCCAAAGACATCGCCAAGTTCATGGCCGTACTATTCCTGTCACCCTGTCTCATCACACTGACCACACAAGTTGGTGGGAGAACACATTTCAGGCTATGGAGACACTGGAGAAGAACAGAATTGTTTCTGCAAGACAAGAAAAGAAATCTATAAAATTACATAGAAATGATACGCTCTATGAAAACTATTGGATTTTAGTAAACTAACACATTAAAATGGATAAAACACTTCCTTAAAGCATACCTCCAGTTATAAATAACTTTTCTAAAATGAATAATACAGGTGAAGATAAGAAACTTTGTAATACATCTTATGAAGGAGATCTGTTTCCTTCTCCACTTATTAAGTTGTTCTTCTGCTCCTTATCTTCAGTCTGACTGCTTGGTTACATCAGATTTGTCTTCACGGCCTCACACATAGAGCTCTATGGAGAAGAGAGGGCTGAAGTAGGAGGCTGCTGCTGGCTGGTTATTTGATTGATTGCATCATTCTGTGCACTCAGTTTCTTATCTACAACTTAGCAGTGTTGAAAGAGCACAGAGTAGCAGAGTGCAGCAATTATTTTAGTGTCTTTTCTAGCAATCTCCTCTTTCCCCTCCCCTCTTCATAGACTAATATGTAGAAAGTAACTCAGCCTGAAAAAGTGGTGAAGAAAACATATTTTTATAAGAAGATATATTACAAAATTTCTTATATAAACCTGTACTATTCATTTATACAAAGTTGTTTATAGCTGGAGGTATGCTTTAAAGGAGAACTGAACACATCTTGCCAGATTTTACCACAGATAATAGCTGAATTCTCGCGCTCTCAGCAGGGGGACACTTTGCAATCTGCTCATTGTAAAAAAGATCCTTCTAACAGGTAGGGATTTTCGAACCTCTTTAATAAAAGAAAATATTTGGCTGAGTTAAAAGGGTTTTCCGGGACCTTTAAATCCTTAGGATAGGTCATCAGTTAAAGAACCACTAGGGTCTGACACCAGGGATCCCCGCGGCTAGCTGGTTGAAGCGGCAGTGGAAGTGAAGCCACCATGGCTACAAATTGGCTACAAGCCATGCTTCCTTTTCTAGCTTTGGAAGCCTGTATATACAATACATAATTGGGCACTAGCATGAAAATGGGCTCAACCAGCAAATGGCATTATTGTTCAGGAGGAAAAAGCATCATTTTTTTTTTTTTTATATAGCAATTGATCACAAGTCCACCATATCTAACCGTATCTGGCCACTGCAGGGCAAATGTAACATTAGATGACAACCATTCGCACCAGTGACTGACCATGTAATGCATGGACAGGCCATATCTGCATGTGGTTCTTAAATATGGGCCCTTTCATGATGTCTGTATGCCCCAATAGAGCATATGCACAAGGGTAGTCATCTAACAGATCTAGTTATGCTGAGGTAAGGGAACTTTGAATGAATAACAACCTACTTTACCCGTCAGCAGTCTGGAAAAACCCAGGAGCAGAAGTATGTAGGAGACATCCGAATATAGCTCTATTTACTAGAGTTTTTTCTTACGTAAGGGATGGGTTGGGGGTAAATGCAGTTGTGAAAATCTGCATGCCTCCTCGTGAAAAAAAAGAGGGTTTTCTCTGCTGCAAGGACAAAAAAACACTGAATTGTAGATCTTAGTCCTCCATAGACTACTAGGGACATCTACTTGTCCCTCAAAGCTGCTGACGGTATTCTATAGGTGACAGAGAACACTTACCTATACATGTGATGGACATGCAGACTGCATGAAAGAAAAATCCATTTTTAAACCCCCGAACACCCCAATTGCAAGTGCCCAAGAGGCGGGCCTTCATGTGCAGTTCCCATAGCTTTACTAAATAATTGCCTGACCCTTCTCACTGCTGTCTGACAGTTCAAGCATCCAATCAGGAGACAGCAAGAGTCATCACTGCACAGAAAGGGCCACCCACTAGGCACTGTTGGCCTTAAAGGGATTTTGCCATTACACAGAATAGGGGATAAGTGTCAGATTGCTGGTGTTCCAACCACTGGGACCCCCGTGATCAGGAGAATGTGGATCTGAAAGTCCCCCTGCATCCTCTCTGTGAATGAAGCACCAGTGCACTTGCGTGGCCGTTGCTTAGAGCTTTTGGGACTACAACCTCTGCCAGCCCCATAGAAGTGAATGGAGCGCCAGTAACACAAGCTCACTAGTGCTTAATTTACAGGGAGGAAGCAAGGGGGCTTTTGGCACCCCATTCCCCGATCATTGGGGGTCCTGGCAGACAACCCCCTGTGATCTGACACTTATTCCCAATCCTGAAGATAGAGGATAAGTGTCTGTAATGACACAACCCCTTTAAATGTGAATTTCTTAGTCTTGCAACCTGCATGGTTGTACAGTATGTTTACTCTGTTCTCCATGTCCTATATATATTCCTGAAGGGTCAAAATAGTTTTTAAATTGGGACAAGTCTAGGCTTCCCTCTATCAGCTCAGCATGTCATTATTAAGCTGTTCCCAATTCCATCACATTTTCTGTGAGCACTGCATGCAGCACTGTTCTTGCTGCCAAAACCACAGACCCCTGATGGACCTCATTGTAAGTCTATGGCGTCTGTCAGGTACATTTGGTATCCGATAAGACGGGCCCAGCACTATTTTGTGACTCAGATTTGCCTTTTACATTCTAAATAATATAAATTATACATTTAAGCAACAAAATAAGAAGAAGAAGATACTTTGAAACTGCAGCCAAATTTTGTTTCGAAGCAGATAGTGAGCGGTGAGCGGCCTCCCCTGCTGATAACACACACCGGCCTCCACTTGGCAGGTGTCTCAGACAAAGTTTTCAAGTAAACTATAAAGATCCTTTTATTCGTCACTAAACTCTTTCTTCTGGGGATTACAGAATATAAGTCGACCATACTAATGAAAATCATAGAATGACGCATCTATGCCCAAAATTTAACGATCCATAAGCCGAAAACTAAAATTAGAGACTGCTTCATCAATGGATTTAGTTGGCAGCAGCCAAACCAGAGATAATGGGGCATATTTACTAATCCTTATAGAGTAAACGTAAGTGGTCACTAACTTTTCACCTTAGTCTCATTTCATAGAGCACGTAATTCTGGACCAAAACGTAGTGTACTTTAATTAAAAACGTGTCTACTTTCTGCCTGAAAAACCACTCTAAAATTTCCTGCCACTAGGTGTCTCCATCCTAGCTAATTTACGGTTCACTCCTTTATCAACAGGGAAGTACGTCCACAGATACATTAGTGTGAGTAAAGGGACAAGCTGGTGCTCTGTGCAAAAGACTGAAGATTCTCCGAATCTCACATCTTACAATGTGAGAAAAGTCCTCTATGTACTTGTATCTGCTTCTGGGTGATGGGATATTATTCACAGACAGCAGCAGCTTTACTGATTGTGCTCATAGATTTCTCTTTACCTGTGTGTGAAAGATCCTCAGTGCGCCAACACCGCTTTGGCCCACACCTGAGACTTCTTTCATAAAAAACCACACTCACCGTCAGTGAGTGCTGGGTTCACAAGAGAAATACAAGACAACCTTTCTAAATTTTGTATATTTATTAACCCCTAATGGGTCGGTATTAACATCTAACATATGCAGTTCAGAACAGATATGCAGATGTATGCAAGCATTAACAGTTACTAGTTACAATATACAGCACTTAAAATAAAAAGGGAATAAAAGTGAAATAATTATTTTACCACACATATCCTTGATGTGGCTCTATAGTCCAACACTCACACATAACATGTGGAGGTAACCAGTGGAGGCTCCTAGCAGCAGCATTCCAGCCTGCCTGTTCATCACAGTATATCCTCAGTAGTCTCAGCACAGTCTCCTTGTAGTCTCTCAATAGTAGTCTCTCTCACTGACCTCTTACCTCATCTTTTACACCCTTGATTACACCACCCAGAATGAGGTCACCGGCGACAGCAAGTCTGATTGACTAACGCACTCAAGTCCAGATTCTTTGTAAGAAGATGGGATTAAGTGGAATGACACAATGTTATCAACCATGTCTGATCTAACAGCCCAGGATGAACAATGCATGTGTATTTGATCACCCAGGGCTATGTAGGAACTCAATAGAGCTATTCTGGGATGGATACAAAGCCCTATTGTTACAATGTTGCCACTACTAACAACATACAGTCATGGCCAAAAGTTTTGAGAATGACACAAATATTATATTTTCACATGATCTGCTGCCCTCTGGTTTTTATGTGTGTTTGTCAGATGTTTTTATCACATACAGAAATATAATTGCATTCATATTATGAGTAACAGAAGCTTATATTGACAGTTAGAATGAGTTAATGCAGCAAGTCAATATTTGCAGTGTTGACCCTTCTTCTTCAGGACCTCTGCAATTCTCCCTGGCATGCTCTCAATCAACTTCTGGACCAAATCCTGACTGATAGCAGTCCATTCTTGCAGAATCAATGCTTTAATTTTGTCTGAATTTGTTGGTTTTTGTTTGTCCACCCGTCTCTTGATGATTGACCACAAGTTCTCAATGGGATTAAGATCTGGGGAGTTTCCAGGCCATGGACCCAAAATCTCTATGTTTTGTTCCCTGAGCCATTTAGTTATCACCTTTGCTTTATGGCAAGGTGCTCCATCATGCTGGAAAAGGCATTGTTGAGCGCCAAACTGCTCTTGGACGGTTGGGAGAAGTTGCTCTTGGAGGACATTCTGGTACCATTCTTTATTCATGGCTGTGTTTTTAGGCAAGACTGTGAGAGAGCCGATTCCCTTGGCTGAGAAGCAACCCCACACATGAATGGTTTCAGGATGCTTTACAGTTGGCATGAGACAAGACTGGTGGTAGCGCTCACCTCTTCTTCTCCGAATAAGCTGTTTTTCAGATGTTCCAAACAATCGAAAAGGGGATTCATCAGAGAAAATGACTTTACCCCAGTCCTCAGCAGTCCACTCCCTGTACCTTTTGCAGAATATCAGTCTGTCCCTGATGTTTTTTCTGGAGAGAAGTGGCTTCTTTGCTGCCCTCCTTGAGACCAGGCCTTGCTCCAAGAGTCTCCGCCTCACTGTGCGTGCAGATGCACTCACACCTGCCTGCTGCCATTCCTCAGCAAGCTCTGCACTGCTGGTAGCCAGATCCCGCAGCTGAAACACTTTTAAGAGACGGTCCTGCCGCTTGCTGGTCTTTCTTGGGCTCCCTGGAGCCTTTTTGGCACCAATGGAACCTCTCTCCTTGAAGTTCTTGATGATGCGATAGATTGTTGACTGAGGTGCAATCTTTCTAGCTGCAATACTCTTCCCAGTTAGGCCATTTTTGTGCAGTGCAATGATGACTGCACGTGTTTCTTTAGAGATAACCATGGTTAACAGAAGAGAAACAATGATGGCAAGCACCAGCCTCCTTTTAAAGTGTCCAGTGGTATCATTCTTACTTAATCATGACAGATTGATCTCCAGCCCTGTCCTCATCAACACCCACACCTGTGTTAATGGAGCAATCACTGAAACGATGTTAGGTGGTCCTTTTAAGGCAGGGCTGCAATGATGTTGAAATGTGTTTTGGGGAATAAAGTTCATTTTCTAGGCAAATATTGACTTTGTAAGTAATTGCTGTTAAGCTGATCACTCTTTATAACATTCTGGAGTATATGCAAATTACCATTAGAAAAACTGAAGCAGTAGACTTTGTAAAAATTAATATTTGTATCATTCTCAAAACTTTTGGCCATGACTGTACACCTAGGATTAGAGTTGCGCACATTATGAATAAATGGAAGTAAGAAGGAGATACGATACCCAGAGATCAAAATACATCTTTGAGTTATAGCCATATTTAAGTGGAATCATCACACTGTGTCAGGGATCTTTTTAGCTGTATCATGCCCGCATGTATTTGCCTTATATTTACAGTCCAGTATTCCTGGATATCCATTATTACGGTCACTTGGATTTTTCTCAGCTATTTGTTTGCTATCGTACAGTTACTCCTGGAAGAATGCTTCAGTAATGGATAGAGGAGGCAGCAAACTGCTTCTTATTGTAGATATTCCCTGCCTAAGAGACAAATGTAAAATGTGTTTCAGCCATAATATGATTATTAGAAAAACTGATTTTCTTAGCAGCCATAGAACAGACTGCACAGCAAGAACCTGCACATATTTCAACTTTTCATGAAAACTCAGAAACCCTTTAAGACTAGACAATATAAAGATGCTTTATATTTATCCCCGGAAGCTTCTGTGGTATGAGAAATGTACTGCCTCATGCTAGACAAAATTATAGTCTTCAGAAACTTTGCCTAACTTTATATACAATGGGGCAGATTTATGAAGACTGGCAGTTTCAAAACCCATGCCCCGGCAGAGGGGGCGCCTCTTCATAAATCAAGCACACCACCCACCAGACCATGCACCTGCACTGAAATCTATGCCCTGTCCAAGAAAATGGCGATGGCAGCACAAAAGTGGTAAACGTTGCACATTTTTGCACAAAAATCAAAGTTGTGCAAAAATGTGCAACTTTTTCATGCAAGGCATGATAAATCTTCCACAGTATTGGCACAGACTGGCAAATTTAAAGCAACGACCCTCCTATTACACAACACCACCTTTTTTCTAAGCCACAACCCTTTGTCAAATGAAACATCTAAAAACACATAATAAAATTAATGATGACAGGCATGTTAATTTATTTATTTATTTTGGCAAAGGCTTAACCAGAATTCTAGTGCTTTTAAAAAATAATAATTTTTCAAAAAAGGTCTGAAGATCTGTTAGTGCTATTAATAGGTTAATAAGTGCACCCAAATACCTTTAGGAGTGTTTTGAGTGATTTCTGGGTTTCTCTGTGAGCTCCTGGCATCGTCTGCATTTGTTTACATGGTCATCTTCCTGTTCTGTGTTTTCCTACAACTACCATAATGCCTCAAGCTTCACTCAGAGCTGACTCATACCACCTTCCTCTCTCACTCCCTCCCCCTCCTTTTCTCACTCAAACACCATCCCTATTTCCCTAGCTAGCCCGCCCACTACTAGCCCTTACTAACTAACTCAGCCCCCCACCCCATCATACTTACCTGTCTTTTGGTCCGGATCTTCTGGGCATGGGAGGTCACTTCTTCTGGACAGCTGGCACCTCCTCTTCTTGACGTCTGCCAGCTGCCCACACCTGATGTTCCTTGCCCAGAAGCTCCAGACTTCAAGACGGGTCCGTATGATGGGGTGGGGCATTTGAGTTAGTTAGGTGATGTTATGTTTCCGGAAGGGGAACTACAAGTTCCCTGTAACGTCACTGGAAAATCTGAAAATGTGCCTAGGGCGGTCACACGACTGCCCTGGCGATCTAGGTAAATATAGATTTTTGGAACAATGAGTAATTTAGAAGATAGAAGGGGAGGGGGTATTTAGCTTAATTTATAATTATCAATTTATCCCAGACAATCCCTTTAAGTTAGTAAATCTCCCCAAATGAATCTAAGGCTCCATTTAGATCACGTTTTTTTTTTTACATCCGTTTAACGGATGTAAAAAAAAAAAGTGCGCAAACGGATGTTTATCCATTTACATAGAATCAATGTTATCCGTTTCTCTTCATTTTTTTTGAAGGACACAAAAACATAGTATAACATACCTTTATGTTCATACAAACAAATGGACAAAAACTGATCCTTTTTTTTTTTTTAAATTGATCTCTATGTAACTGGATGGTGATGCGTTTGTGTATGTTTATTGCATCCGTTAAACAAATGTAAATAACTTGATATGAATGTAGCCTAAAATTTGCTTTTTTTTCCCCCAAAAATTATTTTTTCAAAGTTTTGTTTATAAAGTATTTACCACGAGCCAAAGTTGCTGACCACAATTCTATGCTGTACATTTCTAAGGTTTATACTATGCAAACAACCCTACACCAAATCTGCTGGACATTTACACTTAACCCCTTCCCACTCAGCCCCATACTATTACATTATGCTGAGTGTGTAGTCAACACTCAGTGCTGCGATGTGGCAGGCACAGAAGCAGTGCCTGCCACATCGCCGCCGGGTACCAGCTGCATTCTACAGACCTTGTAGTCTCTACTGGAGTCTGAGAAAACTCAGATTCTGGCAGATTAACCCCTTCAATCCCGTGATGAATAGAGCACTTATGGCATGTAAGGGGGAGCCCCTTCTATCTTTCTCAACTTCCATGCAACGAGATTACTTGTGTCAGAAGTTACTTGTGTCAGAATATGGTGCCCCCAGGCAACTTTTTTTATTTCACAGAAAGGAATTTTATTTAGTAAAAGTGGTAAAATCTAACAAAATCTATATAAATATTGTATTGTCATAATCGTAATGACCCTCTGGAAACAGTTACCATGTAATTTTAATGGAGATTAAACATCATAAAAGAAAACACTAAAAATAGTGACAGAATGTTACAGAAAAAAAAAAAAAAGTTATGAATTTTGGAACGCAGAGATGGTTCTCCACTGTATTATACAACGGAGAACTGCTGGCAATGCCCACAACCAGTGCCTGCAAATGGGGGCCACCATTTTCCAGAGGATCGCCGACCCCTGGAGCAGTGATCCATTCACATGGCAGTCGGAAGACTACTGAAGGCCTCCAGACGTGTCTCTATAGTCATTGTACTACAGGCTGCTCTATGCAGAATGTTATAGAACTGCTGTCATTTTGCAATGCATTGTATTAGTGATCAGACCTTCTGGGGTTCAAGACTCCTATGGTGCCTAAAAATTACTGTAAATATAAAAAAAATAAATAAAAATCATCCCCTCTTTCATCATCCACCCCCTAGATCACATATCAAAGTACTTAAATAAAGTTTCCAACATACACATTAGGTATCCCTTTGTCCAAAAACGCCTGGTCTACAAACTTATAAAATTATTGTTCTCAGCAGGAAAAAAAAAACTAATCAAAAGCGATCAAGGCAATAGATATTCCCCATAATGATATAACTAAAAGATACATCTGGCCCCACAAAAAAAAAGACGCTTTATGTACCCCAGTACACAAAAATATAAAAACATTACAGCTTAAGAATTTTTTTTTTTTTTTTAAGGTGTTAAAACGTAAATAAAAATATATAAATTTGGTATCCTCAGAATTGTACTGACCCATAGAATACAGGTGACATGTCAATTTGGCTGCACAGTGAACGCTGTAAAAACAAAGCCCATAAGAAACTCGCGCAAATGCAGTTTTTCTCCAATTCCACCCCATTCAGAATTTTTTTCCCAGCTTTCCAGTACATCATGTGAAATATTAAATGGTACCATTACAAAGCACAATTTGTTCCGCAAATATTTAACCCACATACAGCTCTGTGAACGGAAAACTAAAAAAGTTATGTGGTTTGGATGGCAGGAAGTCAAAAACGAAAATTGAAAAATGCCTGCAGCGGGAAGGGGTTAACACCCACACAAGGCTGCATTGGTAAAGGCTCAAAGAGGTTTTCCTAAGATCTAAACTTAAAACCTATAACCTACCATGAGTGTCTGATCACTGGGAAGGGGGAAAGGGGGGAATTTGACAGCTGATGCCGGACCTAGAAGTAAAACATCTATTTTTAGCTTTCTGCAGTATAAAGATTACCTGTAAAGCACAGTGAGGTTTCCTTCACAAGGCGTCTTAGGATTCCAAGTTAAGAGAGTCCCATGAAGAGATCCATCCTTCTTACACACCAGTATTTCAGGCATGATCTTCAGGGGCTCCCCCAGCATATGAGTCCTCATCCACTCGCCTACTGATGTTAATGTACAATCGGGTGAGAAGATCTGGAGAAAACATTTCCGAAATGCTGAGAGAACAGCAAAAATATCTTCCAGACTCCAAAATCCTATCATCAAAAAAACAAGAACAAAAAAACAAAAACAGCATTTAGTTTAGAACATTCTATGTAAGAATAAACTTTTACAATAATGTCTAATTACTTTATTAGGCAGACACCCAGAGATTTTCTGATACGAACCAATTCTTGTGAGAATGCAATGACATAGTAAAGAGGACCGGTCATCTCTCCTCACTTGTCTCTATTAGTAAATACTTGTATTTCCATGAAATAATACTAGAGCAATTTGTTTTATAATTTTGTGTTGTGCTGTTCCTCTGTTATTCCTCCTGGAGATTATGAATAAATTGACAACTGGGCGTTACCATTCCCCTTAAACACTCACAGGTAAGCACTGGCATCTCTGACTGAACAACGTCAGAGTATCTAGAGAGACACCCCTAGACTTTCCCTCATATACACTAATCTCCCTCATACACATAAGAGAGGATCACTACTTTCAGATGTATGATGCACAGTGGCTTCCAGGCGAAACCAAAAACAAAAAGAGACGAGGGCAGTGAGAACACGGCCCAAACCCCACAAAAACCCCCCGGTGTCCCCACCCCCCCCGGGGCCCCCCACCAGGGGGGAGAGGGGGGCGCCCCCCCCAAAAAAAACACCCCCCCCCCTCTTCTCTTAAAATAACTTGGGGGGCGCGATAAAAAGGAGAAAAAAAGGCCCTTTATTTTACATTACATAAAAAAAAAAAAATGATGTGTTGTTTTTTTTTTGTTATCATCTTTTATCCATTACTATCCTACCGTCTTATTTTTTTTTTTTTTTTTTTTTTTATATAACTGTAATTTTATTGAAAAATTTTTCATTAACAAGGAATAAAGAAAAAACAAAAAAACAATAATAATCAAACAAACAGGAAGCATTGAGGTAAATAGAGGCTATCTGCCTCCTCCCCCTTAAGCAATATGCATTTAAATTAAGCAGTGAACAAGGGAGGGGGGAATGGAGGGGTTAAGAAGACAAGGGTAGGACCAAAGGGAAGGGGGGGGGGAGGGAAGGAGAGGACTAGAGATCAGAGACCCTGTAATGTACAATACATGTCCCAGGGTGCCCAAATAGCCCCAAAGGCTTCCCGTGAATTATGTAGGCCAGCAGTCAGGTATTCAAGACTCCTCACATCCTTCATTCTAGCCACAAGCTCAAGACTAGATGGGGGACTCACCTTCTTCCAGTTTCTAGCTATGAGAGTTTTAGCTGCAGTACAAAGATGCAAGAAAAGCCTGGATGACTTATTGCTCAGGTGTCTGGGGGGAAGGTTCAGGAGATAAAGAAGAGGGTCAAGAGGAACCTCTTGCAAAAAGAGAGCAGTCGTCAGAGTCCTGACCTCCCTCCAAAAACCGAGGATGAGAGGGCACGTCCAAAAGATATGGTGCAGGGTACCCACCGCAGCTCCACAGCGCCAGCACCATGGGGGAACTAATGGGTTTAAAGTATGAAGGAGAGCCGGAGTATGATACCAATGCATCAACAGCTTATACTGCGTTTCCCTAAACGTAATGCACTGAGATGATTTCTGGGCCCGAGACCATACAATCCGCCACTGTTCCTGGGAGATGGGTTTACCCACCGCCTCCTCCCATTTAAGCATATAGCGATGATTAACAGGAGAGCCTGTAGTTTGTGAGTTAAGAAGTTGGTAAATAGAGGATATAAAGCCCCTAGTGGACGTGCCTGCACGGCAAATCTTTTCAAAAGCGGTGGGGAGTGACACCTTAAGAGACCCATGGAGGGAGCGGACAAAGTGAACCACCTGCAAGTAATGGAACCATTCAGTACTTGGCAGGTTTTGATTAGCTGTAAGATAAGCAAAGGACCTGAGTTCCAAGGTTCCAGGGTCAACCATATCAGCAATCCGGTAAAGGCCAGCTTCAGACCACACTTTAGTCATGGCAGAAGTCAGGCTCTCTGGGAGAAGGGGGTTGTATAGTATGGAGACCATAGATGAGCGCGGGGACATCAGGGAGAATCTAGCACAACAGGTAGACCAGATAGATCTAGTAAACCGAATGGGGCCCAACAGGTACGAGGCAGGGGGGGGGGGGGGGGAGCTGACCCACAGAAGCGCGTTAGGATGCATGGGTGCCAGCCATAGCTTCTCTACCTGCACCCATCTGGTGTATGCTGGCATAGCCGCCCAGAATGGGATATGGCGTAAGTGGGCCGCCCAGTAATAATGTAACAGATGTGGGACAGCCATACCCCCAGACCCCCTATCCGCCAGCATAACAGATCTAGGTATTCGGTGTCGTTTTGCTTTCCAGATAAACTGGAAGATAGCTTTCTGTAGGTTCCGTAATTCTCCCCGAGGTATCGCGACTGGGAGAGTCTCGAAAAAATACAGTAGCTTCGGGAGGAGAGTCATCTTGACCGCAGCAATTCTCCCCAAAAGGGAGATAGGCAAGGGTTGCCATTTGTCCAATAGGGCTCTTAGCTCACAAAACAACCGCGGGTAGTTTGCCGAGTAGAGGGTCGCATAGGAAGTGGATATATGGACTCCCAGGTAGCGGATAGAGGACTCCCGCCACTGGAAATCGTAATTACTGCGGAGGAGAAGGAGAAGGTCCCGTGGGATGTTAAGTGGGAGTGCCTCAGTCTTCGCGGGGTTCACCTTATACCCTGAGAGATCACCATAGGTCTCTAGCGAGCGCAGCAAGTTTGGAAGGGTAGTATGAGGGGAGGTGAGAGTGAGGAGTACATCGTCCGCAAAGAGAGATATCTTAAATTCCTTATCTTGGACCATGATGCCCTTGATATTAGGGTCTCGCCTAATCTTGGCCGCTAGCGGTTCAATGCAGAGGGCAAATATGATGGGTGACAGGGGGCAACCCTGCCTAGTGCCATTTCGAATAGGGAAGGAGGGCGAAGATGCATGGGGAAGCTTAATTGCTGCTGAGGGTAAGGAGTAAAGGGCCTGGATAGCTGTGAGAAAAGGTCCCGTAAGCCCGAACGCCTTAAGCGTAGTATGCATAAACGACCAATTTATGCGGTCAAAAGCCTTTTCAGCGTCCAGGCTCAAGAGAAGGGCCGGGGTAGAATAATGATTGGCCACCTCCACCAAATCCACAGTCCTCCTGGTGTTGTCACCACCCTGACGACAGGGGATGAATCCCACCTGGTCCTTATGGACAAGCAGAGGGAGCCAAGCATTCAGTCTATTGGCTAAGAGTTTGGTGAAAAGTTTCAGGTCCGTGTTCAGCAAAGCAATCGGTCGGTAGTTAGCACAATCCTGCAAGTCCCCACCCGGCCTAGGGACCAATGTGAGTAGTGAAGAGAGCACAGTCGGGGGCACAGGGGAACCTGAAAGGAAGGAACCGAAGAGGGACAATAGATGAGCAGAGAGCTCACCCCGGAAAACCTTATAATAATTGTAAGTGAACCCATCTGGGCCCGGGGCCCCCCCACCCGGGAGGTCCCCCAGGACCCCCCTCCAGCCCCCCCCTGGCGACGGGGGCGCCCAGGGAGGCCAGGGCCTCAGGAGGAAGGCGCGGGAGACAACAATCCCTCAAATAGTCCTCCAGCAGTGTTGAGTCATCCCCAGGGAGCAGCGCCCGCGGGGGGGGGCAAGCCACACAGCCCAGAGCAGCAAGAGTGGAACGCCAGCGCCACAGCACCAGGGCGACGCTGAAGAGCACCCGCGGGGTCACGGACAGAGCGCGGCGCGGAAGAGGCCCGATGATCCCTGAGGGTTCCTGCCAGGAGGGCATGAGACCTACCACCTCGCCCAAAAAACCGCTGACGGGTACAAAGGAGAAGTCGCTCCACACGGCGGGCCCCCAAATCACGGAGGTCCGCCCGGGCCAGGACCAAACGGCGAAGAACCCCCAGGGATGGATGCGCTGCCAAAGTCGTCGTAAGGGACCGAATACGGGCTTGGAGGAGCTGTTCCTGGGCCTGTCTGTCCCTTTTAAGCCTAGAAGCCAATGCGATACAGCATCCTCTCATGACCGCCCCATGGGCTTCCCAGAGAATGGCAAGAGAGTCCACCGAGCCCAAGCCGTCCCCAAAATAATCTATCAAGTGTGTGCGCAGGGTCTCGAGGGAGGTCGGCGAATTGAGCAGTGTTTCGTTAAGACGCCAATGACATTGGCGAGTAGGCACTGGAGTCGTAGATAAGGTAACCACGACTGGGGCATGATCAGACCAGGTGAGAGGGCCAATGTTCGTGTCCCTAAGCAAACGAAGAGCGGGAGCATTTCCAAAGAAGTAGTCAATGCGGGTGTGAGTGTAATGAGGGTGAGAAAAGAAGGTGTAGGAGCGCCCCGTAGGATTGTCCACTCGCCAAAGGTCATACAAAGAGTGGGCGCGGATCAGCCTGCGGAACTCCCTTGCAAGTTGGGCCAACCTATGGGGGGTTGGGCCCTGGGGTAACGCCAGACGATCCGCCCGTTCAGAGAAGACCATGTTAAAGTCTCCCCCCACCAGCCAAGCTGATGGTGGGAGAGCGCGCAGACGGGAGAATACCCGGCGCAAGAACGGGATCTGTGCTGAATTGGGGGCATAGACATTGCATAAAACAATCGGGGCACCATAAAGGAGCCCCTCCAAGATAACAAACCGGCCACCTGGGTCTATGTGGGAAGTCGTCACTGTAATTGGGCAGGATCGAGAAAGAAGGATAGCCACCCCAGCTCTGCGTCGATTGTGGAAGGCTGAAAAAGCTACGGGAAAATAATGCTTAGCGAAGGCAAAAGTACCAGCGCGGTCAAAATGAGTCTCCTGAAGAAACGCCACATCCGCTCGTAAGGAGCGGAGTTCTCTAAGGACATGGCGCCTTTTAATGTTGGAACCCAGGCCCTTGACATTAATTGTCACGCACCTAACCATTGGGACCCAGGATTGGAGGACAGTGGCGGATTGCAATAAGCTCACCCATCTCACATGACGCTGGCAAGTTTCCCTCGGAGAGGCAAAAGGGCAATCCACAAACAGGAACCCAAAGTCGAGGCAGGGTCTCTAGATCAGGGAGGGGGGGGGAAAGAGAGGGAGGGAGGGAGGCAAAAGACACCATAAATGACAAAGTAAAAATAAAAACAGTTAAACAATACTTTGTGGGCGAGGCTAAGTCACTCGCCTGGGGACCAATGAGGGCAGCCAGAGGTCCAATCAGGATCAATGGCCGCACAGTCCAAGTATCCCCTTAGGGGGGAGAGCGTGGACAGGAGGTCGGAGGGGAGGCGGTGGATCCCCAACCACCAGTAAAAAGAAGGAAGGAAGGGGAGTCACCGGAACCCCACCCCGCCCCACTCCGCTAAAACAATCCAATAATAAGCATAATAGATGAGACCCGTAGACCTAAAAAAGAAAAAAAAAGAAGCAAACATAACATTAAGGCATGCAGATTCCAAAGCACCACCGAGAAAAGGGAGAACGTCTCAAGGGGGGGGCAGCCTCCTCAGGGATCAGTCTCCAGCCGGGGCCTCCGAGTGGTCACCACCGCGGAGGATGCATGACGTCGTCTGGGCTCCAATCGTTGCCAAACCGGTGGTGGGGGAGGGGGTGGAGAGAATAGCTCCCAGTCTGTTAAATCCGGCAGGGGAACATCCAATAGGTCACAGAAGAGAGGCAAATCCGCAAAGGAGCGAAGCGTAGCGGAGCGACCATCCCTACGAGCAATGAGAGCAAACGGAAATCCCCACCGGTAAGGAATTTGGTGCTCCTGAAGAATCTGGAGGAGGGGTCGGAGAAGGCGGCGTTTCTGGAGGGTGATTAGCGACAGATCCTGATAGAATTGTAGTGGAGCTCCCTGAAACTCGAAGTCTTTGAGTTTGCGCACTTTGCTCATTATAGCCTCTTTAAGGGTGAAGTCGTGGAGGCAGCAGATGACATCACGGGGTGTGGCGGAAGATCCTCTGGGTCGAAGGGCTCGATGTGCCCTATCAAACTTAATTTTGTGGGACGGGGGGCTCCTGCAGTATAGTGTTGAAGACAGCCTCCAGCAGAACAGGCAGATCCTCAGATTGGTCAGCCTCTGGGAGTCCCTTGATGCGTATATTGTTGCGCCGGCCCCTGTTGTCAAGATCCTCCAAGTGGCGTTGCATGTCCCGTATAGCTGAACCCTGTTCAGTGGTAGTATCATGCAGTGAGGCAACATAGTCTCTGGTAGTGTCATGGTCATTCTCCAGCGTGTCCATTCGGTTAGCAATGGAGTGTAAATCAGTGCGGAGGGTAGCAATTTCAGATCGGAAGGACGCTGTGATTTCCGCAACCATACTTTTAAGGTCTTGTTTAGTAGGAAGTTGAGGAAGAAGGTCCGCCATGGATGATGGTGCTGAAGATGGGCCTGGAATGCAGCTCTGGGGGTGCAGGACTGGAGGGGGGGAGGCATAATCCTTGGGAGTGTGGGGCGGAGGAGCCCCTACGCCAGCGCCTTCCACCGCGCCATCCCCCCCTGAGCTATGGAGGGGAGGGGCGATGGGAGAAGATAGTAGATGGGGGGCCACAGAGACCAGCTCTGTGGCCACAGGCTGCAACTCATCAGCGGTGTAGGAGGGAGCAGAGCCACTGACCTCAGAACTCCTTGAGAAGCTGGAGACATCCGGGGTCCTCTCATGCCGCTCTGCCAGGAGTGCTGGTGAAGCAGAATGTAGTTGCTGGGACATCCCAGGGTGAGGAGACTGTGGGAGTACTCGTGCTGGGGAAACTCTGGGTTGCCCAGGCGCCGACAGGGATCTCTGTTGAAGCGGCGCTCCGCTGGCTGACAGGGGGAGCGCGGGAGGAGAGAAGCTGCGCTGCGACCCCTGTGCCTGGAGAGCGGAGGAAATCCAAGATGGCCGCCCCGCAGCAGCCTGGCCCGGTAGAGAAGGCCGCTGGGCCAGAAAGGCGTCCAGGGTGGCCCCCCCAGACCTCTCCACGGGCGCTGGGGTGCCCGGGGCCACCTTCCTCGGTAAGCGCTTGCCCATACTGCGCCTGCTGAGGGGTCCACGGGTCTCAGTAGCGAGCGGAGGAGCGGAGAAGGACCTGCGCGCGTGCTACTCCATGCGCGTCCAGGCCACGCCCCCATCATGGTGTTTTTTGTCCATGTATAGTTGCTGCTATACCACACACACAGCTTAGTGTGGGCTGGGATATTTGGTATCTCCATCAAGTTGTCATACATCATTATACATCATGTCATTGATTGATTCACTGTTTTATTTATTATTCTATTTAAAGTTATGTTTTAACTTACCATTGTGATATATTTTGTGGCCTATTTTACTACATACTACTGTGACCTCTCTCTAGTTAATAACATTGACCTCTCTACTCCATTTGATCACAAGGGAAAGTTAATATGAAATATTCTTTTCTACTTTTTCATATCTAAACCTGGGATGCGTCTTATAGTCAGACGTGTGTTACCATCCGAAAAGTATGGTAAATACTGGATGTATTCAGCTACTGTACAGCTCGGACTTTCACCTGAGTAGTTGAGTACCCCTGCCCTATAGTAATATTGCTCACCTTACCTATCCGCCATCTCCTCCAGATCCCCCACTATTTTTGTGTCGAGAGGGTCCTGAGAACTGCTGGAACTAGAGCAACAATGGATTAGTGACTTTCACTGTTTTTTGGTTTAGAGCAGTGATGGCGAACCTATGACACGCGTGTCACAGGTGAGACGCCAAGACATTTTGGGTGACACGCATTGGCAGCTACTTATTGTGTTACAATAAGCAGCTGCAGATACTTTTACTCACCTGTCCACGCTCCTGTCCTGACTGCCCTCCGCTGCCTCCTCGAGGCAGTGCTACACTGATGTCACGACGCTGAAGAACGCTGAGACGTAACGTACAGCGTCCTGGCCTTCTTCAGCGTCAGCAATAGCGCACCCTGGAGGCAGCAGCAGAGGGCGGCCAGGACTGGAGCGTGGACAGGTGAGTAAAAAGTATCGGCCACTACTCTGTGTGGGGGTGGGGGGATAACAGGGGGTCATATACTGTGGGTGGGCTTTAAAAAAGGGATTCATATACTGTGTGAGGGGGTATAAAAGGGGTTCATATACTGTGTGTGGGGGTATAAAAGGTGTTATAAACTGTGTGGGGGCCATAAATAGGGGGATCATATGCTGTGTGGGGGGATAAAAAAAAGGGGGTCATACACCATGTGGGGGCTAAAAAAAAAAGGGGGTTATACACCATGTGATGGGCCAAAAATATACTGTGTGAAATACATATAATATCAAAAATATAACTTTTTTTTTTTTTTGTTAGAGCTACAAATATCACAAAATTATGGATATTTCTAGATGTGACACGCCACCCGAGTTAAGCAAGGTTTTTTTTTTACGAATTTTGACACACCGAGCTTAAAAGGTTAGCCATCACTGGTTTAGAATGTAGAAGAATGCAAGGGAAAACTTACAGCACACACTTCATGAAGATGTTGCCCTGGTCAGATTCAGACCCAGAGCTCCGGTTCTCTGCTAGCCACTAGTCCACCAAGCTACTTATATTCTATCCAACTTCCAATACCTTAAAGTTCGAGCTAAAACTTTTCAAGGGTTGGAATTGAGACTTGTGAATAATAAGGCAGGGAGCCTTTGTTCCTTAGCGTTGCTGAATAATTTAGAGATGTTTTCTCTAGAATCTTATAAATTTACCTTGACAGTGTTCAAATACATTTATTGTAGATTTTCCTTTTAAAACATCTTCAATGCTCAAGGAAATGCTCCCACATGGTACAATCAGCTTCTCGCTTCTAAGTAAACAGTCAGGTTGAGTTTTCCTCCTGGCATGCAGCAGTAGCGTACAAGCCGTGTTATTAAGTGCCAGCAGTGCAGACAGCTCGGTGACAGCAGTTACTGTGCGCTCCAAATCATTCTGATAGGACGGAGGGCAGGGTCTCTGCGAGCAATTCCCTGAAAGATTGTCCTTGCCGCCGTAGTCGAGCCTTTGTTTCTTCGCTGTGGGTTCTGCGAGGCAGAGAGGTCTTGAATCTTGGGAAGAACTGATGGCCAATTTTAGCACTTTAGTTTGACACTTGGTAACTGGGGAGGGTGAAGCGACTTCTTGATCCATTATAAGGGATAAGCCAATGTCACTCAGAGTTCTGTAAAAAAAAAAAAAAAAAAAAACGCACTGTAAACAAGCTGGCATCTCTGAACATGAATATGAAACAGGAAAAATGGAGAGGATAAAAACCAAGACGTCTACAAGCAGAATTTACTGACACAAATGAAAAAATAAATAAATAAAAAATAAAGGGGTCCTCCACTGGATAATCCTAGCTTATTTATTCACACTGAGATTTTTCGCAGGATTTTGAGGTGGAATCTGCCTCAACATATGCCTCCCATTCATTTCAATAGGAGTTTTTTTTTTCCTCTAGCTGAAAAAAAAAAAAAAAAGCAACAAAAAGCCTAAAAAAAATGCTTTGAAATCAATGGGAGGCGGAAAAAAACCGATGCAATTTTTTGACGCTTTTTTTTTTGCAAAAACCGTATCCAAAACTGATAGCGTTTTTTTAAGCAGATTTTCCAAGCCCATACCGTGTGCTGGAGTAAAAAAACACTGCATCAAAATAACCCCGTCAAAAACTGTATCGTGTATAAAAAATAAATAAATAAAAAAAACACACCAAAAACCCTTTCTTAATTCCTGAAGCAAATTTTTTCAGCAGGCAAAAAACTCCATGTGAACATACCCTTAGAAAGGTGTCTTGACAATAAGCTGATCCCAATGTGTCCACACTCTGTGACCTCATGGAATCAGTTGCCATTTTTGGGAAAACTCAATAGGAAATGTTCAGTTTCCCTGCAGCGCCACCACAGGCGAAATGAAGCATTACATGGTGTCCCTTTTAATCGGTGGCCTATGTTTATGATGCAGGACAAGATAGGTGCTCTGGAGAAAAACACTTTTTGTAACCGCTCTCCTTTTTACCCAATAGATGAGGATTCGGAACAGGGGGCTCCCTCTATTTACTCAAAATTCCCTACTGTGGTAAATTAAACTTTTTTTTTTTTTTTAATCTGGACAATCCCTTTAAGAATGGAGGAATGAAGGTGAACTACAGTGTCCAATGGATTTCTGACTATTATTTTAATCTGATAAGGATACAGACCATTTTTAGCAGCAGAGGACAGACTATTTCGGTGCAGCAAGGACGCTCCCGCTCAAGTCAGAAACAGGGCAGTAAGGATGGGGGTATAACTCATCTCCTGAGAGAAGATTTCTTTAACTATTTCCCAGTTTTAAAGGGGTTTTCTAGGATTTTTTTTAATTTTTTTTTTATGGCCTGTCCTTAGGATTGGACATAGATATCCGATTTGTGCGGCCTTCATGGCCTATCGCAAGGATAAGCCAACAAAAAAATCCAGGAAAACCTCTTTAACTGTAATATGGCACAAATATGAGCAAGGGAAAGGAGGAGATGAATGGAGGAAGTGCTGGGATATTTATTTTTGCTTTTGTTGAAAAGGATTTCTCCAGTAAAACCGTTTTGCCATTACTTACTGATAGTTTGGGGTCCAAATACATATATAAACACACATCCACAAAATCAAATATCATAAGGTATATTTTCTTTCATTTTACATACATATTTTTCTTTAAATACATTTTGTACAGAAGACTGGCTGAAATGCTTACGTACTCTAGCACTGAAGATTTCAGCTTCACACCGACCACTAGTAAGTCATCAACTATGCGATGCCATATTGTCTCCACGAGTTGTTCAGAGTCGACAGAGGGAGAGGTATTTGTAGCAGGAGAATCGGGACAGGTTTCTACATCATCCCATAGACACACCAGGCCTTCCTTTAATAAGAAAAAAAAGTTGCAATGTGAATGGTTTCCTATCTTGTTGAGCAAGTTATAATCTGGAAGGGTCAGAAACACATAAGGATAATGCACAAAAGTAAGCAAAAAGTTATGAACTCCAGCTTTTTTCAATAACAGGTGAGATAAATGTACATGTTCCTTACAAATAACAATTTTCATCCTAGAAATTTACATTTATATTGACTTCCAAAAATCATCATGTGTCATAGTACCTTCTCAGCAGAGCGAATAGAGGGCTCCACGCCCAGGGACATGTCCATCAATGCACTGCAGGAAGACTCAAGCACTCGGTCTTGGACTTGCATGTGGCGCTGTAGTTCTTCAAGGGAAAGTAAATTTGCCTGTAAGGAACACAAAATAAAAGGTGAGCTCAATGTTAACTATCCAGACAGAGTCCAGAAACTGGTTTGTACAATTAAAAGGGGTTGTCCAGGAAATACTGTTTTTTTTTTTCTTGGAGGCTGGGGAAGGTGAAAAATAAAAAAACACCAGACTCACCTGATTCTTAGCATAGGTCATAAATATCAAATAGGGTTGCCAGGTGACGGACCCCAATCAGCTGATATCAGCGGTTGTGACAGCCAGAGGTGCACAGTGTGTAGATCTGGAAACAGACACCTCCATACACTGTGTACTGGCAGAACCTTCATTCAGGGCCAAGGAGAGGAGCCAGGGAGCAGTCAGTGCAGAGAGCCCGAGGCAATGCACATAAAGTGACCACCCCTAAGGCACGGGTGGCAAGAAAATGTGCATTTCTTGGTCATATAAACTGCATGACCAACACCATAGGCATTTTCACACTGCTCTACCTGTCAAAACTACTGACAGACTCCCTTTAAGTTAAAGATTCTGCATTATGCTGACCTTTATAAGGATTTTCCAGGACTTATTAATTAATGACCTATCCATGGGGGTCCGACATCTGGTACCCCCATAGATCAACAACCACAATACAAACGTACAGCACTGTACTTGGTAAGTACTGAAGAGGCTGCAGCACTCAACCAAATGCCAAGTCGGGGGAACTTGAGTGTCAGACCCCAATAATATTTAATTGATGATCTATCCTAAGGATAGATCATCAATTATTACACCTGGACTCTTAGGGCTAGAATCGCATGAACAGTTTTTGGTGACGTTTTGTCTCAATACCATTGACAGGCTCCCTTTAATAAGCAAGTACACAATTTTTGGAGATTTTGGTGAACTGGTTAAGAAGACCAATATACAGCTAAATATCAACTGTTTTAGGTTCATTTATTCCTTAATAGCAAAGAACCGAAACAGTCCAAGTAGGACTGAAGTCTGGAGGAGGTAAAATAAACTTCTGGCCAACCTACTAAAACTGTCCTACAACATAATAAAGAGAGTTTATTAAAGGCAAACCTGCAATCTGGCCTCCAGCGTCTGTAACATCAGAAAATGATTTTCCTGAAACCTGATGACATCATCATCTAAGCGGTCAGCCTGAAAGAAAGCAGAACAGTTGTGTTCAGTAAATGTAAAACCATGGCTGTCAAGATTATGTTAAAGGTGATGTCCAGGAATTAGAATTTATGGCCTAAGTTTAGGATCGGCCATATCTATCTGATTAATAGGGGCCAGACAGGTGGCACCCATATGGATTAGCTGTGTGTGGCTGCATCTGTCCCCAACACCAGGACCACACCAAGAGGTAGTGACCTAGTGTTCTCCAAGAAGTGAAACCCAGACCCCTGTATGGGGATTAAAAGAGAAGACTGGGGGAAGGGGCACTTAGACAATGCTCCTAAGATTGGCCCAAAATAAGCCCAGTTTGGTGACACGGCAGGTCCACAACCTGCTGTGGAGTCAGTAGGCCAAACCAGTCATGGTCAGTCAAAACCAGTAAAGATCCTCTTATTCAGTAAAAGACCAGTTATTGAATTCCTATGAAAGTGAATATGTAATAAATTATACATATAATTACTGATATAATATTAATAATTGTACAACGTAATTATTTTATTTTGAAGCCGAAGTTGGGAACTTTTTCCAAATTCACCCAAACTGGTGCTGTCTTCTACTCCGACTTCACAGACCTGTCCGTTACGAGTAGCACATCAGACAGGCATGCATGTTCTCTGGTTGGAGAGAGGAGAATAACCCCCCTCCAGGTATCTCTGTCAGTGGCTTGTCTCCCTGAGAACATAATGATCCAGTATGCTGAAATTTGATTGCCCGATCCTTACAGTATTTCTGCCGTTGTTAGGAGAAAGTCGAAGAATACCTACGAAACTGGAGGGTTCAAACAACACTTATAGTCTCTAATGTGTATGACCAAGCCCTACTAGTTACATTAAAAGGAATATGGACACTTTACCAGCACATAGCAATACTGCTGGCACTATCCCACCTGCTCAACTAAAATGTACCGAAATCCAGATATTTTATATGAATGCAATATTTATCAAGAAAGCTGAAGTGCACATTTGCTTTACCACACGTGTAGCCGATCTGCGCTCATGACAGCCGCGTATCGCCTGCACGGATCTCATGTTTGTCTTTCACACTACACTTACCACATGACAGTGATGACACAGGTAACAGTTTTAATGGTTACACAGTATGTATACAAGGTTATTCTATCCCGACCAGCCCACGGGCACATCTGTTAAATTGAGTGGAGGAGAGGAAGCTCAGGAGACAATAATGTACTAGAGAAAAAGTGAATATGTCTGCAGATAAGAAGCCTAACAACTGATGTGTACCTGTCACCTACATACAGCGCAGGCAGCTGGGATGTGGACTGAAAGATGTACAAGAGAAGGAATCTTAGCAACTTACCGGAACGTCCTGACATGTCACGTCTTCAATATACCTGCCTTTTAGTGATTTGGGGACGTGAATGCTGGCTCAGCTCAGAATATAGGACATTTTAAATAAGGCGAGAGATGAGCCGAGAATAAGTGATGAGAGAACTGGGGACTTCATATATACAGGGGATAAAATACCGCCAATGTAGCCAGTAGGTACAAGAACAAACTTAAAGGGGCTGTCCCTCCAGAGATGACCTCTTTCAAGATGCAGTCCAAGGGGTGGCCACTGGCTTGCACCTGTCTGTGATCCCAGACTGCTTTGGTCAGGGAAAGCCGCAGCCACCCAGGCATTTGTTCTGCACATGCCACGGCAGGGGAAACATAGTATTACATGGCAGCCATTTAAATGGATGTCGCCATGCGATACGTGGTCGGTTCAAGTCTACCAGAATGTGGGTTTTCCCATTAACATAACCATTTTAAATTTGTAGATGAATAAATAGCTAATTTTTTTTTTTGGAAATGCACACAATTTTCAGCAGCACATTGCGCTGGGTAATGAGGGCTGCAGATAATCCAAGCAGCCAAATGGTGGAGGAGTGATCATCGCAGAAAACATTCCTTCCCCATTCAGTTTGCATCGGCCTGTTTGGGGGCTGACCAATGACTGTGTGATACGGCCTTAAAGGGATTCTATCATTGGGGAAACATGTTTTTAACTGAAGCCATGTCGTAATAGCCTTTATAAAGGCTATTCTTCTCCTACCTTTGTCGCTTCGTTCCTCGCTGCCGTTTAGAAGAAATCTTGACTTTTATTTTTATGCAAATGCGTCTTCAGAATGCACAGGGGGCGTTCCCCCAGTTACATAATAGTAAATGACAAATTTTGTCCACAATGAGCCAGAGTTTAGGGGAATTAAATTTATGTTTGCTAACAGCCTTACAAGGCAATGGGATTTTTGTGGTGGAGGGGTGGGAGAGCTAAATTAAACAGAACACATCAGTGCTGGATACTTCTCTGTGTGGATACTGCCCTGACATTTCATAGATTCACAGCGGGTCCCATGGTCCACTCCAGCTTAATTTATCCCATTATGACATGGTTACTAAGCATTAACATCTAAACAACTTCACTTTTTCAGCACTGGTTACCTTATCCGCATTAGCTTCATTCTTCTGCAACCCCCCCTCCCATACGTCATTGAGCTGCACGCAATCTGATTGGTCAGAGTCTTTACTGTAGCTCCAGCCTTTAGACTTATTCAGACTAATAGAGACCACTTAGACTCATTCAGTTCAAAGTGAAAGTTGCCGAAAAATAGCACAAACAGACGAGAAACCAGTAAAATATACCTTGGAAAAAATCATGACCTAATACTGATCACTGCTCAAAAATAAGTGACACATACTTTAAAAAGGGGACATGAACTTTATGTAGAGAAGTATGGAAAGACCTCAGAACCATTTTCTCTAAAAGCCAAAGTACTTTATTCTGCCATGGCCAGTAACGCTGGTTTCACTTCTGATGACAGGCAGATTCTGCCTTGCAAACCCCATAGAAATGAATGGGAGGTGGAAAAAACCACAACACTTTTTTTTAAAGCAGTTTTTCCAGGCCCATCCCCAAAACTGTGTGCTGGTAGGGAAAAAACGCGTCAAAAAAAAAAAAAACGCTTCTTAATTCCTGAAGCAGATTTTTTCATTCTGGAAAAAACTCTGTGTGAACTTATCCAAAGAAAGACACCCTCTATCATGATGAATTCCTGTCCTATGAGGGTGTGTATTGACATGTGTTCTCCCCAAATATGTGGTCGCTGTCTGGAATACAATAGGAAATATCTGTATTCCTAAAACCACAGCTACACTGTGCAGTGTGATATTGGTGAACTTGCTACCCTTAAAGAAACTCACTTTTATTTTTGCAAATAAATGAAGAGTCATGAAGTAATGAAGAGTTTTAAAGATTTTCTCTAACCATCGTAGTGGAGACGTCTTTTGCTTTGATAAGTTTCCAATTGATATGACCAAGAGTACAGGAACTTTCTATGGTCTGGGACTTGTCAGCAACCCAGCCAGGATTTCCTTATTGTGGCCGGGATAACTTGCCCACAATAAGGACATCATGGCTGGGTTTCTGACCAGTCCCAGACCATAGAAAGTTCCTGCATTCATGGTCGCATCCATTGGCAACCAATCAAGACAAAAGACTTTCACCACTAAGATGGTTAGAGAAAATCTGTGATTTTGAATTATTTATAATTGGAAAAATAAAATTTAAATCTGGCTATGTTCATGGGAAAACCATTTTAAAGGGGAACTCTTATGTCCTCCACAAACTCCAGTTCTTACTATATGATAATAGGCGCTGCTCCACTGATTCCAGCACAGTCTGAATTTTTTTCTCTACCTTCCACCATTCCTGAGTAGTAAGTGCTGTTAGTTTTAGTGTCTGATATGCTACTTAGGCTCTGTACTGTCAGGTGGACGGTGTCAGGCAGGAGCAGGCAAGGGGGCGTAATTCAAAGCTCCAATCAGAGGCAGCCAGTGTCAGAGCTCAATCCCACCCCTTGTCTGAGCCTAAACAGCATATTAGACACCAAAACTAACAGCATTGATTGCTCAGGAACGGTGGGGGCTAGAGAAAACATTCCAACTGTGCCAGAATTAGGAGCAGTGGAGCAGCAGCTATTAAATGATGCAAAGAGCAGGAATTGGTGGAGATGGTGAAAGGTTCTCTTAAGCAGTTTTGCAAAATGCCTTAGATGAAAATACCCCAACAATGCAGATCTAGGTCTCTTAGGAAAGGATGAATAATTCTGTGAGTTCTGTCATTCTGTCCATACTGGTACAGCAAATATATATGAAAATATATATGAAAACTTGCAAACTTCTCTGTTTAACCCTTTACTAATTACTAAATTTAGTGAGCGAGGCTTTACTACTGTCACTTCTACTACTGTCACTGTCACTTACTGGGTAATTGATGGCTCCGCAGTCGGTGAGCCTGAATGTCCGCTGTTCAGAGGAGTTGCTTGGACCATCACTGAACAGCAAAAGGACTTGATCAGAACCCCTGCCAACAAAATCGTCCACCAGTATATTTCCAACACGATGCCAGGTTGCCACTGTCTGTAAATATAAATGTATGCATCATAACTCCATCACAGTGGGTGCGGGATGTCAGAATTTTCATGCCACCTTTGAAAAGTACCATAAGTATCTAGGCCCTTAATTAAAGGAACACCCCAGGGCCTATAAGCAGGGCAGAGTTAAAGGGGTATTCCAGGAGATAAATATTAAAGACCTTTTCTTCACTCATCAAAATCTCATCTGTGGGGGAACTGATACCCAGGACAGATAAGCAGTTCGAGGTGGCACTCATGTGAACACCACTACAGTTTCACAGGTCAGTGACATCATGTTTATACATCGTGTGGCCTGTTTGCAGCTCAATCCTATTCAAGACAATGTAGCTGATCTGCAATACCAAGCACAGCCTCTAAGCAATGTATGGCACTTTGCTTGGTATTCAGAGAAGAGCCTGCATTGCTCACCTGAAGGCTGCGGTGTCTTCAACAAGCTGAGCGGTGAAGGCCGTGAAGTAAAAGCATGGGCAGCACACGGGGGACACGGGGAGGTCTCCAGTGTGCTGCCCCTGCACTGGCCGTGCTTCCGTGGCTCCTTTCATAAATGAATAGGAGCCACGGAAGCACGGGCCTCAAAATAGTACAGGAATAGCACCAGTTCTATATTTTGTGGCTTGGACTGTCGGCCCGCACATTCGTGAAATTCATGGTCGTGTGCACGGGCCCATGGAAAAGAATGGGTCAGTGTAATATCCATGAAATACATGGATAGCACACTGATCACAGCCAAGGTTGTCTGCAACGGGCCTTATAATAGGTTATCAAAGTGAAAGCCCCGGAAAACCCCTTTAAGGCTAATTTACATGGTTCGATTATTGGGCCAGTTACTAGGAAAGCTGCAGCTCCTTCATTCTCAGGATTGGTGGGGGTCCCAAAGAGGAGACCCCTTCTGATCATAAAGTGATGGCACCTCCTATCAATATGCCATCACTTTATAAGTTGGAAATAACCCTTTAAACTAGTAAAAATAAATATTCTACTGAACATATATACGCACATATAGATATTAGATATATTAACCCAAATTTCTGCAGTGTAAAATCTTATCACAGAAGACAACTGTCTACACACATATATATATATATATATATATATATATATATATATATATACACCACATCAATTACCTTCCATCCATCTTTCCATATTCCACAGGCATCCCCAGAAGAGAAGGAAACAACACATAGTACGTCTGCTTGGCTGGTGTATGCAACCTGTATCTTTGAAGGGTTTTCAGATGGAAGCTGGCACACCTGCTTAGGGACTCCATTATGGAACCAGATCAATTGCTTACCGCTCGCTGCTATTGCTGATGTCTCATATCTGCCATTAACATTTTGCATCATACAAACTTCAAGGCATCGCAGTACACTGGCGTATGCATGAGGAAACAGACAAGATCCTGGCACCACTTTCTGATTTTCGATGAAGTACAGAATAAACTCATTTCCTTGAAGAGCTCTATTAGGAAGGGAAGAACTTGTGAACTGCCTGCTATCCAATCTCACGGTTGTTATACCCAAAATACAAGTCCCTTCTTCAATAGTACCAGCCCAAAGAAGAGCGGAAATATTGATTGGGGCCGTTACAACTTCTGAAGTCAATGAAACATAATGGAGTCTTTCATGTTGCCTCCACAGTATGGTAGGACCATCAGTGATGTACACATCTTCTAGGGTTTCCATATTCACTTTGAACTTCAGATAGGGCTCCAGTTCATTAGATGGGTGAAGCAGCAGTAAAATCAGTCTCGAAGAACCACTGGACTTCCTACCACAAGTCTTTAACAAGATGCATGGAAGCTTAATGCCGGTTCTGGCATCTGCCACACAGCGGACACAAGCCAGTTCCACGGTGGACTTAATAGATGTGATGTTGTACTCACCACCAGAGATTTCCATGAACTGTCCAGTGTCGGGATTAAACGCCTTCCTTGAGAACGTGAGGACATTTTTTTCTGCCCGGTCAGAACTATTTTGTCGTTGACGTACTTGAAATGTAATGATTTGGCCATTGCAGGCGACAGCGGGTCCGTTGTTACACAGGGTCTCCATTCTTTAACTGTATCAAAGTAAATATTAAAATATCAGAAAGTATTACACTTAACACCTATCAAATAGAAAAAAAATATTGTTATATATTAGTGTAAAAAGTGTTGCACCACATTTCTGGCTGCATTCCTTTATATGCAGTTTGCAATCTGCCCCAGGTGTTAGACTTGTCTCATGTGGATGGATGCTACAACACCCCTGCACTCCATAGTAAGACATTATAAATGCGAGGTCTTTGTTTCCACAATGTTGCTACCTGCACTACCTGTCATGTATCAGAAGATCTTCATTCCTGGACTGATTCTCCCTTCTATAACCCATGAAGAATCTTTTTCCTTGTGATGACAGATACTGATGCTGAGGAGTGTCCACCATGAGAGAAAGAGAGTTCTCTACTGTCTCTGTACACAGTCTAAAGTATGCGATTCACCTTTCTTCCTCCTGTTCTTTCATCCCTATCTACAGTCTGTGTAATCTGCCATCCTTGAAGACCTGGATACTTTACTCTCCTTTTGTTGACAGACACTGATGCTGAGAAGTGTGCGATTCCTTCCTACCTCCTGGCTGAGTTCTTTCCTCTGTCTCTACACAGTGCAGGATATGATTCACTTTCCTTCATCTTGTGCTTTTCTCCCTATCTACAGCCTATGTAATCTGTCCTCCTTGCAGACCTGGACGCTTTACTCCCTCTCTGATCTGCTGTATACAACTTCCACCCCTCACTTCTGCTTTATATTAAAGGAGTTTTCTGACAATTGATATTAATGACGGTTTTTTTTCTACGAAAGCAAGATGTCCCCTATCCCAACTTACAGATCAGTGGAGGTTCGATGGCTCAAACCCTAATTGATCAATTTTGATGGGAGTGTTGGAGTGCTGTAACTCAACTATCTCGAAATGAATGGAGCGGTGCAAGCACTGCCCAACCACTACTCCATTCTGAATGGGGGAAAAAAGTTCCCTGTGGTTCTGAGCAGTGGGGGTCTGAGAGGTCAGAGCTAGTGGAAAATGAAGAGTTTGCCTCCTATTGAAATGAATGGGAGGCAGAATTTTTGCAGCAGATTCCACCACAAAAATTTTGCTGTGTGAACCTGCCCAAACCCTGCTGGATTATTTTGCCACTAGAAGATGCAGCATCCTTGGGTTGGCAATGCAACTTCATTCACTTACATATCCGATTTGATGGGAGTCAAGGCTAAAACTGCCCAGTCGCCGCTGCCGTCTGGAGCTACGATCACATCTGACCTAGGAAGTCCATTTTTCTTATCTTTTGGGGGACCAGAATAATGGAAAAACAGAAAGGATGATGGAAATAATGGCAGACACAAACGGATTCCGAGGGATCCCAATGACTATAATGGGGCCCGTTGGGTGTCCATTTTTTTCACTGAAATTGATAAATGAAAAAGTCAGGCTTGGAGCAATTTTTCACCCGGTAACACGTGACTGATCTGCACCAGACAGATGCCCAGCGCAGATGTGAACACAGCCTTAGGCTACATTTACATGACAGTGAATAATGGCCATGTGACATCCAGCGTTAGAGTGCATTCACATGTCACTGATGAGCTCAGTTCACATGGTGCAGTCTTTATGCAGTTTTTGCTGCAGTTTCATAATTTTACACACAATATACATTTATTTCACTGGTAAAATTTTAAAAAAACGCACACAGTTTTTTCCAGTGACTTTTGCAGCAGCATTAATGGCACTGTGTGAATATACCCAAACAACTTGAGATAACCGCACCATTTTACTACATAAAACAATTTGTACACACACTACCCTTATAGATCTCATCTTATTCATGACGTCAGAGCGAGCACTGTCACACTTGATTACGTCACTTGCACTTTACTGTCTCATAACATTAGTGAAGCTAAAAGTCCCGCCATGAGTACCGCAGGGCACTCTGGGTAAGGACGCCGCTATACTAAAAGCAGCCCCGGTCCCCGCTCATCTCACCGTACACAACACACATGGTCAGGAGCGCCGTCACCCGGCCATAGTCGTAGCTGTACACCCGCTGACGTCATGCAGGAGTTAGCAGATGAGACTGCCGCCCAGGAGTGGGCAGGCCGAGGCGTGACGTAGCCGGTGACGTCAGTGAGGCCGGAAGAACTGGGAGACACCGGGCAGTACAGTGTGCTGTGAGCAGCGGAGACGAGACAGGGATCATGGCAGATGTGAGTAATGTGATCCTGGGCAGGAGGAGTAGGAGGAAGAGGGAGATGATTGTAGTCCCGGAGAGGACAGTGAGGAGACGATCAATGTCATAGAATGGCTGCAGTGATAAGACAAGTGATGTCATCATCAGGTAGTGGAGTGGGGATCATGTGATGTCATCAACAGGAGCTGGACTGGGGACGATGTGATTTCATTAGCAGGTGGTGGAGTAGAGACTGTGATAGCATCATCAGGTGGTAAAGTGGAGATCATGTGATGTCATCATCAGGTGGTGGAATAGGAACCATGTGATGTATTCAACCTATTGTACAAGGAGATCCATTTCATTACATCATTATGTTAAGAAGTAAGGGTCTTCTGATTTCTTCATAAGATGTGCCATGTGGATTTTGTGGTTTCACCGTCAGGCTTGCTGTGGTGTCATTATCAGGGACAAAGTAGAGATCTGGTGATGTCACCATCAGGCATGCAGTGGGAACATTATGATATCATCATCAGGTGTACAGTGGGGATCTTATGATGTCATTGTCAGGTGTGTAGTAAAAATCTTGCAATGTCTTCATCAGGTGCGCAGTGAAGATGTGATGTCATCATCAGGCGTGCAGTGGAGATCTTGTGGTGACACAATAGGAAGGGAATCGTTGACAGGGACTAAATATAGGGTGCCCTGAGGACTGTGTGTTACTAAGAGGTGCTTGGTGAGGATTATGAGGTGCCTTCAGGTGCAGTCAGAGCTGCTGAGACGTCTTACCAGCCGCATTTTACCTCTGACTATACTGTGAGACTCTTGAGGTGCCAGCAGACTCTGAAGTTACTGTGTGTCAGAATTTAGCTGTGGCCACCAACATATGACTACTGTAGAAGTATAACCCTCAGCATATACGCTGTCAGGCATGCTGGGTGTTGTAGTTTCTCTACAGCTGGTAGGCCATATGCTGGAGATCCCTGTAGTAGAGGATGCCCTGGAGAATACAGTCAGATGGTGTTATACATTGTTCTGGTATATGAGAGCTATGCATTGCCCACACTGAGCGCATGTGACTAGGAGTTTGCTGTTAGGCTGGGTTCACACAGGGCTTTTTGTAGACACTGCTGAAAAGACATAAATCAGCAAAGCCACAGCAGGACGCAATGCCAACCGTATCGTCCAATGTCTGCCATGGTGCGCAGCAGGTGCTTTGTTTATGCGAGATCCTGGTTAATCTCATCCACACATTGCAGAAAAAAAGTGCTGCAGAAAAGTCGTATTTTCGAAAAATGCAGCATTTTAGCTGAGCGTTTTCTCTATATGTATGATAGGGGGAGATAAAGTGCAGAAAAACTTAAAAAACGCAATGCTTTTTCGCAGTGTATTTTTAGTGTTTTTTTCCCTACGTGGGTCCTTAGCTTAACAAACCTGATTAGAAACTAGACCTGTACCGAGACCTTCAGAGTGAAGACATGCCGGGCCACTGGTGTATTCACTTACATTAAAATGGTTGTCCATCACTTGATATTTATGGCCTATCCTTTGGATATGTCATCAGTATTAGATCTTGGAGGAGTTCAGCACCTGACCCCCACCCAAGACTACTATGGCCGCTGGATCTGCACAGTGTATGGAGCTGAAAGTGGACAGCTCTGTATACTGTGTAGTGGCAATGTCGGGGAACTGCCAGTCAGCTCTGGTTTAAGTGACGGCCAGTACACAGTGCACAGAGCTGCCTGCTTCTGGGTGTCTACCCTGTGCGGATCTGGTGTCGGCTGTATCACTGTTGGGTGTCAGACCCCTCGACTATCTGATATAGATGACATATCTAATGAGTAGGCCATCAATCATCAGCAATTCTTTGACAGCCCCTTTAATTGACTTGGGCTCTGTAACAAAAATGCTTGGCCAGTAACAAGTTAACTAGCACTTATTAATTAATTTAGTGGTTGTCCAGGATATTTTAGTACTGGGGCAGGGAGCTGGGGAAGGTGAAACCTAAAAAAATTATATATATTCACCTATCCCTGGCGTTCCGCTGTTCCCCATCGCTGAACCAGACCAATCGGTGGTCACATGCAACAAGGACTTCCGGCGGAACAAGCCCTCAGATGCCGCTGGACAGGACAGCGATGGGGAACACCAGAGAGTTTTTTTTCTAGGTTTCACCTTCCCCAGCCTCCTGTCCCAGTACTAAGATATCCTGGACAACCCCTTTAAGAGAAAACGCCAAGGCATGCCCTGGCATGCTCCGGGCACCTCAGCATGTATAAGCTTACGTAGGCCAATCGTTGCTCAAAGTCCCAAAATAAACACTTACCAGATTGAAGGGGATTTTTTTTATCCTCTTAGTAAAAAATTGTAAAGAGGATGTAACAAGATTAGAACGTCTCACCTGTGCACTGAATAGAGAAGTGTCTGATCGGACACATTGGCGATCATGAGGACTTAGTATAACTATGATCGGAGCAACAGTGCACCTGTGTGACCTCTGCTGCACTCTGACAGTGGGACATGGGACCCCCATTTTCATGATCAGTGGTTGACCCCCCTCCCCACCAATCAGACACTGCTGAATGTAGTTCAAGTAGAACGTTCCAAATTATTTATTTATCTTACAGGTGTGAATGTTCTAACATATATATATATATATTTTTTTTTTTTTTTTTTTTTTTCTTCTTCTTCTCATCACCAGTGTAGCCAAGGCCTAAGTCTGCAGTATTTTATCCATCCTTGCACTTGGGGAAGTGAAGGACTTCCTTATACATATACAATACAATGGGGAATTTCCACTTTTGACCTCAGTTTCTTTCCTTTCAGGATGATAATGAAAAAATATTAAAGCCTTTATCAAATAGGGTGTAAATCATTTAGTGTATGGCCAGGTCTGTATATAGTGTTATATGCTATCTGGTAGTGATGTTATCTCGTGAACAGAGTAGTGGTGTACCACAGTGGGGCGGTGTATACAATGTATGCTGCAGTGGCACTATGTACAGGACAGTATGGCGTCTTTATGTATGTTGCCAATTAAATGGGTTGTCAACATCTCGTGTTTAATGGAAGTCGGCGATCCTATGGTCACTGTTTGATCATCTTTTATAGCCAGGGAAAGCTGGAGCTAACCATACATTTCTAACCACTGACCCGCCGTGCACTTTTTCCTGTTTCCTGGGGGCTCCCAGCGATCTGACACTTGTCCTGTGGATAGGGGATAAGTGTCTCTAATGACAAAACCCCTTTAAGCCTGAGGCCCCATGTTGCGGAAATGCAGCGTTTTTTGTTGCAGATTTTAGTACGCTTTTTGAGCCAAAGCCAGGAGTGGATTGAGCAAGGTAGAAATATAAGTACTTTTTATATATTTTCCATTCCTTTTGTAGCTATTCTTGGCTCAGTAAACCGCAGCAAAATCTGCAATAAGAAATGCTGTGTTTCCGCAACGTGGGGCCTCAGCCTAAGGGCCGTTGCAGCACTGCAAGGTAACATTTCTATGAGAAATGGAGATAAACAGAATAGAAAAGTGTCTAACAGTATAGCCCTGTTCACACATCTGCCACCAATTTTGTGGTGGATTCTTCCATGAAAAAAAGCCTCTGATTCTGCCCTGATTCTTCCTGCTATTGTTTTCCATGGGAGGAGGATGCGGGAAAAATCAATGTCCTGCTCTATCTTGCCGCGGATTCCGGGTTTAATCAGAAGTGGGCAGCCAGGGGCCAGAGAATGAAGAGGAAACCAAGGCAGATATCCCCCCTCAAATTCCTCTCCATTTCCCGACGCCTGAACAGGGTCTAAGGTTGTATTTGTCACCCCCAGCAACCAATAAGAGTTCAGCTTTCAGCGTAAGAAAGTTTTGATATGGGCAACAGCAACCATCTTACCCTTAGACAGTGTGTTAAATGAGTCTCTAATCTACATAAAAACCTAAAGTGGTTATCTGTTTTCTATAATCATGAGGATAGGCCATCAATATTAGGTCATCGGTACTATGGCTGCGTGGGAGAGCCGTGCTACTCACTTGCCCTACAAACTGTAGAGGCGAGTGTAGGTACTGCAGCGCTGCCCCATAGACTTTCGAGAATAGGCGAGCAAGAGGACTTGGCTAATCTTGGAAGTCTCATAGACGTGAATGGAGAGAACCGAGCATGCGTGTATAGTCTTCGGTCACTGCAGCTTTGACATGGGATTTGGAGACCCCAAGTCTCAAGATAGGTGGCGTAACTATGAATGGCTGGGCCCCAAAGCGAACATTTCACATGGGGCGCCCCCTCCAACCTCCCCCCCCCAAAAAAAAACAAAAACACTTTCCGGCGCACACTATTATGTGCCATAGTGGCCCCTGCACACAGTATTATGCTGCATAGTGGCCCCTGCACACAGTATTGGAGAGATTGGTTCTCACACATCTCCGCCCTCTAGTGAGCCCCGCTATGGACCCACTCCAGTTTGCTTATCGGCCGGGCATTGGGGTAGATGATGCCATCATCCATCTTCTGCACAGGGCTCTGTCTCACCTGGAGAAACCAGGGAACACAGTGAGAATAATGTTCTTTGACTTCTCCAGTGCTTTTAACACCATACAGCCCAGGTTATTGAGGGACAAGCTGGGCCTTGCTGGAGTGGACCACCACCTCTCCAACTGGATCCTAGACTACCTTACAAATCGACCTCAATACGTGAGAGCCCAAGACTGTGTGTCAGGTACCGTGATCTGTAATACGGGGGCACCTCAGGGTACGGTTCTCGCCCCTTTCCTCTTCACACTGTACACTGCAGATTTTAGGTGCAACTCATCCAGCTGCTACCTACAGAAGTATTCTGACGACTCTGCAATAGTGGGTCTCATCACAGATGATGATGACAGGGAGTACAGAGAACTGAACCAGGACTTTGTGGACTGGTGCCACCGGAACCACCTGAAGATTAATGCGGGGAAGACCAAGGAGATGGTGGTGGACTTCCGCAAAGGCAGAAGCCCTCCTAAACCAGTGGACATCCTGGGGACGGGCATCGAGATTGTGAACACCTATAAGTACCTGGGTCTGCTCCTTAATAATAAGCTGGACTGGGCAGATCATATGGAGGCCCTGTACAGGAAGGGCCACAGCAGGCTCTACCTGCTTAGGAAGCTGAGAGCCTTTGGAATCTGGGGGGCACTTCTTAGAACTTTCTTCAACTCGGTAGTGGCATCAGCCATCTTCTTTGGAGTGGCCTGCTGGGGGAGCAGTATATCAACCAGGGATAGGAATAGACTCGACAAGCTGATTAGAAGGGCCAGCTCTGTCCTGGGGAGCCCACTGGACCCAGTGCAGGTGGTGGGTGACAGAAGGATACTGTCCGTGGTGAGCTCCATGCAGAAGAAGAAGTCCCATCCCATGCATGAGACTGTGATCGCGCTGAGCAGTACTGTCAGTGACCGACTGCTCCACCCTAGGTGTGAGAAGGAGCGCTATCGGAAGTCTTTCCTCCCCACCGCGGTTAGGCTGTACAACCAACACCGACCTAAGCGGAGATCATTACACACAGAGAACTGAAATATCTCTCTGCCTGTTAAATCCCCCCCCCCCCTCCCTCTGCTACGTCCTATCTGTCTGTCTGCTATTAATGTAATGCCTCTCACCTTGGAACATTCCTGTACATGTTGTATTTGTATTTGTATCTGCTTATCTTTGCTGCTGTAACACACTGAATTTCCCCATTGTGGGACTATTAAAGGACTATTATTATTATTATTATTAGTGGCCCCTTCACATAGTATTATGCCCCATTGTGGACCACTCATGAACAATTATTATTCTCTGGGGTCTTTTCAGACCCCAGAGTATAATGATCGGAGACCCAGGGGAGGATAGAAACATAAACAAAGAATGCTGCTTACCTGTTCCTCGCTCCGGTCCACTCCCTGCTATTTCGGCCTTCTTCAATTTTGGACCAGGCCGGCATCACGTGATGATGTCGGCTGACGTCTGGGATGTCACCAAACAGGCCCGAAGCCTGGAGAAGCGTAGGAGAGGTAAGTACATTATTTTTTATGTTCCCGCACCTCCGATTATTATACTCCGGGGTCTGAAAAGACCGGAGTATAATGATAGTGAATGTGGGGTTCGGCCCGTGGCCTTACCTACCGATCCCCGCTCCTGCTCACAGCGGCCTCTGCAGAATGGGAAGCGCAGGCGACCGTGAGCAGGTCCCCGGAGATCAGTAAGTATATAGGGCCTGTTACCTGCTGGGGTTACTTCAGCAGGTAACGGCCTACTTAAAAAAACAAACAAAAAAAAAAACAATCGGGGGCACGCGGGGCCCCGTAATGTCCCAGGCCCTGTGGCAGCCGCTACCACTGATGTGGCACAGGGGCGTAACTAATAGGGTAGTCTAGTGTGGGATCATTTACATTATCAGTATCCTCCATGTCCTAGCTCCGACCATCCAGATGCTTTGTATTTTTTAAGGGGCTGTCCAGGATAAACGTTATATATATTGTGAGTATGTGAACCAGAGGGCGCTATTGAGCGACCCAGGCCCAGGCCTGAAAAGGCCCTCAGCCACACCTATGGGTGGGGGCATAACTCCAAAGGGACCGGATACAGCGGCAGAGCAGCTGTCAAGGCCTGCAGGAAACAGGCGTACATGGGAACCAGCCAAGGACAGAGAGGCGGTCTGTCCCAGGAGGGCTGGGGTCCACAGGGGACTTTTGCTGGAGCTGAGCATTAGTCAGGCTGCCCATTGCCCCAGAGGCTAGACAGGGGTCAAGAAGACAGTTAGTGCCCTAACTGTGGCCCAGGCTGTTTGTTTTTTTTGTTATGTTGCACCTATGCTGAATAAAGCCAATTTATTTTACACTTGGCGCCTAGTACCACGAACCACTGCCGTCTGGACCAGGAGTCTGCTGTCTCCCAGTGCGGTCCAGTCCTGCTGCTCTGGTGGGTCTCCGTCGCACTGTGATGTCCTGTGTCTCTTTTGTCTGAAACGGCTGATTGGCCTCAGTGGTCATGTGTGGCGGGGACTTCTGTCGGAAAAAAACACCAGAGCAGCAGGACTGGATCGCACTGGGGGACACCTGAGCACTGGGGACAGGTGTGTATGTTTTGTTTTTTTCACCTTCTCCAGCCTAATATAAAAAAAAAAATTTATCCTGGACAACCGCTTTAAGCTATTCATGGCCTATCTTCAGGATAGGTCATAAATAGCTGATTGGTGGGGGGCTGCTTCCGGTGCTAGTCCGATACGCAATACACAGCTGGAATCAGAAATCTCCGTCCCCTGTATAGCGGACGGGCTCTGTCCCTGAGCTCAGCTCCCACAGACGAGCACTGAGCTGCAGTGATGGCGCCCGGCCGCTATAGAGGGGATGGAGCTTTCTGCTTTTGGCCCTGTATTGTGTACCAGAAAAGCAGCGGAAGCGGCTCTGTACTGCTGATCTGTCCAGGGGCTGGCTGTCGGCCCCCAACCGAACAGATATTTATGGCCTATCCTGAGGAATAATCTCTGCTGCGATCGCCTCCCCCCCCCCCCCCCATTTGACTGCATGGATTATCGGCAGCTCTGCCCGGATTGATGTCGATAATCTGCATATTTTAACCCTTCCTAAAAGATGCGATCGCCACTATCAGGCCTTATTCACATGTTTGCATCCATGGACGTGTGAGGTCCATGCTATTCACAGACAGCACCCCACCCTGCTCCTTGGCAGGCACATCTGTGAAAAGCAGAATCGACACTTTTTTTTTTTTTTTTGCAAAAAAAGTCTGCAAAAGTAATAAATAGATTGATATGAATTGATATCTGTGCTGTCCGAAAATTGTGGATGCCATACGTACGCGATATGTAGATGTGTGAATGAGGGTTCAGACCCCTTGCACACTACTGTGCCCAATTCATTCAGTGGAATAGGACCTACCTTAAGTTTTGCGGCCTAGACTGTCGGCTCGCAAACGGATCTGTGTAATATACAGACATGTGCATGGGCTGACAGAAATTAATGGTCAGTGTGCTATCTGGGAAAAACCCGGATAGCAAATTGAACTAGCACACGGTCATGTACAAAGGGCCTTAGACAAGGCAGTTATCGGCAGTGAATATGCCCTGAATATCTGCCTGTCTAATAGGATAAGATTTTCTCCCTACCTCCTCCTGTCGTATTGTGCTTATTACAGCAAGCAGGCAGTAGATTTGTTCGTGTCCATTTAGCCTAATGCAGATTTGTAATACGCTCGTGTGAATAAGCTTGGGTTCACATCTGCGTCGGGTCGTAGAAACCAACGAAAATCAGCAGAGAAAAAAGTCCTGTCTTTTCTCGCTGACGGTGTCCTTGTGTAACTGCTGAAACAGGCCAGGGGAGCCGAACGACAGAGAGCACAACATTACTGTGAACCTAGGGTCAGAGGATGATATTTCTAGGTAATCTTAATATTGTCAATGACTTAGTCCCGGTTCACATCTGCGTTCGGGTTTCCGTTCGGGGAGTCAGCTTGGGGACGGAAACCTATACGCATCAAAAAGCAGTTTACCTGGGAAACCTGCGGACCCCATAGACTATAATGGGGTCCATGTGGTTTCCGCTCGGTTTCCGCACAAAACATGCAGAGAGGAAAGTGCTGCAAGCTTTCTGAGCGGAAACCACATGGACCCCATTATAGTCTATGGGGGTCTGCGGGTTTCCCAGGTAAACCGCTGTTTTTATGCGTATAGGTTTCCGTCCCCAAGCAGCCTCCCCGAATGGAAACTCGAACGCAGATGTGAACCGGGCCTTAGACTTATATGGCAATCCTATTGTTCAGTTTATGACCTTGTCTTGTGTGATACCGGTAGGAAGTCTGTTTAGTTTTTGGAAGAGATATCCAGCCTTGCCACATAACCCACAAGACATTCTATGTCAGGACACATAACAAAGAAAGAAATTGGTTGTGTGCATGTATATAAATATATATGGGCTGGGCGATTATGATCAAAATCATTAATATTTTATTTATATAGCGCCAACATATTCTGTAGCACTTTACATACCACAGGGGACATGAATAGACAATATTTGATATTACAATGTGACAAAAATTTACTTATCAAGTCCAAATCATGATAAATGTAGCATTTTACCTCGATTACAATTAATGAATAAATAAATTAGGATACTCTCCTTGTTACTTACTTTTATATGCCATGCCACTGAATTTTGGTTCTGGTTATCCATATATCAGTGATCTATATTGGATAGTGTACAGGTAGTGACATATCCTTTAGCCAATGGCAGAGTAAGACCAGATGGCATGGGTGTGAACAAGTTCATGACGATTAATTCAGCTGAATTTTAATTTCTATAATTATAATTGCCCGGCCCTAGTGTGTGTATATAGATAGATTTATATATGTGTGTATATAATATGTATACATTGTGAGATTATATTTGAGATCGCCTTTGCTGAGGTCAAACAGTGTCTCTTGCATCAAAACCAGGCTGAACATCAGCAGATAGGTGTACGCCGACACTGGGTCAGGTTTTATTGATATGGTTTCAGGTGTACAGGAGATGAAACAAAACAGCAAAAAGAAAATCCGTACATGTCCAGAACTTACTAGACATTAAAGGATTTCTCCACTTTCTACAATTGATGGCCTATACTTCTCAGTATTAGATCACCAGTACCGAGGAAGTGGAGGAGAGCCATTGAAGTCTGGGTCAGGTGGGCAGGCGCAGGCAAGTGGGGCGTGGTTATGACACTGTCCACCTCTGATTGGAGCTCTGAATCACACCCCCTTTCCTGCTCCTGCCTGACACCGCCCACGTGACAATACAGAGCCTAAACAGCATATCAGGCACCAAAATTGCACCGACTCCTCAGGAATGGTGGGGACTAGAGAAAAAATACCAATTGTGCTGGAAACAGTGGAGCAGCAGCTATTAATGATGTAAAGAGCTGGACTTGTTGAAGGTGGTGAAAGGTCATGTGTAAAAGTAGCTCATCGGTTACTACATGGATGCACACGGCACATTGATGTATACCCATTGTAAATCACCATGCAATGCCATAATAGTAAATGATATGTGACCATGATGTGTGAATACAGCCTTATGAATCTCTCGGCACTGTATACACACTGATTAGTTGCTATGGGTTTCTCTTGTAGACAGTTTTTAATAAGTCTATTTGCAGACATAGCAGTATGTTTCATGTTGTATCGCATTGACCTGCGGGGACTGATGTTATGGCAATAAGTACCAACACAGCAGACTCATAAAAGAGGTTATCAAAGAGCAAAGTCTGTAACGGTTGTGAGATTATTTGCTGCGTGTTAAGCTACAGAAACCACATGTGACCTAGTCCCCAGGCTAGCTGGATGAGTTCACACCTGCCATTTTTGGCCAGACCATATCAGTTCCTGTTCTCTGACCTACATGGTCATGTGAATTCAGCCCAATCCTGGGAAATCTGCTCTCCTGTTAATAGTTCTTTTGTAGATGATTGACATTGCTACAGTTATATTATAGACTCATTCAGCAATCGCCTACTGTACATTATACTGATGTAAAGTATAGGCAGCTTGTTTATTACCACATCATCATATACAAATAATGTCACCTATAATGTACACACAAAAAATGTTGCCTATACTGTTGACACAAATATTGGCATACTAATGTACACATAATGTTGCAATATACTGTACACATAAATGTTGTCTATACTGTACACAAATGTTGCCTGTACTGTTCACACACATAATATTGGCATACTAATGTAAACATGTTGCCTATACTGTACTCATAAACAATGTTGCAATATACTGTACACAAAATGTTGTCTTTACTGTACACAAATGTTACAATATACTGTACACAAATAATGTTACAATATACTGTACACACAAATGTTACAATATACTGTACACACAAATAATGTTGCCATATACTGTACACACAAATAATGCTGCCTATACTGTACACACAAATAATGCTGCCTATACTGTACACACAAATAATGTTGCCATATACTGTACACACAAATAATGCTGCCTATACTGTACACACAAATAATGCTGCCTATACTGTACACACAAATAATGCTGCCTATACTGTACACACAAATAATGCTGCCTATACTGTACACACAAATAATGCTGCCTATACTGTACACACAAATAATGCTGCCTATACTGTACACACAAATATTGCTGCTGTATTCTGTTCACTCAAAAATCTTCATATATGCTACACACAGGTAGTTATTGCTTATACTGTATACACAAATAATACTGTCATATACAGGACACAGTAGTATTTCATTACAGTATAAGATAACGGTGGAATTTAGCAATCTCCTATGCCAGAGAATTGGTGTTTACAAACCACAAATAAATTTTCTGGCCTACTTGAGTAGCCTGCTGCTGACACCAGTATATGTATAGTACAGATTGGTTCACATATGTCCAAGTCTCTTGTAACTATAATGGGGTCAATCGGGCGTCCACTGTTTAAAAACTGAAACCGAATGGAGAGAAAAGTCCTTCACACAAGACATTTCTCTCCGCCAATTTTCGGCAGTTTCTACAGTGGCGTCTCGAATGTAACCAAGCCTTCATAATATAGGACGTCCACAACTTGACTGATCAGATCACTGTTATAATTTCTTCTGCGTAATCTACATCATCATTATTATTATTATTATTATTATTATTAATATTTTTTTTTAAATTTGTTTTACCATAATTTGTCACAGAAAATAAATTCCTTACAGTTAATCCATTTTTTCACATCTTATCTTGGCAGACATCCAGTTCTTTATAAGCCGTCTCATGACTTGGCCTTTGCTTTTCCTAGTTTTGGTTGTAAACACTTAGACATGTTCCTCTGGTCACCTCTGCACTAGGATACATTGATATTTCCAAGTGATAAGAATATATTGTAATGTATTAAGTGTCTTCTTGGAATTGTTTCATATATACTCTGATGCTTTGACCCATTTTCACTCCATCATGTGACAGCGGGCCCCTATCGGATTGCTGCATGTGTTGCTGTTTATTCTTTCGGGAAGAAGCGAGTGTAGCTGGGACCGTGTACAGCCATTGAGAGTCGCTGTAACACATGGCTCTAGCCCCAAAGTATGACTGCTTGTGTTTGAGTGGGGAAATAGCAGCTGTGTAGATCTGCCCAAATTCTACCCTCACTTAAAATGCAAAATGTTGACGAACGAAGTGTCACGTCTTGGGTGAAAAAAAAAAATAAAACATTTTTTGGTCCATAGCTCTGGAGAACTGTTGGTACTAGAGCCACCTACCCATTCCCCATTCTATGGACCATGTCAGAAGAATCTTCATGTGTCATCTTCCTGGACAGCTTATATGATGTGAGATAAAAAGGTAGCAAATTTTAAAGAGGACCTTTCACCACCTCCACCAATTCAAGTTCTCACCATGTGATAATAGGCGCCGCTCCACTGATTTCAGCACAGTTGGAATTTTTTTCTCTCTAGACCCCACCATTCCTGAGCAATAAGTTTTGGTGCCTGATGTGCTACTTAGGCTCTGTAAGGTCAGAAGGGCAGTGTCAGACAGGGGGGTGCGACTCAGAGCTCCAATCAGAGGCAGCCTGTGTCAGAGCTCAGAATCACACCCCTTGTTTGCTCCTGCTTGACACCGCCCTCCTGACAGTACAGAGACTAAATAGTATATCAGACTCCAAAACTAACAGCACTGATTACTCAGGAATGGTGGGGGCTAGAGAAGAAATTTCAACTGTGCAGAAATAAGTGAAGCAGGGCCTATTAAGTGTAAAGATCTGGACTTGTTAGAGGTGGTGAAAGGTCCTCTTTAAAGTGAGGCTGTCAGCAGGGTGAAGAATATTACAGCATATTACACAGCAACACATCTGGATAGATACTACATTGAGGTGAATCTGACCTTTTTCCCCATAAAAATTTGTGCCTCCTTTGCTGAGATATTTATTTATTTCACAATATGCAAATGCGCGATCTGGAGCACCGAGGCAGCTCTGTTGCCCCACACTGCTCTAATACGCCAGTGCGAATTCAAGAACACAGGGCCAGGCAAGATTTCAGCTCAGCTCCCTGGCTATGTCACTCAAAGAAGGGAAGGGGGAAGAATTACGGGGCATAGCAGATTGGAGCAACGGAGCCAACCTCAGTGCTCCAGATTGCTCAGTACCATATTGTGAAATAAATGAATTTCTCAGCAATGGAGAAAAAGACATTACATTGAGATGAGCCTGACCTATCTAACTGTGTAGCTGGTTTAATATGCTTCACCCTGGTGGCAGACTCCGGGAACATGATATTCATTGCTGTGACCTCTTCACTACTTACCAAGCACAGCACCGTACATTGTATAGCAGCTGTACTTCGTATTGAAGCTTATCCCCATTCATTTGAATGAGACTGAGTTGCTGCTTGGCAGTGTGACCAAGAACATGATGTCATTGGCCTAAGAAGAGGAAATGTGGAGCCGATAGTCCTAGAAAACCACTAAATGGCGGCACCCATTGCTGCAAATACAGCTGTGGATATCATATAAAGCAGCAGCACTGGCAGACTCTGCAGTGGTCAGACAGGATCGCCTCTATATAATCTGAGGCTTGGATGACTATAGACCCTGGCTAGTGGCCAGATGATTTTGTCCTACGAGCATAGCTTATACACCCTCCCTAATAATATAACTTTTTAATTAGTTTTCTGATGTGAGTTATAATGGAAATTTACGCCAGTTCCTAACTAGCGTAGATTCCCATTCTGACACTTTCCCTGTACCAGTCGGGCCATTTATTAAGACTGGCATACAATACGTCAGTCTTAATAAATTTGCCCCAGTAGCTTTTTTTTTTTTTTTTTTTTTTTAATTATTCTAATTGAAAACTCAACTTTTTTTGCCCAGTCTAACAGATAAATGCCATATTTAACCCTTTAAATATCATATTATGGTGCGTTTCTCCCTTGCAGCACCAAAGATCCCATTTGATCATATATAATCCTGCCTCTCTTTGTGTAGAGAACAAGTTGAGTTACATTTTTGCATAGACTATGGTGGTAACAGATTGGTTTATAACTTTCCATGGATCACTTCATATGAATGGTGCTTATTTTATATCCGATGAACTACACGGTTGTGCTTGCAGATTTACAGTTAATCTAGTTACCATGGAAAATAAGCTGGGACGCATTCTTCTGCCAGTTTCATTGATGTTATTGTAAGTTACATGGTACTTGGATTAACCACATAATGAACATATCATACAGTACCTGAAGCCAGACCAACATTGTGGGTAAGGAGACCATGGAGTCTTCTGTTCTGTAGTAGACTTTCAGAATAAACTATTTTGAGTTGGGTGGTTGCCCCTTTCTTATTACAGTGCCCGTACACCTTCAATAACTGTAGGCTGAATAAGCAACAGCTGTTCCACCCAACCTTCCTATATACATGTACTTGGCTAAGCCTGTATATGTTCTCAGGCTAGGTTCACACCTGCGCTGGCTCTCTGCTGGGAGAGAAAGCAGCGCTTTTCTCTCCGCATTTTTCCGCCCGATTCAGGCGGAAACCTGGCGGACCCCATTATAGTCTATGGAGTCCACAGGTTTTCGAGGGTAACCGCTCTTTTTTAAGCAAATTAGGTTTCCGTTCAGGGAGTCCGCTTAGAAACCTAATCTGCTTAAAAAAGCGGATACCCTCGGAAACCTGCGGACCCGAACGCAGGTGTGAACCTAGCGTAAGTGGGAAGAGGGCAGCAAGGTACTGCATATACTTGTGGTGGTGCCTTATCTCAAAATAAGTATTGGGCAGATTGAATTTCAACATGTCTGATCCTTCTTGCCCGTACATCATTTATCGGCGAGTGTCATCACACCCCCTCTGACTTGTCTATGGCTAGAGGAACCAAGGGCAGAATTTCAACAGGCTCCTTCATTACAAAGAATTATGGAGGGAAATTATCAGGCCCAGAATTATGGTGTAACAAAAAATAAAAGTTGGAAAGCAGAGATTTTACTTTTTGAGCCCATTTACATAACAGTTTTCAACTTTTTGATCTCTGCTTCACCCATGGTTAGCCTGTCTAGCTGTCTGTTCTCCTGACTTATCAGATGCAACTTTTTAAAAAGTTGCAAAAATAGTTGCAAGCTCACTCCATTTAGTGGGTGGCCTAGAAAGTGGAGTAATGTTTCAGGACAGACGTGTCAGACTTGTAGATTCATCTAATTTATTAAACACCTGGCGACATTTGATAAATTTGGTGCAAATTGCTCCAACGCAGACTCCAGCAAAACTGACTGTAAAAATTCCCCTTCTGATAAATCTCCCACTGTGTCTTACTATGAAACTCTGCTCTTCTTTACTTTTCAAGAACATAAATTTCTAAGGACAAGTCGTACTCTTTGGCACAGTTCGCAGAAATTTAGACATGCTGAGTTTTAGATTTTGGTGTTTATGGCTTTTTTTTTTTGCATGTTTTTACAGACGTCAGCAGTCAGGAGATACAAGCAGCTGCTAAATGGGAAAGTTTGGCCCAATTAACCTTTGACCCCAAGTCTTATCTGGGGTCCTGCAATCTAAGTTATTGCCCTTACCTGCAGACTGATGATGACTTGCCTTACCCTACCCTCTATAAATAAATATAGTCCTCTACTTGTTCTATTCTGTTGACCACAATACTCACTAGAAAGAAGCTTTGAGGTAAAAAGAAAAACATTTTTTTTCCAAAAGCTGTACTCATTCCCAGCACTCCCGCTCCAGAACATACTGGGTTCCCACTGCTCCTTACTTCCTAGGGCAGTGATGGCGAACCTATAACATGCGTGTCGCCGGTGACACGCCAAGACATTTTGGGTGACGTGCATCAGCAGCTACTTATTGTGTTATTGCAATAAGCAGCTGCCGATACTTTTACTCACCTGTCCACACTCCTGTCCTGGCCGCCCTCCGCTGCCTCCTCTAGGCGGCGCTACACTGACGTCATGACGCTGAAGAACACCGGGATGCTACGTGTAGCGTCCTGGCCTTCTTCAGCCTTGACAATAGCGTATCCTGGAGGCAGCAGCGGAGGGTGTCCATAACTGGAGCGTGGACAGGTGAGTAAAAAGTATCGGCCACTACTCTGTGTTAGGGTGGGGGGATAACAGGGGATCATATACTGTGGGTGGACTTTAAAAAAGGGGTCATACTGTATGAGGGGTTATAAAATGTGTCATAAACTATGTGGGGGCCATAAATAGGTGGCTCATATGCTGTGTGGGTGGGTAAAAAAGGGGTTCATATAATGTGGGGGGAAAAAAAAGGGGGTCATACACTGTGTGGGGGCTAAAAAAGGGGGTTATATACCGTGTGATGGGCAGGAAAAGGGGTTCATATACTGTGTGATGGGCCTGGACAAGGGGGTCATATACTGTGTGATGGGCCAGAAATACATATAATATAAATACATATATCAAAAATATAACTTTTTTTTTTTTTTTTACTAGAGCTACAAATATCACAAATTTATGGATATTTTTAGATGTGACACGGCACCCGGGTTAAGCTAGGTTTTTTTTAATGAATTTTGACACACTGAGCTTAAAAGGTTAGCCATCACTGTCCTAGGATGTAAAAAGCATGATGTGAATGGAGCCTTAGTTTGAAATGTCAATTGGAGCAGGGGATGATATTATTAGAGTATAGCCCATATTCTATACAAGCTGAACCTGGACCGTGTAGTTGCTTGGTGGTCTGTACTCTTTAAGAGCTGATCTTGACCACTGTAGCTGTGGGATGAGGAAAGAGATTTATTGCTTAGACATGGGTCCCCATGTGATTTATGGGCCTTACAGTAAATATTTTTTATCCTTTTTTTTTTTTTTTTTTTTTTTTTTGATGCACAGAAAAATTTCTATGCTGAATATTATATAACGTAATATAGAACTTACTAGATATGGAAACCGTTCACTTGCATAACTTATTTCCGGCTTATTCATAGTATTTGTGACCTTTTATGCAATTGTTTTTACAGGAGAAAGAGAAGTTGATTCATGAGACACGGAAGAGATTTACACAAGAATATATGCAAGGTCTGTAGATAAAGTATGAGGGGATATATTACATGTCACTATGTACTCTTCTGCTTATCTCTTACATTTCACTCTCATTATCATGTGTGCCATTGCTTCTCTTCTCTACCATCCTTCTTAAGTTTGTCTCTACCTTCTTTTTCCTGTCTATATGCTTATGCTTGTGGGTTTATGTGAAATGCACACATACGTGGCCATGTGCGGGTCCGTGGTAAAACAGCACAGGCAGCGCATGGATATCAGTGTGCTGACCATGCCTGCTCACAGGCCCGTGATAGCGCAGAGACATGCGTATGGGGCCATAGGAAATAATGGGTCATTGAGCTGGCCATTAAAAATATATGGCTAGCGCAGTGACAAAACAGGAAGCCATAGGCTACATTCAACAGCCATGTGCATATGCCTGGTAAAATGGCACCCCCTTTCCTCCATGGGCCCATTCACTTCATCTAGTGAGCCCAGGCCGCAAAACAGAAAGGTATAGGACCTGTCCTGAGTATTGCCCCAGGCTCTCTGCTGCATACACAAGCCTGTGATAATACACAGGCATGTATATGGAGCCATAAAGATGAATGGGTCAGTTTGCTAGCTGTGAAAAACACAGCTAGCACACTGCGGTCATGTGCATAGAGCCTTTTTACTGTACCTCCATATGCCTCAGATGGAGTTTTTTTTTTTTTTTTTTCTTAGATTCCTTGCATTGCTTTTAGAGGAGAATAATTCTATAGTGATACTTCTATAGTATACTGTGGGGTTTCCTCAGACGTCAGAGTATAATAAGTGGAGGTGAGGAAAAATAACAAACAGCTATGCTCTCCTCTCCTGGGCATCCGGCGGGCCCGCAGTGTCCTCTTCTGGCCCCGGCTGGCATCATGGTCCCTGGGGTCAGTGCTGAGGCAATGATCATGTGGGGTGCACCATTATATCAATGCAACACAAGTGACTAATGAGGCCTGTGATTTAGGCCTCAGCAGTCACGTATGACTCATCGACTTAATGACGCTTTGACCTAGTGTCATTATGTTGGCATGACTGCAGGGTGCATCACGGTAAGCCAGAGGACATCGGGGCTGCCGGATGCCCAGGAGAAGTGAGTATAGTTGTTTGTTTTTTCTTTCACCTCCCCTGGGTCCCCACTTATTATACTCTGGGGTCTGAGGAAACCCCAGAGTACAATAATAGCACTTACATGGGACTGCTGCCTCTCCCTCCATGTAAAGCAGTCCAGTGTACAGTAATTTTACTCAGGGCTGCTTTACATAGAGGAAGAGGCAGCAGTCCTATGTAAGTTACCATAGTACTCGGCCCTGCCTGATTGTGCTGAGCCCTTCTGTAATATGGGGCCATTTATAGATTTTTTTTTTTTTTTCCAGGGCCACTTTCAGCCCCCAGTCCGCCCCTGCTCTGGCGTAAGTGTTCCTTACAATACAGGCCTCATGCACATAGACTCTGCTTTCTCTTCTGTGTTGCTATGTTCTTCCTTGATCTCTCCTTATATTTTCCTTGCTTCCTTACTTATTTCTTTTGCTTCCCCTTTTTTTTCTCATTTCTTTTTCCTCAGATTTTTTCTTATTTCTGATCTCATTTCATTTCTTCTTTTCACTTACACTTTTGCCTTACCTTTCGTCCCTCTTTTTTGCTCTCTGTGGTTTTTGCTTCTGTAACTCTAGTTTGCCTTGCTTGTAATATGTTTTATTGATCTATTAGGCCCCATACACACAGGGCAATCTGGCCGAACCCAGTCAGGAGACCTGGACATCTTGCATCATAGTGATCTATGATATTGGGAGTCACTGCCAGTCCATGGCTTCACTGTCCTGTACTGTATATAGTCACAGCAGTCAAACTGTGGGCAGGCAGGGACTCCCAACATCATAGATTATTATGATGCAAGGGGTCCCGATCTGGTTGGGCTCAGGTTGGGACATCAGATGATCCAGATGAACTGGATTTCCAGTCCGGATTTCTCTGTGTGCATGGGGTCTTAAATGAAAACACAGTGGCTGTAAGCTTTCTATGTTAGTCTATGAGTGTTATATCCAGAACCGGAGAAATACAGCATACCTTATGTAATGGATATCATTCACTATGAACTCACATGGTGTAAGTTATCTGATATTCTGTGTTGTGCCTGGCATCACTACCAGGATGTCACATGAGGGAGGCTGAGACTTGGCACGATCAGTTATATTTACAGGGTGACAAGTGACGCTGCCAGGCTTCTGTTACCACTGTGTCTACCATTTATAGAATGGATTGTACTGACAAGGAAACTTCATACAGACAGAAACCATCCAGTGTTATAGGAGTGCTATAGTATTATAGAAATGTGGACTAATCTGATGACCTGCTGAGCTGGGGCCCTCCGACTGCAAGGACGGAGTGGTGGCATATACACAATCATATAGTCTTCTGTAAGATCACATTGCTTACATAGATGTCTACAGAAAACCATATACACTGTATTTATAGAGCAGTCCTTGTGTATGTCAATAAACACGCTCACTTTTTCAACCGCAGGTCTCAAGAACACATGAACAAGGACTATATTACAATGTTAGAGCACTCCTATGTAAAGGTGTAGAATGCTTTTATTTTGGTAGAACTAAAGTGACCCTCCATCCTTCTCCTTACCAAGTCCAATTGCCGCCAGCAGTTTCTGGTGGTTTAGTAATTTATACTTTATTATTATTCTGCCCCTGCTGTAATAGAAATCTGCCCTTCATGCTCTGACTTCATTGTAAGCTTATAATAGACATGTGTTCATACACAGAAGCCAATGTGATGTAGCAGAGCTGCAGGGGGAGGGACAGAGCAGCAGTCTGAGCCAATCATAAGACAGGGGGTGTGACTCGGACTATTTCAGACCCTGTGCAGGTGCTGTAACTAAGCAGTAGTCACAGATCACAGCTCTACACCAATGGAGCTGATGTACAAAGCAGCCAGATCTGAGAATATAAGATATAAGTAGCAGTAGTCATGTCCAATAGGTACTGAATTTTATGTCAATGTACAGTCACTTTAAAGGGTTTTTCCAGGCTAAAAATACTGATGACCTATCCTACAGATAGGTGAGTAATATCAGATCTCTGGGGGTCTGAGACCAACCACTTAAATTGCTGTTCTCAGCTGCTGATACACATAGAATAGAGCAGGAAGCAGACAGCGCTGTTCTTTGTGTAGTGGCTGAACTGAGTCACTGCAGCTTAGCTCCCATTCAAATGAATGGAAACTGATCTGCAGTAACCTGGTCTGACCAGTGTAGAGGAAACGATCTATTTACTGCACTATTCTCTGTGTATCGACTGTTGAGAACAGCTGATCATGGAGGAGTCGAGTGTTGAACTTCAATGGATCTGGTATTGATGACCTATTGACCTATCCTTAAGACATGTCATCGATATTCTTGGCCCAGAAAACCCCTTTAATGAAACTACTCGTGGAAAGGAGTACATGGATTTGACATATATTGAAATGTACAGTATACATGTATGTCCAAGTATCAATATTGAACGTATATGATATTGAATATTTAATGAAGACATACCAGGCTTTCACATAAAGCGTTCAGCAGATATGACAAGAATGTGCTAACATCTCCTTCACATATAGCTGTCAGATTGCAATACACCCACTGAATTTTTTGATGCATAATAAATGAAATGTTACATTGCCAGGGTATAGGTGCCCGCTACACCGCTGTGACCGCTCATTAGCAGGGGTAGAAGATGTTATATGCCCTTTATAAATCACAATGCCAAACAGCAGAAAACTGTCAGCCTCAAGATAAAGCAGAATAAAGTGAAGGCCATGTTGCTGTATAAACATGGTACGCATAGTCCTACCCCATATCTACTCCGAAATACAATACAATTTATTAAGTGTTGACAAACAGCAATGCTGAAGTGAGATAACTCTGCAACTGAGGCAGATACCGGCAGAGCTGAATTCAGCAGACCATCAGCTTTGCTATGCTATGGTAACACTCTGTGTCTAAGGCTAGGTTCACACCGCCGGAGTCTCCGATGGAGGACTTTTCTCTCCTCCGGTTTCAGTATAGACACCGGATAGAAATCTGGCAGTCCGCATTATAGTCTATGGGGTCTGCTGGTGTGAACGTAGCCTTAAAGGACAAGAAAGATCCTCTTTAATAGGGTATATGAATAGGGTTTGGGGTCCAGAAACAATCACTTTAATTATCACATTATTTCTGCATGTTCATGAAGCAGTCTGGTAGAAATTTTTGCAAGAGTTTAGATGTTTAGGTGGCCATACACATTCAATAGTGAAGCATGTATAGAAATGACATGCATGTATGTATAAACCATTCTTTACCTTACAGATAATTCCAGTAAATATGATTCCCGTGATGTGGAAAGACTACAGAAGGACGATGCCTGGGTGGAGAGTTATCTTCTGTGGAGGCACAGTGAGATAGAGGAGGCCTTAAAGATGATCGATGAGAGCTTCAGATGGAGAAAAGAAATCTGCATTAATGGTAAGCTTCCATAGACCGCAATCCCTATTCCTCTGAATGGTATAAACTTTTATAGTATGGCGGTTTAGTTTGGACTGAACACCTCCGAACTGGAACTGCAGAGTTTAGTTAGCGGAGGCCCAGGAGAGGTGAGCAAACATTAAAAAAAAAAAAACAGTATTACTCACCTCTCCTGTGCCCCAGCGTGGTTCCTGGTCTTCTTCAGGCCTCCTGAATGACTTCAGGGACCCATGAGGCCTTGTGATCGCCTGGGTCACTCAACGTTGTCAGGCTTGTGCCTTCATTCACCGGCCTCAGCAGGCCCTGACATCATTCAGGAGGCCTGAAGACCAGTGCCAGAGCCAAGGAGAGGTGAGTAACACAGTTTTTTGTGTATGCTCACCTCCCATGGGCCTCTGCTAAATATATTCTGGGATTTGAAGATAAACAGTTCCGGTTTGGAGGTTTTTGGTTTAAACGAAATTGCAGATAAACGTCGCGAATACTGTAATAACCAACATGCACAAAATCATGTTGTTATCCAGATTGACGGTCGTTTTCAGTTATTTTTCAATTAATTGCTTAGCCCTACTGGAGGCCCCATGTGGCAGAATTAAAATTGACTCTCATCAACTATAAATCATGCCAGTTTTCTGGTGCAAATTGTAGTAAATGTATTAGGCTGAAGCTTCCACATCTTGATCCCCACCCTGCTTTTCTGAAAAGTGTTGAGCATGTCATAAAATCAACAAAGCACCAATAAATCTGCCACTTCTGTGCCAGAAAACTGATGTGAATAGTTTAGTAAATTTATACCCCTGTGTGCATCAAAGGAGCAGTGATGAGGTCCATGCTCCAGAGGGGAGCACATAACTTCCCAAAGAAGCAGTCAGTAAGTTATTCAGTAACCTTACACTATATACAGGCTCATTGTAAAACAAATGGGATAGGGAGCATTTTTTACTGGACTGGCTTTGCTTTACACTATGCCAAAATTATGTGTATGGAAGTTTAACTCTTGGTAAAGAATTAAAATATACTTTAAAGGAATATACAATGCATGATCTAAGTTTATAAATTCAACATGTAGAGAGATTTTTATGTGAATTTTGTCTTATTTTTCCTTGTTCTGTTCTATGTTTCTTACTACTTTCTTCCTATGTAGCTTTTTACCGCTTTACATCACATAGGAATGTACAGTAAAGTCCGGAATATACAGGATTTATATTTGTAGCGTTTATATATACAATATTGATTTTTAATTGTCTATTTCATAGCACTAGCACAGGCACATAGACTGCAGCATTTCTATTGTTGCACTTTATCACACCTGATTTATGGGTAATGTGAAGTCGGATTTCATCTCCAGCAAACCAATGTGTGCCGGGACCGTAATAGAAATTCAATATTTTAGCAGACAGTAAAGAGACAATGGCTGAGTTATAACATTAAAGGCTTCTGATTTGTGCCTCCTGCGCTTCGCTATCCACAGGAGAAAGCCGAATTCCCTGTTGACATTAATCATTAAACACACATTTTTCATTGAAAAGACAAGCTGCATTTCACAGGCTGGGATTTTACCTTCCCTTTGTGATATTAGTCATTTTCGTAACCTCTAGATATCCTTGCATAGAAAAGTTCCCTTAAAGCAAATTATGAAAGGTGTTTCCAGTAAAAACGTGAAATAAAACAAACAAAAAATAACATTTCTTCCCTTACGTAGATTGTGATCTTCAATTATGTAATCTATACATATGGACATATTTCTTTCTTTCTTTCTTTCTTTCTTTCTTTCTATCTATCTATCTATCTATCTATCTATCTATCTATCTATCTGTCTGTCTGTCTGTCTATCTATCTATACACAGATCAGGCATAACATTAAAGGGGCTTTTAAGGCAAATTGGAAAACCCAGGGGGTCAGGGGCGAATTAAAATACAAAAGAATGTTACCTTCTATGCCCGCATTGGCTGGGCTGGAAGTGAAGCGACTCAGGTGACCACTGTGGCCAGTCACTTCAGTGGTCACATGTTGGGTATCGGATGTGATGGCAGTGATGTCACCAGTATCCAACATGTGACTGCTGAGGCCAGTGATTGACCACCGCGGTCACCAGATTCACTTCAACTTCCAGTGCATCTAGTGCAGGCTCTGAATAAAACCATGGTTAGGTGAGTATCCCTTTTTCGACCCCCATGTATTTTCCAGTTTGCCTGGAAATCCCTCTAAATTATACTGATGACCTATCTTTATGAAACGTCATCCATATCAGATCGACAGGGATCTGACACCCAGGACCCCCCACTGATCAGCTGTTCTCACCAACTGTTATACCAAGAACAGTTCCATCAATTCTTCTCGGTACTTGCAGACAATTTTTGAAGGAACTCGGCAGGGAAGCTGTTCCCGCCATCTTGGAGAACTAAGCACAGATCTTCTGTGGATGTAGGCTTGTTCTCTTCATGTAATCCCAGACAGACTGGATGATGTTGAGGGGGGGGGGGGGGGGGGGCTGCATACCAAATATTGATGGGATTTAGATTTTTCCTTTTGTTTATTTCTTAATTCACAAAAATAAACTATTAACATTTCTATTTTTAAAGCATTCTTGGTGGCAATTTTTCCACGCCTAAAACTTTTGCACAGTACTGTATAACTCCGGCTCTTATTTTGTACTTTATTTCATTTATTGTTCTGGCCTTCAGAGGAATTGGCACTAAGATGGTCCAGACATTAAGACATGTGGGAGGGGGGAGCACTGACCTCTCGCTGTATGGGGCCCTGACTTTTCTCGTGATCGCTCTGGTAGGGAGCACAATTATTAAAAATTACATAATTGTTCAATTGGCTAGAGTTATACATAAAAGGGTTAAACAGCCGAGTGTGTATTGTTCTCGATCTTATCAGTATAGGTTTTGTCAAGGTTTGTTCTATATACTGTGGTCTTCCAGACAGTAGTAATATCACTGAAGCCGGGTTATTATATTCTGCTAATAAACTGCATGAGATGCCAGACTCTCCAGGATGTTTTTTTACCTATGCTTTTAATTGTTTTACTGGAATTTCTCCAAGTGAAATGAATGTTGAAGTTATGTGTGGATTAGCATTCGTGCCAGGATCAGGAATCAGGTTTATAAGCAGCTGAAGTCTTACAAGGCAGGTTTTGTGCCGTGGCTTAATATCTGTGAGCCGAGGCCATCAGCTTCTTCTTGCAGCTTGTGTTTGTTGGAATGGTATGTCGTAATAGAAGTTATCGGTGTAATTGTAGATCAGTTTACTAATGAGGCTACATAATAACAGTAATAATGATCTTTATATGGTTGCAACATATTGTACAGCACTTTACAAGATACATATACCGGGAAAATCCGACAATACCTAGTAATAAAAATACCAGTTTGAATGCTTGGTGTAAGAGCTCACGATGTATAAGGTCATAAACTATAAAAAGTACTTATTTTTCTTACAATGGTCCAGACATCTTTTATAGTACTGTGCCACAAAGTAAGAATGCTTTCAGAAATAGAAGGGTTAATAGTTTATTTTTGTCAATTAAGAAAATGAAGTAAAAGAAAACAAACAGAAATCTAATCCCATCAATATTTGGTGAGACCTTTGCCCTTTGGGGGAGGAGTCCTGGAAGTGATGATCCGGCCCCCACAGAGTCCTGATCTCAGCATCATCCAGTCTGTCTGGGATTACATGAAGAGACAGAAGGATTGGAGCAAGCCTACATCCACAGAAGATCTGTGCTTAGTTCTCCAAGATGGCGGGAACAACCTCCCTGCCGAGTTCCTGCACAAACTGTCTGCAAGTGTACTGAGAAGAATTGATGGAAGGCAAAGGTCACACCAAATATTGATGGGATTTAGATTTCTCTTTTCTTCATTCATGTCATTTTATTCACATTCAAAAATAAACCGTTAACATTTATATTTTTCTAAAGTATTCTTATTATGCAGCTTTTTTTCCACACCTGACCAAAACTTTTGCACAGTAGTGTATATAAAGCTGCAGTCACCTGCCAATCTATGTACACAGTTATTAAGGGTGTTTGAGTGCATTGAGTGTAGAGATAACTGTTGGATAAAGGGATCTGGATCTGAGGGATAGTATAGTAGTAATAGTAGAAGGTGCTACACATCAAAGAGTTAGAATAGGGCCTGCCTAAAAAGATGTGTTTTTAGGGCACACTTGGAATTATAGATATTGAGCATTGACCTGATTGTCTGGGGTAGTGCATTCCAGAGAACTGGTGCAGCTCGAGAAGAGTCTTAGAGATAGGAGTGAGAGGTTCAACTTATGGATGATATAAGTCTTAGATCATTGGTGGAACAAAGCCAAGGGCTAGATTTGTAGACAGAGATGAGAGAAGAGATACATGAGGTGCAGCACTTTGGAGAGCTTTGTGGATGAGGGTGACTGTATTGTATGTTATAGTGGACAGTCAACCAGCGCAGTGACTGGCATAGACTTTAGGCATCGGTGTAATGGTTGAACACAAAGATAAGCCTGGTTGCATTCAGGATAGATCGGAGAGTTTATTAAGGGGAAGACTGATAGGTGTGGAGTTAAAATAATCAACATGAGAATGAATCGGAGCGACAATGAAGGTTTATAGGCTTTAGCTTTTATTTATCTTAATTAACAAGGGATGTGAAGTGATTGATACACATTGTGTCCAAGGTAAGCATGACTCCTTTAAGAAGCAGGTAGGGCATGTGTCTGCACCCTGGAAACACTGCTATGGGTCTAAGCTACAGGAAGCCAGCCGATGCGGCTTTGGTTAGTGTCATCAAAAGAATTGTGTCTTGTGTCTTGTGCCTTAAGTTAATTCTCTCTTGGGTTCCCATTGGCACCAGAGTCAACAGTGTCCACCAAAAATTGTTTTGAACTGAAATCTAGGATTGAAAAAGTTGGACTTGTTTAAAACCACAGATCCCATTATAGTCAATGGGGTTCACCTTTGTGTCCGCAGTTTTAGCGGTCCATGTGTCTGTTGTCCTGAATTAGTTTTGTCATCTTTTTTTCTGAAGTTGATCACTGTTGTGTTTTTTTTTTTCCCCCAGATCTGAGTGAATCTGTTATACCCAGGTGGTGTTTTGATATTGGAGCCACCTACCTACATGGCTATGATAAAGAGGGCAACAAACTATGTAAGTATAAGACAGATCAGGGTATGTGTAGACATGGCTTACATCTTGCTTTTGTTTCATCTTTTCTTATACACTACTTTTATTGATATGATGACTGGCATAAGACTTTAGATATGTAAGGAGGAGATGACAACCATTTCCAATATGTTGTTATAAACTCAGGGAAGTGGATTTATCATTGTATTTGCACCAGCTTTCTGGCATAAGTATATTAAAAAATATGCAACATGAGGCAAATCTCATACTTATGAAGCCCCTCCTGTCTGCTGAAGATTATCTCCTGCCGCCTCTTGCCTTATCTGAAGTCATCTACAGAAGATGTCGATCTTGAGCGTATGGGAAGGATTGGCACTATTAACACAGGACTCTTCATGGTGGACAAAACTCCCAGCGGACTCTTCAGGAGGCACTTGCATTGGCTCTGAGATTGATATTCACTGTTACCGTATAGTTTCAACATAGTAAAAACTAGTAATTGATAACCAAAGAACATACTTTCCGATACCTGCAAATTTGCCAGACTCCTTTCCTTTATAGCGCCCCCCTTTCCCTACACAGGTATCAGTTGTGGTGTACACAATGTTGTGCAACTGGACCCAGGATGGGAGAAATTTAAAGCAATGTCAGTGCAAAAAAATTAAGGTACAATGAACTTAAAACCAGAGTTAAAGGGGTTGTCCAGAAATTAGAAATGTATGGCCTATTCCCATAAATTTCTCATCGGGGGGGGGGGGGGGGCAACAGGCGGCCCCTGCACGGATCAGCTTTTGAAATCAATGGGAGCTGAGCTGCATTAGCGGCACCAAACCACTATTTAGGGAACCCAATGCTTCCAGCCCTGTGTTGTGTATAGTATGGACGTGGAAGTGGCCCTATACGGATGATCAGTGTGGGACTGCCTGTTGGCCCCCAATCCATCAGATAATTTTGGCCTATCCTAAGGATAAGCCATACATTTAATTAATGGCCAACCTCTTTAATGTACAATGCCTGGTTGGTTCCAACAAATTATCCCTGTATTAGTGAAGTGTAGGTACTGACTGACTTGTAGCACCTCTCTACACTATAGTGCAGTACTACATGTGCTGTATTTGTCTTTACCTGTGCCAGGATGACACACTCCTTAGGACACCAGGTGAGGACCGATCCATGTTATATTCCCAGTACACTGTATACTGTACCAGACCCTGAGAAAGTTCACATCACTATCCTAGAGAGTGATTTACAGCTTCCAGCAGCTTTTTCTGACTTTACGCTCAAGGATTTGGTTTTATCTATATAATTATCTGATGATTTTTCTTTATTCTTCAGTTTTTCATATTTTTTATGACATTTTGGGGCCTTTGGAACCAATTACCAGATTTTCATAGTGTTGCAGTCTCAAGTTACAATAGTTTCAACTTACAATGGTTGTCCAGGAAACAACTAATATTGTAATGTGAGAGACCCCTAAAAGTGTCTGACAGTATCTTCTGTGCCACCTAATGCCATAAAACTGTCATCGAGACAATGGCGAGTTTAAAGGGGTTATCCAGTTTCTATGATTGATGGCCTATCCTCAGATCAGATTAGATCTGTGGGAGTCAAGACAGCGCAGGAGTGCCGCAGTGCTCACTCAACATACAATGTAGGTACTGCAGCACTGCCCCATTGAAGTCTATGGGACATAGTTGCAGTACCTACACTCGCCGCTACAATTTCTACGGAGAGTGAGCACTGCGGTGCCTTGGTATCGGTAATCTGCGAGAGTCCCTGATGTCAGACACCCGCAGATCTAATATTTATGGCCTATCCTAAGGCTAGGCCATCAGTCATAGAAACCAAATAGCCCCTTTAAGCCTCTTAGTCATATGAGGGAGCTTATGTGTAGAACATGCTCCATGACAAAGAATTGAGATTTATTGTAGCTTAACTTATTTTATTGTATTTTAATATTTTTAATAACTTTTTTATGCTGTGGTCAGCATAAAACACATCTGTGGTGATTGATGCAGAAGTAAAACCATCTCTGTAGATGTGAAGAGAAATAAAGACTTGGTCCTGGTTTTCAGCAAAAAAAAAAAAAAAAATATATATATATATATATATATATATATATATTAAACAATATTAGAAAAAAAATTAAGGATAAAAGATCGAGGTCTTTCGAGCCCACAAAAACAAATATACATCTTCTCTAAGAAATATAAACCGCTATATATTTGTCACCTATTATTATTCGTGCCTGATCTGCCTCCCACCATTATTAAGCACTGTCCATGGGGTGAAGGCTGAGCCACGCAGGTTACTGACAAGATGGAAGATCCTGTAGCAGAGGTCATCCTCTCATTCCCTAATGGACTCAGTTGTGTGTTTTCTCAGTCTAATGAGTATAATAAAGCTTACAGGACAAGTATGAGGGGTGAAGTATTGGCACATAAGGTTAAGCTTTGAGTTTCACCCAGGGTCTTTAGGACTTCAAGGTCCTACATCAATACGGCCATGTCACTTAAATTGTAATCTCATAGAGATGTTACATGCTAATGTTCCACTTAGTTCCAATCTAAATCTGTGTGTTATATCATTACTGCCTTGTTTTATCTTGGCGTACACAAGAGTCTTGTGACTGAGTCTGAGGTCAGACCTTGTTCTCCACAATGACTGACTTCTTTGTTTCTCAATGTTTAGTCATATGAAAACTTTGTGAGGGTGTTTTAGTCAGTGTGTTACTATTTGTTAGATCTAATAATAAATCAGATCTATATTGTGTTTGATTCGTAAAAATAGCACTTTAGTTTAATTGGTTGGTATGTATATATGTGTGTTTGTGTGTGTGTGTGTATATATATATATATATATATATATATATATACACACACACACACACACACACACACACACACACACACACACTACTGTGTAGAAAAAAATGCTGCAAAGTAATGTGTAATGAACCATCTTCAGGTGCATTCTGCCTTGCAGACCCCATAGAAATGAATGTGAGGCAGAAAAAAACTCAACTTGGTTTTTGAAGTGGATTTTCCAGGCCCATTCCCAAAACAGTGTGCTGGAGGGGGAACAAAGGCGCTTCCAAAAAGACACTTCCTAATTCCTGAAGCCGATTTTTTTTTTCAGCCTCCAGACTCTTATTTTTGTCCATTAACTAACAAAATTAAGCAAATGAGCAAAAAAGATATCTAAATCTCATCAATATTTGGTGTGAGCCCCTTTGGAGGAGACCTGGAAGCGATGATATGGCCCCCCCCTCCCGATCTCAACATCATCCAGTCTGTCTGGGATTACATGAAGAGACAGAAGGATTGGAGCAAGCCTACATCCACAGAAGATCTGTGCTTAGTTCTCCAAGATGGCGGGAACAACCTCCCTGCCCAGTTCCTTCAAAGTGTATCTAGAAGAAGTGATGGAAGGCAGAGAGCGCTCACACCAAATATTGATGGGATTTAGATTTCTCTTTTCCAGATAGATAGATATCTATGTGTGTGTGTGTGTATATACACACAGTACAGACCAAAAGTTTGGACACACCTTCTCATTCCAAGAGTTTTCTGTATTTTCATGACTATAAAAATTGTAGATTCACACTGAAGGCATCAAAACTATGAATTAACACATGTGAAATTATATACTTAACAAAAAAGTGTGAAGCAACTGAAAATATGTCTTATATTCTAGGTTCTTCAAAGTAGCCACCTTTTGCTTTGATTACTGCTTTGCAGACTCTTGGCATTCTCTTGATGAGCTTCAAGAGGTAGTCACCTGAAATGGTTTTCACTTCACAGGTGTGCCCTGTCAGGTTTAATAAGTGGGATTTCTTGCCTTATAAATGGGGTTGGGACCATCAGTTGTGTTGTTCAGAAGTCAGGTGGATACACATCTGATAGTCCTACTGAATGGAGTGTTAGAATTTGTATTATGGCAAGAAAAAAGCAGCTAAGTAAAGAAAAACGAGTGGCCATTATTACTTTAAGAAATGAAGGTCAGTCAGTCCGAAAAATTGGGAAAACTTTGAAGGTGTCCCCAAGTGCAGTGGCCAAAACCATCAAGCGCTACAAAGAAACTGGCTCACATGAGGACTGTCCCAGGAAAGGAAGACCAAGAGTCACCTCTGCTGCGGAGGATAAGTTCATCCGAGTCACCAGCCTCAGAAATCGCAGGTTAACAGCAGCTCAGATTAGAGACCAGGTCAATGCCACACAGAGTTCTAACAGCAGACACATCTCTACAACAACTGTTAAGAGGAGACTGTGTGCAGCAGGCCTTCATGGTAAAATAGCTGCTAGGAAACCACTGCTAAGGACAGGCAACAAGCAGAAGAGACTTGTTTGGGCTAAAGAACACAAGGAATGGACATTAGACCTGTGGAAATCTGTGCTTTGGTCTGATGAGTCCAAATTTGAGATCTTTGGTTCCAACCACCGTGTCTTTGTGTGACGCAGAAAAGGTGAACGAATGGACTCTACATGCCTGGTTCCCACCGTGAAGCATGGAGGAGGAGGTGTGATGGTGTGGGGGTGCTTTGATGGTGACACTGTTGGGGATTTATTAAAAATTGAAGGAATACTGAACCAGCATGGTTACCACAGCATCTTGCAGCGGCATGCTATTCCATCCGGTTTGCGTTTAGTTGGACCATCATTTGTTTTTCAACAGGACAATGACCCCAAACACACCTCCGGACTGTGTAAGGGCTATTTGACCAAGAAGGAGAGTGATGGGGTGCTACGCCAGATGACCTGGCCTCCACAGTCACCAGACCTGAACTCAATGGAGATGGTTTGGGGTGAGCTGGACCGCAGAGTGAAGGCAAAAGGGCCAACAAGTGCTAAGCATCTCTGGGAACTCCTTCAAGATGTTGGAAGACCATTTCAGGTGACTACCTCTTGAAGCTCATCAAGAGAATGCCAAGAGTGTGCAAAGCAGTAATCAAAGCAAAAGGTGGCTACTTTGAAGAACCTAGAATATAAGACATATTTTCAGTTGTTTCACACTTTTTTGTTAAGTATATAATTCCACATGTGTTAATTCATAGTTTTGATGCCTTCAGTGTGAATCTACAATTTTTATAGTCATGAAAATACAGAAAACTCTTGGAATGAGAAGGTGTGTCCAAACGTTTGTTCTATACTGTATATAATTTTTTAAAGAGCCTATATGCCTATATTTTAACTTTATTTTATACTCTGTGTCATCCTTTACTTCTATAGCTCTAGATAATGTATCATGCTACGTACATTGTGCACTCTACTGACTTGTTCAGATAATCCCTAGATAAAGGTATGGTGTAGTAGGTTTGTAGCCACATTCTCTGTAAGCCTGAAGGAAAGGTTGTGCTACCATGCGTGGCCAGCTCTGTGAGAAACGTAGCGCTGGCCTTATCAAGGTCACATATCTTTGTAAAAGATTCAGAAGTTCTCAGAATTTTCCCACATAATCTTCTCCATTTTCTATACTTCTTGGCCTTTGTCTGTCCCAATGAGGAATACAACAGACCAGATTTGAGTGTCTGCTAGTTGTTGCATCTTGGAGTCAGAAATACTGTAAAACACAAGACCTTTTTTCAGGAGCTCCATCATTCTTTAATAAAACTAATATGCCTTTATATTTTATCTGTTTCTTTAGTTTGGCTCCGAGTAAAGCTCCATGTACGGGATAACAAAACAAACGAGGACAAGAAGAAATGTGTTGCATTTTGGTTGGAGCGTTATGCCAAGAGGGAGCCGGGAAAACTACTGACTGTTGTCTTTGATATGGCCGAGTGTGGACTTAGTAACGTAGTAAGTATTCTACATGTACAGTATGTTAAATGTGCATGTTTTATGCTTGTCCAAGATTTCCAACTATATGGTAATTTTCTACTCTAGAATGTTCTAAATCTAGAAGTTTCTAATCTAGAATTAACACATTAGTGCTATTTATTTGCTTAATTTACTTACAGGCTGCACATATGAGGCAGAGTAGAAGAAGAGTGGAATTATGACAGCAGTTACACACCCCCTCCTGAGAGAGAGGGAAATAAATAACCTAACTACCTTACCCATATTGTGAATAACAAGTTGTTTGTCTGTAAAATGAATATTATAGCTAGTCCTGTGATCACTGCAGCATAGGCGTTGATTCTAGCAAGAAGTCTCCACAGAGTGAGGAGACATGGCCACCTCAATTGGATTCACAGAAACATGCTTACTAGCAGTTGCCACACAAGGTGGATCAAGGTTTGATTGGAGGTGCAGGTCTCAAACATTTACGATATATCCTGTGAATACACAAGCAGTATCTAAGATGGGAATACCCGTTTACATAAAATGTTGTCTACCTACAGTAGTTGCTAGATCGAGCTTTACTGTATACTGTAATAATATAGAGTTCATCATATAATCTGTATGCCATAAGTTCTTAAGGCCCATCTAGGTGGCTGCAACCTGATTTACAGATTTACTATTGAAAATGCACCAAAAAACTGCAGTACATGCCTTACACTGTATTTATTAACTATTTTAGACCATTCTGACCATTTCTGTGACTTGCCAAAAAGGGGTGGTTGTTTTTGTTTTTTTGTTTTTTTAGGGAAAAGGGCAGAACTTAATCAATTCTCTGACTGGTGCGAGATGCGTGCCTCTGCCTCTTAATAATTTAGGTGCTCCCGAGCACTAGAATTGAAATCTGAGTGTGCACGCCGAGGGGGGCTGATTTCATAACGGAAAGCACTCGGATCACATCAGAGTGTCATCCGAGTGCCATCTGTCCACCATTGACTTCAATGGGGATTTCTTTCTCCTCCGTTCTGGTGCCACAGAGAAGGATAGGACATGCTCTATAATCCTCGGAACAGAGCATCAGAGTCCCCTATCGGATGAGACTTAGCCTGCACACTTGGTTGTGTGCAGATGGCCTTACTTAGTCCAGCTTTCTTGTGTGAGTTATAGTAAATTTAATGGGCCAAATGCCCCGTTCTGGCCTGCCTTGGTCTCTGCTCACTTTGGTCAAAAGTGTCAAGTAGGGTGCAGCAGAAACAATGTGACGCATATTTGTCCCAAGAAAGGGCCATGCGCCAAAGGTGTGCCACATTTACACCATCAATGTCAGAAACTGGCATACATGGGTTAGTAAATTCCCCCCATAGGCCAAAATTTTGATCCATTTTTTTTTTTTTTTTGTTGTCAACTAAGACAACTAATAGGTGGTGTAAACTTTGACTAGGCGGTCTAACAGGGTATCAGATTTATCATCCAGCATCAGTCACCAGTGATAAATCTGGCACATTGTAAAATTAGTCTAGTCTGTGTCTGCATTGGAAAGGTTTTTTTTTTCCAATTTTTACCTATTTAGATCAAAAACAAGCAAAAAATGTAGTTTTATAAGCCACTTTATGTAATATTGCACACTGTGCTAAATATGTTTGAGAAGCGAATCCAACCTCTCAGTAGATCAGCATCAAAGCGCACTTTGAAGACAGTGGAGATTTGTTCCTACAGTATCTGTAATATAGTTCTAAAGATACTTTGCACCAGTGTCACACAAATCAAAATTTGGAACAATCTAAAACCTTTAGCAGACTGTACACATTTACACATCAAATATCTGATGGGAATGAAAAGCTTTTGAGTCATTTTTATCTTTTTTTTTTAAAGCTATTCCCAGTGAATGGAGAGAATGACCTTTTCTGTTAAGTTTCAGTCTTTGCCAATAATTGCTTCAGATGATTGAACAAATGCAGACGTAGATTTAAGATCTCCACAGATTACAGATTATTTTTTAAAGCGTAACTCCAATTATAAAACATTTTTCATAAATGGATAGTACAGGTGAATATAAGAAACTTTGTAATATATCTTATTCAAGAAATATGTTTCCTTCTCCATTTATCAAGATGAGTTACTTTGTACATATTGGTCTATGGGGAGAGAGGAGGTAGGAGGAGGCAGATACTGGAAAAGGCACACTAATAGCTGCAGCTGTCACACTGTGATACTGCTGTATCTTTAAAGGGAGTCTATCATTAAGATTTTCAATTTTTAGCTAAGGCTATAGTCATGTAGCCTTTAGAAAGGCTATTGCAGGCATAACTTTTATTTCCTGACTCTTGCCAGCATTTTTCAGAAAAAGCCTTTTTCTTGTTATGTAAATTAGCACAGGGGATGTCATCACTCTCTTCCTGCATTGCCGCCCCCTTTTTCCTTCTTGTTGACACCTCCTCCTCTTCTTTGCTTCTTCCTCCGGTCAGCTCGAACATGTGTGAGATTTCGTTCACGGCGATGGGAGAGAGAAGCAAAGAGGCGAAGGAGGCGTTAACAAGAAGGAAGAAGGGGGCGGCGATGCAGGGAGAGAGTGATGACATGAGGGGTGCTCGACGCACAGGGTGAACGCCCCCTTTGCTTTGTGGAAGCTAATTTACATAACAAGAAAAAGGCTTTTTCTGAAAAATGCTGGCAAGAGTCAGGAAATCAAAGTTATGCCTGCAATAGCCTTTCTAAAGGCCACATGAATATAGCCTTAGCTAAAAATTGAAAATCTTAATGATAGACTCCCTTTAAGATTAAACTCTACTACTGCACATAATGAGGCAATAAATTAATTACACAGAAGCCTATGGGGAGGGAAGGGGGAGGAGGAGGCTGCTGGAAAAGGCACACTGGTACACTGTGACTAAGGGAGCCTAAGGGTATAATCACATGGAGTTTTAGCAGGCTGCAAATATCTGCTTCAGGAGTTAGGAACCGTTTTTTGATGCGGTTTTTTTTACACAATGCGGGTTTTGACACTGTTTTTTAATACTCCAGCTGACTAAAAAATCTGTTTCAAAAAAACGCTAGCGGTCTTTGCAAAAACAATGTTTTCCTCTAGGTAAAAAAATCAGCAACTGACTCCCTTTGAAATGAATGGGAGGCGGTTTGTCAGACGGATTCTGCCTCAAAATCTTCCTTCAAGAAAACTCTTTGTGAACTCGCCCTAATACTGCTGTATCCTGAAGATAATTAACTCTACTGCTGCACATGAGGCAATAAATCAATTAGCAACCTCCTCCTCCCCTCTTCCCTCTTCATAGACTTCTGTGTCTGAGTGAAGATAAGGAGGAGGAGAGCCACCTAATAAGAAAACAGATTTCCTTAATAAGATATAGTACAACATTTCTTATATTCACAAGTACTGTTCATTTTTGAGAAGTGGTTATATAATCGGAAGTACACTTTATTTCTGGAATAAAAAGCGACTCCCATTTTTCTTAGCCCTTGTAATCAATTTAGCAATTTTCACTATTTAGGTTGCCTCAATATATGTGCCGGCTACTGTTGCTTACCACCCAGCTTTCCTAGATATACGTAACTGGCTGAATATGAAAAAAAAAAATAAAATCTCTCACACAATAGGCCAATAGAAGGAATTGTATTTACTAGAGAGATTTTTTTTTTTTTCTGATTTTAGAGTAAAAATGTAATTCCATGTTGTAAAATCTATGGCCATTGTGTATTATCTTCTGGCAGACCCTTAGCAATGATTGTATTTGTAATCTCCAGCGGTGCACGCTGTCTCCATGCCGCGGATATCTTCTGCATAGTAATAAGCAAATCCATATCGCTTGTATAGAAAGATAAAACATGGTTCTCATTGCAAGTGGCTTCATTAGAATAGGTTGTTCTTCAGATAATGTGCATTTGCATATGTAATCCTCCTGGGTTTTTAGTTTGCGGAGATAAAGTGTTGTGTTTTTTTTTTTTTTTTTTCTCCTGCTTCTACATTTTGAAGTGGAAGTAATATATTTATAAAGGACGGCGCCTCAAGGACGTTCGTCTTGTCGAGTTGGGGAAATGTTTTACTTTGTGGATGGTGATGCATTATTATCAGACAGCCATGTGCTAACATTAACACGGCGTAAGGGAAGTACTGGAGGAGCGTCATGATGAAAGGGACATTTATTACAACCACTGATCAGGTGAGGCTAGGTTCACATCTGCACAGGGCTCTCTGGCAAACCCGAACGATGGAGAGCCCATCTGCTAAAATAGCGGTTACCCAAGGACCCCATAGACTATAATTTTCAGCGGTTTCTAAGGCGGTGTCTCCGACGCAGATGTGAACCTAGCCTAAGGCTCTGTTCACGTCTTCATCTGGATTTACGTTTTTATGTTCCATTATAGGAAAATGTATATCCCTATGGGGAGGATCCATCATACAACTGACATAAATGAATCCCGATGGACCCCATTAAATATAATGTAGTGTGTTCGGTATCCATACATGTTATAACTTTTTGTTCCATGATTTGTGATGGAATCTGCAATGGAGGCTTTTAACTAAAAATGGGCGAACCCCAGAAGATTTGTTTTGTCCTGTGTTTGGACGAAGCTAACCCCTTGTTCGGGTAGAACCAGAAGGGAAATTGTTATAGTTTGGGGTCTCTTCAGACCCCAGAGTATAATAGGTGGAGGCCCAGGGGAGGTAACAAAAAATAAAACTTGTATACTCTACTTCCGTTACCTCTGGCGGGCTCCCTGGTGGCGCTTGGCACTCTTCTCTGACATCATGCACCCGGGGTCAATGCTGAGGCCTGTGATTGGGCCTCAGAGGTGACATGGGCACGCTGAGCGTCATGGCAACTTTACCGTCTGCTATGACATGATCCGCCTGGAGAATCACCGGACACCGCAAGGAGGCCCAGAAGAGGTAACGGAAGGTGAGTATAAATATATTTTTTTTATTTTTGTCGCCTTCCCTTGGCCTCCAACTATTATACTCTGCGGTCTGAAGAGACCCCACAGTATAATAATTTACCAATTTACCGGCAGCGGCCATTTTAGTTCATCTGAGACTAATTCCAAATTTGGAATATTCAGGTTGAACCTGGCTCGGCATGAGTTGATTCGCACACCTCTATTTCTAACGAAACCTTCAATGCAGATGTGAACATACCCTGCAAAAAGTAAAAATGGCAAATGTGTTAAAATCACCCTGATAAATCAGTATGGGGCTGATTTATTATGGATTGTGCATCAGAAGACCCCATACATACATACGTAGTTTTTAGTAATGTGTTTCCGGGCCATAGAAAAAAATCCGCAAAATATGGAGCAGGTCCTATACCTGTCTGTATTTGCAGCTTGGTCAATTAATTTAAATGTATGGGTCAGTGAAAATCACAGATGATACACTGATACCAGTCCATGTGTCATCTTACTGACACGTACACATATACAAGTCATGAAAAGAGTCTCGTGGGGTTTTTTTTTTTTTTTTTTTTTTTTTTTTGTGCAAATCAGAATTTTTTTTTTTTTTTTGCAAAAATTTGAATTTTTTTAGGTTTTCCTCAAAATAGCACAGCATTCAATTCTGTCTTATCGTCATTTACACTAGTTGTCTGGTGTAAGTGATACCAGAAATCTGCGCCAAGAAGGATCTGGTGTAGATTTCTGTTTAGGGTCACGCACCCCAAGGATGTGCCTAATTTATGGCTAGGTGTGCACCTTGCTTTGGTGCAAATGCTGGTGGGGCAGTAATTATCAGGACCAGCTTGGAAAATGCCAGTCTTGATAAGTCGGCTCCTATGCTTGTAAGCTCATCACTATACCAGTTTTGTGTTCTAGCATTATCTAAGGAATTATTCTGAAGCGTACCTAACCTTTCCACAAAGTTTGCATAAATCAGTAGAACAGTGTATGGTACATGAGGAATAACATTGTTCCTGCACTGTATATGACTTGCATTGTTTTAGCAGTTTTCCTTTCTGCAAGCCCTCTTGCTAATTTTCAGTTCTCCCTGAGCTGGTGGACACTAGCTGATAGTATGTCTACCATAGACAGCAGACAGAAAGTAGAGAATAATCTGCTCCACTACTCGCTGTTACTCAGAAGCATCAGCAGGATCATACAGTATATTAGAAAGAAGAACTAGTCAGCAGGCATGTGAATAAAACACTTTTGACGAAACTTCCTATTTAAAGGGGGCGTTCACACTACCATTGGTGACCGTCAGTAGTGTCCATTGCTATTGTCCGTTACAAGATTTTAGCATCGGACACTAGCTGAACCGTCAGAAATCCGTTAAAATTTCCATTCATTTCAATGGGTTTTTATATTGTGTCCGTTTACACAAAATCTGCCAGAAGTCCGTTATTTTTTCGCGGACAAAAAAAATCCTACATGCAGGACTTTTTGTCCGTTTGAAAAAAATGGATTCTTGACGGACAGCAAGTGTCTGTTATTTTTTTAACATTGAAGTCTATGGGTAACGGACTTATAACAGACAGTAACTGATAGCCATCAGTTACTGTCCGTTATTTTATGTCCGTTTTTTTTCCTGCGCATGCTCAGAAAGCAGAAAAAAAAAACGGACAGCGTTAAAAAAACGGACAGCGTTAAAAAAAACGGACTGATGCTAATGTGTCTGGTTTTTTTTTGCTAATCCATTAATTGGATCAGTTAGAAAAACGGACACATTAACATCAGTTAGTGTCCGTTAATGTCTGTTATGATAGGTGTCCATTTTTTTTTTTTTTTTTTTTTTTTCTTTTTTAACAGACACTATCAGAACAGACATCAACGGTAGTGTGAACCCTGCCTAAGGCTGGATTCACATCAGTGCGTGCACTCCGTTTGGAGATTCCTTCCCCGAATTCGCTTGAAAAATGCAGAAAGAAAAGTCCTGCAAGTAAGACTTTTCTCTCCGCATTTTTCGGCTGGAAACCCGGTAGAACCCATTATAGTCTATGGGGTCCACAGGCAACCACTTTTTAAACGGCCTGGGTTTCCGTTTTTCAGGTCTCCAAGTGGACCCGAAGAATGGAAACCCGAACGCTAATGTGAACCTAGCATACCTGTGCTTTTTTTTCTCCTCTTTCTCAGCTTCTGCTCACCCTTCCCCTCCCTTCTCCGTAGACTTCTATGAAATCTGAAACCTCCTGAGTCTAGTCCATCTTGTTCTAGCGAGACAGGTTCAGCAGAGATTTCAGAGTAAATGTCAATTTAGAAGAAGGGAAGCAGTGCCAAGATATATTACAAAGTTTCTTATATTCACTTGTACTATTGATTTTGTTCAGAGTGTGTTGAAAAGTCAGTGACCTTTTAAAGAGGACCTTTTCATGTCCTTTAACATTGGCGGTGTTATATACTGCAGGAAAGCTGACAGTGCTCTGAATTGCCGGTATGTGCCCCAGTTACAGAGATTTGGGTGCTGATATTACTGCACTGGGAATCTCATAATCTTATAGGAATGAGTAGAGAAACTGACTTCTTGTCTACACTGAAATCTGTGTCATTTAGAGTCTTATTGCTGGTCACATGACACCGCTGTGGGCCAGAAAAGAGTGGCTATCTCACAAATACAGCCCCCATGCAGAAGATGACCTACTCTACAATTTACATCATAAGCCTTTATCACAGGCCATTTTTGTGGGAGTTCTACTTTAAAAAGGACCTTTCACCACTTCCACCAACTCAAAGTCTTTGTCTCCTTGGTAGATGCCACTTCTCTTGGTATTTTTTTCTAGTCTAGCTCCTACCATTCCTGCCAATTGGTTCTGTTCACTTTAGTACCCAATATGCTGACTTGGTTTTCTGTTGTAAGGTGGGTGGTCCTGGTTTGTCTGCTCCAGCTTGTGACTGCAGACCTAACAAGAGAGACTAATAAGCATACTGAGTGCTGAAACTGACAACGGCAATTGCTCAGGAATGACGGGAGCTAGAGAAAAAATTCCAGCTGCTTTGGAAATAGTGGAGCAGTGCCTATTGAAGGATGCAAAGAGTTGTAGTTAGTGGACATGATAAAAGGTCCTCTTTAAATGAAGCCCGATAGAAGACAAACAGCCGGACTGCTCAGCAGAACAGCGCTGCCTGCCACTGATTTTTCAAGGTAATTTGTATGCAGCTCGCCACGTTTCAACTTCTTTGTTTAGATAATGTAATTGGCTTAGTGAAAACTTTACAAACCCTGTTCATTGCAGTATTAGCTGTCTAAGGAGTGTGAGGTCCTAACTGATTGTCTTTAAAGGGAATGTATCACCAGAAAAAGACCTGCTTTTCACATTAAATATATTTTTCTATTTTTTTTATGTCATTATCTATATTTAAGAAAAGTACGATTTCCCTTTAGCCACTAAGCCTAATAATAGACAGACACTTGCCAGTTCTGTAGGGGTTTTCTTTGCAGCAATCTCAACAGAATTAATAGAATTAAAAAAACGTGGAAAATAAAAAAAAAAAGTCAGAAAATAACAATATGTTACATAAATGTGATAGATTTCACTATCTGGTTTTAAAGGGGTTATGCCATGAAAAGTATTTAAAGAACTTATCTGCGGGGGTCTCACTACAAAGCCTCCTCCTGATCCCAAGATCGGGGGATCCTTTCTCCTCGCTGAGTGTTCTCCCTGACTGGTAGTGGATGGTGTGCCCCTTCACTTCACTTCAATGGTGGCTGAAGTCAAACTGTATGTGCAGCAGGGGAAAAGGACCTCCCGTTCTTGAATCATGACATAACCCCTTTGTAATTAAAAAATAAATAAATAAATAAATTGGCAATACATTTTTTTTAAAGAACAAAGTGACACTTATCTGTAGATGACTATGGAGCACAGTATTGGCGGGATCACTATACCACCAGTCAGTCTAATCCAGCAGAGCTGCAGTGTAAAGCATAGTGAAGTAAAGAGCGGCAGCCTGTGATTAGATGGGACTGGGCTTAAGACTACCTTAAGTGTAAGTAATAGTAGCTGAGCTGCAGTCTTAGATCATGGTTTTGATCAGTTGCATAGAAGAAACAATGTACAGTCTTTTAATGTCCACAAAGACAATGTAATATTACAGTGACAGCTTTGTAATGAAAGTTTCATTTTTTCACTTTTAGGATATGGATTTTGTCCGCTTTGTGATCAGCTGTTTTAAGATCTACTATCCCAGATACCTGTGTAAGTAGTATACTAATACATGGATGTATATGCCCTGTTGACTTATTGTCACAGTTGTTGTATTACAAATATATGGCTGACCATGTAGTATACAAATGGATAGGTTTGCAAGGGCCAGGGAAAACAGAGAGGCACCTGAGAAGCAGACGCTCCTCATGCCCCCCTCCATTTTGCTTTACTTTATATAAGATTTAAGCTAAGTTCCCATCAACTTAATTTCAGTTCATTGGTGTGATCTGTCATAGGATCAGAATAACAGACTGAAAGCTAACACAACCACAGATGCAGATAGAACACACTGTCTGCATCCTTCTCCATTTACTACAATGTTATAAAAAAAAAAAAAGAAGATTTTTTCCATCTCGTTGGTTTTAGACAGAAGAGAAGGTTCTATACATGTGATTTTATCTTCCATGTAAAAGCATAACACACAAGGCAAAAGAAAGCACTGAATGATAATGGATGTGGACAGAATATGCTCCATCTGCATCAGACCTGGCATTAGTTTTTTGGTCTGTTTTCCTGATAAATCAGGGCAACAGATTACAATTGAGCAGATGTGAACTTAGCCTAAGCTTGTTAAAGAGGACCTTTCATGTCCTCTAGCATCAGCGGTATTATATACCACTAGAAAGCTGAATTCAGCACACTGTCAGCTTTGCAAGCATGTGCCCAGGGGCCAGATATAGAGTTAATTTCCCTCCACTGTCAGAAGGACAGGCCTTACTGCTCAGTGCCATCGCTGGGTGGTAAGGAACGTCCCTCTTACAGTACAAGGCTATGGAATAGTACTGTTAACTGTCAGGAGAGGGGGGTTTCCTCACAGCACAGTGATGAAGCTAGCTGTAAGGCCCGCCCTTCTGACAGTGGAGGGATATCTGTTCCGAAACTAACGGCACCGATATCTCCAGCACCTGGGTACATACCTGAATTCAGTGCACTGTCAGCTTTCTAGCAGTATAAAATACCACTGGCACCAGAGGATATGAAAGGTCCTCTTTAAATATTACAAATTAAAGGGGTTTTCTGGACCAAAATCAAGTTTTCAGACTGACCCATCCACAGGAAAGGTCATCTGTATGTGATCCATCGGGGTCTGTGGTGTTGAACAGCTATCAGAACCCCACAGATCACATACAGATGGGTCATCTGTATGAAAATTCGATTTGGGGGTGGAAGATTCCTTTCATAAAAGCTAATAAATGGTTGGACCGTCTCTGTCCTGTATTCCAGTATCCTTCGGTATTGGATAACTTGTCCTTAAAGGGACATTCTTGTGAACATATTTTCAATGATGGGAAGCTGGTTAAATGCAGCAATTGTACTGTACTGATAAAAAGCGAGACATTATTGAACCAAGTTTAAAGGAGAAACAAGTTTTAAAGGAGCTTTACAAGCTTGAATGTTGATTCTTAGGATGTGTCGTCAGTATCACAGGATCACTAGTACTCAGCACAGTGTATGGAGCTGGAAGCAGAGGGCTCCTTACACTATGTAGTAGTCCTTTGGTGCTATTGCAGCTCAGATCCCATTCACTTTTACGCCCTAACTCTCTGCTGAAAGTGCCAGATGTCAGACCTATGCTGATGTGATATTGATAACCAATCCTAAGCATAGGCATTTATAAGGAGAAGTCTTTGATGAGTTAACCCCTTTAACATATTCCACGGTAATATCCGCCTACCTAAACCGCTATTCTAAATAACAAGAAATAAAATGTACATGTTTATTGTTATATGGCGTTATCACCTCTTTTTCTATATTTTTCCAGCAAAGATTGTCATATTTGAAATGCCATGGATAATGAATGGTGAGTGGAATTTTCTTATTTTATTGTTGTTACAGGAGAATTTGCATTTACTGGTTGGTCTAGGGTAGCACAAGTGGTTAATATGTGATTCCCTGGCATGTCTTATCTATGATAGCTGCTGAACATAAGGTTTAGCTCCCCATTCCTGCCCTGCATTAATACTAGTTAAAAACTAGCTGAGCATGTTCTAAAACAGAGATCACCAACCTTTGGCACTCCAGCCGCTGTGGAACTACTACTCCCAGCATGCTTCATTCACTTCAACGGGTAGTTCCAAGAAAAACAGAGCAAGTTGTAGTCCCACATCAGCTAGAGTGCCGAAGGTTGCCTACCCCTGTTCTAAAGCAACATCAGTGCTAGGCAAGGAGAGAGAGGACTGTGAAGCTGTGAACAGCCCTATGAGCAGCTGTGCAGTTCTCCATATGAAGAACCATGCAGTTCTCCCTGCGAAGAGCCCTCCATCATCATCAGACTGACAGTACCCTGTAGGATGGCTTCTACACTTTCCAAAGATGCCTTTCTTATTCTGCATTGAAGCTCCATTTTTATGAAAATCAGCATTTTATTCTTATGCAACTTAACCGACCCTTAGTACGGATAAAGTGTGACAAAGTGGAAAATGTTACTCAAGCAATGGAGGGGGGGGGCAGAGCTGAGCGGCAGTTAGGGGCGCTTATATAGAGCACAGAGTTAAGCCCTGGCAGGAGAGGACACGCACCTAAAGCACTCTTCAGCTAAGAATAAAACCCTGATATTCATAAAAATGGAGCTGCAATGCAGAATAAGAAAGACATATTTGGAAAGAATAAAGGGCACTGTCATTAGTCTGATAACAATTCAATGACTTTTTAAAGGGAGTCTGTCTGCTGGAAAAGCATTAACAAGATTTTGGTACTTCTAAAAATACATGACTTTTTAAACTGATTGTCCAAAGAGGAAATAGAAATTAAAAACTAGCTGTGCGAGTATCTAAAACAAAAAAGGAAGTCCTTCTGAACTCGCTGATTCCTACACTTCCCAGGTTCTTTGCCGGTCTCTGGCTCATCAGTATCAGTGGCCTGCCATATTGTTATACTATATAGCATGCGTATTGATGTGAGCCGACTGGTGTATGTAAATCAGGCTGCGGCCTGTGCGAATGTTACAGCATTCATTTTTTATTAGACTCAGTCAGTGACAACTGATGATTGTGTACCGTGTCTACCCTGCAGGAATACATGGCTGTGACTAGTCCTTGGTCATGTTATTAACCTGTTCCTGAAGGCTAATGTCACCTGGATCCATACAGAGTGACAGAAAGAGGCCCACAACTATAATAATATTAATAAAAGGCATACGGCCATATTATACTACGCTCACATCCATCAGAGGACCAGGACAAGGGAGAAATGGTCCGCCTGATGACGGAAATAATGACTGATACAAACACATTACAAGGGACCCCGTTGATTATGACGGAGTCGTTAGAGTGTCAGGTTTGTCGACAGAAATTAGCGGACGAGAAAATCGGGCTTGTAGCACTTTTTCATCTGCCAATTTCTGATGGATCTGCATCTTTGGACACCCAATACAGATGTGAACGTAGCCTTACTTGTATATTTTAGTCCTTGTAAATTCTTCCATCTGGGTACAGTTTCTGAAAGATGTTTTTACCTGCCTGATATAAATGACTTTTCTCAGATTGGGAGTGAGCTGCAATACCAGACATGGCCTATGCACAACACTGGCGCTGTTCTAGAAATTAAACAAACGCTTTTTTTTTTTTTTACTTCAAATCTCTAACTATTTCTTTTAATGCATCCATTTACTTTCATTGGATATTTATTTCAAGAACGCTTTTCCTTAAACTTTAACACTGCAATAGATTATTATTTTGATATTCCTGTTGCTAGAATTGTAGTCATCTGTTTCTGGAAAAGCTGACAACCTTTATTGTTCCCTTATTGCACCCATGGCTTTTATAAAATGGGCCTGTATTACTTTGCCTGTGTTCACACGTGTCTTGGTTGCCATTACAAACATGCAGCATGTTCTTCTGCAAGTAGTCACGGCAAAAAAACACCCAAAATTGGATAGTTTTGCCACAGCTAACCTGCAGGTTTCTCAGCGGATTAGCTACTGGCAATTTTTTGCAGTGTGTGCGCCCAGGCCAAAGGCAGAAGCCAGTCTGCTTTTACAGTAAAGAAGTCTTTCCCAGTTGAATTTTTTTTTTTTTTTTGCTGACTTGTTTTATTGATGTTTTTTTATTTCTTTGTTTTTATTTTGATAGTTTTTAAAAATTCTATAATTTCAAAAATATTTTTAGACATAATTTATATGCAAATTCTTAAACTTCTTTTTTGTTCTTTCCTGTTAGCTGCTTTTAAAATTGTGAAGGGCTGGCTTGGTCCAGAAGCTATAAACATGCTGAAATTTGTGAACCGGAATGAAATTCAAGACTACATCAGTGCAGAGTACCTACCGCCACATATGGGAGGCACTGTAAGTTGTGCTGAAATCACTTGTTAAGAGGACCCGTCACCAGGTCTGAAAAGCCCAATGATATGATCTGATAGGCGCCGTCACCCTGAGCATTCTGGTTGTTGTTTATCCAAACCTGTTATGTTATTCCAAAGATATAAGCCCTTTTAGTGTTGGCGCAAATTAGGGTGGGTGGTAAAACTGGTTTCTCTGGGGGAAGGGCTTCTGTATGCTCTATGTCATGTAGGTTAACGCCCACTTGGCTAGCAGTGGCGTAACTAAAGTCTGCAGTGGTATCTCGGAGACTTTAAAGGGATAAAACTATAGTACCCACAACTGCTGTTATCAAGAATATAGTGAGCGAGCAGTGCGCAGCATGTAAGCAAAATTGGGACCTGCATGCTGTGTGAAATGATGATCTGTCCTAACAGTCAGGCTCTTACTGATCTAAAATTGATGGCCTATCTTAGTGAATAAAATCACCAAAAAATAAGGTTTAAAGAGATCTCACTTATAGAAAAATAACAATTTTTATTCATAAGAAATACAATAAATTATAACAAAGAGAATGTATAAACAAGTACGCAGATGGTAAAAGCGTATATGGTACCAATAAACCCTCCTCCCCAGGGAAAGCTGATGATCAATAATAGTCAAAAGGTTGAAATATAATAAAATAATTAATAGATAATAGTGACTGTGTATCAAATATACAATTGTTCCAATAATCAATATATAATAAACACTAATATGTAATATAATATTATCAGATCCCATATATCTAAAGCTCAAAGTTATAAACAGTAATCAACATGTGAAAAACACTGCTATGTTGTGTTATATTATCAGATCCTATATATCTAAAGATCACAATGAAAAGCCAGGATATAATAATATGAATCAAAAATAATAAAAGGAAATATAAATTGATAAACTGATTAGACTAGAAGGCAAAACCCCAGACCTAATCCCAACTATAGCTAAAGTGAATCCACATGATATGGGACCACTTTAAATTTACATACCATTAGTCATGATGACATGGGAACAAAAGCACCAGCATAAAAAGACCCAACGGAGGAAAGAGCGCAGTGCCCGATGCGCGTTTCGCCACCAAATGGCTTCGTCAGGAGGCCTCCTCCTTTTATATCCCGGATTCTCCTCAGATCCCAGTATACTTAGTGAAGTCCCAGGAGAGGTGAGATTAAATAACAAACACTTATACTTCCCTTCCCTCACCTCTCCACGCGTTCTTGTGGTCCCCAGCATCCTCTTCAGCACCTCCGGGCTCTGGCTCAGGTGGTGTGCGTCAATGTAAAGATGTTTTGACCCAACATCATGACATCAATGTGCCCCATGTGACGACTGAGGCTGATCACATGCCTCAGCATTGACCTTGGGCGCGTGACGTCAGCCAAAGGCGTAAAGAGGATGTCGGGGACCACCTGACGCCCAGGAGAGGTAAGTATAACTGTTATTTTTACTTACCTCCCCAGGCTTACACTTATTATACACTGGGGTCTTAGAAGGACTCAGAGTATAGTAATTGCCCTTTCAGTTCATGCTGAAGCTGACTGCAGGCCCCCTCTGGGCCCAGTCACAATTGCAACCCTGACCATGATCATTACACCCCTGTAGGCTAGTAGATCCTAATTTGCATTCACACGAAAAGGGCTTATATCTTTGGAATGGCTGAATGGATTTGGGTAAACAAAATGCTCAGGGTAACAGCGCCGATCAGGGATGAGGGATGTCATTGGGCTTTTTAGACCTGTTGACGGGTCCTCTTTAAATTTGCTTGGTTTGAAGGTTTGAAGAATGTGAACTCTTTCTACTGATGACTCTATAAACTACTAGTCTCCTAGAAAACATCTGACAACTTTTTGTGGAGATTATGAAGCTGTGTATTTCCTTACAAGCGTCCAAAAAGAGCTCTTGTCATCCACACTAAATAAACTTTCATGATTTAATAATCACAGACCTGGAGAAATAATAGGCCTTCTGATTCTGCTAGACTAAGCACAATACTGCTTGTCTTCTGGGTTGTTAAGATGATTTTTATTATTATTATTATTATTATTATATATATATATATATATATATATATAATTATTATTATTATTATTTAATTTTTTTTAATTTTTTTATATGTGCTAAAAGTTTTACGAAGTACAAAAAGTACTAATATATACTTTTTTATTTTTCTTTATGAGACTTGGGAAAGTGACATTACATGCCCCATAATAACCACCCAGATATTGGCTTATACTTGTCATCCGGACTAATACTGAATTGTTTGGTGTGGATTTGGTATAATTTCTTTTAGGCATTTACTAGATCTTTTTAAGGAGGATCTGTCAGCAAGTGAAAAATACTAAATATCATACATCATCCGATTCTCGCCATTTCCCAGTGTTTTTCCTCTTAAAATCCATCCACCCTTTCAAAAGATACGGCCGCTGGAAGGTCGTAGTTCTGATTCTCCAAGTGGACGGTAACCTTATGATTTTTTACTGAGAAAATAAAAGGAAGGTTATATATAATCTTCCAGGGGACATATCGTCTGAATGGGTGGACGAATTTTAAAAAGAAAAACTCCAAATTGATCAGGGGAACTGCGAGAATCAAATGATATTTGTTATTTAATATTTTCAACTTGGTGACAGATCCGGTTTTGCTTGCATTCCCCATAACATAACCTTTGGGGAGAATATTATCTTAAATCTGTGCTTTGCACTGTTCCCCTGTTATTCTTGCTGGAAATGTTTAAATAAATTCATGATTGAATAGGATACTGTCCAGGATATGCTGACACTAGGTTTACGGGGGAATCTGTCTGGAGAAATTAGACCCACAAACCACCAGCTTTTTATCCTGCTTTTAACCCAGGGTTCACCACTGAGGTCTGTGATTGGGCATTAGGGGTCAAATGGGGGCGCGCCGAGCGCCATGACATCCGTACTGTGTTACTGTCTAAATCCCATTAATATTTGGTGTGACCTTTGCTCTTTGCCTGGCATTATTTCTTGAAGGTACACTTGCAGGCAGTTTCTGACAGAACTCGGCAGGGAGGTTGTTCCCACCATCTTGGAGAACTAAGCACAGATCTTCTGTGGATGTAGGCTTGCTCCAATCCTTCTGTCTCTTCATGTAATCCCAGACAGACTGGATGATGTTGAGATTCTGTGGGGGCCATATCATCACTTCCAGGACTCCTCCTCCAAAGGGCAAAGGTCACACCAAATATTGATCAGGTTTAGATTTCTCTTTTCTTCATTCACTTTACATTTTGTTAATTGACAAAAATAACCTATTAACTCTTTTATTCTTGGGCTCCATTCGATTCATGTTTTCTAAATCCATTTAACAGATGTTTATCAGATGCAAAAAAAACTGATGCACACAAATGGCCATAGAGATGTATGTTAAAAAAAATAATTTTTTTTTGAAGAACACAAAAACTTCGGTATCCGTCAACAGAAACGGATCAGTTTATATTTTTTATTTTTACATAGCCATCCTCTTAAATAGAGGTCAATCTCTTTGCATTTCTTTAACTAATCTGCTAAATGAATGTAAAAAAATGTAATGTGAATGGACCCTAACTGCAGCACTGCAACACCACTGCCTAAAACTTTTGCATGGTACAGTATTGTATAGATTTAGCAATAATCTACCAATCCATGTATGTAGATTGATCAGTATTTTTTATGTTTGCTTTTGTAGTTTGCCTTCTTGATGTGAAATGCCCTGAAGGCTCATATAGTGCAGTAGAAGACCACTAAGCCTTTATATTTATTATGTTTTAGGATCCTTTTAAATATAGTTATCCTCCATTACCCGATGATGATTTCCAAACTCCGATTTGTGAGAATGGACCCGTGTCATGTGAGGATGAACTGGAAAGCAAAGAGGAGAGTGAGGTGGACACCAAGGACACGGTGGATTCATTCACAAGTGAGGAGAGTACACTGAAGCCGAAAAAGGTACAGGCATAGGATTTAGTAGAGCGTTTTTTTTTTGTTTTTTTTTTCCACATGTTACTACATAAATTCCGCAAGATCAAGATCGGTGGCTGATGTTTTATAGTTTTTGTGTCTTTGGCGTATATACTTCATAAATTTCATGTTATTTTTTCTCTGTCCTTGTGAGCCATAGTTCATAAGAGCCCAAAGCCTTTCCCTGTATCCCAATAGAGCTTATCCATGTAACAGCGGGGGTCCTTCCTTCCCCACTATACCTGGGACTCTCTATAAAGCAAAGAGTATAGAGTAAGAGACCTCATTAGAGTACTGAAAACTTATTAGAAAGTAGTGTTGATGCTAAATCAGTAGCTGATGATCCTTAAAGGGATTATCCGGTTTCTAACATTGATGGCCTATCCTAAGAATAGGCCATCATTATTAGATCTGCGGGGGACTAATAGATTTTAATGGGACAGGTCTGCAGTACCCACACTCGCCTCTACAGTTTGTATAGCGAGTGAGCAGCACGGCTCGCGGTATGCAAACAATACCGTGCTTCTTCAGTACCAATGATCTGCGGGGGAACCCAAATGTCGAATACCCACCGATCTAATATTGATGGCCTATCCTAAGGACAGGCCATCATTGTTAGAAAACGGATAACCCTTTTAAAGTGTATCTGCTGCAACATGGCACATTAAGATATTTCCAGCAAGTTATTGTACAGCAATGTAGAGAATCTAGAAAAACTCTATATGCCACCATATGAAGTCAAAGGCATGCAGGGGTACAGTAGGGGGCTTATGTACCAATATGGCAACACTTCTATAACTCCATACAAAGGGGGTTTTCTGGAACCTAAATATTGATGTCCTAACCCTAGGATTGGTGGTCCAGCTCCCAGCTGGTTGGAGGGGCTACACCATTCTGGAGGACTTCATAGCTTTACATTATTTAGTGGCCGGGAATAATTGAATTTACTTGAATGGGACTGATCTGCAGTATCCACACTTCAGTTTTGTAACGCAGACCCTCAGTCCTCATGAAAAAAGAAAAGCTATAATGTGCCCGATTTTGATCCGTTTTCACAGATCGAAAAATGACATTTAATGGGCAGCTGTGTGTTCCTCAGACTGCATACTGATGCTACTCAGTCCTGCACCAGGACCAAATCCTCCAAAATTCATGGTGGCCATCTGAAAGAATCCCTGAGACAGTACTTATTTTTGGGCACTTTATGGGAGTTGAGCTTAGATAGATAGATGTGTGTGACGTTGTTTGCCTAATCTCAAATGTAGGCAGATACATGGGGAAGGTTCTTGCTGCTACATGCTTCATCCTATAGTGCACCTTGTGAATTGCAATGTGGGATAAAAGCAAACTAAAGACGAGACGGTTATTGTGGTAAGTGGTGCTAGTATTGTATACACACAATATATATGTGTGGCTAGATAGATAGAGAATATATATATATATTTTTTTTTTTTTATTATTATTTATTTTTAAACTTTATATTTAAATGAATGGGCTGGAATTACGCCTTTAAATGACTCCATTTGTGAAGTCTTATATTCTAATATTTTGTAAAAAAAAAATCGGATTCATTGCTGTCCGTCATGTATCTATATTGTTTGGAGGGAGCAAGAGTCTGACACTTGTCTCGTTCCAAAAGAGAGGATATACAGCAAAAATGGCCCAAACATACCCCTGCGGATGGTTTTAAAAACCCATTGGCGCAGTCTTTAGGATTTGACATTTATTTTCATATCTGCCAGTAGCAAGTCGTGCACTTTACTACATAATCCTACATGGGTAGGTCCTGAGGACCGGTTGTCTATACCAACCATTCAGAATAGTACTTTCATTTTCAAAGAGGCCTTGGACAGCTGACACCAGATTGGTTGCTATAGGCAACTGCTTCATTTTACTTTTCCACCGCCTTAGATAAATCATCCCCCTTATGTTTGTTTTTTTTTAAACACATATTAAAGTTTTCATTGGACAGTGGCTGCTAACTGATCTTCCTGGCTTCAGAGTTATCCTTTGGTTTTTAGTATATTATAAAATCAGATTTGCGTGCTATACTGAGATACGACGGTATTTCCAATGTGTCCTGGTATTAACTGGTGATAGCAATTCCAAATGAATTCTTTTCAGTTCAGGCGTCTGATAACAGCTGTCATTTCTAAAGACTGGTTTGCACTACACTTAAGAGATTGTTCTGTTCCTTGTAAGTGGCGGATCCATTTATCGTTGCATAAGACACCAGCTTTTCAGGAGTCTATACATACAAAGCTGTAACGTTAAACACTTCATTTTCTCGAAGCATTGACAGCTATTGTATAGGTATAAAAAGAAAAAAAAATCCATATTGTTTGTGCGGCAAGACAGAATAATCGTCAAGAACTCACAGGATTTTGTCCTTATTTCATCCCCCGCTCCACGTGGAGTCGGAGCCGTTATAATGTTCCTTTTTAGTTATTTAATTAACCCTTCTGCTCCGCTTTTGTGGATTACATAGATGAACTAATACATAATGCATTCCCTTATTAAAATCTTATCAGGTTCAATTGCGCCTTTGGCCTCCTCAGCCAAACGTATTATCATTGGTGAAACGCGTTGGGCACATATGCCATCCGGCAGCATCGTAGCTGAATAAGCAGGGTTTCCATTTATGTGCTAACACGGTAATACAGATCAGCATTTGTTGGACTAACTGTGTAATTACTATTAATATTGCATGTGCGTCTGTGTCGCTACGTGAACAAATTGTTCAAATGATTCAATTGACTCCGGATAACCTGTTTCCATTCTTGCGAAGAGGAGGGGTGGCGCTACGCTGTGAGGTGAAGCTTCTACTGGAGGCCTGAAGAGGCCTTCAGTATCTGAAGACTGCTGGTAAAGGGATGAAAAAGAAGGTCGCAGCCGCTTCACTTCATCTTTTACTTCCTGGTGTAACCTGCTACCTCTAACCCTGGCCTTCTACTGCCCTGTCTCTGCTCTGTATCTGCCTCTCCATATCTATACGTTAACCAGCCCTGGACTGTGGGACCTAGCTCTCCTCTGCATCAAACTGTAAGTTTTCAACAAGATGCTTTTTATTTTAATTTTTTTTCCTTAAAATTTTTCTTTAAAAAAATTGCTGATTTGTACATATGTCAAAGTATTTTTATGTCTGTGTCACATTTACAGGATGTCAGTCTCGTCCATGGTGCATCTGACGGCCTGGGAGAAGAGGAACTTGCACAGTTGGACATGTCACAAGGCCGGTGTGTGAGGAGAAACTGAGATGGTAATGACTCAGCTTGACAATATATTCACCAGCGTACGTTGGCGAGGTTTTATGGATTTGCTGATTTAACTGTAGCAGATTTATGCTTGACACATCACAGCCGAATGTCGGGAAGACATTATGTCATGGTAGTAGTATATGTAAAGGATTATTTCTAAAGAAATTTCACATTTAATCTTCATATAATAATATATTCAGTGTAAACATTGACTTGGTAATTCATATTGATGCAGTTCACTGACCACTCTGGAGTTTTACAGAGTTTCATATCATATTAAAGGGGTCATGTCACAAAACTTATCCATCCCTTATACTCTGCAGGAATAGCGGAAGTACAGCACTCTGTTTTCTCCAGGACTCCCATTTAATGGAATGGAGTAGGGACAGGCATTCTGTTTCCCCTGCTACTTTCACAATGGGGGTAAAACACTTCCACTCTTGGGGATCAGCAAGGGTCTCCGTCATCAGACCCCCAACAATCATCATAGGGGATAAATCATTTTTGTTATGTAACCTAAAAAAATCTCTTGATTTATGACATTTCAGGCATTTTGACCAATGGGGTCGCTAAGCTCCCCACCAATCACAACACTTAGCCGAGTGCTGTGTCCTCCTGATCTGATCAGCTCTCCTCGGCTCACCTTAGAGAGGGGGAGCAAACCGTGTACAGATCCATAAAAATAATGAGACTATACCGCTTGCCATGCAGAGCTGATCAGAAATGAAGGGTCAGAGTGCCTGTTCATTTTAGTGAACAGTGGGGGGTCTAGGCATACCGACCATTAAGTAGAGGTGTTTTATTTTTTGTAATATAATTGCTGCATATAATATTCACACCCCTGACTGTGTCTTTAATGATATTTTGTTTATAGCTTTAACAGAGATCTGGGTACCAAATGAAAGATGAGCAGCTTAGCTTTTATATGGCATCAGAATCACTGTCCCTGGTGGTATACAGTTGTTTGAATTGATAACCGCCCCCCCTTTGGCAACTACTACCTCTGTACATACTGGTAATACACTATAATGTGTATGGATTCTCCCTGGCAATGCTTAGTTAGAGCGTTGATCTGGAGACTTTTAGAGCCTGTTTTCTATTAAAAGGAAGTAAAATAGATTAATAAAGTATTTCAGCCCAGCGATCAGGCCATTATAGATCAACAATCAGTATCCAGAGCAGCTTATCTCTGCCCTAAAATCTGGGTAACATGACGGCTCATCTGGTTTTGGCCATTTTGATTAATGGCTGTATTTCAGCCCAGTGATCAGCCCATTATGGAACAACAATTGGTATACAGAGCGACTTATCTCCACAGTAATATCTAGGGTAATATGACAGCTTGTCAGGTTCTGGCCATCTTGTTTAAAGGCAGTATATCAAGCAAGTGACCAGCCCAGTATAGAACAGCAACCAGTATACAAAGCGGCTTATCTCTCCTAATATTTAAGGTAACGTGACGGCTCGTCTTTTTTTGGCCATCTTGTATAGTGGCTGTATTTTATCCCATTATAGAACAACCAGCATACAGAGGGGCTTATCTCCACCGTAATATCTAGGGTGACATGATGACTTGGCCATCTTGTTTAATGGCTGTATTTCAGCCGAGTGATCAACCCATTATAGAACAACCAGTATACGGAGCGACTTATCTCCGCAGTAGTATCTAGGTAAAATGACGACTTGTCTAGTTTTGGCCATCTTGTTTAATGGCGGTATGTCAGCCCAGTGATCTTTCGAGAAGTTTAATTGCATTTAGATCCCTAATTTTGGAGTATGGCTTGTGATGTGGCTTTTGGAAATATAATGTGTCATGCTTACTCATGTCTCAAATTGCATTTTTCTACTTGAATGGTTTCCTTAGAGTCCCAATAACAATTGCAGCATCTTTTTCTGATATTGTGACATTGAAGGCTCCAAAAATACCAGGGAGCGCTCTCTAGTCTTATTTAGCCTCATTTGGAGAGCCCCAAACTTCATATTACACCAATTTATTTGTCCTTGTAGGTAATGGCTTATTGACAGCAATTCTTCATTCCTATCTAATAATCATTGTGCCCCCTCCCCCACTGTATTATACGGAATTGTGCTACGCGAGGCCATGTTGTACTAAATGCCTATCATATTATAAAGTTGTATGATAAATGGAAGTGAATAGCAGTAACCTTCACGACTTTTATATCTAGCATCTCTTACATTTCCATTTTTTTTTCTTTGCAGGTGGGAGGATGAAGAGTGGCATACAAATCCAGGCTAACTTTTTAAATCAGAATTTCTGAATATTGTGACTATTATTAGTGCAGGGGATTCTGCCAATGCTTTGGGAAATACATTATCTCCAAGTTACATTCGATGATTTTTTTTTAACATTTTTTTTTAACATTACTAAAACTCATATCAATCTATGTAGCATAACTGGCTTTTTTGTGCCACAGCAATGCTTCTAGGGGAGTCTGTATAAAACTGGAAACAAACAGGGTAAAGTAGGGTCCCATAGACTTGTATGGGTGTCGTAATATGACTACTAAGAACTCGTAAGGAGACTTAATACATTACTGAGTCTTTAGCGTGGCCATTAGATAAAAGGGGTTGTCCGAGACTGTGATATTGAGCTTCGTTTGCTCTTTTCAGGCCGGTGACATCATATCCATTGGTCACATGGCCATACTGCATCTCAGACACATTCAAATCAATGGGGATGAGTTGCTATACCAAGCACGGCCACTATACACTGTATGGCATTGTGCTTGATCAGTAGTAAAGAGACGACTGCAATCAATATCACAGTCCCGGACAACCCCTTTGAAGGGAGTCTGTCACATGACCTCAGCATATCAAACCACCCCCATATAGATAGATGAGGATCTTATAAATCATACAGTGATTTCTTCTTGGGAATTGCTGCCTCCATTGCAGAGATATCGCTGTTTTTGTTAATATGCAAATGGGCTCTTTGGAGTAACAGGAACATTGTCTTTGGAGAAATGACACACTTATCTATTTGGAGCAAAGACAATGTCCTTGTTGCTCCAAAGAGCTCATTTGCATATTGACAAAAACAGCAATGTCTCAACAACAGAGGCAATGATTCACAAGGGGAAAACACCTTTTGATTCAGGTGACACTAACCTACCTATCTGCAGAGCTGGGCTGATATGCCATGTTCTGATGACAGACTCCCCTTTAAATGTAAGTATTAATGATATTAGTGATCTAAGACATTAATATTAAGCTTAGAAAAACTGCTGTCTTCTACATCAGATTGGTGGGTTCCATCTCCCAACACCCCCACCAGTCAGCTGATGGAAGGGGCCTTGATACCCTGGAGGGTGCTTCAGCCACTTCATAGAAAATCAGGCACAATACCATTGTGTAGTGGCTGGAAAGGGACTGATATGCAGAAAGGCCATGTCACCCATGAATGTGATACAGCAGGCCAAAGAATAGGCTACAGCCCTTTTCCAAGCTGCTGCGACTCATTCAGTCAACTGATCGGTGCGGGTGTCAGTAGTCTGACACCCCCCAGCTCAGTCTCAAGTTTAAAGAGGTACAGATTTCTATGAAAATGTCAAATATGCTATAAGGCACAACTTTATCTAATGACTTTTCCAGGTTGGGAACACTACTGACACTTTCTTCTTACATTTATAAATGACTCTTTGACTCATACGATATATACAAATGCCAGAATCATACTGTGTACAGTCATGGCTGTAAGTGTTGGCACTCTAACAAATGAAGTATTTCTCCCAGAATATTATTGCAATTATACATGTATATTTCCTTTGTGTGTATTGGAAAAACACAAAAAACTGAGAGAAAAAAAGCCAAAAATTATATAATTGTATGCAAAACTCAGGCCAGACTGGCACCCTCAACTTAATATTTGGTTGCAGACCCTTTGGAAAAATAACTGAAATCAATCCCTTCATATAACCAGCAACAGCGTTCTTACACCTCTCAACTGGAATTTTTGACCACTCCTTTTGAAAACTGCTCCAGGTCTCTCATATTTGGAGGGTGCCTTCTCCTTACAGCAATTTTAAGATCTCTCCACAGGTGTTCAATGGGATTTAGATCCGGACCCATTGCTGGCCACTTCAGAACTCTCCAGCGCTTTGTTTCCATCTATTTCTGGGGCTTTTTGAAGTATGTTTGGAGTCATTGTCCTGCTGGAAGACCCATGACCTAGGCTGCAAACTCAGCTTTCTGACACTGGGTCCTACATTGAGACCCAAAATCCTTTGGTAATCTGCAGATTTCATGATGCCTTGCACACAGTCAAGGCACCCAGTGCCAGAGGCAGCAAAACAACCCCAAAACCTCTCTGAACCTCCATCATATGTGACTGTTGGTGCTGTGTTCTTTTCTTCGTAGGCCTCATTCCATTTTCAGTAGAATGATATGCTTTACCAAAAAGCTCTATCTTGGTCTCAACTGTCCACAAGATGTTTTCCCAGAAGGATTTTGGTTTACGTACATTTTAGCAGACTGCTGTCTAGCTTTTTTATGTCTCTCTGTCAGCAGTGAGGTCCTCCTGGGTCTCCTGCCATGGCATTTTATTTCATACAAATGTCGACAGGTAGTTTGTAGTGACACTGATGCCCCCTGACCAAGCAGGACAGCTTGAATTTCTTTGGAACCTGATTGGGGCTGCTTATCCACCATCCAAACTATCCTGCATTGCAGCTTTTCATGAATTTTTCTCTTCTGTCCATGTCCAGGGAGATTAGCTACAGTGCCATGGGTTGTAAACTTATTGATTATGTTGCGCACCATGCACAAAGGAAAATCAAGATCTCTGGAGATTGTTGATATTTTTCCACAATTTTTTGTTCTCAGACAGTTCTTCTCCTCTTTCTATTCTCCATGCTTAGTGTTGCACATACAGACGCACAATGAAAAGATTGTCAACTTCTCTCCTTTTAATCTGATTTCAGGTGTGATTTTTATATTGCCCACACCTGTTACTTGCCACAGGTGAATTTGAACTAGCATCACATGCTTGAAACAAAGTTATTTAGCCACAATTTTGAAAAGGTGACAACTATTTTTTCAGGCCATTTTTGGAGTTTGTGTTAAATTATGTCCAATTTGCCTTTTTTCTAGTTTTTTTGTGTTGTTCCAATACACAAAAAGGAAATAAACGTGTATAACAAAACGTATAATTGCAAATTTTCTAGGACAAATACTTCATTTTCTGGAAAAATTTCAGGGGTACCAACACTTATGGCCATGACTGTATATACAAGTGCCAGTGGCCTTTTCTACCTCTTAAGTCGTCTTGGACTACTTACTAATTCATTGTCTGTTACACTGAGATTAATCTTATTATTTCTTTATTCTTTGTATCAAATAAAATTTGTTTAAAATCCTTTTCTGCTTGTTCGGGGGTTTTTTTGTTGTGTCTTTTTTTCTTTTTATCTGGAATTTCTTGTTCCTGATTCAGATCTCTTTGAACGTTTCTATATGGTTGGGTCTGATTTAACATTTTAGGCTAAGTAGGTAGGTACAGTGGCACACTGGGGCAGATTTATTAGAAGAATTTTTAAAGGCAGTTTTGCTGGAGTCTGAGCTGCTGTACTTTGTGCCAAATTTATCAAGTGTCACACCATGTTTGATAAATTTGGTGCTTCTATAAAGGGAGTCCAAAATGCCCCCTAAACCAGTGATTGGTAATAGGTTTTTAATAGGAGCAGGAACACACCATTGTAGCCACAAACCACATGAAGCAATGCAGAGATAAACTATAACTCTTTTTGCGGATATGCATATCAGCCAAGTGCTTCGAGGGCAGGGCCATATTTGCCTACAGGCTGTTGCAAATTCTCCATTCTCCTCTGAAATCTGTGCCCAATGTCTCCCCTTTCGCCACAATTGATATTTTCAGCCCCTGTCTGCATCACTGTCCACCCCTGGTGCACTTGGCAGCTGATTTTCATATCTATAAAAATGATGATTTTTGTTAACTATATCCTTTTGAGGCCATAAAGATATGTTCCTGCTCCTATTAAAGACCCTTACACTGTATTATTGATTTGGGAGGCATTTTGGACCTAACAGACTCCCTTTTATTCATATTGGGATAGGCTATCAATATGTGATCAGGGTAGCCGAGACCCGGCTATCTGTGCTGACCTGCAGTAATATTGCACGGCCACTGTACAATATACAGAGCCCTCTGTATAGGGCTTGTATGTCAATAAGATATTGATACTGAGCAAAACCACCCACTTGACAGTTCGCTTATATCAGGAGACTAATTGAACTAATTGTGGTCAAACAGGGGAAGCTAGAGTTAAATACAGTACAGGAAATGTATACAGCCAATTGTAGTTGTATGGGAATGTCACCTGTCGTATTCTCGGACTTTTATATTGATAGATCAATATCGGATAGGGAGGGGGCAAAACCCCCAGCAGTCATCTGTTTGAAGAGGCTGCAGTGCTTAGGCGAGTTTTAGTGAATGACATAAATGTGATTTAGCTTCTATACCAGGTATAGCCACTCCACTATGCACAGCATAGTGCTAGGTGTACAGCAAAGCCGCTACAACCCCTTCCAGCAGCTGTGTGTTGAGTTCCCCAGCATTTGAGAGATCCTGAAATACCCCTTTAAATTTGCCTGTCACAAAAAAGTTAAAATGCTTATAATGGACTCCAAAAAAATTCTTTTTATTGCAATGAATTCCGCTTTTCTTTACAAAAGTTTGTATAAATCTCTGCTATTGAATTTGATTGGTACAAAAGTGCTGATAGTTTTGTCCATAGTGACACCTGAATTCAGTCTATGGGTTTTAGGAATCAAAATGTTACATAGTCATCCACAGGGTAGGGCATAACTTGCCAATCGGGGGATCTGACCACTCAGACCCCCGCTGATCAGGGGAAGAGGGAAGTTTTGGGAAGCAATATTCTGGCAGTGCGTGCACTGCTCCATGCATTTTATCACAGCCCGCTGCTATCGCTGGCACTCTCTTTGAAATGAATGGAGTGATGTCCGCACTTCCCGACCGCCATGCAACCATCGCTCCATTCAGAACAGGGGACAAAAATCACCCATTCTCCTAATAATTGGGGGCATAATTTGCCCAGATGGCAGAACCCCTTTAAGCAGTTCTCCAGGACTTCTCCATACCTAGCACTTTCAGTAGTTTTATAACACCCTGTAGTCTGTCCTATATTCATGAGAATGCTACAGGTTACATCAATTTGCTTCAATTTCAGCTAGACAAAGCCTTTAGGACTAGCTCAGCTTTGTTTTGTGTCATGACTTGTATCTTCTAGAGAAGACGGAGATTTTACCGACCCTAAATCGTTGAGCTTTTTCTATCCCAATCCATTTCTGTATGTGTCTGTAATGGACGGAGCCAGCAGAATGTCAGATGGACATAAGACTAGAGATTTCATTCCCTCATTCTTTTCTATTTCAGTTGCACAGCACAGAAGATCATTTCAGACATGAAGATGGGGAAAAGACTGAAGCCAAGCCGCGAAACAACAGGAGGACGTCAACTGTTTTTAAAGGAGCTTTACTACATATTAGGTATGTTAGAAGATCACAGCTCGCTTCCGACGTTCACTCTTATAATGTTTGTGGCTGTGAAGATAGTGAAACGCATCCCTTAAAGTGCTGACATCAAGCATGTTCTGTCTTCAGAAGTATTTCTCGCGACGGCTGACATTTTGCTGATTTGTCTCATTTGCGCACCAAAGTCACATCTCTCTGTTGATGTTTTCATCTGTTTCCATCTGAAGGAAATCTCCCAAAAGGGATGAGACCGTTTCATTTTCTGTCCTTGCACATGAATCTTCGGAAAGTTCTGTAATAAACTATTATGCAACATCTGTCTTTTCTCATTAGAAAAAGTTATTCTTTTTTTTTGTTGTGTACATGGTATTAATACCTTGTTTCTTCTTAGTCCTGCAGAAGAATTGCATTTCGGATCCAAGGAGAGCGGAGAAAGGAAATGTGTCATTGTCCTCAATAATGTCACCAAAAATACAGTGGCATTTAAGGTAAGTAATATTTTACATTATACTGGATATGTATTTTATTTAAAGGGGTTGTCCAAGACATTTTTTATTATTTAAAAGGGCAGCTGAAGAGGCCATTATCAATTGAAGCAAAAATGTGAATGAACCAGAAGCTGACTGCCCATTGATTGTATAAGTTAAGGTGGTCAGCATCTATCTCTTCCAGCTGTTAAAGGGGTTGTCCCATTATGGACACTTATTCCCTATCTACAGGACAGGGTAAAAGTGTCTGATCACTGAGGACCCAATCACCAGGTCCCCCGAGTGATCAGGAGGATGGGGGACCGAAAGTCCCCCCTAAGGACTCCTTGGAAATGGAGCGCTAGTGTACTTCTGTGACCAGTGCTCCATTCTCTTCAACGGTGCTTCTGGGACTGTAATCCTCATAGAAGTGAATGGAGCGCCGTTCACACAAGTGCACTGGTGCTTCATTCACAAGAAGGCATTAGGGGGATTTTTGGTCCCCCATCCTCCTGTCCTTTAACAACCAGACATCCCAGAGAGGAGGTAGGGATGGTGTTTTACCATCCCTGCCTTCCCAGTCGCTGCATACACAGTAATCAATGGGCACTGTGTATACCCCTATGGAAGCCGCCATGATGCAGCTTTCCTCCCACTCTGTGGTCATATGATCTGCCAGAAACTGTAGAAATTGCTGTTTCTTAGAGAACCCGCTTCATGTTAGGAGGTTGTATTCTTCCTGTAACTGTGGCTAATGCATCATCCCCAGATACAGGGCAAATCAGCAAAAAAAATTGTTAGAATGCCCCCCAAAGGGCATATAAATATATATATATATATATATATATATATATATATATATATATATAAAGGGCATATAAATATATATATATATAAATAAACAAATAAGAAGAACAAAAAGATAAAGTAAAATACCACGCCCACATGCCAGGTTCTAGTACTACCCCTGGCGAAACAAAACTGTGAGTCACTTACATAAAAATTACTGTGACTGAGTGGAAAAAGTATTTTAGAAAAAAAACATGCAAAAATAAAAATAAGGCCTATATATCACCCAAAAATTATTTGAATAGAGAGAATGGAAAAAAATTGTAGTCCTGAAATCCGCACGTACGAGAGAACCTGCATATGTGTCCGGTCCTGAACCGGGAAAATGGTCCAGTCATGAAGTAATGAAACCCAATTACAGAAATGATTTTTAGTTTGAAATACCTACAATTAAATAATTTTAACAATTTCACCGCAAAGCTGTACATGACCTTTAAGCAACACGCACACGATCGTGTGTGTGTGTCGCCGGGCAGTGATTGAACGGCAGGGGCGGCACATGGATGACTCCGCATCTAAGGCCCCATTCATTGATGTCAGTGAGCATGGGCCACACAACAGCCAGGAATAGGAAAACTATGATACAGTCATGTGTATGGGGCCATAGAAATGAATGGATCAGTGCCATGAAAAACACTGGTAGCACACTGACTGTGCATATGTCATATGCATGAGGCCTTAAAGGGGTGGTCCAGTTTCACACCAATATTGAGAGGAAAATATTATTCTTTGTATAATGAAAAGTAATACAATTTTCCAATATACTTTCTGTATCAATTACACTTTTATCATTTATTCTGTTACTTCCAGTGGATAAAAGGCAGACCATGGTCATGTGATATACGGTCCATGGTCATGTGATGTACGGTCCATGGTCATGTGATGTACGGTCCATGGTCATGTGATATACGGTCCATGGTCATGTGATGGACACACAGGTGGGGGCTCATTACCAAGTAGATATCTGTTTACTGTGCTGTGACTGTAACAAACTGTTCACCTGTGTGCCCATCACATGACCATTGACCATAGATTACATAACCATGGACTGATTTTTATCCAATGGGAATTATTGACAGCAAACAGAGATCTAGAAACCCATGAGGAATTGATACAGAACGTACATTGGAAAATTGTAGAACTTTTTATTATGCAAACAGTAACTTTTATTTACTGAAACTGAACAACCCCTTTAAGCTGAAACAGTCTTTTTATTTATATATTGTATTTTTAGGTGAGGACTACAGCTCCTGATAAATTTCGGGTAAAACCAAGCAACAGCAGTTGTGAGCCCGGCTCCACAGTCGACATTGTTGTCTCTCTTCATGCAGGTAACACATTGTAACAAACAGCTTGTTATTAGAAGACAAATTGGGGTTAGGGGTGCATTAAGAGGCTTTTTATTCTGGACGAAATGTTCAGTAAAAACTTGTTACAAGAGCAGTATACATCAGGACATTTTCATCTCCCAACTTTACATAAGGATTTAAGGAATTTTCAGTAAAAGCCATTTCCCGTCTCATAAGTGTGATAATATAAGGAAAGCTCAGGACCTTGTCATGACAGACGGCGCCTGTGATTGATTGCTCTACACTTACACATAACCCAGAAAATGTGCTGCAGATCCGCAATGTATTGGCTCCAATGTGTAATAGAAAATGTATTCACCTCTTAATCTCTCAATGTTAACTTCTTTCTCAATTGCTTTTCTTCCTTTTTTTTTATTATTTCTTATGTGTTACAAAGCATCCACAGCATCACTTCAGGACCGCTTTTTAGTAATGGCGGCTGAGATGGAGCAATCGTCGGGGACCGGAGCTCAAGAACTGGCACAGTTCTGGAAGGAAGTGCCCAGGAGTAAGGTCATGGAACACAGGTAGGACACATTGATGTCTGTAATGCCCCTGTGCAGGGTGGCAAGTTTATTGATGTTAGTGACTGATTATATGGTGTTAATATAGCAGTTGCCACTAGGGAGAGATCATTGCATATTTTCATCTCTATTAAAGTGGTATTTATTTATCTTTTTGAAAAATAAAGAAGCAATCTGATTGGTTGCTATTGGCAAACTCACCACTTTTCTTCTCCGCCTGTTTTGAACAATTTTTTTTTTGTTCGTTATTCGTTTGTTTCCTAAATGCAAAATCAGGCATTCTCCTAGTCCTCATTAAAAAATTCCGTACCATTTTGTTGCGGCAGAGTCTGTGTAGCTCCTTCACATTGCTCATTGTCATGCTAAATCTGACAGAGCTAGGGCCAGTGTGCTCTATCAGCTCACACTTCTCTTATCTTCCCTTCTTTCTGATTTAGAAATATCAGCAATTGGATATTGTAGAGAGCAAATCAGAGTGTGGATAGAGTGGAAAAGCATCCAAGTTATCAGGGAAGGAAGATCACACAGTCTGTAGATGGAGGGGAAATCACACAAGGCAGTTTTCAGGGGGACAGGGAAAAGATCACATAGGTTGTGTACAAGTGTAAGGAGAAAGCAGAGCACCCACAACAAACTCCACAATGGGTGAATCACATACTCCTCAGCATCAGTGTCTGCCAGTGAGGGAAGAAGAGATTTTTAAAGAGGACCTTTCATGTCCTCAGGCACATGCGGTTTTATATACCGCTAGAAAGCTGACCGTGCGCTGAATTCAGTGCACTTCCACCTGCCCCGGGGGTTGGAGAAACTAACGGCACCGATCTCTGCCCAACGTCAAAAGGGCGTTCCTGACAGTCTAGCTGGGCTGTGAGGATTGTACTCGTCCATAGACATGTACTGGAGGGCGTCATTGCTGGGCGGTAAGGAACGCCCCCCTCTGACAATACAGGGCTATAGACGAGTACAATCAGGGGGGGCGTTCCTCACAGGCCAGCTAGACTGTCAGGAACGCCCTTCTGACGATGGGCAGAAAACTAATGGCACCGATATCTCCAGCCCTGGGGCACGTAATGTGAAAGACAGCAGTGTGCTGAATTCAGCGCACTGTCGGCTTTCTAGCGGTATATAAAACCGCATGTGCCTGAGGACATGAAAGGTCCTCTTTAAGGGCTATAGAAGAAGAAATCCGTCCAGAAATGTAGCTATGCTGATGCATTAAAGCTATTGAAGTCAGCAGCATCCTGGACACACAGACCTCACATCCAGCATGTATTACTGGGACAGACACGTCCAAATTAGAGAAGTCTGAAACTAGGAGCAGGTTGTAAACTGCATATTAGGGGGGCTGAAAATGAGTGAAGATTTCAGTGTGAGTCCTTGTGAAATCTGAACAATCTGAAACTGTCAGGTTAATCTGTGCTAATGCTATACAGCTCCAGTCATAGTTCATCACCAGGTCTATACACAGGAAGTAGTTCAGTAGTCGTAGTGCCTGTATGTTGGCCTGAAAGCTTATTATTTTATCAACACGGTTGTTGTCTGGTCGAAAATGAATCTGCAAAAAGCAGGAAATATAATGGCAGACTAAAATAGAGCAAATGCTATAATCTTTGGCATTTATGAATATTGTAGTTTCATAAGGTTTCATCCGCGGTAAGCACGGAGACTTCAGAAGTTTAATGAACCACCAACTTTGCAGCCAAATAGTCGTTAATTAAGTTCTTGCTTAGAATGACTTCCTATTTTCTTCTAATGAATAGAGAGCCAACATGAGTAGATGTTTATTACGTGGAGTCCGGTGTTTTCTGGTAATTAATATTTCCTGTGAAGTTCAGAGTCTTCTTGAAGTATTCTGGTTCGTGTTGTTCAGACATTAATGAAGCTGCACTTGAGAGTTAATAGTATCTTTACACCTTGATTTTCACATGCATGTCATTAAAAGCGAAGATTATGACACACAGAACACGGTTACCGTCTGCGGCTGTCCCTTTAAGAAGCGAGCAGTTGTATGTTCCATATAAATTCCTTATATTCACCCCTGATCAGACAGTTGTATGGATAATAGAGGGGCTATGCCATGACAAATATGTGTCCTCTATCCATATTATGGAGGATAAATTGATGATCACTTGGGGTATGACCGATGAGACCCCTGAGAAAGGGAAGGAAGTATGGTTAACCCATTGAAGTACAGCACTCGCTATTTCTGTCGATTCCATTGAAGTGAATGGGGGGGTGTCTGAACCCACCAAGGGGGTTCATCTGCCTCTAGTGTGGCTGTAGACACAACAGGGGTAAACCACCCCACTGTTCTCAGGATCGGTGGAGATCTCAGCAGTCGGACCCCCACCAATCAGCAATTTATCCTCTAATGGATAGAGGATACATATTTTTCATGGCATAGTTCCTCTAAAAATTTGGATGTTGATCTAAACTCAGTATTTTTGTGCAAAGATATTTTGCATGAATGGAAACATTCCGTTATTCTAGTGTCTTTCTCAAATGAATGATATACTGTATACAGAAGTATACAGAAGATAAACATGACCACGAAGATTTTCTGTATGGTTCTGAAACAAGTAGTTCGTAGAAATACTGCCTAATATATGCTTAAAGGGGTTGTCTGGGATGAATTGAAATCCCTACACTAATCTAAAAACCCTTCCCCCCTCCTACTTTCAAAATAACATAATTAATCAAAAATGTATATTTACCCATATCCCTGGGGCGGTCATGTGAGGGGGTGCATGGGAGGGAGAGAGAGAGGAAGTGGGGGGGGGAGGAAGGTGAGAGGGGTTAGTGTGGAAGTTACATAGCAGGAAGCTGAACCATGTAAACAAATGCAGAAGATGCCAGGAGCTCCCAGAGACACCCAGAAATCACTCAAAACACGGCTAAAGGTATATGGGTGCATGTATTAACCAATTAATAGCACTAACAGACATTTAAAAAAAAAATGTTTTGCCCGGAAAACCCCTTTCATTTTTGGGCTAGTAAGTGACAATATTTGTGGCCTACTGCAGACAGGGCACAGCTGGGAGGCTTCTGCTCCAGCCAGTTGTCTTTCAGCTAAACACAGGGAAGAGAGGAGGAAACATGGTGTCTATCCTGGGACACAGCTATGCCCAGACAGACGCAGTAAAGCACCTCTAAATCACAAAAAAAGCTAGTGAATTATTTCTTATGAAAGTAAATATGTAAATGCTATGAATCTAATAAATTATACAATACAGGAGTCCCTGAAGTTACAACGGTAATTGGTTCCAAAGAACCCAAAATGTCAATAAAATGAAAACATGAAGATTAATAAAAAATCATCAGATAACTCATTTAGATATAGGAAATTCTTAAACATTTCTATGGTGAGACGGTGACCGGAGCTTTTTCATGCTGTGTCCCCAGTTCTCCTGATCACTAGGGGTCTGAGCGGTCAGACCCCATCTGATCTGCAAGCTAATGGGCATAACTTGTTTTCATTGAAAAACCCCCTTAACAGTGGTTGTCCGATATCCAAAATGAACTCTTGCGTATTTATTTTCAATCAGTTCTCGGTCACTTATTTGTTAATGGTAATCTCTGATATATATGAAGGACATCTCTTGTAATACTAAAATAAGCAGAGTAAGTCGAATACCAAATCTTACGCTACACGAATTCAAAATTATTATGCAAATGATATTATTCTCTGATTTTCCTAAATGATTGATGCAAATGACAGTCAGTATAATGTTCAAATCTTCAACACTTAGAGTGTAAATCACATTTTATTGGACAAACCTCCCAATGACTTTTTTTTTCACAAATTAAAAATTCACAATCCTAATAATTCTCAACAGAGTTTCTAAACATTTTATAGGTTGTAAAGAGCTGAAAATGGTCATTTTGTTGAGTTTGCAGCATTTAGAGGTCACATTTACTGAAATCAAAGGTTATTTCAATCAAAAACATCTTAACAGGCCAAGTTACATGATAACATAGGAGCCCTTCTTCGATATCAGCTTCACAATTCTTGCATCCATTGAACGTGTGAGTTTTTGGATAGTTTTTGCTTGAATTTCTTTGCAGGATGTCAGAATAGCCTCCCAGAGCTGCTGTTTTGATGTGAAGTGTAGGGTTGGGGTCGGGGAGGATGGTGGCCACACCATGAGTTTCTCTCCTTTTATGCCCATGGTAGCCAATGGCTCAGAGGTATTCTTTGCTGCATGAGGTGGTGCATTGTCATACATGCATTTACTACAGAAAGCACGGTTCTTCTTTTTCTGCCATGGAAGTGGTCAGTCAGAGGCCTATATTTTGCACAGGTCATTTTCACACCTTCAGGGACCCTAAAGGGGCCAAACAGCTCTCTCCCCATGATTCCAGCCCAAAACATGACTCTGCCTCCTTACTGACATTGCAACCTTGTTGGGACATGGTGGCCATCCACTACTCCCTCCATCTGGACCATCCAGGGTTGCACGGCACTCATCAGTAAACAAGACTGTTTCAGAATTAGTCTTCATGCATGTCTGGACCCACTGCAACCGTTTCTGCTTGTGAGCACTGTTTGGGGGAGGTGGCTGAATAGTAGGTTTATGCACATCTGCAAGCCTCTAAAGGATCCTACACCTTGAGGTTGGTGGGGTTCCAGAGGCACCAGTTGCTTCAAATACCTGTTTGCTGCTTTGTAGTGGTTATTTAGCAATTGCTCTCTTAATCCGATGAATTTGTCTGGCAGAAACCTTCCTCATTATACCTTTCTCTGCACTAACCCGTCTGTGCTCTGAATCAGCCACAAATCTCTTCACAGTACGGCGATCACGCTTAAGTTTTCGTGAAATTTCTAATGTTTTCATATCTTGTCCAAGGCATTGCACAATTTGACGGTTTTTGGAAAGCAGAGAGATCCTTTTTCTTTCTATACTGCTTGAAACCTGTAGCCTGCTTAGTTATGTGGAACGTTCTTCTTAAGTAAGTTTCCTTTAATTGGGCTCACCTGGCAAACTAATTATTACCGGTGTTTGAGATTGATTTTAGTGATTCAAAGAGCCCTGAGACACAAGACCAGCCATGAGTTTAATTGAAAAATAAAAAAATTACATATTTATGATACATAAATGCGATAAGAATAATAATTTGGAATGCGGTGTATTTAGTTTATATGTGTCTCTATTTAGTACTTTAAATGCACAAGGGTGCACTGTTCATTTTGATTGGTTCATTATTTTTAAGGGTTTTAGGTGGTTGTATGGAAATGCATCTGTTATACAACTTTCTGTATACTTATACACAGTGTCGGACTAAAGGGCCAAGGGAACTTGTTCTGTGGGCCCTCCCAACAGCTTCCTGCCTACACCACAGCTCCTACACTGAAATCTTGCATGTATGATGAGTATTTTCCCAGTATCATCATCCCCCTATTATACTGTACATGCCCCAAGAGCACCATGGCCAGTTCATGCACAGTACTGTATGGGGAATGACACGGCCATGGAGCAATGCGCAAGATTTTAGTGAGGAAGCTGTGATGCAGGCATAGCACATAGGGCTACCCTCAGAAATTTTGAGCTCCCCACAGTATAATTCTCCATATGATATATAATGCTCCATAGTATAATTCTCCACAGTGGCCCCACACAGTATAAAATGCTCCCCTGAGCACCCCACAGTATAATGCTCCACAGTGGCCCCACATGGTATATAATGCCCCACAGTGGCCCCACACAGTATAATTTGCTCCGCATAGCCCGGCCCCCCACCGCAGTATAATGCTTCCTAGCAGTCCAGCACAGTATAATATAACCCTCCGGGATAATTCTCCCACTCAGCATAATAGGCTCCCCACATTGCACCCCCCATTATAATGCTCCACAGTGGCCCACAAAGTATAATAGGCTCCTCACAGTGCTTCCTATATAATGCTCTACAGTGTCCTCACACAGTATAATATTCTCCCCAGAACCCCCATACAATAAACTACTCCACAGTGACCCCAAACAGTTTTGTTTTGTTTTGTTTGTTTGAGTTGGAAGGGACCTCAAGGGCCATCGAGTCCAACCCCCTGCAAAAGCAGGAATTCCTAGATCATCCCAGCTATATACCTATCCAGATTCCGCTTGAAGATTTCAATTGATGAAGAACTCACCACCTCCCGTGGCAGCCTATTCCACTCTCTCACTACCCTTACTGTTAGAAAGTTTTTCCTAATGTCTAATCTGAATCTCCTTCCCCTTAGTTTCATCCCATTACTTCTCGTGCTTCCTTCTGCTAATGAGAATAGGGTAGATCCCTCTGCACTGTGACAACCTTTCAGATATTTAAATACCGCTATTAAGTCTCCCCTTAGCCTTCTCTTCTGCAAACTAAGCAGTCCCAATTCTTTTAGCCTTTCTTCTTAGGACATGGTTTGTAGACCTTCCACCATTTTGGTTGCTCTTCTCTGGACCTGCTCCAATAAATCGATGTCTTTCTTAAACTGGGGAGCCCAGAACTGTACACAGTATTCCAGGTGGGGTCTGACCAGGGCAGAGTACAGCGGAATAATTACCTCTCTTGATCTAGCTTCAATGCTCGTCTTGATACATCCTAGAATTTGGTTAGCCTTTTTAGCCACTGCACCGCACTGTTGACTCATGTTGAATTTGTGATCTATTATTATGCCCAGATCCTTTTCCCCTGTACTCTCACTTAGTTCTATTCCTCCCATACTATATATGCTTCTTGCATTTCTGTTACCCAGATGTAAGACTTTGCATTTGTCCCTGTTGAACACCATTTTGTTCACCTCAGCCCATTGTTCCAGTGTGTCTAAGTCCTTTTGGATGCATTCTCTCTCCTCTCTAGTGTTGGCCATTCCTCCTATCTTAGTATCATCTGCAAATTTTATTAGTTCCCCATTAATCCCATCGTCCAGATCATTTATAAAGATATTAAAAAGTACTGGGCCCAGGACAGAGCCCTGCGGCACCCCGCTTTTTACTTTCTTCCAGTTTGATGTATAGCCATTTAGAATTACTCGTTGTGCCCGATCATTAAGCCAATTGTGAACCCACCTCACTGATATTTTATCAAAGCCATACTTGATCATTTTTTTCAATAAGAATGTTATGTGATACTTTATCAAAGGCCTTACTAAAGTCAAGATATACTATGTCCACTGCATTCCCCTGGTCCAACCATTCAGTGACTTTATTATAGAAGGAAATAAGATTAGTCTGACAAGATTTATTAGGCATAAAGCCGTGCTGGCTCTGATTAATTAAAGCCTTCCCATCCAGGTACCTAATTAAATGTTCTTTAACGATTTGTTCAAAGATTTTTCCTACTATCGAGGTCAGACTTACCAGCCTATAATTTCCTGGGTCGTCCCTATTCCCCTTTTTGTAGATGGGGACCACATTTGCCCTTTTCCAATCTAGAGGGACCACTCCTGTTTCCCATGACTTATTAAAGATTATTGCAAGGGGTTCTGTTATTTCCTCTGCTAATTCTTTTAAAACTCTAGGGTGTAAATCATCCGGTCCTGGGGACTTGGTTTCCTTAATCTTAGCTAAATGTTCTCTTACCAAACCTTCACTTATAATCAGCTTGGAGTCCTCAATCCCCTCATCACTATCACCATTAATGTTGATATTTCCATCCATTTCTTGGGAGAAGACGGATACAAAATATGAATTTAGTAACTCCACCTGCTGATCCACCATGTTAACTTTTTCACCCTTTTCGTTCTTCAGGACTCCAATGGTTTCCTTCACTTTTCTTTTGCTCTTAACATATCCCCAAAAACCTTTTACCTTACTCTCAACTTCTTTTGCAAGCTTCAATTCGTATTCAGCCTTAGCTTTTTTTAATGCTTATCTTGCAGAGTCTGCAAATTGCGGTATACTCTCCCTTAGATATAGCTCCCATCTTCCACTTGTTGTATGTTTCCTTTTTCTTTTTTAGTAGGTTATGTAATTTTTTTGGTCATCCAACCTGGAGTTTTTAGGTGATTCCCATTTTTCTTGCTTCTAGGTATTGTTAGTTCCTGTGCATTAATGATTTCCCTACGGAAAATTTCCCACCCCTCATGTGCATTTTTGTGCTTAAGTATTTTTCGCCATGGAATTCTACAAACCCTTACCTTTAGGCCCCTAAAATCTGCCCTACTAAAATTGAGCCTTCTAGTCTTTGTCTTCTCAGGTCTTCTTCTTACAACCCCAAACTCGAGTATAGCATGGTCGCTGAATCCCAATGTCCCTGCTACCCTTAATTCCTTAACCATGTCCTCCTTGTTAGTTAAAATTAGGTCCAGAATGGATGTTCCTCTCGTGTTTTTTTCTACTAACTGGGCAATGAAGTTGTCTGCTAGAGAGGATAAAAATTTGATAGAGCTTTTACTCGTAGCTGTGTGAGTTTCCCAATGAATATCTGGGTAATTAAAGTCTCCCATGATAACAATTTCATATTTCTTCGAAAGCGTGGTCATTTGCTGTGAAAAAATCTCATCCATGTCTTCTGTCTGTCCTGGTGGTCTATAATAAACACCTATTATGATGTCCTTATCATTGTTTTTCCCCTGAATTGTTACCCAAATATTTTCCAATAAGTTATCATTTTGTAAAACTGTGATTTCCGTGGAAATGTGATCTTTTTTAACATACAATGCAACTCCTCCCCCTCTTTTATTAGTTCTATTTTTTTTGAATAAGTTGTATCCTTCCATCTGTATATTCCAATCATGCTTATCGTTCCACCAAGTTTCTGTAATACCAATGACATCATATTTTTCCTTCTGTATTATCAGCTCTAATTCTCCCTGTTTATTTCCCAAGCTTTGCGCGTTTGTGTAAAAACATTTCAGATTGCGCTCTGGTACTTCCTTTTTCTTGATTTAATTCTGAGTAGCCTGTCTTGGGTCCTCATTACCACATCTAGTAACCTTGCTTAGTATATCCTTTAGCTGCATGTTCTTGTCTTCCTTTTTACTTCCCATCCCCTCCTCTTCTAGTTTAAAGCCCTCCTGATAAGTGTGGCAAGTCTTCTGGCAAATATGTGTTTCCCAGGCTTTGTGAGATGTATCTCATCTCTAGCAAGGAGTCCATCATAGAGGTAATTCACTCCATGGTCCAGAAATCCAAAACCTTGCTCTCTACACCACTGCCGAAGCCACTTGTTTACCTCTAGTATTTTATTCCATCTCCTGATACCATAACCATCAACTGGGAGAATTGATGAAAATACTACCTGCACATCCAGTTCCTTCACTTTCTTTCCTAGATTTTCAAAGTCTTTACGAATAGTTGGTAAATCATTTTTAGCCGTGTCGTTTGTACCCACATGTAACAACAAAAATGGGTAGTTATCCTTAGAGGTGAAGAGGCATGGAATCCTATCGGCCACATCCCTAACTTTTGCTCCTGGGAGGCAGCATACTTCTCGTGCAGTTATATCTGGCCTGCAGACAGCTGCCTCTGTGCCCCTTAGCAGTGAGTCGCCCATAACCACTACTCTTCTTTTTTTCCTCGCTACGCTATTTCTTGTTGCTCCCTCTTGTCTCTGGGTGACTTTTGTTTCTTCTTTTGCTGATAGATTATTCTTATCGTTTTCATCAGTCTGCATAAGAGTTTCATATCGGTTACCTAGCTGTGTAAGTGGTGATGGCCTTGTGATCCTTTTGCATCTCTTGGTCACCTGTATCCATTTATCTGTCTCTGTAGGTTCACTCAAGTATTCTTCCCTTACTATATTTAGGAGGTTTGCTTCAGCCTCCACCACTGTAGCCTCTCTCATACTTTCTTCCCTTACTATATTCAAGAGGCTTGCTTCTGCCTCATCAATAAAAACCTCACTTTCTTTGATGCCTCTCAACGTCTCTATTCTTTCTTCCAACCTCTGCACTTTATCTTCTAAAAGGGCCACTAGTTTGCATTTCATACAGGTGAAGTTGTCTTTATGGTCAGGCAAATCTGTAAACATATAGCATATGCTGCAGCTTACCATGTGAGTTTTCTCCTCTTCCATATACCTCTCTTCTGGCCGTGCTGGGCCGCTACTCACCGCCGTGAAGCTCTCTCCTGGCCCCAGCGGTCTACCCACCGCACGCTGCAACGCTGACTCCTGCTCACAGCTGACTCACGCTCACAGCTGACCAGCAGGCACGGCGGGCTGCTCCCCGGGTGGCGGTCTGGGTGTCCGTCCCTCCTTCCCTTGTAGGGCGTCTCCGCTCTTCCTCTTGCCGCCCGGCAGTAGGCCGGCAGCTCTCTCCTGGCCGCACTGGGCCGCTGCTGGGCCTCTGCTCACCGCTGTGCAAAGCACCGCTCACAGCTCACAGCTGACTCCTCCCGCTCACGTGACTCACTCTCCAGTATAATAGGCTCCCCACATTGACCCCCACACAGTATAATATGCTCCTCAGAGGCCCACACAGTATAATATGCTTCCCACAGTGCCCCCCCCCCCAGTATAATCCTCCAGTGGCCTCACACAGTGTAATATGCTCCACAGTGGCCCCACACAGTATAATAGGCTCCCCACAGTGCCCCACCAGTATAATCCTCCAGTGGCCTCACACAGTGTTATATGCTCCACAGTAGCCCCACACAGTATAATAGGCTCCCCACAGTGCCCTCCCAGTATAATGCTCCACAGTGGCCTCACACAGTATGATATGCTCCCCAGAGGGCACCCCCAGTATAATGCAGCACAGTGCCTCCACACAGTATAATATGCTCCCAAGAGCCCCGAGCCACTTCAGGCGAACCACTCGAAATTAGTTTTGACAAATATTCATTTGGCCCTCCAGTTAATTCCAGTGTTAGTATTATACACTGGGGTCTCTTCAGACCCCAGAGTATAATAAATAGCGGCCCAGGGGAGGTGAGGAAAATAAACCGTTATACTCTCCTTGTCTCACCTCTCCCAGGCAACCTCATGTTGTTCTGCTGTCTCAGGCTTCCTCTTCAGGTCTGCGGTTGAAGTCACGCGTCCAGGAGGTCACTACTGAGGTCCTATAACAGGCTTCAGTGGTGACCAGAGGGTCGCGTGACGTCAGCCGCAGGCCAGAAATGGCCAGAGGTCAGCTAGGGACCTCCAGATGACCGGTAGAGGCGAGTATAAATATTTATTTTTATTCGCCTTCCCTCGGCAGGCTTATGTTGGAAGGGGGCCCAGTGGCACATGACACCTGACCCCTTTCCGTTTGCGATGTGGGCCAGGGTGCACCTCCGGTCCTCTGTTGGGACAGTTCGACACTGTTTATACAACTGTTTTTGCTGTCACTGCAGGGACATATACAGATATCATAGGATCATAGGGCCACATAGTGAAATGTAGTAAGAACCATCCAGTGATGGTTTTATGGTTTTAGTGAGGGATGTTTTCAAATTTAAAAAAAAATAAAAAATTCACACCCCACATCACCCAGGTGCTATATTAATATGGTGCTCATGGAGTGAAAAGTCAAAATTATTGAGAGGTTTACATCTTTGACGCATCTCCGGTGGACTGTGCGCCAAAAATGTAAATCTGTGCTATGAAGTGGCTAGTGTACATTGTATCCATTAAGCCTTTACGTGCACCAGTAAATTGGTTGAGTTGTGAAGCCCCGCCTCCTCCCTGCCACCTTAAAAAAAAAAGTAACAAACGGGTGTGTTATCGAAACCCAAACTGGGTTCAAAATCCTGATTGTCAAGTGGTGCCAAATTACTTAGAATCCATATTGATATATATATATATTGTGAGCTCACAGAGAAAGAACCAGCCTGACACGCTCAGTCGGTGTTAAGCAAGTTGTGTTTATTAAAAACATAGTATAAGCTTTTATAGAGAACAGTAAATAATTATGAATTATAACAGAGCATGCGTGAAAACTGGTTAACCTGATTGACCATTAGCGGGAGGGGGGGTCTTGACTCACCTCCTTACTCATCTCAATAATCAAAGTATATTAGCACTATGAGCTGCGTAATACAAAGCATGGCTGGGACCTGTTGTTCTACATTACACATCTGAGGGGAGAAATTGCGCAGCTACATGCTGGGGGCTGTTTGCGTAAGCAGTGTTAATCTCCAGACTCTTCGAAGGACGGCTCACAGAAAGTTTATAAACAAACAAGTCCACTAGGACATGCTGCCCTAGACTGGGTGTCTGGCCTTGCTCTCAGTGTATATCCTTATCATCGAAGGCTGTAAGCTTCTTCTACTAAATGCATTTCTATAATTTTTAAGAACAGCAAGCTAATGAGAAGTTAAAGAGACAGACACTTAATTTCTATAACAGGTGAAAAGTAGCAATTTTATGGCTTTGTGTCTAAAATTGCAACTTCCAACATGCCTTATATGAATCGCATACACACTACAGGAAAATGCAGTGCATTAGTGTCGGAAAATGGGAGAGAAACCGCGTCGACCAGATTATCGGATGGGGCTGATCCTCATGCAGATCTGCAGCACTTGAGATTTCTTCCGTCCTGTAGTATATACACGTCAGGTTTGCAATATCCAAATCTGACACGTGTGTACATACCCTCAGGCCGGTTTCAGACAACTGCGTTTGGTCTGAGGAAAGGTCTGTGAGACAGCTGCAAAGTGATCTGTGATGTCTTCACCTGCCATGTCTAGAGCTTCTTCCTTCATTCCCTGCCCTCCGGCATCTACTGCCTGTATATATTGTAATCTCATATAGACAGAGCTCCTACCTAATGTATCTTGTTACCCCGGGATTCTAATATGGAAAGTACTATGAAGGTTGGTGGCGTTGTATTATTAATAATATTGGTGTAATTGTGGTGCACATTGTGCTTTTGGGCCTAATGGTTACAATTTTACATATAATGAAATGTATCATAATAATATGTAATGATCATAGAGTTTCAGCTATTTCCTGGGATAGAAATTATTGTAGTATAATTGACTTTTTGCATACCTGTAGTATGTCCGTGTGTCTGTGAAGGAGATGGGCTTGTGTGTCCAGGTCAGTGTCCTCTGCAGTACGGACAGGAATATTGCATACAGCACTACTGCGAGTCAGTTTGCAGTCCGGTGTAGACAAAGCACAAGAACCCAATATACGGCCATGTGAATTAGTCCTAAGAATTACAATGAAGACACAACATTCAGGCTCCAGGTGCCAGCTTAGTGCTAGTAACACAGTAGTACGTCCCAGGCAATACTTGTTTTTACCTTTTGCTTTTCTATTCGTCATCCTGTACTTTTTTTTCAGATTAAGATGCCATATTATTGAAGCCAACAAGCCAGCCACACTAGGAATAAAGGCAGACGTGCTGAACAGGCCACTATTGAGCAATGAAGATCTGCATTTTAAGGTAAAGTATACTGAATGGGAATATGAATGATATAGCAATGCTTTTATTTCTACAGAGTCATAACTATTATAGGGCCTACACAATGGTTACAACTGGGATCTGGTACTTGATATAGCCCAAAGACCCCTTGCTATTTATAAAGACACCTGTATTATAAATGGCTCCTAATAGGTGGAAGCCCCTGACTCATATTTTGCATTGGATCCCAGGCGCTTCAAGGTACACCTCTGCATATAATGTATATGGTCGTGCACGTTTTTCAAATCAGGATTTTTACACAAACAATTATGGCTTTTTTTTTCTCTTTTACACCAACCTCGCCAATTTTCTTGAAAGGGGGCATGGTATGGGGGTAGCGGGCCTAGTCAGATTTATCATCATCTACGCTAGTTATCTGGCCTAAATGTGGCCTGATGCCAGCTGTGAGATGGCGTAGATTTTGATGCAGGCCTACAGTCCGGGGTTTACTAAGACCAGTTTACCATTGGTCTTGATAAATCCCCCCATAGTATTGCTTCATTATAAAGGAAAGCACACTTTAAAGAAGACTAGTCATTTCTCTTGACATGTATATTTTAGTAACTACTGGAATACCCCATAAAAAAAACTGTTCTGGAGAATCAGCATTCCACTGTTACTCCTCTTGCAAATTTGTGAACAGATTGACAACTGGGTGTTACCATTCCCTGTGTCCCTGCACCGTCTGGTACTGAACAGTCAGTGATGACCATATCATACTGTGTAAGGACACATCCTATTGTGGGAATGGTAACATCCAATGTTACGATAGCCCAGCCATATACTTAATTCTCCGCATGTAGTCAACAGATATTAGTCGTTTCCTTGGCAGATTGTTACTAGAAGCCACAATACTTGTCCACCTGTTCAGACCCTCAGCTGTCATTGGTTGTCACAAGACTTTAATATTTGTTGTATTGTTATTCTGTTATAGTCTGACAATTATTTATGGGTTTTCTCTTCTATTTTTTCTTCTTCCTGTAGATAAATCAACTTCTAGAAACAAACCGCAGACTGGAGGAACAGGTGGGGCACTGCGTCTGGTACCAGCACTTGATAGCATTTCTATTGTCTATTTTAGTGGCCATAGTCACAGCCATCCTCTACACGCTGAAGGACACCAGTAGATAATCCACCTCAGCCCTGGACAATTTGTCTACTAGATGATATTTCATATCCTGCAGGAGGTATCTTCTGACTCAACCAAAGTTGCCTTTAGTGTTTGGCATATAACAGGACTAAACCACAATATGACTGACACATGGGGATGGAGAGCACTTATCTGTATGCAGATTCTGATAGCTCAGGTTATATTGGTACTTCTTGATGGTATCTTCCCTATGTATACATCCCGCTGATCGGAAAGTAATGCTTTACTGCTATACAAAAGACGAGTGGGTTGAAGCCAACAATTGACATATGGCACCTTTCGCATGGATGCTTTCTCCTTTTTTGCATTTCTTTACCCTGCTCCCCTCTATAGCACCCGTTTTGTTTTTACTTCACTCTATAGAATTGCTTAAATACCAATTCCCAAAAGCATAGTGCCCAAGACCTTGAGCTGTGTGATCCTCTGTACTCAAGGGTTTCACAGCTCTCACACCTGACCTCCTCCAGCACCCTCTCGTCCATCAATGGGACACCACAAATGGCAGTAGATAACCAAAGGTGGTCACAAGCACAGGGTGTTCCAGCTCTCCCCCAAGAGCAGATGTGGGAGAAAGAAGTATCAGCAGCCGCTTATTGCTCACCTTAAAGGGGTTTTCAGGCTAAATAACTATAATAACTATCCTTAGGATTGGTCATCAGTTAAAGATAAGCAGGGATCTGACACTTCAGACCCCAACTGGTCAGCTATTTGAAGAGGCTGTAGCATTCGGGTGAGCACTGCAGCCTCTTCAGTACTTACCAAGCACAGCGCCGTACATCTGTGTAGTGGCCGTGCTTAGTAGTGCAGCTGCAATTAGTCCATGTGTCCAATGAACAAGACATGACAGCCTGTTGCTTCAAACAGCTGATTCGCGGATAGGACAATTAAAAAGTTCTGGAAAACTTCCTTAACAGATAGCTTAGTCTGGAATCAAGGGGTGCTCATGAAGTTTTATAAGTTTTTCTAAATATATGAGAGCAGCGGACTGTAATAACGGAAATGTGAACATACCCTGAAACTCTACTGAACATACATGTGTCATTCCTTACCTTTCTTCTTGGTTCAACATGTCCTAAGATGGGTGGCCCAAAATGAACAGCTTTTAAGAAAAACCTCTCTGCATCTATTGCAGTCTGTCAGGGTTTTTCTAGCTTGTCACAATGTTGTATTGAATTGTTTACTGAAAAATTTAAGTCCCTAACCAAATCTGAGCTAAGGTAAGGATGGCCACATCTGTAATACAGAAAGTGAGGACTAGTGGCACCTGAAACACTACGCTGAGGTCTACCCTTAGTGCATCTTTGAGGGTGTGTTTATGTGAGTCTTTTGGGGCAGATTTTGAGGTGTTTTCTGCCTCAAAATCTGCTTTGAAAAAATCTGTGTCTGCCTTCCATAGAAATGAATGGAAGATAAATTCCCCCATGTGAACATACCCTTAAATTGCCTCCTCTTCATTCTCATGGGAAGCAATGTTGGGATTTATTTCCTAGCTGATATTTTGAGCGCCTTGCCCTATTTTCAGGCTGATTCGACCCTGAAACTCACATTGCAATGGACTAGAGGTGGGGAAAAACCACAGTTTTTACAAAACCATTCAAAATATGCTAGAGGTTTTAGGAAACAGGGCCTTGGTAAAAAAAAACACTTCCAAAATTTCCTCCAAAAACCTGAGCATACCCTGAGGAGTGCTGGGGAATAGCAGTGGGCGTATGCAGGGGATACTTTGGTAGTGTATGGCCGATATAGCACCAAGTCAACTTGCCAGGCAATACTGTACTTCAGGAGCACCTTAAGTGGCTCAGTTAAAGTTTTGTTTAGACTATTTCTATATATGCGAGGCATTTTCAGTCATTCCAGTTTATTTGGGAATTGTTATTTAAGCAATTGCATAAGCACTTGGGCAGGATAGAGCTACTCTTAATAATTCCCCTAGATTCCTGTACCTCTTTCTTTGCTTAAATAACGTGTCCTGCCTCCCATGTGACCTGTTCGGATCACTTTATAGACATCTGCTTCTATCCCTTTGTCCTGTTGCATTTTATCAATCATGAACGCAGATGATACTGCTGAGCATGCCCCATGATTGAGGATTATACTGGATTACATCTTCACAGAGTATGTTCACCTTTGCACTAGTTACAGTGTGTATATATTGCTTTATACAGTGAATACTTTGTATTACTTGTATTACAATTCCACTGAGATACAGATCAAGTAATAGGAGCTGTGCTGCAGTTCTCTGAAACCACTGCTATGCAGTGGACGGGGTTGCTGCACTGCTCCTATTACTTGAATACGAGAGGTACAGCGCACGCTCCACACCCACTAGCTGCCTCCAGCACCCGGAGGCTGCTGCATCAGCTGATCTGTGCTGGCTCCGGGTGTTTGACCCAGACAAATCACATACTGATGACCTAGCCAGTGGATACGTCATCAATATGAAAACTCAATATTGGTCCAGAAAACCCCTTTATTAAATTCCCCCATTAAAGCAAGTTATAAACAACTTTTCATAAATTAATAGTACAGGTGGATATAAGAAACTTTATAATATATCTTAAGGAGATCTGTTTCCTTCTTCACTTATTAAGCTTTTCTCCCATTCCTTAACTCCAATCTCACTACTTGTTCACATTATATTCTCTGTATTCAGGCTCACACATACAAGTCTATGGAGCAGGGAGGGGTGGAGTAGGATTCTCCTGTCGGCTGGCTGATTGATTTATTGCCTCATTTTGTGCACTTAGAAGCTTCTTATCTACAACTTAGCAGTGTTAAAAAGCAAGGAATAGCAGAGTATAACAGCAGAAATTGAGTCATTTTTCTATCCTTCCCTCCCCTCTTCATAGACTAATATAGAGAAAGTATCTGCCTGAAGAGTGGAGAAGAAAACTTATTTCTTTAATAAGATATATTACAAACTTTCTTATTTTCACCTGTACTATTCATTTATGAAAAGTTGTTTATAACTAGAGGTACACTTGAAGTTAGCAATTGCAAATGCATCTCCGTACTGTAATATAAGCTGTAACTCAGGATCGGTATAAGATAAGTAATGCAATGTACATACAAAATGACTCAACTTTTAATACAGAGTACTTGTATATGTCAACTATAAGACCGTTCAGAGGTGGACATACATTTAGGCTTTAAGGTCAATGGAGCAGGTATACTGTTGTGACTGCGACATGATCTTGGTGTGAAATGTGCCTAAGTTTGGTGCATTTTTGGCTCCTCTAGTTTCAGACCAAATCTTTTCAACTTGTTTAAAAAAAGAGGCATTGCTTCACAGGCAAAGGCTGGTGGCCTCACTGGAAAGGGGATTTATATGCACCAAAAAGCCAAATGGTGGTAAAATATGAATGTTTAGACAGGCAGGCTGAAGATGCATCAGATTTATCATCCAGCATCAATCATTGTGATAAATCTGATGCTTGACTGTCTGACTACACTTTTAGTAAATGTGGACCAATGAATCAGGGCAGAAAAATGGGGCAGATAAACTACTAATGAAAATGTGCCAGAATTCTGATATAACTTGCGTACATGTAACTCTGTATTTTCTAAAAGTTTGTGCCTTGCTCGACAAGTAAGCGGGCTTGCCAAAAGGGCAGGGCTTAATATGCAACACCATGCGCCAAAATATGTGCCAAATTGTGGCACTTTTTTTTTTTTTTTTTATGCCAAATAATAGTTATCTCTAGTTAGACTAGACAGTCTAAAAGCGCACCAGATTTTCAACATTCAGACAGTTTGGAGAATCTGGCGCAGATTAAGACTGTCTTGTCTAAGTGTGCACTGTCTAAAAGGTAGACCATATTAGTTTATCTGCTCCAATTAGTCTGGAAAAAGTAGTAAAAAACAGACAACTTAAAGGGGTTGTCCAGGATAACCCGTTTTTGACAGACACTGGTAAGGTGGAAAAAAAAAAAACACATACCCTCCTGTCCTGCTGCTCCAGTGTCTCCCACTGCAGTCTGGTCCTGCTGCTCCACAGTCTTGTTATGGCGGAAGTCCCCGTTGCACATGACTGATGAGGCCAATCAGCGGCCTAATGAAAGGACACGGGACGTCACAGGTGACATATGTGATTGATGTCCTGGTTCTTTTACTTAAGCTGCTGATTGGTTTTATCGGCCATGTGTGGCGGGACTTCTGCCTAAACAAGACACCGGAGCAGCATGACCGGACTGCGGTGGGAGACACCAGAGCACTGGGGCCTCCTTTCTAAAAAGGGGTTATCCTGGACAACCCCTTTAAGCTTTCCACCAAACCTATTAGATTAGTCACCAAACCCACTTCCCGACTCTCTCCCCCTTGGCCAGTGTCAGGGAAAACAGAAGGATTAAGCAGTTAGTTTCCAACATGCCCAATCCCTTTATTACTAGGGTGGGTAAGCTGCAAAAGAGATGTCTAGCAGCACCCTACTTCTTTCTCCCCATTCAGAAGACAGCCGAGCATCCACGTTTGATCATTTTGGTGACATCTAAAGTGGATGACCTTCTATACACTAAGAACAGAAGGATCGCCTACTTGTCACTATCCATAGATTTCACTGCTTGGCTTGCACTAGTACAGTTATGGTAGAAGAGATGGACAATCTAGTTAAAATAAATTTTCATATCTGTTATTTGGTCATGTCAGGTGACAGCAGTCGTGGGGTCTATGAGGTTGGGGCACATCTTGTCCCCCAAGGAAACCATTTGAGGAGCTCTGTAGAGAATTTTAGGTGGAGTTCCTCCAGTAGACACTTAGGTTGATGATCTGATGTACAGTAAATAGTTACGCACAATGTCAGACACTGCAAGTATTATACGTATAAGCTGAATTTCCGGGTTACTTTGGCACATTTGGGATGTACAGAGTAGCGTTAAATGTGAACTTATTTAAGCCTTGCAGTATTGTGAATGGATTGCTTTATTGCCATAAGGAAATAGCAAATTTGTCTGCTTCAAGACCCGTCCAACGCAATAGAAATAATGCCAAAAACGCTTTTGTTCATTTTATTTCTAATGTTCGTGGTTACACATTGCTAATTAATATTTATTAAAAGAGCTACAAATCCAAAAGTCAGTGTTTTACTACTGTGAGAGTCAGCAACGTGCCGTCGATAAAACGCAACTGAGATGTATCACGTGCCAGGAATTTCCTCATGTTATGTCATTAGGATGTTATGACTTGAAGGGGGTTTGGGGGAGTATACATGTTCAGTGTGACCATGGTGCTTAGTGGTTATGTTACCCTGACCCTGATGCCAAGTGACCAGGGTCAAAAAACAAGGCTGCTTCTTTTCAAAAACTTTGCCACATACATTCTTGGATGTGTCTGGTATTGCAGCTCGGATATAGGGGTTGTCCAGGAATTGGTCAAATCCCAGAGGAGGTCGGGGAAAGTGTAACATAAATAAAGAAATCATACTAGCCTGTCCGTGGCGCTCTGGTGTCTGCCGCCGCTGTCCATTCTGGCGCGTGGCATGCCTTGACCCACGGAAGTACGAGGAACAATGCAGAAAGAGGGAAGTGGTACTACTTTGGTGCAAAAGAGGGTTGTGCACAAAAGATGTGCCACAGCTATCCTCATCTATGCCAGTTTTCTGGCTTAGAGAAAATAGTAGATTCCCATTTGTGTTTTATTCTCTGTTCACAACCAAAGCTTAATTCCAAATTGTGTTATACTGCTCCACCATGACAGTAGACTATCATGGGATCTCAGATGACATTAAAACATTAAAGGCAACCTTACACATGAGAGAATTATTGGCCATGAGGTTGCAGATATTCACAGTGGTATTGGTGTGACCAGGAGCATAATTTGGAAAGACTGGGCCCCATAGCAATCCCTTGACTGTCCCTGTCCCCCACACAGTATAATGCCCCTTTACTTGCTCTCCCATGGTATAAAGCCTTTTTTCCTGGCCCCCACACAATACCACTCATCCTTTACTGGTCCCAAACAGTATATACCACCTTTACGGACTCCCCACATGGTATAATGACCCCTTTACTGACCCCCCCCCACACACACACACTGTATAACGCCCCCTTTATTGGCCCCCACATTGTATAGGGACCCTCTTACTGACTCCCCCACGCAGCATAAGGCCCCCTTTACTGACTCCCCCACACTGTATGTTGCCATCTTTATTGGTAACCATACAGTATATTGCCTCCACACAGTAATTTTTGTAGCCATTTTTATGATGTAATGGATCATCTCACTATCAGGATTCTGCACAAAAATCCATTGAATCCAATGAAAACCTTATTCACACACACTGAAAAAATCTGACTTAATTTTACAACTTGAATTTTCTCATATGTGCCATGGATTTTTGCCACAAATTTCTACAGGTGCAATGTAAAACACGTGAAACATCTTTTGTGTCGAATTTGCCACATAAACTAACCTTTGCAGAGCCATGTACAGGAGTATATTATATGGAGCCCCGGGAGCTATATATTATGGAGCCAGGCTCAGGTACTTTAAGCAGTGTCGCACCATGCTTTTCCAGGTTCCGTTTGAGGGAGGTATTTTCCCACAGTATTAATGCGAATGTGAATACCTCCGCAGTACATCATCTAGTGGAACAAACCACAATTTTTTACATGGAATCCAAAAATAACTCTGTATACTTTCAGTTTTTACGGTAAGTCCTTATTCCGATAGAGACCAATCATGGGTCCGCTAGTGACCAACCAAAATCTGAGGGTGGTTTTCTAAAAGAAGATGGACAGTATGCATAATATATGATAGAACTGCAAATCTGCCACAGGAAATCTGGTATAAGGTGGTGATCTCAAATAGGTTTTTGGCTAAGGCCCCAAGTTGCGTAAAAGCTGCTTTTTTTTGTTGAAGGTTTTGCTGCAGTTTTTGGCGCCAAAGACAAAAGTGGTTTCAACAGGAATGGGAAGCATTTATACTTCTCCCTGTTCTACATTCACTCCAGGCTTTGGCTCAAAAAACAGAAAAATCTGCAATAACAAAAAGCAGCTCTTCCGCCACATGGGGGCTCAGCCTTATAGAGGTTGTCCAGCCTAAATTTATTTTTTTTTTAATTCGGCCAGGGCAGGTGAAAACATAAAAAAAAAAACATATACTCCTGTCGCCGGTGCTCCGGTGTTGTCCTAGCACGGTCCGGTCCTGTTGCTCGGCTGTCTTTTTTTGCGGGAAGTCCTCACTGGCTGTGACATCTATTCAACGGCCTAAGGAAAGGACCCGGGGACATCACAGGTAGTGACCTCCTGTGTCCTTTGCTGACTCTGCTGATTGGCCTCAGCGATCAAATGTGGCGCGGACTTCCACCAGATCTGCAGGACCGGAACACACTGGGAGACACCGGAGTATCAGGGACAGGCGAGTATGTTTTGTTTTTTTTGTTTTTTTTCCCCCTTGACCCGGCCTAATTAAAAAAAAAAAAAAAAAATCCTGGACAACCCCTTTAATATGTACATTAGTATTGTTGATGATCAGGTTCATTCAAATAAATTCCATCTCCTTTAATACAGATGCTTACCTTTCCTCTTGGCTGGACATGTCCAGCTGTATGTGTGATGAGCAGCTTTTGAAAACAACATGATCTCATGATACTTTGTCTTAAGATGTCTATCCTATATGTCTGTGTGGCCAACCAGTGTTTGTGTTTTGTTTTGTACCCTGTCAAGAGTTTTTGCTAGCAAGTCACCAAATTCAAGCTTGGGTAAGGGTGAACACGTGTCGCGAATGAAAGTAACCATTTACACCCATTTATTGTATAGAAATTCTCATTTGATGGCAATCTTGATGTTTAATTGACTTGGTACTTTCATTACTGCAGTTTTTATGATTTTTTTTATTTTATTAAACATCCAGGTTGTTCTAGAATTAAAGCCATTAAACCCATGCTGCTTTCTATAAGGAGACAATTAAAATGAATGATGTGCGGCGACTATTTCATAGCCAGCAATGAGCGATTGCCGTGTGCATCCAATTCCAGCACTATTGATTCTAACATTGAGTCCTGCTATGGGGAAACAAATTGATAAAAGACCATCTAAATGTAGTGTCTGATTCCTAAGTCAGTGGTCCCAAGCCTGTAGTATAGTCTGGATCTATAGAAGATGAGCAATAGATACAGGAATGCATTAACCACTACCCTGTGTGTACGTGTGTCTGTGGATTTACTTTGCTGTAACCAGTATAATGAATAAACACCAAAAAATTTACTTTTATTATGGTACAAATAAAAAGCGCAACTGCATTAATATTGCACTCCTAAAGAGAGAAGTATGGTGACTGTGAATGGGGCTATAACTAGTTACCATAAAACGTGAAAAAAATGTAAGGCAGGCAACAGTACAACAGTTTTTGGGAGCAGGATAGGCTGTGTATGAGGATTAGAGGAATCCGCGTGTACCTTGAGTTATAGCATCACGGACAGACCTCTGATTCAGCCTCTTTACCCCAGGTTGAGATTGAGAAACAAAGATGGGTTTTGTGTTAGGGCAGTAACTAGAGATGAGCGAAGTTCAAAAATTTGATTCGGCAACTTTGCCAAATTTTCCAATACGATTCCATTCGATCCAAATTAAATTGCGGCGAATCGTGTTAAAAAAAAACCAGCTATTTCCTGGCTGCGGAGAGCCGGGGTGGGCGGCAAAATGGCAGAACCCCTTGGATGCCACGGTCATGTTTGACCGCGGCATCCAAGGTGTTGAAACCCCCCCATCGGTTATGGAGCAGGGTGTTAGCTGTCAGTTACAGTTACAGCTGTCCGTCATGTTTTTCAGTTTTCTGACAGAAGAAAGACTCCTACATGCAGGACTTTATCTACCATTACACAAGTAAACAAACATAACGGAAGAAAGCGTCTGTCATGTTGTTTACATCACAGTCAGTGGCTCTGTCTGTTATTCTGCTACAGTTAGTCATAGGATGACAGCAACGGGCTGTAATAACAGTAGTGTGAACATAGCCTTAAAGGGGTTTTCCAGGATAAAAAAAATAAATAATTAGGCCAGGGGAGGTGAAATAAAAACCAAAAACATACTCGCCTGTCCTGATCCTGCAACTCTGTTGTTTTCTTCTTATCCAAAAGACCACCCCCTTACCCAGGCCATATAATTCTATGACAGATTTTCAGTTTCACCATATATTAAGCATTCCTGGTATCTTCTTTGAGAAGACCATCTCTCTACAGGACCACTTTTTAATGCAAGAGAGGTTTTGCTAGGTATGTATGAGTTCAGCACTAGAATAACAAAAATACATTTTATTTCTTTAATGCCAGTAATGTATGTTGTTGCAAGATTTCTTGTGTATATACCTTAACATTATTTATATAAAAATAGAAAACCAATTTTAGAGTATTTTAACATTATGATTGTGTTTTATTATAATGTATTTCAGAATCTGTAATAAAATTATATTAAAATTAAGGACGTTGAAGTCTGGTTTTTACATAATAAAGAATAAGTGTTATAATAAAAAAGCCAAATCCCGCTGTTATAGTTATATCACACTGTTATAGTTATATCACACTGTTATAGTTATATCTCACTGTTATAGTTATATCACACTGTTATAATTATATCACACTGTTATAGTTATATCACACTGTTCTAATTATTTAGTTATATCACACTGTTGTTAGTTATATCACACTGTTATAGTTATATCACACTGTTGTTAGTTATATCTCACTTATAGTTATATCGCACTGCTGTTAGTTATATCACACTGTTGTTAGTTATATCGCACTGTTGTTAGTTATATCTCACTGTTATAGTTATATCCCACTGTTATAGTTATATCGTACTGCTGTTAGTTATATCACACTGTTGTTAGTTATATCACACTGTTGTTAGTTATATCACACTGTTATAGTTATATCACACTGTTATAGTTATATCACACTGTTGTTAGTTATAGCTCACTGTTAGTTATATCTCACTGTTATAGTTATATCACACTGTTGTTAGTTATATCTCACTGTGTTAGTTATATCTCACTGTTATAGTTATATCTCACTGTTATAGTTATATCTCACTGTTATAGTTATATCACACTGTTGTTAGTTATATCACACTGTTAGTTATTTAGTTATATTACACTGTGTTATTTTTGCATAGCTCTGCAGGTAACCTTACTACATAAGCTATATTTCAGGACTTTTATCGCAATACATTATGAAATCTCCATTTTATGTCCCATCTAAAGCTGCCCATAGACATTCATGTTGACTGAACCGTTTCTGGCCTTCCATCTTTTCCCCTATTGCTAACCCACAATTTGGCATCTGATGGCAGGTTCTAGTAATTTTCTATCACTTGCTTAGGCCCGGTTCACATCTGTGTTCGGGCTTCCGTTCGGGGAGTCCGCTTGAGGACCCCCCGAACAGAGACCTATACGCATAAAAAAGAGGTTTACCTGGGAAACCCACGGACCCCATAGACTATAATTGGGTCCGTGTGGTTTCCACTTGGTTTCCACATGAAGCAAGCGGAGAGGAAAGTGCTGCAGGCAGCACTTTCCTCTCTGCATGTTTCCACATGTTTCGTGCGGAAACTGAGCGAAAACCACAAGAACCCCAGGTAAACCTCTTTTTTTTATGCGTATATGTTTCCTTTCGGGGACTCCCCGAACGGAAATCCAAACACAGATGTGAATTGGGACTTAGGTAGAAAAATGATGCAAACTGAAAAGCCCTGCATTTTAGTTTAGGTTAATTCCAGTGAATTGTTACAAAATGAACTAAAGCACCTGGTACACGGTACATTTTGGGGCAGATTTACTAATAAGGACTAATGGTTAGACTAGATAGTCTAAAGATGTGCCAGATTTTTTACCGTGTCTAGTGTTGGATGATAAATAGGGAATATTTGACTGTCTCATCTAGCTTTTCACCACCTATACCTTGGCTTAGTTTACGCCAAAAAATGTGCTAATGTTTGGCACATTTTATTGGTTATTGTAGTATACACAAACCACGCCCCTTTCCACTGAGGTCTGTCCCCTTGCTGGATGAGGCACAAGCCAAGTGAATTGAAGCGAAGATGCAGTGACTCAATCCAGCCACTACACAGAGAACAGCGCTGTCTGCTTCCTGCTCTATTCTCTATGCATTGGGTGGCTGACCCCCACCAATATAACATTGATGGCCTATCCTTATTATAGGTTATTATTTTTAACTCCCCCCCCCCAAAACTTTAAACTCCCATTTGAACATGTAAAACTTCCTATGTGTGCCAAGTATGGTATCTGCAGGCCTCATTGGTCAAGAGGCACCATTTTGGTCAATGATATCTGCACAGAGTGCCTGTAATGAATCACGTTACCTAAAATAATGGGAAAGACTTACCATTCCTTTCTAAGATTTAGACAATGCAGACATAGACTAGAAAAACAAAAAATGCACAAGGTTTTTACATTTGATGTATTTTTAGACTGTCTATAGTCTAAGTTTATGCCACCTATTAGTGGGCTTGTCTTGTGCAGAAATTTTTCCCCCAAATTTTGGTTCATCTAAAGCCACTCCACTTGGGGTAAGCCGTGCCCCTTTCCTACTAAGCCCTGACCTCTTGCGAGACAAATTTTTTTTTAAAATTGCTATTAATAAGCGCGGTACATGACACCTACACCAGCTTTGTGGTGCAAACTGAGACATAATTCTGGCACATTTAGCTTAGTAAATCTCCCCCATGTGCTGTATTATTTGTTTTTCCGGTCTTCTGGTACATTTACTCTGCCTGAGACCCTTCTGGATGTTTTTAGCTGAGGCTTCTTATGACTTCTGGATGCATATAACATAAGATCAAAAAGTAATTTAGTTTTGACATTTATTAATGATCTTTTATATAATCATCCTTAATACGGAGGTTTTTGTCTTATTCCGGCGCTTTAATGAGATACTTTCGGCTATAGTTTAATAAATCATTAAAACAAAAATCTAATTGACTTTGCTTTTAGAATCGGAAAAAGGCTTTTAACCCTTTACAAGTACAGAAATACATGTGACTATTTAAAGAAATATGGCTTTAGCAGGTTTTCCAGTACTATAGTATTGGCAGGGAGATGGTCCATCTCCAACCCCTTGATTCAGCTGATCCCTTGAGTTACCTGGATATTGATGGCCATTGATAAGGATAGGTTATGGATATTATTGTGACAGTTCAGTTTTCATACGTATTGTATATAATGTATTGTTTATATGGATACATAGTAAAATGGGGTTGAAGGTAAATATGTCACCTAGGTATTATGTAGTAGGAAGGAACTTATGAAACCGGTACTGGTTATCTCAAATAGAAAATCTCCTTCTGTAGAAACTAGCAATTGAAAAGTATGCAGACCAAAAAAAACAATACCATGTGAATTGTCTCATACTCCAATACCACTGCTGGTACTGGTGTCGGAATAAAACTAGGGCTTCCCAGCAACTTTGGTTGTGTAAGATATAGTAAAAATTGCAGTGTCGCACTGCATGATCATGTGATTGTCATTCCCAACCTGCTGGATTTTTTTTGTTGTAAGTGGTACATGACTTTACCATTCTAAAGCACAATTTGATGTAAGTATGTACCCAGACCCCATCATATCAACCCAGCCCTGCGGATAGATAGGTAGGATCACCTGAATCAAATAGTGTTTTCCCCTTGTGAGTCGTTGCCACCTTGGTAAGATATCGTAGTTTTTGTCAGTATGCAAATGAGCGCTTCCATTGCTCCAAAGAGGTAAATTACATATCTACAAAAATGGCAATATCTTGGCAACATTCACAGGGAAAAAACACTGTTTGATTCAGGTGGCCCTAACCTATCTATCTCTGGGGCTGGGTTGATATACTGGGTTCTAGTGACCCTAACCTACAGCATACAGTGGGGAAAAAAGTATTTAGTCAGCCACCAATTGTACAAGTTCTCCCACTTAAAAAGATGAGGCCGGCCTGTAATTGTCATCATAGGTAGACCTCAACTATGAGAGACAAAATGAGAAAACATATCTAGAAAATCACTGTCTGATTTTTAAATAATTTATTTGCAAATTATTGTGGAAAATAAGTATTTGGTCAATAACAAAAGTTCGCTGGGCAACACGGACTTTCAACTCCCTCCAAAGGTTTTCTATGGGGTTGAGATCTGGAGACTGGCTAGGCCACTCCAGGATCTTGAAATGCTTCTTACGAAGCCACTCCTTTGTTGCCCTGGCAGTGTGCTTGGGATCATTGTCATGCTGAAAGACCCAGCCACGTTTCATCTCCAATGCCCTTGCTGATGGAAGGAGGTTTGCACTCAACATCTCACGATACATGGCCCCATTCATTCTTTCATGTACACAGATCAGATGCCCCGGTCCCTTTGCAAAGAAAGAGCCCCAAAGCATGATGTTGCCACCCCCATGCTTCACAGTAGGTATGATGTTCTTTGGATGCAACTCAGCATTCACTCTCCTCCAAACACGACGAGTTGTGTTTCTATCAAACAGTTCTACTTTGGTTTCATCTGACCATACGACATTCTCCAAATACTCTTCTTGAACATCCAAATGCTCTCTAGCACACTTCAGACGGGCCCGGATATGTACTGGCTTAAGCAGAGGGACACGTCTGGCACTGCAGGATCTGAGTCCCTGGCGGTGTAGTGTGTTACTGACGGTAGCCTTTGTTACGTTAGTCCCAGCTTTCTGCAGGTCATTCACTAGGTCCCCCCGTGTGGTTCTGGGATTTTTGCTCACGGTTCTTGTGAGCATTTTGACCCCACGGGGTGAGATCTTGCGTGGAGCCCCTGATGGAGGGAGATTATCAGAGGTCTTGTATGTCGTCCATTTTCTAATTATTGCTCCCACAGTTGATTTCTTCACACCAAGCTGCTTGCCTATTGCAGATTCAGTCTTCCCAGCCTGGTGCAGGTCTACAATTTTGTTTCTGGTGTCCTTCCACAGCTCTTTGGTCTTCACCATAGTGGAGTTTGGAGTGTGACTGTGAGGTTGTGGACAGGTGTCTTTTATACGGATAACAATGTCAAACAGGAGCCATTACTACAGGTAATGAGTGGAGGACAGAGGAGCCTCTTAAAGAAGAAGTTACAGGTCTGTGAGAGCCAGAAATCTTGCTTGTTTGTAGGTGACCAAATACTTATTTTCCACCATAATTTACGTAATAGATATAGTATGACCATGCCTTCCTTGGTGAAGCATCATGGGACATCCTGCTACTCACACACAGGGATTTCTGCATTCAAGAAGCAGAATCATTCAATTATTCAATCAAGCAATAATTGGCCTGGGGAAATAATCAAGCACTCTATGGCCCTAATAGTTAGACAGCTTCAACTTAGTGAGAAAATGCACCAGATATATCACAGTGACTGATGCTGGATGAAACATTTGGTGCATATTTAGACTGTCTAGTCTTATATACCACCTATTAATTGGATTACTTTACTCAAGCAAGTTGGAAATATTTGATGTCAACTAGATGATAGTTTATAGAGATGGGTGAACCAACTCGAAGCAAGCCGGATTTGACCCAAATATTTCAAATTGTTTGTTTGTTTTTTACGAAATTGAACAAATGAAAATTCGTCTTGAGCAAACTAAAATAGTCGTTGCATTATACTCTGGGTTCTCTTCAGATGCCAGACTACAATAGGTAGAGGCCCAGACTAGGTGTAAAAAATAAAAGAAACATTCATATTTACCTTCCCTTACCTCTTTTGGGCCTCCTTGCGTCATCCAGTTCTCTACTGGTGACATCAAGTGCCCCGGGGTCACCACTGAGTCCTATGATTCGGCCACCAGCAGTCACATGGGCACGCTGAGCATCATGATGCTCGATTTGCCCATGTCACCACTGAGGCCCAATCACGGGTCTCAGCAGTGACCCCTGGCACATGACGTCAATGAGGAGGCAGAGAGAAAGCACCAGACACAGCAACAAGGCCCAAAAGAGGTAAGGGAAGGTATGAATGTTTTTTTTTTTTTTACACCTCCCCTGGGCCTCCATCTATTATACTGTGGGGTCTGAAGAGACACCAGAGTATAATAATCTCACTTCACTTTGACACAATTTCATCTATGTTTGCCTTAGACAGCTAGAAATTGGATAGATAGGTCTGGGATCCTCAGACTGTTCTACACTATGTTGCAAGCCAACTTAAAATGTGGTTCATACCGAACTTGTTCGATCCAAAACTAATCTTTAATTGGAGCCACCCTAACCCAAAACTAAACAAATCCTGAGAGGTTCGCCCATCTCTAATAGCTTATTATCATTATTATTGTGGTTACGACTCAACCCTGTAATATAAGTCACCAAGATGTATATCACATGCCAGGGGCAAGTCATAACTACAATTGTTCAGTAAGTCTGCCCCTATATGAGCTACAATAAGGAAGTGTGGGCAGGGGCGTAACTACCGGGGTAGCAGTGGTAGCGACTGCCACAGGGCCCGGAACATTACGGGGCCCGGAGCCCTGTGGCAGCCGCTACCGCGAACCCCACAATCACTGCTATCGTTATACTCCGGGGTCTTTTGAAACCCCGGAGTATAACGATCGGGGGCCCAGGGGAGGTGAGCGAACATAAAAAACACAGTAACTCACCTGTCCGCCGCTCCGCAGGCTTCGGGCCTGTTTGGTGACGTCCCAGACGTCAGCCGACGTCATTATGCGTCGCGACGCCGGCCTGGATCGCGCGAGATCCGGTCCGACATTGAAGATGGCCGGAGTAGAGCACGGGAGTGCACCGGACCGAGGAAGAGGTAAGTTGCAGTGTTTTCTATGTTTCTATCCTCCCCTGGGTCTCCGATCATTATACTCTGGGGTCTGAAAAGACTCCAGAGTATAATAATCGTTCATGGGTGGTCCACAATGGGGCATAATACTGTGTGCAGGGGCCACTATGGGGCAAACTACTGTGTGCAGGGGCTACTATGGGGCAAACTACTGCGTGCAGGCGCCACTATGGGGCAAACTACTGTGTGCAGGGGCCACTATGGGGCAAACTACTGTGTGCAGGGGCCACTATGGGGCAAACTACTGTGTGCAGGGGCCACTATGGGGCAAACTACTGTGTGTCGGGGCCACTATGGGGAAAACTACTGTATGCTGGGGCCACTATGGGGCAAACTACTGTGTGCAGGGGCCACTATGGGGCAAACTACTGTGTGCAGGGGCCACTATGGGGCAAACTACTGTGTGTCGGGGCCACTATGGGGCAAACTACTGTATGCTGGGGCCACTATGGGGCAAACTACTGTGTGCAGGGGCCACTATGGGGCATAATATTGTGTGCAGGGGCCACTATGCTGCATAATACCGTGTGCAGGGGCCACTATGGGGCATAATAGTGTGCGCAGGAATGCGGTTTGTGTGTGTGGGGGGTTGGGGGCGGCGGCTTGGGGGGGGGGGGCATGTCAAATGTTCGCCTTGGGGCCCAGCCATTCCTAGTTACGCCACTGAGTGTGGGAATGGTTTCAAGTGTCTGTTGGGATTTCTCAAGCAGAAAGTTATATAGTCTTGCTGCTTTTCTATAGTCTTTTCCCTTCTATGTTGGAGTATAAACCTTCTTTCATGTAGATATAGAGGATGCCCCTTACATGAAATAGCAGATCATTTTACATCACGGACATAGTTATATATAGTAATTCACCCCTTTATCTAGACCTCATTTCTTGCCAGCTGACTACTCCTTGTAACTTCCCTATGTATAAAACTGGCATCAGGCACAAATCTTCACTTTAATCAATTATTCACTACATAAAACTGGGAGCTTCTGAGGGCCGGGCACCCGGGCAGACTGTTTTATCCGGAGACACTAGGTTATTCATAGATTCTTCTTAAGAACTCTCCCAAGGAGTATCTTGGCACATCACTCCTGCGTGAATTTCTTTCCTCTGCCATCTCCTACCAGGCACATGTAGAACATATCCTTTGATTTTGGGTTCACTTTAAACTCTTGTCACTTGGCCTTCCAGACACAGACAGCATTGCAAATGTCTGCACGCTGTCTTTCCACACTCAGAAGAAAGTAACTCCTTATGCAATATAAAAAAATATGCAAAATGTCTCAGGATCCTAATAAAATTTCTGTGGAAGTAAAAATTTTCAGAAAGAGGTAAATTGTTGTAACCGATTAACTCAACGTTATCTGGATCAGTGAAATCTTCTCTTTCTCTCCAGGTGATATTGAGTTATGTGTCTGAGAATAAATAATTCTGTGAGCAAGTCAACAGAATACAGACATTCCTTTGAACTAATGTAGCAATATCAATGCTTTATAGGATTTTTATGTCTTGCCAAGTTTTTGGCTTCTTAAATAGTCCCTTGGAGTGTTGGTAGTGTCCCACTGGGCATGTGAGCTCAGCATTAGCTCCACAAGTGGGATGCCAGGCACAGCAGAATGGGCACCACTTTAGCACCGCCTACATGACTATTAGTGTGGGACACCTGTTTTATAACTTTTCTTTCCACTAAAAGGGCATGTCTCTAGCATAACTAGCAAGTACAGTAACATTATGTGAATGATTGAGAATTAAACAGCAATTCTGGAATTTTCTTTTTGTTTCACTTTTTTTTTTTTTTTACGACATTTACTGTGCAGGATAAATTGGATGATAGTGGGTCATTACCTACTAACAATATAATGTACAAATACCGATAAATTGCACCACTTATTTAGTGCTATGTAGTATGCTGTCGGTGCAAAATTGACAGGCATTCTATTAGGCCATGCCTCTGCCATGGCCTAATAGGCATATACTGTAGGCCCCCAGCTACCATGTACAGGTACCTGAGAAAGGGATCCCCCTACCTTTTGAAATCAGTTACTAGTGACTACATAATCTAAAAGGTTAATGCCCGAGCATCTGTCTCCTCACTCGCTGTCCACTGCTCTACCTATAATTGCAGTGGTTAGTGAAGGGGGAGAGGAGAAGCACTTGCACCAAAATCACAGGGGGCATTTGCAACAGCTTTTCATGGCCTATTGCTGAAATATCTCTACAATTTGGATGTGAAGGGGCTGCCCAGTAGAGGGAAGCGGTTAATCACCAAAAGTCTAGTAACATGTTTCCTTTAACATTGGGGGCACTATTAATGGCACAGTTATTTTGGATACATTCAGCAGTGTTGGAGGGCATGCTGATTTACAGGAATTTATAGGAACATTGACAGTTATTTAAGGGGATAGGGCACTGTGTGTGTGGCACTACAATTTTTGTGACACTATCTGTATGTCAATATTATTTTTTGGGTGACTATACTTATTTCTGCAGCACTGGTCAGCACACTACCAGTGGTAGCAGTCAGATTAGCTATGTTGCGGACACCAGGATTGGAAATTTGTGTTGAGATGGTAGAAAGGAGGATAAAAAGTACAAAGCCTTAGATGGAATTTCTGCAGAAATGAGTTGTCTGTTAAAAGCATCATGGCGGTCTGGGCTGAATGGAGAAGATAAAGAAAGAGAATAATTGAAATTGGAGAAGACATCACCTCTAACTCACTGAATGTAATTGTTGTGTATATGTAATGTTGTATTCTCCTGTATTTTATAGTGCTGCTTGGATGGATGGATGGATGGATTCAATAGATGTATTTATATGTCTAATATTTATCTACAAAATCATAATACATTTACATCATGGATGTGAAAAAACACTGGGTATGAAGGGTCTATTTAGTGTTAATATAAAATACAGTTTTGTAATTTCTAAAACCAAGCAATATGATTAATGCAGATTTCTAAACTAGAGGATTCCAGGCTCTGGCATAGGACTCAGCGCTGGCACTCGTCTACACTTACTGCTGATTCTTTCTTTAATTAGATGGGAAACAGTGGGCGGCACCTACTGGGGATTGTAAAATTGCTTAAGATATTACTGCATGCTAAGACTGCATATTCAGGACTGCACTTTGGTATGTACATAAATTACATAGTTTAGACAGAATTCCAAACCAGGTGATTCACAAAATGATGATCAAAATTATAGCCTTATAAAGGTTACCCTTAAATAAGTACAAAACCTGAAATATCAGATGTGCCTACCATTATATAGAACTGAAGAAAATAAAACATTAAAGTTAGTTTCTTACTGTGTTCTGCCAATATATACGTGTGCATATTCCGTTCAGCCATAACATTAAAAGCAATATACCAATACTTGCCTAATAGTAATTGTGTTGATCTCTCTCGACATGGAAACAGCTCTGACTCATCACAGTATGGACTCCACAAGTCTTCTGAAGGTGTCCAGTTGTATCCAGTACCAAGACATTAGGAGCTGGACTTTAATTCCTGTAAACTGCAAATTGGGGTCTCCCAGGATTGTCACCACACATGAAGACTAAGAGGGTGTTCTTCCCTACGTGTAATATTCCCGACATGATCAAGGATTCTCCATCGTAATTCTCTCTTCGTCTTCCCTACATAATTGAGTGGGCATGTACACGTCGCAACATATACAACTCCGATCGTCCTGCATCGCTCCTTGGTATACATTACAATAAGATCAGCTGTTCCTTTTATTAATGTGATCGTTTAGCTAGGATAACTCTGTTTAGTCTCCACATGACCATTGTTTACTACGGCAACAGGCCACGCCACCTAGTGACGAAACAGGGGCTGGGCGAGCATTATCATTTTATTGGCTCATTCTCAGTGTACGCCCCTCAGGTGGGCGGAGCCTGTACAAGGCGCTCTGGCTTAAAACTACAGCTGAGTGCAATGTGAGCATCGGATATCCTAAGTACTGGGGCTCACCTTTAAATCCCCAGGAACTGCAGTTTTTACTGTTTTCTGAATGCTGTGATTATACCTAATTGCCTGAGAATCAGAGAGGAGTTAGGTATAGGGGGATGGACTCTAACGCTAGGATCTAGCTTTATCACTGCCAGGTTCTGGAGGCAGGGGTGGCGTTTGGAGATATTATAGGTCCTGCTATGTGGTATATACAGTCACTTCCATTTGCTCCTGATGAACTCATTTCAATAATCTAATGGGGGAAACGCGTTGAGCTTTTAAATTGGCACTGGGATAAATTATTCTCAGCGCTGCTGTTTGTATAGCAGTTTAGGTGATCTTGGAGCTGCACTTACTGCTCTGACACCAGGCATTAGCTTATTAAGTGGTGCTGGGATTAATGACTCTCAGCGCTGCTGTTTGTATAGCAGCCTAGGTGATCTTGGAGCTGCACATACTGCTCTGACACCAGGCATTCAGCTGATGTGTTAATTATAGCTTTGGGTAATCTATATGGGATGTGAGTATTGGGCTGGAATCAGATTTGTTCTATTTGAGTTTCCAGTGATTGTTATCACAATACCATATATATTTTTAGACACTCACATAAATAGTGGCTTGTCCACTTTTATTAGATTATAATAAATGTTAAGTTTTATTATATTATTTGTTTTGAATTCCACTCCAATTCTGTGACATATATGCCTGTAGGGGAAAGGATATACACCCTCTGTGATTTTCAAATTACAAATAGATTTTAATTTGATTAAAGTTCCCCCCCCCCCCCCCCTTCCTTCCCATCATCTAAGTGTAACACTGTATGCCCAGGCACTTTGGATTTGTACTAAGGAGGACACTGGCTGATGACAGCTCATTTACTATATGTATTGTGTAATCTTACCTCATACAAATGGCTGGACCACTGCAATTTTACCTCTTGTGTCACTCCTTCTTCCTAATAGATTGTAAGCTCTTGTGAGCAGGGCCCTCAGTCCTATTGTGTGAATTTATTTATTGCACTGTAATGTCTTATTTTGTCTGTACATGAACCCTGTGATTTGTAAAGTGCTGTGGAATATGTTGCAGCTTGTAAATTTATCCTTGTGTCTTAATGTCAGGATTCTCAATTCCTTTAAGGTTACCAAGTGAACCTGAGAATCTTCTGCAGTTTCAGAAGTTCCCTGGGCTTGTCCAATTAGCAGTATAGGAGGCTTATTAAAAAACAAACAAAAAAAAAAACAAAACCCTTCCCTCCTGACCCAGGTTGCCTGCTAATTTAGTACTCTAGTTTGGCTCTGAACCCAGACCATGTGTATTAGATTGTGTTTCTGACCCTCGGTTTGTTTCTGGTTATTCATTTGTCTGCTGTTTCTGTCTTTGACGTGAATTGAACCTTGGCTTCGTATTGGATATTTGTTTTGTCTCTAATTCTTCATCTGACAAATATCTCCTAGTATTGACCATTTGCCTTGATATTTATTCTCCTTTTTCAGATCTGCCCGGTAAGTAATGGTGGTTCTAGTTTTGTTTTCAGATAGTGGAGCTTTCTTTTCCTGTACAGTTTCTGGTGGTGATAACTTGGACCCCCAAATTCAGCAAAGTCCATCTGGCCTCGCTGGTGGCACTGATGAAGGCAATTGGTGGTCTGGGCCTATGTTGCAGCACAATACTTAATTTAAATAGTTTGTTCTACTGCTCTCTATCAGCCAGATCCAGCTATTTGCTCCTGGAACTCAACCATAAAACTTAATCAACCCAGTGTGTTTTTTTTTTTTTTTGTTCATTTAAAAAAGATAACTTTGATTTTATTAAAGGATCCCCACAAATGATAGAATATTTGGATGCTGTGCTTCAAATAGCATAACTTCTGCTTCTGCTACTTTTGCACATCTGTATATACCACACATTACACCTGTAGAAGAAGAAGAATACGATTTTTAGCCAAAATTATTTCATAGACAATGCCTGTGGCTCAATGTTAGTGTTTTTGCCTCTCACACACAGCAGAGAGTAACGGTGGGCTCTCCCTCCAGTGGCCCCTGAGTTGCAAACACAGATCGGTAGGAGACTATTTGCACAGTTGAATTATTTTATATAAAAAAAAAAAAATTGATAAGATTAAAATTCCGTTTAATCAATTCCAATAACAACATACACTAAATTTTGGTGAAAACCTCATTACACAAGATTCCTTTCAGATTCCATGCAATTATTTGGAGACTTATCTACGGAGGGGTATATTACTAGCCAGCTTTTATACTGTACAATTGTACATCAGATGACGGTTGTACAATGTAAAGCATTGTTTTATCACATCCATAGTGATGCAAGAGTGGGCCGAGCAAGTCAGAAACGACGGACTGTTACTATGGTTACAGCTTTATAAGGGCATGGTGATCTCACCCTGAGTAGATGAAAACCCTGAGGTTCCTAAATCTAGGCTGAATATCATATACTGAGAGCTGATAATAGACATGGGCACCACAGATAGATCATAGATGCTTTGCTGTCTGCATTCTGACCTTGCTTCTTGTAATTCACTTCTCTCTATATACTGTATAATGTATACGGCAGACTGAATGCAAATATAATTCACCATTATTATAAAGTTTGCAGACAAGATAGTAGGTTTATCAATATTGAATAAGGATACATCAGATTACAAGGGATTACCAATATGGTGTAGTTTGCTGTGTATCTTGCATACTTTTCTCTTTCCTATACTACCACGTGGATGGAGTACAGTTGCACCAATATTTTGGACCAAACAATGGTGCTTTTTTAATAAGCTTGGTGATCCAGATACAGTTAAGGCTAGGTTCACACTTGCTCTGGCTCTCCGCTGGAGGATTTCGTTCCCCATTCACTTTAAAAATGTGGAGAGAAAAATCCTGCGAGCAGCGCTTTTCTTTGTCAGCATTGTTAGCCCTTTTTTGGGTGGAGACTGGGCAGAAACCCGGTGGAGCCCATTATAGTCTATGGGGTCCACGGGTAATCACTTTTTTTAAGCAGATTAGGTTTCCATTTGAGGGGTCCCCAAGCTGACATGTTTACCAGGGTTAGAGCCTGGATGGGTGTTAAACAAAAAAAAAAAAAAAAAAAAAAAGACATACTCACTTATCCCTGGTGCTCCGTTTTTACTGTTCCACTCTCCTCTCCCTCTAGTGCCAAGACTTGCCATGCCAGAAGCAGGGAGCCTCACATGAACACTGAGGCCATTGGTGGCACTGATGACATCACTCATATACAGTATGTCACCATTTCATTACCAGTGACCTCTAAGGCCATTGATTGGTCTCAGTGTCCATGTTGTGAGCTTCTCTGCTTCCTGCACGGCAAACCCTGGCATGAGAGAGAAAGAGGATCATGACTGGACAAAGGAGTGAGTATGTATTTTTTTTGTTTGTTTTATACCCACCACGGCCACCACTGAGCTCTAAATCTTGGACATCCATTTTAATACCCTGCAGGTTCTCTGTTATTCCTCCTGAAAATGTATGAATAATTGGCATTGTGGATGTTACCCTTTCCCTTTTGTGATTAGATGGTGGATGGTATCAGACTATGTAGAAACAAACCTCATTGTCAAGAGGAATTGTAATCTCCTATTAGCAGGAGAGATAACACCCACCCCTCATTCAAAATAGACTCATAAAAATGTATATTTACAGTATATAATATATATATTGTCGATTGCTACATGCCATGATAACATTTACTTTATACTTACGACTGACTGACATTGTGGTCTTTACATATGGTGAGCTCCTCTATTGACTTCCAGCCAGTAACGGAGCCGAGGTCTGGGAATATTGGCTGTTATCCTCTGTCTTAGCTTCACTAAAACTGTAATACCAACGTAACACAACACCAGGGAAGAAACGGAGTTGTTATGGAAACTGAAGCTCTGGAACAAAGTTGCTTACAGTAGTTTAATCATCTTTTTGTGGATTTGGAAAGCAGTAGCTGTAGACAATAAAAACCAGATTAGACAATGTGTAATCAGGCAATCATTCACACATGGTAGATGAAGATATGGCTGGAAATGATTTTGGCCAATGGCAATCAGAGATGGATGATGTACGGGAGCAACAACACTCTTTATTTCTATATTAGATGATTAATGTCCAAAGAAAATTAAGAACACAATATTACAAGTAAAACACAGAGGTTACTGCTGTACTGAAAGCAATAGTCCTGTGCTCTTATGCGTATCTTATGAGAAAGTAACTCACTAAACCACTCCGGCCTCTCTCTATATAATAGCTACTACAGAGTTGGTCAGACTGTGTGTCAGATCTCTCACTCCCTAGCAGTACCAAGTACCAAAATTCTTCCTCTCAGTTCTCCAGTGAGTCAGGCCACTCCCTCTCTAGCTCTCCTGGGTGTCAGACTACTCCCTCGCTAGCAGTAGCCTATGCCAGAACACTCCTTCTCTAGCTCTTCCAGGTGTCAGGCTACTCCTTCTCTCTAGCTCTCCTAGGTGTCAGGCCACTCCTTCTCTAGCTCTCCTAGGTGTCAGGCCACTCCTTCTCTAGCTCTCCTGGGTGTCAGGCCACTCCTCCTCTCTAGTTCTCGCAGGTGTCAGGCCACTCCTTCTCTCTAGTTCTCCTAGGTGTCAGGCCACTCCTTCTCTAGCTCTCCTGGGTGTCAGGCCACTCCTCTTCTCTAGTTCTCGCAGGTGTCATGCCACTCCTTCTCTCTAGTTCTCCTAGGTGTCAGGCCACTCCTTCTCTAGCTCTTCACTCTTTGTTTCATTGCAGCCAAGAAAGTTCATTTTATTTCTCATTAATGTACACTCAGCACCCCATCTTGACAGAAGAAAACAGAAATATAGATATTTTTGCAAATGTATTAAAAAAGAAAAACTGAAATATCACATGGTCATAAGTATTCAGACCCTTTGCTGTGACATTCATATTTATCTCACATGCTGTCCATTTCCTTCTGATCCTCCTTGAGATGGTTCTACTCCTTCATTTTAGTCCAGCTGTGTTTAATTAAACTGATTGGACTTGATTAGGAAAGGCACACACCTGTCTATATAAGACCTCACAGCTCACAGTGCATGTCAGAGCAAATGAGAATCATGAGGACAAAGGAACTGCCCAAGGAGCTCAGAGACAGAATTGTGGCAAGGCACAGATCTGACCAAGGTTACAAAAAATTTCTGCAGCACTCAAGGTTCCTAAGAGCACAGTGGCCTCCATAATCCTTAAATGAAAGAAGTTTGGGACGACCAGAACTCTTTCTAGACCTGGCTGTCCAGCCAAACTGAGCAATCGTGGGAGAAGAGCCTTGGTGAGAGAGGTAAAGAAGAACCCAAAGATCACTGTGGCTGAGCTCTAAAGATGCAGTAGGGAGATGGGAGAAAGTTCCACAAAGTCAACTATCACTGCAGCCCTCCACCAGTAGGGGCTTTATGGCAGAGTGGCCCGAAGGAAACCTCTCCTCAGTGCAAGACATATGAAAGCCCGCATAGAGTTTGCCAAAAACCACATGAAGGACTCCCAGACTATGAGAAATAAGATTCTCTGGTCTGATGAGACGAAGATTGAACTTGTTGGCGTTAATTCTAAGCAGTATGTGTGGAGAAAACCAGGCACTGCTCATCACCTGCCCAATACAATCCCAACAGTGAAACATGGTGGTGGCAGCATCATGCTATGGGGGACAGGACGACTGGCTGCAATTGAAGGAAAGATGAATGCGGCCAAGTACAGAGATATCCTGGAAGAAAACCTCTTCCAGAGTGCTCTGGACCTCAGACTGGGCCGAAGGTTCACCTTCCAACAAGACAATGACCCTAAGCACATGGCTAAAATAACAAAGGAGCGGCTTCGGAACAACTCTGTGACCATTCTTGAATGGCCCAGCCAGAGCCCTGACCTCAACCCAATTGAGCATCTCTGGAGAGACCTGAAAATGGCTCCACCAACGTTCCCCATCCAACCTGACGGAACTGGAGAGGATCTGCAAGGAAGAATGGCAGAGGATCCCCAAATCCAGATGTGAAAAACTTGTTGTATCATTCCCAAGAAGACTCATGGCTGCACTAGCTCAAAAGGAAGGGTTTTCTACTCAATACTGAGCAAAGGGTCTGAATACTTATGACCTTGTGATATTTCAGTTTCTCTTTTTTAATAAATTTGCAAAAATATCTACATTTCTGTTTTTTTCTTTCAAGATGGGGTGCTGAGTGTACATTAATGAGAAATAAAATTAACTTTTTTGCTTTTTAGCAAATGGCTGCAATGAAACAAAGAGTGAAACATTTAAAGGGGTCTGAATACTTTCCGTACCCACTGTATAATATCGGTGACCCGGGTGTATGACGTCACTGAGGAAGCCGAGAGAAAGCACACACACAGACCACGAGAGCACCATACACCACAAGGAGGCCCAAAACAGGCAAGGGAAGGTGAGTATGAATGTTTTTTTATTTTTTTTTTCACCTGCTGGGCCTCCACCTATTATACTCTGCGGTCTGAAGAGATGTGGCAGTCTTTTAGTTCACCCGAGACAAATCTCCATTTGTTTGGTTTCGTAAAAAAACAAACAATTTGGAATATTCAAGTCCGACTCGTATTGAGCCAAGTTCTCCCATCTCTAGCTCACATAGATACGTATAGTAGAGATATTTTCAGGCTGAGCATTGCAAAATCATGTTTTTTGAAGGATAAAAAATTATTCCAAAACATGAAATATCCTGATTATGAAGGCTAAAATGTCTGTAGGCAGCAGATTAAAATGGCCATAAAATCCAGTTTGCCATATACTGCTACAGAATCCCATCTAACCGCTATATAATTGTGTCTTCAGTAGAGCTCTTAGTCCCAGTGGTCATTTTGGAAGCGATGACAGGGTGATCTCCAGCCAAGTAGGAATAGTAATGTTATAGGCCGGAATACTGCTGAGGTATGGATAGCCATTAGTCTTACAGAACTTTGTTTCACAGTATTAACTTTAGGCTTATTAAAACTACAGTAATTGTCCGGTATCTCTCAAGGGCCTCATATTCATTTATGGGTGTTATGGGCTTTCGTCAGCAATACCATATTTGCTGGTTTAGTGTGTCTAAGGATGTAATAAGGGAATCAATGACCATGTTTTATGATCACATAAACTGTCCTCCGCCTCAAACACTTTGCTTTGACAATATCCAATGCTTGTATAAGTAGTTACTAAGCTGACACTTGGACTCTCTGTTCTTGACCCTTTAACAACTCAGGGTAGTTTTTAAGTTAATTCTCAGCGACTTTTTTCATATTTTCCTTCCCCGTCTTCCAAAATTCATATCTTTTTTATTTTTCTATCAACATAGCTATGTGAGTTGTACTTTCCTTTGCCACCATTTTGGGGTGCATGTAATGTTTTGATTAGCTTTTATTTATGTTTTTTGGGGTCCATGAGAAATAACACACAATTCTATCCTAATTTTTTGCATTTTGTTTTTACGGCGTTCAACCTGCATTAAAAATGACATGGCAGCTTTGTCCAGCAGGTCATAACGAGTAACAGCGATACCATATTTATATTGTTTTTTTATTAAGTTTTACCACTTTTACAAATGAAATGTCACTTTTTGAAAATGAAGAATTTCCTGGAGTCACCGTATCCTGTCGCCTATAACTTTTTTTACTGTTTTGTTGATGGAGATATGTCAAGGCTCTTTATTTGTGGGTCAAGTTGGGCATTTTATTGGTGCCAATGTTTGGTATGTATGACTTTTTGATCACATTTTATTGTTATTTTTTTGGGGATAGCAAAGTGACCAAAATAATTTAATTTGCTCATTGTGGTATATATTTTTTTTTTACGACGTTCACCGTTCGGGATAAATAACGCTATTTTTGGATAGTGAGGACTTATACGCACATGGCGATACCTAACCTATTTGTTTGTTTTTCTTTACATTATTTATATTTTAAACATAAAAGTGTTTTTTTTAACTACTTATTGTTTGTTTATTATTGTGCATTTTCATTAAATTTTTTTAACTTTTTACATGTCCCACAAGAGGACTTGAAGCTGGGATCTCCGATCCCCAGTGCAATGTACTGCAATACATAGTATTGCAGAACATCGCACATTAGATTGTAAGCCCCTGCGGGCAGGGCCTTCTATCCCACTGTGCCAGTTGGTCTCTGTTAGCATTATCTGTTTTGTATATCTTGTGTACCGTATGTAAACCCTCAAATGTAAAGCACCATGGAATTAATGATGCTATATAAATAAACAATAATAATAATAATAATTAGTTCCTATGGGAACTGTGCATAGGATCTTATCGCGAGGAGTCCGACGGGAGACGGGGCATTTTTTGCCATGACTAAGAGATGTGTCTCAAAACGCGTAGGAGTTTTTCAGGATTACTGGAATGATGGATGTACTTTTTTTAATATGAAGATTAAAAGCTGTATTTTATTTTAACCATATTTTTTTGTTTTGGTGCTGATCATTTTTACTTGCATGTGTTCACTACTTTCTGGCCCCTGATTCTGGGCTTTACCTGTTTGTTTCGTGCACCTTAATTTAGGGGCGTGGATTTCTGATCTGGACATTGTTGGTGAGCTGTATACTTTTTTTGCTATTTGACTGCTGAACCCCAATCACAGGCCTCACCAGCCTATGATGTCAGCAAGATAGCTGGAAGACCCTGAAGACGCTTGGGGAAGAAGATCGGATGTGACAATAAGCCCTCTAAGGTCTCTGATTATTATACTCTGTGGCTTGAAGACACCTCACAGTATAATATCAACTTTAGTGGATTTGTAAGTGAAACCAAAAACAGTTCCTGACTGAGTCCTTCATCAGTACAGAACAGGGTTATTTTTTAAAAATGGCTATGACTAAGGCTTTTTAGCCAAAACACGTAGCCAAGTCATCTAGGCATTTAGTGCATGGAATTTTATTGGACATTCACTAAAATGTGTGTCGTTTTAACTGGATTCTTAGGGAGTGACTGGACATTTGTTTTTCTACACTGTTGTTGTCCTATCCTCCATACTTTTTCGTGCACATGCGGTTCTTCTGATATGTAGTATGGCGAGCTGAGTTGTAGCGGTGTCACCACATTTGTGTTGTACTTGTGTAATGTCTGAAAAATAAATCTCTGTACACTGTAGTATCTCTTCAATGAGAAACAGTAAGTCCCCTGAGCCATGTCTATGCCCACTATGTACAGTACAATGAGCAAAAGTTTTAGGCAGGTGGGGGAAAAAATAATGCAACGTATGAATGATTTCAGAAATACAAGTCTTAATAGTTTATTTTTGTCAATTAACAAAATGAAGTGAATGAAGAAAAGAGAAATCTAAATCCCATCCATATTTAGTGTGACCTTTGCCTTCCGTCAATTCTTCTCGGTACATGTGAAGGAACTCAGCAGGGAGGTTGTTTCCCGCCATCTTGGAGAACTAAGCACAGGCTTGTTCCAATCCTCCTGTCTCTTCATGTAATCCCAGACAGACTGGATGATGGTGAGATCATATTGATGGGATTTAGATCATTCACTTCATTTCATTAAAGGAAGTCTCATACCAGAACCCTGTATATCAACCCAGCCCCTAAGATAGGTTAGGGTCACCTGAAATAAATGGTGTTTTTCCCTTGTGAATCGCTGACTCTGTTGCTGAGATGTCGGCCTTTTTATCAATATGAAAATGAGCTCTTTAGAGCAACAAGGGAATTGTCGCTTACTTCTGTGGAGCAACTGCAACACCCTCAATGCTCCAAAGAACTCATCTGCATTTTCACAAAACAGTGATATTTTGGCAACAGAGGCAGCGATTCACAAGGGGAACAAAACATTTGTTTCAGGTGACCCTAACCTATCTATCTGCGGGGCTGGGGTGATATGCCGGGTTCTGGAAACAGATTTCATTTTATTGACAAAAATAAACTATTAAGGCCGGGGCCCCACGTGGCGCAAACATCGCGGTTTGGCCGTTGCGGAAGCGCAGTGGCAAAAAACGCAGCATTTTACAGTCTCTGCAAAGTGGAATCCCATCCACACATTGACGCTGGCGGTTTCCCTATAGGTATAATGGAAGCAGAAAGTCCTGTTTCTATGTAAGGTGCTGTGGAAAAAAAATGTGATGCGTTGCCACCGTGGTTTTTCCCGCATCGCTTTTTTGCTGCGGCCCACTACGCGGGGCCTTAGCCTAACACTTCTATTACTTTGAAGCTTTTTTCCACACTGCATTTTACTGCTTTTTCCCAATGTGTTCTTTATCCATTTGCTGATTAGAGATGACGTTTTTCTTCACCTTCCCCCCCCCCACCACTGCGAGTTAGCAGGTGTGAATATACTTCTAAAAAACATTGCTGTACTTCAGTTTGCGGTTGCCAATGACATTATGAGGCTATGGGTTTGGAGTCATCCAGTTCGCTGTCAGTAAAGTTTATACCTTACACTTCCATGAACAAAGCTGTCTTATTCCTCTGTTCTTGTCTATCATTGTACTTGAACTGAAGATAATAAAATGGTGAACCTAAATGAAAAAACTGAATTTCCATTAACTCCACACTTAACACTTTTGTGAAAGCTCCCCGTGAGTTCCAGTCTCAACCTCCCTTTGAAATGTTCAATTGACAGCTACAAGAGCGCCGTGGCAATCACCGAGATATTATAGCAGGAGATATTACGGTTAAGTGCCACAACAGAAGGGTTATTACTCCCGATACAATGTGAAGACAGAACTGATTCTCTCTGAATAGAAAATCCATCTCACTTTTGTTTCTTGCTATATTAATGCAACAAAAACTCTTCTTTGTGAGGTTTTCAGGAGGGTTATGGGATTATCCTGCAGTATGTGGGTATAGAAATCTCTTCAGGAATAAACTCACTGCCAATGTAAAGAAACTGTCATATAAATCTTTATATCATGTCAAATATTCTCTTCCCTCCCAGGCATACAGTAACAGGGATATATCCTCAACAATTCATTGCTAAGGAATCTTTCCCTTAGGCCCTTGGCTGTCTGCATGAGAGTAGAAGTGAATTTGCTTTACATATTGTATGCAGTACAGGATCTGTATATAGGCAAATGTTTTGGGTTACCATTGGTGTAACATACTACGTGCAGAGTTGAGCAATGTTAACCCCTTAAGGACCCACCCCAAAAGTGCGTTAAGGACTAGGTTTCAAAACTGACATGTGTCACTTTATATGGCAATAACTTTGAGACGTCTTAACATACACAAGTGATTTTGAGACTGTTTTCTCGTGACACATTGTACTTCATGTTAGTGGTAAACACTAATGAATATTTTTGTATTTAATTATTTTAAAAAAATAGGAAATTTGGGAAAAAAAATCACAATTTTCAAAATGTGAAATGCTCTGCTTATAAGACAGATAGTCATACCACCCAAATACATTAATACATATTATCTAACATAGCTCTGCTATATATCGGCATCATCTTTTAATGGTCCTGTAATTTATTTTGGATGTTAGAAGGCATACAAGTGTAACAGCGATGTTCCAGATTTACAAGAAAATTTCCCAAACTATTTTTTTAGGGACCACTTCAGTTCTGAAGGGGATTATAAAGGCCTATATATTAGAAACCCCCATAAATCACCCCATTTTCAAAACTGCACCCCTCAAATAATTCAAAACAGCATTTGGGAAGATTGTTAACCCTTTAAGCATTTCACTGGAATTAAAACAATATGGAGGTGAAATTTAAACAGTTAATTTTTTTTTCACTAATTCCTTAATTTAGCCCTAAAATTAGCACATTCACAAAGGGTTAAAGGAGAAAATGCATCTCACAGTTTGTTATGCAATTTCTCCCGAGCACGGAAATACCCAACATGTGGGTGTAAACTGATGTTTGGGCGAATGGCAGCGCATGGAAGGGAAGGAGCAACACTGGGCATCTGAAAAGCAGATTTTGCTGGAATAGTTTTCAGGTGCCATGTCTCATTTGCAGAGCCCCTAGAGTACCAATACAAAGGAAAACCCCAAAAAGTTACCTCATTTTGGAAACTACACCCCTCACAGAATTCATCAAGGGGTATAGTGAGCATTTTGACCTTACAGCCGTTACACAGATTTTACTAACACTGGGATGTATAAATGAAAAATTACTAAAATGTCACTTTATCCCCAAAATTTTCATTTTCACAAGGGGTTAAAGGAGAAAAAGCACCCACAGTTTGTAAAACAATTGCTCCTGAACACAGCAATACCCCATATATGGTCATAATCTGCTGTATGGGTACATGGCAGGGCTCTGAATGGAAAGGACGCTATTTGGCTTTTGGAGGGCAGATTTTGGTGGAATAGTTTTCAGGTACCATGTTGCATTTGCAGAGCCCCCAAAGTACCAATACAATGTAAACCCCCTAAAAGTGACCGCATTTTTGATACTACACCCCTCACAGAACATATCAAGGGGTATAGTGAGCATTTTGACGCTACAGCTGTTTCACAGATTTTATTAACATTGGGACATTAAAATGAAAAATTACTTTTTTTCCAATAAACCGTCAATTTAGCCCCAAATTTTTCATTTTCACAAGAGGACAAAGGAGAAAAAGCTCCCCAAAGTTTGTTACACAATTTCTCCTGAACACAGAAATGCCCCATATGTGGTTGTAATCTGCTGCATGGGTACATGGCAGGGCTCAAAATGGAAAGAGCGCTATTTAGCTTTTGGAGCGCAGATTTTGCTGAAATAGTTTTCAGGTGCCATGTCGCATTTGCAGAGCCCCTAAAGTACCAATACAATGCAAACCCCCAAAAAGTGACCCCATTGTAGAAACTACACCTCTCAAGGAATTTATCTAGGGGTATAGTGAGCATTTTGACCTCACAGCTGTTTCACAGATTTTATTGACTTTGGGATGTAAAAATGAAAAATTACTTTTTTTTTCCAATAAACCGTCCATTTAGCGACATATTTTAAATTTTTGCAAGTGCTTAAAGAAGAAAAAACACCCCACAGTTTGTTACACAATTTCTTCTGAACACAGAAATGTCCCATATGTGATTATAATCTGCTGTATGGGAACATAGGGGGGCTCAGAATGGAAAGAGCGCTATTTGGCTTTTGGAGGACAGATGTGGCTGGAATAGTTTTTGAGTGCCATGTCGCATTTGCAGAGCCCCTGAAGTATCAATACAATGGTAACCCCTCAAAAGTGACCCCATTTTAGAAACTACACCATTCAAGGAATTTATCAAGGGGTATTATCATTTTGAGCCTAGAAATGCTTCCCAAAAATTAATGTACAAAGTGAAAATTAAAGTTATTAAAGAAATATTCAATTTCAGTGCCTAATACGTTGCGGCTACTTTGTGGCATCAGAGACATGCACTCCTAAAACTATTAAGTGGGCTATCCCGGGGACAAAAAAAAATTATATATGTGGGTGTAAACTACTGCTTGGTCACACAACAGGGCTGAGAAGGGAAGGAGCACTGTGTTTTTTTAGCTTTTGGAGTACAGATTTAGAGGGACTTTCTGGTCGCCATGTTATTTTTGCAGAGCCCTGGAGGTGCCAGTAAATTGGAATTCCCCAAGAAGTGACCCCCATTTTGTAAGGGCAATTTTAGGGTCTCTGCAAATGTGACATGTCGTCCAAAAAACGACAATCTAAATATGCTCTCCAAAAATACATAGCGCTCTTCACATCTGCGCCCTGCTGTGTGCCCAAATGGCAGTTTATGCCCACATGTACAGTATGACACTGGTGTACCCAGGACAACATACTTAACAACGCCATATGTGGGTATCTACTACTGTTTGGGCACAGCCGGGCACAGAAGGGAAGGAGCGCTATTTTGCTTTTTGGACACCATGCCACTTTTGCAGAGCCCATGAATTGCCAGTAAAGTGGAATCTGCAGACATGTCACCCCATTTTGGAAACTATACCCTTCAAGGGATTTATCAAGTGGGGTAGCGAGCATTATTAACCCTTAAGTATTGCATTCTTTTAATTTCCAGAAATGAATGCACAGCTGATAATGAAAAGTTAAAAATGAAATTTTTCCATAGATATGACATTTCAGTGCCTGATATGTTGTGCCCAGCTTGTGTCAGCAGAGACACACACTCCAAAAACTTTTGAGTGGGGATCCCGGGCACAACAGCTTTTGGAGCGTTCATCTCTGATACAAGCCGGGCACAACATATTATGCACTGAAATGACGTATTCCTGGAAAAATTGTCATTTTCACCTTTCACCATCAGCTGCGTATTCATTTCTGTAGAATAAATTATAGCATCACTTGGGGGTTAAAAATGCTCACTGTACCCTTGGATAAATTCCTACAGGGGTGTAGTTTCCAAAATGGGGTGACATGTCAGGGGATTCCACTTTACTGGCATTTCAGATCTGCAAAAGTGTCATGGCGTCCAAAACCAAACCGTCCAAGTCTGTGCGCCAAAAAACAGATAGCGCTCCTTCCCTTCTGTGCTCGGCTGTGCCCAAACAGCAGTTTATACCCACATATGACATTAAGTACGTTATTCTGGGTATACCAGTGTCATACATGTGGGCATAAACTGCAGTTTGTGCACACAGTAGGGCGCAGAAGGGAAGGAGCGCTATGTGGCTTTTGGAGCGCAGATTCAGATGTTTGGGATCTGGATGCCATGTCATTTTTGCAGAGCCTCTAAAGTACCAGTAAAGTGGAATCCCCAAGGGAATGACCCATTTTGAAAACTGCACCCCTCAAAGAATTTATCAAGGGGTGTAGTGAGCATTAGTATCCCAGACGTGACTGCACAGCGGATGGGGAAAAGTGAATATGTAAGCTGTGCGGAGTACATTCGGTACACTAAATTCCCTACTATTTCCCCAGCAGCTCCTATTATTGGGGAGGTCACTCTGGGGGGTCACTTCTGGTTTATTATCCCTCGTAAACTCTAAATCTGGTTTATCCCCTGATATACGCTCGCACAGCTTATATATTCTTTTCCTGCCGCAGCCAGTTATGTTGTAATGATTTGGCGATTTTTGGGGTTTTTGTCTTCACATTGTACAAGCTATATTTTCTTTATTTTTCTGATGATGTAGCCATATTAGGGCTTGTTGTTTGCGGTATGAGATTTATTTTGTAATTACATCATTTTTAGGTGCCTACAACTTATTAAATAAATTTTATTAACTCTTTATTGGTGGATTAAAAAAAAAAAACATCAATTCTGGCACTGCGTTTTACCTTTTAAATTTTTCGCCATGTAGCGTACAGCGTAAGTAACGTGTTACCTTTATTCTGCGGGTCGGTACGATTATGGCGATACCTCATTTATATTGTTATTTTATGCGATACTAATTTTGCAGAACAAAAACCCATTCGGGGACATAAATCAATTTATTTTGCATCGCCATCTTCTGAGATGCGTAACATTTTTATTTTGCAGTTCAAAAAGTTGGTTTGGGGCTTATTTTTTGCGGGACAACCTGTGTTTTTTATTGGTACTGTTTTGGGGTACATATGACTTTTTGATCACTTTTTATGGCATATTTTGTAAGGTGAGATGGTGAAAAATCATTACTTCTGACTTTTTTTTCAGTTTTTTTTCCTGACGTTCACTGTGTACGTTAAATATTGTTTCAGTTTTATTGTACAGGTTGTTACGGACGCGGCAATACCAAATATGTATTGTTTTTATTAATTTTTAGGTTTATTTTTTTATATAATTCATTTTATATAGGAAAAGGGAATTTTTGGGGCTTTATTCTTTTATTAATTTTTTTCACATACTTTATTATTTATTTATTTTTTACTTTTTTTTACTTTTCATGTGTCCCATTAGGACACCTGAGCCAGAGATACTTTGATCTCTGGCTCAGTACTATAGACTGCAAGACACAAGCATGCAAGTGTCTTGCAACCTATACAGGAAGTCAGTGCTATGCAGACGCATAGCGCTCACTTCCGGAGGTCTCCGCAGGATCAACCAGGTAGTGGGGTCTCCAGGCAGCCTGGGGTCACTGGCCAGACCCCGGGCTGCAGATTATAGATATTGGCACCCCCCGATCTCGCCCAGGGGATGCCGGGGGGGGGCGGCAAGATGGCGGAACCCCTTGGATGCCGCGGTCATGTTTGACCGCGGCATCCAAGGGGTTAAAACCACCGATCGGAACTCAGTTCTAACCAGAGGTTATGGAGCAGGGTGTTAGCTGTCAGTTATAGCTAACACCCGGTTCCGATGCCACCCGCTCAGATAGTGAGCGGGCAGCCGGCCTCGGGCGTAGTATTACGCCCTGATGCGTGAAGTACCTAGCGCCCAGGACGTAACAGTACGTCCAAGGTCGTTAAGGGGTTAAAGGGAGTCTGTCACTAGAAAACAGCCCTGCAGATAGATAGGTTGGGGTCACCTGAATCAATGTTTTCTTCTTGTGAGTCGGTGCCTTTGTTCCCGAGATATTATTGTTTTTGTCAATGTGCAAATGAACTCTTTGGAGCAGCAAGGGCTTAGCCATTGCTCTGAAGAGGTAAGTGGCAATGCCCTCATTGCTTCAAAGAGCTTGTTTGCATATTGACAATTGCAACGGAGGTAGCGATTCACAAGAGATAAACACCGTTTATAATTCAGACCCTAAAAACTATCTATGTGCAGGGCTGGGTTGATATACTGGGTTCTGGTGACAGACTCCCTTTAACCCCTTACCAGTACCAACTGTGCTATTACGGCAGATGTCGGGTATGAGGAGCTGAGCGGCTGCTATAGCCACTGATAAATAATAATAATAACTTTATTTATATAGCACCAACATATTCTGTAGGACTTTGCAAATGAGAGGACACATGAACAGGCAATATGAGACATTACAATGTGACAAAGAAATAAACATATCAAACAATAGGAGTGAGGGCCCTGCTCGCAAGAGCTTACATTCTATGAGGAGATAGGGGGACACAAGAGGTCAGAGGACTTGTTTGCTACCATGGTCCAGCCATTTAATAGAAAAGGTTGTGTAACTGAAGCTGTATGAACCCGTCACCAGCCGGTATCTGTGAATAAACAGATACTAAGTGCAAGGAATGCAGTGTAACTTCTAGATGGAGGGGACAGGATCTGAGGAACAGAGGAGGAAGGAAAAGGCATATTATTGTTCTCCACCTCCGCACACTACACTGTGATCAGGTCATGGGATAAGCCTGACCATACAGATGTGATTTTAGGTCCAGTTTTGAAGCTGCTGTAGTTGGGGATTAATCGGATTGTCTTGGGTAAAGCATTCCAGAGCACCGGTGCAGCTCGAGAAAAGTCTTGGAGACGGGAATGGGATGATTGGATAACAGAGCATGCAAGTCTAAGGTCATTGGCAGAACAGAGAGGACGGTTATGGCGGTAGACAAGAGAGGAGATATAGGGGGGCGCAGTGCTATGGATGGATTTGTGGGTCAGCAAAGACCTGACCCTAATGCATTAAGCCCCTGGTTCGGTCAAAGCTGACCGAGGCGCCATTTTCCTGGCCATTTTTCGGAGAATCGCCACCATCTGGAACGAGATCCAGGGCTGACAATCCTTTGCCATGACAGCTGGGAGCCTATTGAAGGCTCCCAGGCTTGTCTGGCATGAACTTCTATAACAGTCTGCTCTATACAATTATGCACTGCATTAGTGATCACCCCCTGAGGTTCAAGACCCATAGGGGATCTAATAATTACTGTTTAAAAAAAAAAAAAAAAAAAAAAAATAATAAATTAATAAAAATAATAAAAAATGTGAATCGCCTCCCTTTCCCTAGAACACATATAAAAGTACTTAAATACTGTGAAATACATACACATTAGGTATCCCTGTGTCTGAAAAAGCCTGGTCTATAAACTTATAAAAAATTTTTCCCATATGGTGAACGCAAGAAAAAAAAAAATCAAAAACGCCAAACCTTCGTGTATCACTATTTTGCCTCTCATAAAAATTATAATAAAAAGTGATCAAAGCAATAGACAGTCCTCAAAATAGTATAACTAAAAAGCACATCTGGCCCTGCACACGTACACAGGAGTTCAGGTGTCAGAATATGGCGAAAAATTTTTTGTGCAGTTTTGGATTTTTTTTAAGGGATTAAAATGTAAATAAAACTATATAAATTTGGTTTCCCCATAATTGTACCACGCCATAGAATACAGGTGACATGTTATTTTGGCTGCACAGTGAACGCCATAAAAACGAAGCCCGTTAGAAGAGCTCACAAATGCACTTTCCCTCCAATTCCTACCCATTCTGAATTTTTTTCCAGTACATTGTACAGAATAATAAATGGTACTATTATGAAAAATAAAGAAGTTATGGGGTTTGGAAGAGGGAGAGTCAAAAACAAAACTCGAAAAATGTCTGCGGCGGGAAGAAGTTAGCTATTCTACACTCAACAAAATATGCAAAAAAGGTTTGATCCCAGATCTTCTACTGTAAATTTTTCATCTCATTTTAATTTCTCTCTACAAACTTTATCTGTAAATTTTCTCCACATTGATGATTATAAATTTTAAAGGAGTTGTCCCAAATCTGACACTTATCAGCTATCCACTGACCCCCCTTACTTTCGTGTCCCCAGGACTCTGACACTCTATGTAACTTTAGTGCCATAGACAATGAAAAGTGGCACCGCACATGTATGACCACCACTCCATTAAAATGTAGGACACAAAACCACTATTCTTCTGATTATTGTAAGTCCAAGCAGTCATACTCACAGTGATCAAAACTAATCATCTATCAAGTGGATTTTACGATAACCCCTTTAAAGGGAGCCTGTCATGAAAACCCCACATATCAACCCAGCTCTGCAGATAGATAGGTTAGGGTCGCCTGCAGTGGTGTAACTAAAGTCTTGTGGGCCCCCTACCCCCTCCCTACAGCAAATTCTTGATAGTGATGGTTACGGGGCCCCAAACAGTATAATATGCACGACAGTGGCCCCCACACAGCATTATATGCTCCACAGTGGCCCACATACAGCATTATATACTCCACATTGCTCCCCCCACACACAGTATAATATGCTCCCCACAATGGCCCCACACAGTATAATATGCTCCCCACAGTGGCCCCACCCTGTATTATATGCTCCTCACAGTGTTCCCCATTCAGTATTATATGCTTCCCACAGTGGCCCCCACCCAGTATTATATGCTCCACAGTGGCCCCCACCCAGTAGTACTGTATATGTTCCACAGTGGCCCCCACACAGTATTATATGCTCTACAGTGGCCCCCACACAGTATTACATGCTCCACGGTGGCCCCCACACAGTATTATATGCTCCACAGTGGCCCCCACCCAGTAGTACTGTATATGCTCCACAGTGGCCCCCACACAATATTATATGCTCTACAGTGGCCCCCACACAGTATTACATGCTCCACAGTGGCCCCCACACAGTATTATATGCTCCCAACAGCCCCCACCCAGTAGTACTGTATATGCTCCACAGTGACCCCTACACAGTATTATATGCTCTACAGTGGCCCCCACACAATATTACATGCTCCACAGTGGCCCCCACACAGTATTATATGCTCCCAACAGCCCCCTTCCGCTTCGGTGCTATTAATATACTCTGGGGTCACATTCCCTACGACTGCGATCGTTACACCACTGGTCACCTGAATCAAATGGTGCTTTTCCCTTGTGAATCGCTGCCTCTGTTTCTTAGATATTACCGTTTTTGTCTGTATGCAAATTAGTTCTTTGGAGCAACAAAGGCATTACCATGACTTCAAAGAGGTAAGAGACATGTCCCTTATTACTACAAAGAGATAACTTGCATAGTAACAAAAACAGCGATATCTTGACAACAGATCAAAAGGGGGTAAAAACACTGTTTGGATTAGGTGACCCTAACCTATCTGTCTACCGAGCTTAGTTGATTTGCAGGATTCTGGTGACAGACTCCCTTGAAAGCCAGGATACCAAATACTGCGAAGCCCTTGGAACCCTGTGATGAAGCAGATGCTATTCAATAATATACTGTATATATTGCTATGGAAATTAGGACTGGCTGCAACCCACAACACAACCACTGGGTTGTTACACAAAAACACAGGATAGAAATCTCATAACAGAGTATTGCAAAATAATGTTTTTGAAAAGCTGGTTATCATCACCCTACACATCTTGGGATATAAGCCAAGAAGAAAGATAAGGAAAGACACATCTGTAACTCTTAATGTTCCATTAGTCTTCCCATTGAAATTAATGCCACTGTAATGATCTGCCACACATCTCTAAATCAAGAGAAATGTACGAGGGAAAAGCACTCGCCATTTCTATGTATAAGTAGGGGACCTCAGCCTATGGATTCCCACCAATAACACATGTAACATGGACCTTCAGACCTTCTTTGTGTATCCTTAGTTTCATATATTTCTGCTGGTTTCCCAGGGGAAGTTATTCTACTTGAATGCCTTTGCTAAGACAATTGCAATGTTTATACAATGAGGCTTAATTCACTTAATGAGCGGAGCAATTTATTTTTAGTATAAAGTGTTTATTACTTTCTGAATACAATAGTACCCAAGGCAGAGAGCGCAGCAGGGCTATAGTCTACAGGAGAACACATCAGCCAGATGTAATACTGGCAGGAAAGTATTTATAAATCTATACATTAAAGTCATATGGCTGGGATTCTTCTCAATACAAGATGGACCATTCTCTGTCTCCTTACCATAGGTTCATACTAGTGCTCGAGTCTCTGTAGGAGACTCTGTCCCAGATTCCACTTAAAATTGGCAGAAAGAAAAGTCCTGCAAGGAGGACTTTTCTCTCCTCTGGTTTCAGTATAAAATCGATGGAAACTGGATGAAAGCCTGGCGGACCCCATTATAGTTTATGTGGTTCGCAGGTTTCCACGTGTAACCACTTTTTAAGCAGACAGGGTTTCCGTCTTTCGAGTCCCCATGTGTAGTGGCACAATAGGGGCATAAATGTTGGCATTAGTGGGAGTATATAAAGAGGAGTTAGTAATTAGTGGGGTCTAAAGCAGACACTATGGGGGGCAGCAAAATGTGGCACTTACTGTAAAGAATTTATACGGGACTCAAAAGGTCGGGTACTAATATTGTGTGGGGGTTAAAAAAGTGGTATCTAGAGCGCTAAGGATACAACATCTGTATAGAGGGTAAGAATGGGTGTGAGGTGTGCTAGAAAAGCAAGGAGCCAAATATGATTTTGTGTCAAATTCTGTGGTCGGTAAAAGTCGTCATAAAAGTCCAGGCATGAAGAAGGAAGAGGAAACTGAGTGAGTATAATCAGACATTACCAGATATAACTATATTCCCTTACGCTAGGTTCACACTAGCATTCGACTCTCAGTCATTTGGGTCTGCATGGGGACCCGAAAGACGGGGAGCCCATCAGCTAAAAAAGTGGTTACCCGCAGACCCCATAGACTATAATGGGGTCTGTCGGGTGTCCGCCAGTTTTATAATGAAACTGAAAAAGTCCTCCATGCAAAACTTTTTTCTCCGGCGATTTTAGGCGGAATCTGCGGTGGAGTCTCCTACACAGATGTAAACCTAGCCATACATAGTCTGCAGATTGTCTATGTAAAACTGGTATCTACCACTATATGGTCAGTGTATCGTGGTAATGTTGTTCTTGGTATAGTGGGGTTTATGCAGTATGATAGTAATATTCAGTCACTATGTGGCAGTATTACACACGTGGACAAAATTCTTGGTACCCTCGTTTAATGAAAGAAAAGCCCACAATGGTCACAGAAATAACTGGAATCTAACAGACTGGAATTTGCCAAACTACATGTTGACAAGCTTCTGGGAGAATGTCCTATGAACAGATGAGACAAAAATCAAAATGTTTGACAAGGCACATCAGCTCTATGTTCACAGACGGAAAAATGAAGCATATCTTGAAAAGAACACTGTCCCTACTGTGAAACATGGAGGAGGCTCTGTTATGTTCTGGGACTGCTTTGCTGCATCTGGCACAGGGTGTCTTGAATCTGTGCAGGGTACAATGAAATCTCAAGACTATCAAGGGATTCTAGAGAGAAATGTGCTGCCCAGTATCAGAAAGCTTGGTCTCAGTCGCAGGTCATGGGTCTTGCAACAGGATAATGACCCAAAACACACAGCTAAAAACACCCAAGAATGGCTAAGAGGAAAACATTGGACTATTCTGAAGTGGCCTTCTATGAGCCCTGACCCAAATCCTATTGAGCATCTTTGGAAGGAGCTGAAACATGCCGTCTGGAAAAGGCACCCTTCAAACCCAAGACAACTGGAGCAGTTTGCTCATGAGGAGTGGGCCAAAATACGTGTTGAGAGGTGCAGAAGTCTCATTGACAGTTACAGGAATCGTTTGATTGCAGTGATTGCCTCAAAAGGTTGTGCAACAAAATATTAAGTTAAGGGAACCATCATTTCTGTCCAGGCCTGTTTCATGAGTTTTCTTTTTTAAAACATTCTGTTGAAGCATGGTTGAAAAGCAATGTCTGACTTTCATTTGTTCATTTTCATAGAATTTTTATATATTATTACTTTTGTCAGATTCAAGTTATTTCTGTGACCATTGTGGGTTTTTCTTTCATTAAACGAGGGGTACCAACAATTTTATCCACGTGTGTATATAGTGTCCTCTTTATCATTATATGCAGTGCCATGTCTTATCATTATATACAATGTACTCCTTATTATATACTGTGCCCTCATTATTATATACAGTATTCTCATTATTTTATACAGTGTCCTCTTTATTATGTATAGTGCATGTATTATTATGCACAGTGTCCTCCCTTATCATTATATACAATGTACTCCCATATCATATACAGTGTACTCACTTATCATTACGTACAGTGGCCTTATTAGGTTTGCGTGCGTGGTCCTTCCCTAGTTTATTTATTCTCTGCTCTCCTAATAAGTGACCACACCCCCCAGTTACCCCGACCCCCCCCCCCCCTTTTCCAAGCCCTACCCCAAACTCCTGGCTAGACCCCCAACCCTGGTAAATTTCCTCTGGTGGTCTCCTTTGTGGGTTTAGAATGGATTTGTACCATTATAGTAAAAGCACTTACTATACTCTAAACCAATAGTCCCCAACAATGTGTTATAGAAGGTCTGACCCCTCTGCAATGATAATAGTTATGGCCATTTAGAGCAATTATTATATATCCCCTATGATACACTCTAAACCACGGTCATTGAGTGACTGTACCACTTACTTCTGTGGACTGTCGGGGACCTTGGATCTCTTGACTTTTCTGTGTGCGTCTATGATAATTTCCTTGTGCCACTTGAAGAAACCTTATATTCTGTACAACTCCTCAGATGCTCATTATTTAGTTATGTTGTATTTCTTTCATGTGTTAATTGACTTACCGGAGGCGCATTAACCCACATACCGCCATAATGATGAATTATGAACTGCTGGCAAGTATCCACTGTCAATTCTTTGTTGCCACGTGGATTTTTATTTTGAAAGCCATTATGTAATTTTCTTGGGTATTTTTATCACCTTCTCATTTTTAATGAAGACGTCTGAATAATAAACAGTCTGGGGAATTGCGAGACGCCATAAGTAAGACATAAACAATGAGAAGGACGATGCTGCTTTTCTTTCACTGCTCATGAATAAAATACCGCATAAATGGAACAAACATTGGAGTCAACACAAGTCCATTCATTATATTTATACCGCCAGACATTTTCTCCTATTGAGGCTGTCTCCTAATTGGTGCTATTCCAACGTGTTGTGTCTATCCATTACTTTTCATTATTCAATATTCCACTATGAAAACCTTTCTCCTTTAATGTAATAACATAGCTATCTGGCCAGAGACCAACAAGCACTCTGTGCTGCTGCTGGCATCTGTGGATCGCAGAATTGCAATAATCTACTGGTTAGGGCTGGATTATAAAGTTGGCAAATTGGGTCTCCACCACCTTGGGGCCAAATATGCAACTATGCATCCATTTGTCTCAAAGGACCAACCTCAGGCTGTAGACGACAATAGTTTGTTTTTGGCTCGCCAATACTGTCACCAGAACCAACTTGGCCTTCTGTCTTCTGCAATTTGATTAAATACTTGTCATGTTCTTAAACCCCTGAAGTGTTAAATACCTTTAGATTTCCTCTGAATCCAATAATGTATTGCTGCTCCAGTTGCAGAGATATCTGTAATGTTAGGTCACCTACCATTATCAATGTAACATCAAATGGACAGGTGCTGAGCAACGGAGAACACCCAGTTGGCTGTAGAAGACAGAACAAGTGTTCCGTCAAGGGGACGTTTCCCACTGCCCAGCAGCCCCCTACTGATAATTCTGCAATACGAGCAGCTACTTGAAAACTAAACATATTGTTGGATTCAGCAAAGAATTGGCTGTCTAAAGATATTTAACACCTATACAGGTTTGAGGACATGAAAGGTCCTGTCTAAAGAGGACCTGTCACCAGCTCTGAACAGCCCAATGACATACATCATCTGATAGGTGTTGTCACCCTGAACATTTTGGTGTTTTGTTTATCCAAATCTGTTTAGCCATTCCAAAGATATAAGTCATTTTATTGTTGATGCAAATTAGGGTCTACTAGCCAAGTGGGTGGTAACAGAGACTCTGTGTGCTGCAAGTCATGTAGTCCACTTGACTAGTATTCACTATTATGTCTCTATAACAGCTGTCATAAAGCACACACACCGTGCTGAACTGTCTATAGACAATACCGTAGGGAAGTGGGAGCCTCCATAAAGGCAAACCAAGGAAATTTTTGAAAATTAAAGTTATAAAAAATATAAATATATATATACACACGTGGACAAAATTGTTGGTAACCCTCGTTTAATGAACGAAAAACCCACAATGGTCACAGAAATAACTTGAGGAATCTGCCAAAAGTAATAATATATAAAAATTCTATGAAAATGAACAAACAAAAGTCAGACATTGCTTTTCAACCATGCTTCAACAGAATTTTTTAAAAAGAAAACTCATGAAACAGGCCTGGACAGAAATGATGGTTCCCTTAACTTAATATTTTGTTGCACAACCTTTTGAGGCAATCACTGCAATCAAACGATTCCTGTAACTGTCAATGAGACTTCTGCACCTCTCAGCAGGTATTTTGGCCACTCCTCATGAGCAAACTGCTCCAGTTGTCTTGGGTTTGAAGGGTGCCTTTTCTAGACGGCATGTTTCAGCTCCTTCCAAAGATGCTCAATAGGATTTGGGTCAGGGCTCATAGAAGGCCACTTCAGAATAGTCCAATGTTTTCCTCTTAGCCATTCTTGGGTGTTTTTAACTGTGTGTTTTGGGACATTATCCTGTTGCAAGGCCTATGACCTGCGACTGAGACCAAGCTTTCTGACACTAGGCAGCACATTTCTCTCTAGAATCCCTTAATAGTCTTGAGATTTCATTGTACCCTGCACAGATTCAAGACACCCTGTGCCAGATGCAGCAAAGCAGTCCCAGAACATAACAGAGCCTCCTCCATGTTTCACAGTAAGGACAGTGTTCTTTTCAAGATATGCTTCATTTTTCCGTCTGTGAACATAGGGCTGATGTGCCTTGCCAAAAATTTCCATTTTTTTCTCATCTGTCCATAGGACATACTCCCAGAAACTTTGTGGCTTGTCAACATGTAGTTTGGCAAATTACTTTTGTCAGATTCAAGTTATTTCTGTGACCATTGTGGGTTTTTCTTTCATTAAACGGGGGGTACCAATAATTTTGTCCACGTGCGTATATTTTTGTATTTGTTACTTCCATCTTCCATCTGCGCTTGAACACTGTTCATTGATTCCGTCCCCCATTCCACTTGAAAAAAGTGGATAGAAAAGTCCTGCAAGCAGGACTTTTCTCTCCACATTTTTCGGGAAGAAATCGGGCAGAAACCCAGTGGACCCCATTATAGTCTATGGGGTCCACGGGTTTCTATGGGTAACCACTTTTAAAGCGGATTGGGTTTCCGTTTTTTGGGTCCCCAAGCGGACCCGAAGAACAGAAACCCGATCGCAGGTGTGAACGTAGCAAAAGATGGTTTTCCGTGATTTCCATATTGATGAGCTATGCTTATGAACCTCTGCCAATCAGCTTTCTGAAGAGGCTGCTATGCTCTTCCCTGTGCCAACGATGCCATGTTCATCAGTCACATTGTGCGGCAGCAGCTCAGTCCCATTTAAGTGAATAGGTCTGAGCTGCAATACCGAGTACAGCCCCTATGATATGTACTTGGCATTCAATGAAAAGGCAGAATAACGCACCCGAACACTTAGGACTCATTAACCTTGGGATCAGTGGGGGTCCTGGGTCCCCACCAATCACAGAGATAGGTCATCAATATGAAACAAGAATGAAATACATTAAGGGGTTACATTTAGAATGTCCATAGACATAGAATGACTACTTAGGGATGCACGTAAAGGCTGATGTATGTGTATTAGCATCTGGCCATATAAATTTACACTGCACCCCTTTGCTCCTGTCTGCCATGAATATGAGTACGCAGTACAGAGCGGTCTACAATCTTTACTCATGATTTCAATTGAATGTGCAAAAGTTAAATGAAATTGTGGCTCGTCTTGACCTTTGCAATGATTTGTACGGTTCTGACAGGATCCCATCCTCTCTGATGTTATTTTGTCCTTGGGTAATTTTTAATACTGCCCACACTGCACAGTCTCATAGACTTAATGAAGCAATTAACCTTTTCTATGTTTCCTTTCTAATGCTGCAATATTTGCTGTTGTCTCTGCCCCCAGCATTTAAATAATGGAAAAACCCTGCAAAAATCTATGACTCATTTCTGTAAGTCTAATTACATCCGCGTCTGAGCTACATTGGGTCCTGATCTTACTCAGATTTCAGAGATGTCAGTGATATCGCCAAAGGAAAGCGAAAATCAAAAGATGATGAAGCTCTTCATGTTCTTATTTTGTTATTTTTATGGACTGAATACTTACAACCGAGATTTTTTCATCCAACCATAGCAGTGGAGAGTCTTGTCTCTTGGGGCTGATTATCATGCAGCAAATGGCAAAGAGCATGATCTGATGTGCTATACTCAACCTAACCCCTAAACCTCTAATATTTCACGTATGTCTGATATTCTGCAGCACATTATGCAGAATGTATCCATTCACATTGCTCCCTGTTTTCTGAATTCCCTATTATAGACATACAGTAGGGCAGTCTCATAGGATGCCACTTGACCTATTGGTGCTTTTTATTATTGTGGGAAGAAAGCTCTACAAGCATAGCTAGAACGTAAAAACTTCATGCGGATAATGCCCCAATCCTATTACCACCGGGACCCCAGAGCCGCAAGGCAGCAGTGCTAACCACAAACTACTTTGCAACCACTGCTGGAAGCAATCTGTATCTACTACAATTGTAAAGACTATACGTAAGAGAAGGTATCATTTGGAAAATCAAATAGTATTTAAATAAATATTCTCTTCATTTTTTAAATTTTGCAGTGGACACTAGAGAACATGCAATAAGTAAAGATGGGCGAACCAACTTGTACCGAGTAGAGTTTGACCCAAATATTTCAGATTGTTCATTTTTACAAAACTGAATAAATGGAGATTCATCTGAGGCAATATAAATGGCAGCTACTTTATACTCTGGGGTCTCTTCAGACCCCAGAGTATAATAGATAGAGGCCCAGGGGGGCAGACAAAAATAAAAAAAATTCCTATCACCTTCGTTACCTCTTTTGGGCCACCTCGCAGCGTCCAGCACTCTCCTGGTGACGTCATGTGCCCAGGGTCACCACTGAGGCCTGTGATTGGGCCACCAGTGGTCACATGAGCACAGGAGGCCTAAAAGAGGTAACGGAAGGTTAGTTTGAATGTTTTTTTATTTTTCACACCTCCCTCGAGGCCTTAAACTCTTAATAATTCAGTGGCAGATAGTGCGATCAAAGGAATGGATTAAGGCTGCGATCACATCTGCGTTCGGTGACCATTCGGGGATTCCGTCCCCCATTCCGCTTGAAAAATGCAAGCAGGACTTTTCTCTCCGCATTTTTCAGGTGGAAACCTGGTGGACTCCATTATAGCCTATGGGGTCCTTGGGTTTCCGCAGGTAACCACTTTTTAAGTGGATTGGGTTTCCGTTTTTTGGGTCCCCAAGCGGACCCAAAGAACAGAAACCCCAATGCAGGTGTGAACCTAGCGTAAGACAAGAGTATGGAATGGCAGTCTTAATACATTCCCCCAGTGTGTTTCATTTCCTCTCCATTTTCGTGTTGTTTGCTGTTTTGTTTCACTTGTTTAGACAGAGAGGTAGGAACATGAAGCTCCTTGGCCCCAATTCAAAATTTGTAATAGGGCCCCTACTTATCTTCTACCATTTAGAATCATGGTATATTCTATGTGGGAGAGGGACCTTTGAGGCCAGGACCTGGTAGTGACTGCTACTGCTGCACCCTCCATAGTTACGCCCCTGTCTGTCTGTTGCAAAGAGTGACAGCAAGGCAGTACTATAATGTATGTGCCTACATAATTTACATAGAGAATGATAGAAAATCTGTACCTGTATGGCGATGGAGGACACCAAACAGCCACGTGGGCTGTAGCGTTACAACTGCCACCAGCCATTGTATTGCACGCTATAATCCAAAATATGATATATTATAAGAAGGCAACATTACACATGGATTACATGAATTATAATGAATAGTAAAAAACATTGACAATAACTACTGAATCTTGTTCGCTCAAGGGCGTTGTGCCATTAAGGATCAGGAGAATGGGGGACCGAAAGTCCCCCATACCTCCTTCTTGTGAATAGAGCGCCAGTGCGCTTGTATAACTGTAATTCCCGTAATTCTCATAGCAATGACTGGAGCGCCGGTCATGCATGCACACTCACAGGGAGGAGACATGGATGAACTTCGGTTCCCCGTTCTCCTGATCACTGGGAGACCCCCTGTGAATAGGGGATAGTTGTCCTTAGTACAACCCTTTTAAGACCAGAATAATAAAATCATAGAATAAGTTGCAACACTTAATCGCTGAACATTTACCAGCTTTGGTCTTTATCGGATCATTACACTCAAGTTGCCAATTCCAACCCTCTACTTCTTACTTCTACTGCCTTATATTTGACATGATATTTGACGTACATATACCGTACAACTATTCATCATTTTTCTTTTCTATTCTCTTTCCTTAAATAAAGTACAATGTCTAAATACCAAATATTATAATTCTACTGTTTTCTTCTTTTTGTATAAAAAACACTCATTATAGATGAATAGTATTAGTAGTATAACCGCTATGAATTATTAGTACACAAAAGTGCCTATAAAATACAGAAGACATTTCATAGTCAGTTCCCTTGAGTCATCGCTTGTTTCTAGAAAATTCAAGACAAAAAAAAAATGCATGTATGTAAGGACATACAATTGATAGAAATTCCGTCCTTGGGAGAACACTTGTGTAGGGAACTGCCATTTCTACTAGTATATAATGTATCTGGCTTCTTTGCCCCTGCAGTTTGGCTTCAGAGACCCCAGGCATTTAGTGCAAGTTTTGTTTTGTAAATACAGTGAGTCAGACACATGTGAGGCAGAGCTGCTGGGGGGAGAGATGTGAGCAGAGCTGCTGAGACAGACATGTTGTGTCTGGGGGAGTCTAAGAGCCACTTGTTCCTCTTTACTTCACAGTATATAGTTAGGTATGTGTTACCCCCTATATACTCACAGGACCTAGCTAGTAACCGTAGTTAGGGATCAATATATATATAGTTCAGGGCAGTGATAGGTTAGGCTTCCGAAGGCCAATTAGCTAGTTAGAGGCCCGGTGGCACTAGTAGTTTAGCTGGCAGGTTAAGGACTCAGTGTTAGGGTAGTCAGGCCTGCATCTACTGCCGTCACCGTCGCCCTGTTTGCTGCCTGTGAAGAATCTCACCATCATCATCATCTCCTGATCGGCTGTCTGTCATCTCCTGGAAGAATCCGAGGATCCACAGTCATCCACAGGGGCCCCTGCATCTCTTCTGTTGCCTGGAGGTATTGTGCACTGGACTCTTGCTATATATTTATATATATACCCGGGTATATAACCTAAGACGGTTGAGGACTTGCTGGTTGTTGTAGTATTGCTGTGTTCTGAGTATATTTTATGTATGTATTATTACCCTGTTGATTCTTATAAAGCTACTGTTATAACCTTATGTGGTATATGTATGTATTCTTCAGACTGTGAGATTAGTACAGTGATTCTTGTTAAGGCTACTAACTGTATTTCATGGGTAAGTCCCAGGAAGAGATCCTCCCTGTAATACAGAGGCTCTATCCTGGGTGGAGGCACTGATATATTTCATATATGTTCCCACTCTTCCCTTCAGCGAAGGCTTCAGGTCCCATTATACACACAGGTCAGCGCCAGAGTCTGTTGCGGGAGGGATAATACTCATACCCCCCCCAAATAGGGCTACATTTGGAGGCACTGCTGAGATTTAGAAGTGGGAATAGTCATTGATATGGAGAAGCGATATAGCTCAGAGGGGAACCTCCCACTAGCTACTACATGGGATTACCGACCTCCTGTTCCTCCCCTGGTTCAGGTAAAGGAAGAACCCCGCTCAGCCAGTTACCCCCCCAGTATGGCCGTCGCTAGCAGTTCCTCTAGTGACAGTGCTATTAGCACTTTAGCCAGGCTGACTGAAATGTTAGCTCAGGGCCTGCAGGCCACTCACTACAAGAAACTAAAAGTATTCTCTGGTAATGTCCCAGTACCACAAGGGGAGGAAAACTTTGAGATATGGAAAGAACATACTCTCCAATGCCTGAAGGAATGGTCTTGCTCTGAAGAAGGCAAGCGGCAGCGTATCAGTGAAAGTTTGCGGTCTCCTGCTGCAGAATTGATCCGCTTGTACAGAGACTCTCATGAAGGAGTGAGTGCATTGGACTATATACAAGTACTGTCTGATCACTTTGAGCCATACTATGACCTTGCCCAGATGGTTGCTGATTACCGAATGGTTCGTCAAAAAGAAGGGGAAAATGTCTCTACTTTTATTAACCGTTTACAGCTACTTCTTTCACGTCTGGTGTACCACGCAGCTATATCTACTTCAGAGGTAGACGCTATGAGAACCAGTCAGTTGGTGAGAGGGTTACAACCTCATCATCCTCTTGCTCAAGTACTCAAGGTCTTACTATCTGATAGAGTCCTTCCATTTCCTGACTTAATGAAGTTAGTGAAGAAACAAGAAGCTGACATTAGTTTTAGTACCCCTAAGAAAGCGAAAAGCATCTCTAAAGAAGATGTTGTTCCTAATTCAAACAAGGACAAACCAGCGGAGCGGTCAGAACTTAGACAGTCCGCCACTCCACCCACTGCCACTCAATGGAGGAAGGATGCTAGAACCTGTTATAAATGTGGTCAGACGGGCCATAGTGCCAGACAGTGTACGGAGGACAGTGAGGGATTGAGACACAGTGCTGTCTTCTCTATTCAGAATCAAAGACACCGAAGGAAGGCGGGCCGAGTAAATACCAGAGGCGCTATCGCGGGCTCCAGGTCCGTTGTCAAAGTCACTGTCAATGGTCATGCCGCTCCTGCCCTGTTTGATACAGGATCTCAAGTGACCCTGATTTATCGCTCGTTCTACCAAAAGTATCTGAGGGATATACCTCTTCAGTCTACAGGACAAATGAAATTGTGGGGGCTTAATTCAGGATCATATCCTGTAGATGGCAGCCTACAAGTAGTTATAGCTGTCCCTGAATTAGAAGATCAGAGTGTCGCTCCCATGAAGATTACGGCTCTTGTCTGTCCTGATACAGGGGATTCTTGTGCAGCTCCTGTGATACTTGGCACTAATTGTCCCGCAGTGCATTATGCTTTTCAGAAGTTTCTTGGAAGAGATTGGAACCCTGCAGCTCAGCCGGTGAATATATCTTCTGATCTTAGAGAACTCTGTGATGCCCTGTCTACTGGCTATCGACATGGAATGGTATATCATATCGGTGAGAGAACCGTGGAAGTTCCTGCCGGCGGGGAGAGAATTCTGAAAGTAGCCTCCAGCATTGCTCCCGATTTGCTTGAAGGGGGGAGTTATGTCCTTATGGAAACCCCTGAAGAAATGATTAACCAGAATGGCTGGATGGTGATCCCAGAGAGAAAGGACTGGAGAAATAAAGTGGAGTTATCTACCTGTGTGACAGTGAGGAACTGTTCACCGCATCCGATTGTAATTGGACCATACCAGAATGTGGCCCACTGCTACCCTGTGCTTGGAGTAAATCCATACGCTGAAGTGTGCAGGATTCAAATCCGAGATGCAATCCCTAATCTCAATCTTGACTTGAGTGATCCACATTTACCAGAGGCCTGGAATCAGCGACTGACACAGAAGTTGTCTGAATTATCGGAAGTGTTCTCCATGGATGATATGGATGTAGGTTGTGCTAAAAGTGCTCAACACACTTTCCGATTGACCGATTCTACTCCCTTCCGGGAGCGACCACGGAGAGTTGCTCCAAAGGATGTTGATGAGTTAAGACAGACTCTACAGCAAATGAAAGGTCAGGGGATCATTGTGGACAGTAAGAGCCCCTATGCCTCACCTATTGTGGTGGTAAGAAAAAAATCTGGAGCAATTCGCCTATGTGTGGATTACAGAACTCTGAACCGGAGAACCTTACCTGATCAGTATACACTGCCGAGAATTGAAGAAGCTCTGGAAGCTCTGAATGGAAACTGTTGGTTCACAGTGCTGGACCTAAGATCGGGATACTATCAAGTCCCAATGGCACCTGAGGATCAGGAAAAGACAGCCTTCATATGCCCCTTGGGTTTCTTTCAGTTCACTCGTATGCCGCAAGGTACAAAAGGTGCGCCAGCAACGTTCCAAAGGTTGATGGAAAGAGTGTTAGGTGATTTAGTGCCCCGGGAATGCCTTGTATATCTTGATGACATTATTGTGTTTGGAAAGACGCTGGAAGAACATGAAGAACGACTCATGAGAGTACTCCATCGCTTAAAAGAAGAGGGGCTGAAGTTGTCGGCTGACAAATGCAAATTTTGTAGATCTTCGGTCACTTATGTAGGTCATATTGTTTCTGCTGAAGGAGTTGCTACCGATCCTGGTAAGATTGAAGCTGTGGTGAATTGGCCCCGACCGCAAAATATTACGGAGTTGCAATCTTTCTTGGGGTTTTGTGGATTCTATCGACGATTTGTGGAAGGATATTCAAAAATTGCTCGAGCCCTCCTCGACCTGTTGAAGAGTGATGCAGGAGATCCGGGAAAGAAGAAAGGGTCTTCCAAAAGCCTTTTTGGCGATAGGTGGACTGCGGATTGTGAAGAAGCATTTAAGTTGTTGAAGAAGAAATTGACAGAAGCTCCCGTTCTGGCTTATGCTGATGCACATAAGCCATATGTGCTACATGTAGATGCCAGCTTTGAAGGATTAGGTGGCGTGCTGCACCAAGAATACCCGGCCGGGTTACGGCCCATAGCTTTCATAAGTCGAAGTCTTTCTCCCAGCGAGAAAAATTATCCAGTACATAAATTGGAGTTTTTGGCGCTCAAGTGGGCCATTGTTGATAAATTACATGACTATTTATACGGAGCCACGTTTGAAGTAAGAACAGACAACAATCCACTGACATACGTTTTGTCAACCGCTAAACTCGATGCTACAGGACATCGCTGGTTGGCAGCTTTATCCAACTACCAATTCACACTCAAGTATAAATCGGGGCCTAAGAACATTGGGGCAGATGCTCTATCAAGACGGCCTGGATTACCTAGTCCGGAAGTAGTGGATGAATGGGAAGAAGTGCCAAGTCCTGGAGTAGGAGCTTTGTGTGCCATGGCTGCTGTAGTTGAAGACCGAGTAGCCTTTTCTGAAACTCGGCTTATTGACTCTATTGGGGGAGGTCCCGAAGCTGTACCAGACATGTTTGCCTACCCTGCCGCTTTAGGATCCTTTGAGAGTTGTTCTATATCTTCAAAGCGAATGATCTGGAGTCAAAAGACTGATCCTTTAATTGGACCTCTTTATCAAGCAGTGAGTTCTCAAGACAGAGAAATGTTAAAGACATCCCTACCCTCTGAATGCAGTCAACTTCTACGAGATTGGGAGAAGTTTGAAATAGACAATGGCCTACTTTATCGTGTGGTGCTGTATCATGATCACCCTGGAAGGCGCCAACTAGTTATTCCAAGCTGCTTTCAGAAGATGATTTTCCGAAGTCTGCATGATTATCATGGTCATTTGGGACCTGAGAAGACTTATGGCCTAATACAAGACCGATTCTACTGGCCCAAAATGAGAGATACCGTGACTCGTCTGTGTAGGTGCTGTCGCAGATGTTTGCAGAGGAAGACTGTCCCGGTTCGAGCGGCCTTCATGGGACACTTGAAGAGTTCGGGCCCCATGGATCTTGTCTGCATAGACTTCCTTTGTATTGACAACGACTCCAGAGGATTTGGAAATGTATTGGTGGTGACTGATCACTTCACACGATATGCTCAAGCCTTTCCGACTAAGGATCAAAAAGCAGTCACTGTTGCAAGAGTGCTTTGGGAAAAGTATTTTATCCATTATGGCTTACCACACCGGTTGCATTCTGATCAAGGCCGGGATTTTGAGAGTAACCTGATCAAAGAGTTACTTCAGTTGTTGAACATCCGCAAAAGTCGGACGACGCCTTACCATCCAGAGGGAGATGCCCTTCCTGAAAGATTTAACAGGACTTTACTTGATATGCTTGGTACCTTACGAATTGAGGATAAGCGATCCTGGAGTAGAAAAGTGGAGGCTATGGTGCATGCCTATAATAGTACAAGGCACGAGAGCACAGGATATTCACCATACTTTCTGATGTTTGGAAGAGAGCCTAGGCTACCTATTGACATCTTGTTGGGAGTCTCTACCGATGGTATCAGTCATCGAGATCATTACCGATACGTGGCACGTTTGAAAGAAACGCTTAAGAGTGCTTATCAGCTGGCTGAGGAAAATACGGCCAAAGTGAATGAAGGAAATAAAAGGAGATTTGATCTTCGAGTAAGATACCGAGAATTGAACCCTGGGGACCATGTTCTGCTACGGAATTTGGGAGCATCTGCAAAACATAAGCTGGCTGATCGATGGCGGAGTGAACTCTTTACAGTGGTAGATCGGTTGCCTGGAATACCAGTCTACAAGATAAAAGGACGGGACGGGAGGATCAGGACTTGGCATAGAAATCATTTGTTGCCTGTACCTCAGATTGATGGTATGGATATCTCCAATGATGGCTCGGCCTGCGATTCTCCACAGTCCTTAGCCGATATTCCACCTGACCTTCCTGAAACTCCTGAGAGTGATTGGACTGTGGCTCCTGAAGTTCCTAGATCACCAGTATCTTCTCCTTCAGGGAGACCTATGAACCCTCAAACTCCAGAATTCGTACCTAGATCTGTGTCTACAGATGAGCAGGGATCTAGCTCTCCTACGCCACCAGCACCATCCCCTCCCATGGCAGACAACCCTAGTTTAGGGCCTGGACATGCTAGTTTACCTCAGAGAGAGGTACGGAGAGGAGAGAGAATTAGACACCCTCCACCTATGCTGACATATGATAGTTTGGGGGACCCCAGATTTACTACTCAGCCTCATTTATACCATGCTTGGGTGGGTGCAGTGTCCACTTTGGTCAATATGTTACCAATTTTCGCTCCTGCTGGCATGTATACCTATTAACCTGTTGTGACTCTGTAAATGCAAAAGCAACCATATTGATATTGTCATTGGTAATGTTGACTGTATACTATGACTTTGTATGTCTTTGACGTGACGTAAAGATTTCACCAGAGGGAGAGTGTAGGGAACTGCCATTTCTACTAGTATATAATGTATCTGGCTTCTTTGCCCCTGCAGTTTGGCTTCAGAGACCCCAGGCATTTAGTGCAAGTTTTGTTTTGTAAATACAGTGAGTCAGACACATGTGAGGCAGAGCTGCTGGGGGGAGAGATGTGAGCAGAGCTGCTGAGACAGACATGTTGTGTCTGGGGGAGTCTAAGAGCCACTTGTTCCTCTTTACTTCACAGTATATAGTTAGGTATGTGTTACCCCCTATATACTCACAGGACCTAGCTAGTAACCGTAGTTAGGGATCCATATATATATATAGTTCAGGGCAGTGATAGGTTAGGCTTCCGAAGGCCAATTAGCTAGTTAGAGGCCCGGTGGCACTAGTAGTTTAGCTGGCAGGTTAAGGACTCAGTGTTAGGGTAGTCAGGCCTGCATCTACTGCCGTCACCGTCGCCCTGTTTGCTGCCTGTGAAGAATCTCACCATCATCATCATCTCCTGATCGGCTGTCTGTCATCTCCTGGAAGAATCCGAGGATCCACAGTCATCCACAGGGGCCCCTGCATCTCTTCTGTTGCCTGGAGGTATTGTGCACTGGACTCTTGCTATATATTTATATATATACCCGGGTATATAACCTAAGACGGTTGAGGACTTGCTGGTTGTTGTAGTATTGCTGTGTTCTGAGTATATTTTATGTATGTATTATTACCCTGTTGATTCTTATAAAGCTACTGTTATAACCTTATGTGGTATATGTATGTATTCTTCAGACTGTGAGATTAGTACAGTGATCCTTGTTAAGGCTACTAACTGTATTTCATGGGTAAGTCCCAGGAAGAGATCCTCCCTGTAATACAGAGGCTCTATCCTGGGTGGAGGCACTGATATATTTCATATATGTTCCCACTCTTCCCTTCAGCGAAGGCTTCAGGTCCCATTATACACACAGGTCAGCGCCAGAGTCTGTTGCGGGAGGGATAATACTCATACCCCCCCCCCAAATAGGGCTACACTTGTATTACTGTAGTATAATGCAGGTCATTTGGGAGGTCCAAGTCGTGCTGATCGTACTATAGAGATGGGTTGTCTTCCTTCATTCAGAACATTCCTACGCAACTATTTGTAATGAAAGTCTAGCAGCAGATATATTATATATACAGGTGAATAAACATCATGTGTAGTAACCAGGTAAAAGAAAATGTTATATTATAGAGAGAAAGAGGCTAAAAGGCCAATGTCAAGTTGATCTCCAATACTATAAAGTTGGAAAACATTAGAGGTGGGCGAAACTCACCAGTCATGAAAATACCTTCACAAGAGGACGTCACACTGGTCTTGTTCCCTGTATTATGGAGAGAGGTGGCATAAGGTACGGTAGCCGGACCCCTCTTGTCTTCATTTCAGGTATATTAACATCTTGGTGTTACATTGATTTAGCCATAAAACCAGTGGTACGGCCATTTCTCCAAAGTGTCCCAGAAGCCATTTTTCAATAGGTCAATGCCAGGCTGGATGTTACTCATGCTACGTGGCCTGCAGCGTCTCTGGACTTCTCTCCATCGAGCACATCTGGGAAGTTGTTAGTCGGCAATTGCAAAGTGAGCTGCCAGGAACCAATCTTGATGATTTGCATGTCCGAATGCATTGAGCGTGGCATAACATTCCTCCGACAACCATTAATAACCTCATTGATAGCATGCCAAGGCGTGTAAGTGTGCGTATTTCTGCGCATCAAGCTTGTGATGAACCGACCCTCAGTTTTATATCTTTCTTGGAAGTGTGTTTTACTTGCTTAGGTCAGTCCTTCCCCCACTTGGAATGCGGTGCTTTAGTTGAGTCCACATTGCTGGACGATACGCTTCACTGGTTTTATGTGTGTTCATTGGAGATGGCTTGCTATAGCCAGGCACTTTTATTATCCCTGGCCAGATGGGATGGGGGATAGCAAGCCTTAACTTCACCCTTCTCTCCGAGGGTTCTGCAAAGGTGGGAGAAGGGGGGCTGCCTGGGTGCAAGGGGTGGGTGGAGCACTAGCCATATGCTGTGGGCAGACCTGGATTCTGGGGTCATTCAGCAAAGAGGCAGTAAGGAGCTCTGATCTGGGAGAAGATTAGAGGGCCTGCCCTACTGAGGAATGCTTTGAGGGCCTAGTTCTGGACAGCATGTAGAAGGATTGTTTTATGCAACTTGCTTAAGCTTGCGCCCTAGGCCCAAAACTCTGCTGTGGCCTAGAGAAACGGACTACGAGTCTATTGTGTTGAGCATGGAAGAGAGACAGCTAGGACAGAGCTGGGTGCTCAGGTATCATTTCTAATCTTTTATTTCCCTTTTATTTTGTTTTGGGTATTGTATCATTGCTTCTTTGCTTGTATGTTTATGCTTGATCATATTAATATTGTATATTTCTGTATATGCTATTAATTCATACCGACCCACTTGGGTTATTAAACATATAAAATTTATATCGCTCATTTCATTTTTATCCTATGACCCGGTCTACTCACGGTGTGTGAGTGGGAGGTTAAGAAAGAAGTTTGATCGCAGGCATGCCAGGCGGCTGGGCGAGGCGATATTCTTCACAGTGGTGGCAGCGTTGTGGGATATTAGGGTAACAGTGTGTGGGTGTGGTATCACGCAGACACTGGGGATTGCGGCAATCCTATGGAACGAGCGCGGTATGAGATCAAGCTTAAAATACGGTGAAAGTTTGGTACAGTACTGTTCCCTCCCTTCTTCTTTTTTCTGTCCTATCTTTTATTTGGCAACGGCTTCCAGTGGATGGCTGGTGGGACCAGAAGCATAACCAAACGTCTGCAGGACTTGGTTGCTGCTGAACTCCAGGAGATGGCAGATATGGAAGCTACCATAGCCATGCAGGAGGCGGAGCAAAGTCCTGAGAGGCTGGCACCAGAAAACATCACCATGCCAGACGGTTCCGCAGGTGCCCGGACCCCAGATGTAACTGTGCCTGGAGGGACCAGTAACCCCAGTTCTGTGGGGGTAACGGACTTATACTTGCAAATGGCCTTACAGCAGATAGACGCTAGTGACTCTAGCACCCGTCTGCAGGTGATTCTCCAGTACCGAGAAGCTGCAGAGCGCCGGGCGGAGAGAGAGGCCGCTGCTGCAGAGCGCCGGGCGGAAAGAGAGGCCGCTGCTGCAGAGCGTCGGGCGGAGTTGGAGCATCAGCTTGAGCTAAAAAAGCTGGAACTTTGCCAGCAGGCGCAACCTTCCCCTGCACCAACTCCAGGAGCCCGAGCACTAAAGATCCGATCCGAGGACTTTCCAATCTTGGAAGATAACGGGGACTTGGACTCGTTTTTGCGGGGGATTTGAGCGGGTGTGTAAGCAGCATCATATTCCCCAGGCAGAATGGGCCCGTTACCTGTCTCCCCGGCTGAAGGGAAAAGGCCTGGATGTTTCCACGAGCTTACCAGTGGACGCGGACTATGAGACCATCAAAGCGGCGCTGATCCGGAGATACCGGCTCACGCCGGAGGTGTACCGCAAAAAGTTCCGGAATATCCAGCGGGGTCCCACAGAGAGCTATGCAGATGTTCTGCACCACTTACAGGTTACATTCTGGCAGTGGATCAAAGGACTTACTGTCACCACGTTTGAGGGAATTGGGGATCTTATGATAAAGGAACAATTTCTCCAGGTGTGCCCTCTGGAGGTCCGCCAGTTCGTGTGTGACTGGAAACCCAAAACAGCAGACAAGGCTGCAGAGATTGCTGACGACTATGTGTCCACCAGGGAGCAAGGGATCAAGAGAGGAGCCACACTGCAGAGACCCCCAAGCGGGAAGGAGGGGCAAAGTTGGAGTTCACCACAGCCTGCGGTCTCCAAGTGGGGTAAGACAAACTCTGTCCCGGGTGCCCCCTCTACTTCCCCTGTCCCAAGAACTCTGGGCACCCCGGGGACCCCCTCCAAGTCCCAAGGAGAGGCCCGGCGGTGTCATGCTTGTAACCAGCCAGGACATTTCAAGGTGGAGTGCCCCAACCGCTCTAAGAACCCCCCTGTTTCCCCAGCCACGGCAGCTGGCTCATCTGTATACTTGGTGGGGAGGGAGGGGTTGCAATCCGATGCCAACAGTCAACAGGTCATTGTGGGGGGTAAAGTGGTCATGGGATTTCGGGACACTGGGGCGCAGATTACTCTGGTGCAACCTGACTTGGTCCCTGCGGACAGTATTATCCCTGGAAAAACTCTGACCCTGAAGGGTATTGGACAAGAACGCGTAACTGTGCCCATGGCTTGCGTCCATTTGGACTGGGGTGCGGGAAAAGGGATGCGTGATGTGGGGCTAGTGTCTGATCTGCCTGCCAATGTACTATTGGGAAGAGATTTGGGGCCCTTGGTGTCCCAATATGGGGTGGGAGCAGCCCCACCTCGCTGTGACAAAATGTCTGTACTGAAGGATGATTTTAATGAGGTGTTGAAGCCTGTCACACAGGCAGAGGGAGGGGTCAGCTGCCTGTTTCCCCCTGCTGTGTGTCCAGCTAAAGTAATCAGTGAGCATGTGAATGAGACATTGTGGAATGCTGACCTGGCTGTAGCCCCGCCCACATCTGCGGGTGATGAGAGCCCCCTCAGTGTGACCCTGGCTCAGCCATTCACCCATGCAGTTCACTGTGAATCAATGAATGAATGCAATGTCAATGTAATTGCTAATTCTTGCCTTGCAGGTTTACAGGGTAGCTCTTCTGAGATGCTGGGGGCAACCCCAACTGATGACAATGTGCCAGGTGGTCAGGTGGGTCACGGGGATCTCAGGGCCGATCCGGATGAGGAACGGACTGCTGGTGTTGCAGTGGTAACCCGCAGCCAGAGTGCTAGAGGGGTGGAAGGCGCTCCGACCCCTGAGCCGTTCCCTCTGTCACCCGGAGATGGCACTGAGGCCGCCGTGACTAACCTCCCCACACTGGAGCCGGAGGAGCCCGGCGGGTATGTGACATGCACATCTCTTCTGTCTGGTTCCAGTCAGGAGTTCAGGGACGCTGTCCAAGCTGACCGCAGTCTGGATGCATTGAAGGAGCGTGCTGGTCAACCTCCCTTGGAGTCGGACAAGGACCGCGTGTACTGGGAGCAAGGGAGGTTGTATCGGGAAACGATCCCCACAAAGGGAAAAGAAAGTCGGCTCAGGGAGAAACATTTGGTGGTACCCCAACCCTATCGGGTGGAGTTGTTGCGGATTGCTCATGATAGTCCACTGGCAGGCCACCTGGGGATCGCTAAGACCAAGGCTCGCCTCAGCCACTTATTCTACTGGCCTAAGATGGGGACAGATGTAGCTAAATACTGCCGTTCATGTGACACTTGTCAGAGGATGGGCAAGGCGGGGCAAGGCTCCAAAGCACCCATGATACCTATGCCCATCATAACCGAACCTTTCCAGCGGGTGGTTGTGGATCTCATTGGGCCCCTGTCCATTCCCAGTCGCACCGGGAAACGTTTCATATTAACGGTAGTAGACTACGCTACTAGGTACCCGGAAGCTGTCGCGCTGTCTTCCACCCGGGCTGATGTAGTGGCCAAGGCTCTGGTAGGCATCTTCTCCCGTGTTGGATTTCCCAGAGAGATGCTCACAGACCAAGGTACCCAGTTCATGTCTGCCTTGATGCAAGGCCTGTGTAAGGTAACAGAGGTGCAACATCTGGTGTCCAGCCCGTATCACCCACAGACCAATGGCCTGTGTGAACGGTTCAATGGCACCCTGAAGCAGATGCTCAGGATGTTAGTCGAGTCCCACGGGCGCGACTGGGAGCCTTATCTCCCGCACCTGCTGTTCGCTTACCGGGAGGTGCCGCAAGCCTCAACGGGGTTCTCCCCCTTTGAGCTCTTGTACGGGAGACGTGTACGTGGGCCCCTAACTCTTGTGAAAGAGTCCTGGGAAGGAGAAACAGCCATCCAAAGTGTGCCAGTCGTGCCCATGGCCCAAGTGCAGACGGCATGGGGTGCTGGAGGTGGGACCCAAGAAGGGGGTGTGTCAAATGTATTACCTGTCAATGTATTGTGGAGGGATGGTTTGGGAAAGCATAATCTCAGTCATTTGCCCAAGGTATCACCATCACCCACCCAAGTACAGGAGGAACAGGGTGTAGGCGCAAAGGGGCAAGGCATCTGGGAGGGAGGACAGGGTCCAAACATACCTGTGCCAGAACCAGAGGTGCCCCTAGGTTTGAAAGCAAAGGGGGAGGTGCAGAATCCCCTAGAACTCTCCCAACTAGCGGCTAGTGTGGGAGAGACCCTGAGAGACTGCCGGGAAGGGGTCTCTAAATAGGTATCACAAGGGCCTGGGGTTGCGAGTGTGGATCTGTGGGATGCCAGCACTCAGCATGAGGTCCCAGTGCAGGCCGGGGGTAGCCAGGTGGGCGGAGACTGCCGGGATGGGGTCTCAGCACCGGTACCACAAGGGCCTGGGGTTGCGAGTGTGGATCTGCGGGATGCCAGCACTCACAACGAGGTCCCAGTGCAGGCCGGGGGTAGCCAGGTGGGCGGAGACTGCCGGGATGGGGTCTCAGCACCGGTACCACAAGGGCCTGGGGTTGTGAGTGTGGGTCGGAGGGACCCAGAGCAAGCAGGAGGTAGCCAGGTCTACTTAATTCCGAGCCTGAACCTTAGAAGAGTCTCCATTCAGACAGGAGAGGAAGAGGGTATCAGTACGCCAGGAATATGGTCAGGGACCAGCGCAGGTCCCGGCGGGGTGAGGCCGCCAAGGTGCCCTAGGCCCAAAACTCTGCTGTGGCCTAGAGAAACGGACTACGAGTCTATTGTGTTGAGCATGGAAGAGTGACAGCTAGGACAGAGCTGGGTGCTCAGGTATCATTTCTAATCTTTTATTTCCCTTTTATTTTGTTTTGTATTGTATCATTGCTTCTTTGCTTGTATGTTTATGCTTGATCATATTAATATTGTATATTTCTGTATATGCTATTAATTCATACCGACCCACTTGGGTTATTAAACATATAAAATTTATATCGCTCATTTCATTTTTATCCTATGACCCGGTCTACTCACGGTGTGTGAGTGGGAGGTTAAGAAAGAAGTTTGATCGCAGGCGTGCCAGGCGGCTGGGCGAGGCGATATTCTTCACAAAGCTCATACTCTATGCTGAACAAATGAAGATTTTCTGAATATTTTGTTTCTTTTTGTATCATTTGCATTCATTATCCTGTCTATTGATCCTGTAATTTCCATAAATCCAAGACTTTTCCTCTTTGGTGTTACAAGTTTAATGTTGAGGAGTTTATATATAAAGCAACAAACTAACAATCCCATTTATAAAACTTTTTTAACAGCTTACACTATTGTGCTTCCAAGGCCTCGTGTTACTTGTTATGTTGTAACAGCTGTTGCATCTGCTATTCTGAAAATCCGATCACAGATCATTTGGTCGGGATCCAAGCTTTTAATATGAAATTTTTTGCTATTGAATAAATTAAATCATGTTAGAAAATTTGATTGGAACGGGTTCAAGTTGCTGATCAGTAGCCAGATTGACTGTCTGAACACATAAGGAGCAACAGTAAAAAGAGATAAATGTTTATGCTAGCTCCACATCTGGACGTAAAAGGTGGAGAGAATGAGGCGCGCCAGTGTATCAAGCCATCAATTATGTAGGAAGCCGTATAACAGTCTGCTTGTCATCTACGGCTATCATCCTCATTGTTATTAAACACAACTCCTCCTGCTTGTACGTTTCTTTTTGTGAGTGTGTCGAGCTGCATTATGTTATCAATCTCATTTATGTAAAAAAAAACTGCATCAACAGAGAACATTAATAGCACCCTGGTGACATAAATGTAGCTTATATTGTTATTGTGTTTCTTCCTCTTGTATGTTAAAGGGATTGTCTTGCAGGGAAATCCTTGAAAACAGGTTCAACAAGGGTTAAAATATAAAAAGCAACACCCCCCTGTCACTCCCATTCCCATTAAAAAAAAGAATGCAAAAAAAAGGACACAAACTGATGGCGATCCGTTTACATAGACATCAATGTTATCTGAATAGAGCCTAAGAGTGTAAGAGATCATTGAGGTGGGAACTAAGCTTTTAACCCATTTTGAGCCTGTTAGTGTTTTTTCCCATTGGGCAACTCATGTGCCAGCCACATCGCTTCTGGGTTCCGATTGTAATATACAGGGAAGGGAACCAATTCTAGCAGATTAACCCCTCAGATGCTGTGATCAATAGTGATCACAGCATTTGAGTGGTTAGGAGAGTGGGGGTGCTTCTTTTGTCACCCTCTTACCCCCCCCCCATGGTAAGATTGTGGGGTTATGAGAAGTTTCCAAGGAAACTATGCGTATTAGGCCTTGGCAGTATACTGCAATTCATATAGTACAGAAGAATTGCAGTATATGGTAGAAGGGATCAAGCAATCTCTGATTCAAGTCCCCTTGTGGGACACTAAAAAATATTGTAAAAAGTATAAAAAATAAATAAATAAATAAAAACTTTCCCATTTTAAAATTAAATAATGTAAACAAAAAAGAGAAACATGTTAGTACAGACTTATGCACGCATAAGGAATAACTATCTAAAAATAATGTTATTTATCCCATTGTTGTAAAAAATAAATAAATAAATAAATAAATAAAATGAATAATAAAAAGTTGAATAAAACTTTTCCCATTTCAATATTAAATATTGAAAACCAAAAATAAGCATATTAGGTATTACATATTATTACAACATGATCAAAATGCTGTACATACCAGAAAATGATACCAGTAAAAAGTTGCCCTGCAAAAGGGGAGCCCTAACAAAGCTCTGTCAACAAAAAAGTAAAAAAAATCATGGGCATCAGAAGGTGGTGATCCCAGGTAAGTCATTTATTTCACAAAAGGGCATTTTATTTAGTAAAAGTGATGAAACATAATAAAACCAATATAAATATGGTGTTATGTTTTTGACATAAAAACAAAGCTTTGTATGTTTTTTCTTAAGGATTCCCAAAAACACTAATAAAAGCTGATCAAAACAATGTATGCACCCCAAAATGGTGAAAACTAAAAGTAAAACTGATGATGCACAATTTAATCCCTCATATGAATAAGTGGACAGAAAAATAAGAGATTATGAATTTTGGAGGTCAGAGAAAATATGAAAAAAGTAGCGAATCTTAATGCCCAAAGTACCCTGCATTCTTAAAGGGTTAAGTAACCCTTTGATGATTAATCCTCACATCACATATATTTTATAGAGCTGGGCCTAGGTAAGGCTATAGAGTTGTGCTATGTGTAAAAGCACGGATCATAACATCTCTATGTAACATGGTAAGAGTTGCTGCATTGTGAAGTTTAACACATCATCCCTGTATTACAAAGTATATCTATCTGGATTGCATTCATCCATTTTGTGACTTTTATCCTGTCATCACAATGGGAATGTTACATTTGGCTCTTGTCTAAAATTTTACAGGAACGCCTGAATGTACATTTATTCTAAGACAACCTGGAGAGCGTCTGAGAACCAAAAAAGAATGGCACATAGAACATAAAAGGAGCAGTCTGATCCTTAACAATAAGAATCTGACTCTGTTCTCTTCCATCTTGTCCCTTTGATAACCCACAATGATTGCAGGATGTATTTTCGGCGTACTTTCGCTTACATAATGCCACACAATGTACCGTTAACCCTCCGACAAAAGCGAAGACTGTGACATTTCCTGGTAAATAAGTCTCATTGAAAGGACCATACCTGTAACATCAAGTGTCATTTGCTCCATCAGAGAGAAGAGAATACATTCTATTACTTTCCTCTAGCAGCACTTAATGTCTGCTGGGATTTCTTCAGACGGATTGTGTCTGATTCTTTCTTGAGAAGTTGACACGTGGTTGAAAAGTTAACACATTTCTCTGTGTCTAAATTTCGGAGTGAAGACTTTGTGGATATTTTTTTATTTTGTTATTATTTTTTGGTCTTTGCGTTTTAACTGCTGTTTCTGAACATTAAAGGGATTTTACTACTTTACAATGTTGACGGCCCATCCTCAGTTCAGTGTGGTGTTGACTCGTGTTGTAGGGTATTACAGCTTCGTTTGTTTCACACTAATGGGACAAAGTTGTAATACCCTGCACTGGTCACCAATATTCTGTATACAGTGTGGAAACCCTTTTAATAGCCATTCCTGCTGCCAGATGGTCCCATTTCAAGGCCAACTCCACTAAAAACCGAAAGCATCATATATTGAAAAATTCAGACCTAAACCCTCCATGTAGCCAAATCACCATCTGCATTCATGCTGGACTGTCTAGTCTAGGTTTATATCATATACTAGTTTGCTTACTTTTTACCGAAAGATTTTGGCACATGTCGCCTGACAAATCATGGATAGACATGGGCAAGACCTTGCAAGACTTGTTTTCGTGAATATTCGTGAGATTCGCCCATCAATTTCATTTTGGACCAAACTTGTTCTGTCCAAACCAAAAGTGCTTCTATTATACTCTGGGATATCTTCAGACCCTGGAGTATAATAAGCAGACACCCATCACAGCTGTAGTAAAATAATAAATGCTGATACTTACTATCCCTCACCGCTCCTTGGCTCCCTTGCAGCATACAGTGCACATTCCTCGACATCTTCGGTCCTCTTCAGGCCTCATCTGTGACATCACGGGTATCAACATGCCCAGGAGAGGGCTTAGAGTATTAGTGGACACTATTATACTTCACCTCCCCTGGGCTTCCTCTTATTATACTTTGGGATCTAAAGAGACCATAGAATATAATAGTGGTTTGTGGGTGTCGAACTACAAAAAACTAGAAGTCTGATGAACCCAAGATTTTTGGAAAATTTGTAACAAACCAGTTCACTCATCTCTAGTCATGACCATTTCTTGCTAAGCCACACAACCTTGTTGGACAAGGGGAAAATAATCTATATAAATGTGACCCCAAGCAACAGGAATTCATAGAGAAACCAGCAAAAAGGAGTTTTAAAGACCCAGATTATGCAATTTACATTCAGCATTTCTGGCTAAAGACAATTGTATCTTTTTCTTTCACAACAATAAGCACACAGTGTGAATGTACAAATGGTGTAAATGTGGTGCTTCTTTGGCCCATGGCCCTCTCTTGTGCTACAGATGTGCCACATCATTCCATTTGGAATTCCCTCTAGAGACAGGCTGAGTGGGTGGTGACAACTTGGCCCAACAAATTTACTATAAGGCTGGGTTCACATCTGTGCTCGGTGAGCGCCCAGGGATTCCGTTCCCCATTCTGCTTGAAAAATACGGAGAGAAAAGTTATCTCCGCATTTTTCGGGCAGAAACCCAGCAGACCCCATTATAGTCTATGGGGTCCATGGGTAACTGCTTTTTAAGCGGATTGGGTTTCCGTTTTTCGGGTCCCCAACCAGACCTGAAGAATGTAAACCCGAACGCAGGTGTAACGTCTCTGCCTGTTCAGGTCTCTTCACCACCCTCCGCCTGCACGCGGCGGCGCAGGAGGCGTGCTCAGTTTGATTCCTTGTGTTGTATTGTCTGAACACTGTCCTATTCCCTCACCTCCTTAATTGATTTTCCACCACACCCATCTCCTTCACCTCTGCTCCACTAATAGTTAATTTTGGCCTTGCCTGTGTGATTGACAGCCTGTCCTCCTATCAAGTCTGGGGCGGGTTCTTTCTTCCTATTTATTCTTTGCTCACATTCACAGTGGTGCTGGTTATTGCTTCTGCGTACCTGCCTTTTCTCTGTGCTGTTTTGTTACTTGTATTCCTATTTCTGAGCTCTGGCTTTGTCTGTGACTATTCTTTTGGATTGTGATTTTGTACTGCATTGCTCGACTGTTACCGACCCTTGGCTATCTGACCTCCCTTTGTCCGTTGTTTGTCCTGTCCGCGTTCTGTGTTGTCACCTATATTAGGTAGGGCCTGTCGACCAGTTGCTGCTGTCGCTTAGGACAGATAGGCAAGTTAGCCAGGGACAGTGGGGGGGTTCACGGTTCTGCAACGGCACTGGGGAATTGCTCAACTGGCAATTCCCTTACAGCAGGTGTGAACTTAGTGTAACTCATGCCAGGAAGCTGGTGTGAATTATACCTGTGATCTGAGACATTTCCTGACTGGGTGGATTTCAATTCTGGTGCACAGGAGTGCGTCTGAATTAAGAGGCCTGAGCCAGCACCAGCAGGGGAATGGATTAAGAATGCCACACAGAATGGCAGTCTTAATAAATTCCCCCACAATGCTTTGTCCCGAAATTTAGCTGTTAAGTGGGTTTTGAGTACAATAGATTTTACCTTCTATGCAAAAGGTAAGTGGGATTTAGAACCCTATAAGCCAAGACACAAAATAAGGAAACAGATGTAGCACTTACTCACATCATAAATCCATTTCAACTTTGTGGTCAAAGACTAAATGGGATTGACAATTCCTTTGTGACAAGGGAGTATATATGAGCAGTAGGCTGTTCATCCTTGTGTTACGTGTCAGCTTCTTCAGGAAGAATCATCTCTACTGTGTCATATTATTCAAGTAAAAAGGTTACATAAAAGTTCAAGTCTTGTCCTCCTTATCAGAACAATGTTATCTTCTTTGGTGTTGAGAGGTAGCCTATGACATGGTGGATTTTAGATGTCAGGATTCACACAATACACAGTTTTTATCCTAATTTATTTATCATGGTAAAGAAATAGGTTGCAGAAAATTTAGACTGCTTTTTCTGCAAGGTGACAAATGTCAATAACACCAACGGTCATCATAAGAAACAGTCGACAAGCTTGTTGAAAGATATAGCTAGCACAACCTAATACCTTAGCTCAGCTCCTATAATGCAGTAAGATAGTTAAAGGGTTTTTCCTTAAATATGATCTGGAAATATTTTACTTGCAGTAAGATAAGTCACTTACTAATTCAGTCTCTGTAAGCCAAGACTATACTCCTGGTGTTTATCTTTTTCTTGTGTGATGTTCTTTACTCTGAACACAAGGATATCTCTCCCTCCTTGTAGTACAGAACATCACATATCACATAAACAGCCTCTTATCTCTGTTGCTCACTGACTTTTTCCCTCTATATTTGTCCCTGTTTGGATTGTGTTTCACATGCTGGTCAGCAGATAATACAGAGTCAGTGAGCAAATGATTAGCAGAGCAGACAAAGTGTAACTACAACACCACCATGCAAATGGTAAGAGTAAAATGCAGAGAGGTATAAATAGAGGTCATATCTGTGAGAGGTATAAGAAACATGGGAGCTGTAGTCCTTCACATTGGTAATCCCACCCCCAGCAATCCCTAGCAACATCAAAACAAAGGTGCCTTACAAATGCTGGGCACAATAGTAAAAATGAAAAATAATTACTTATGAGCTACGGTGACATCATCTTGCCAGGATTCAGACACATAAACTTAATTTTATGATTTTTTTTTACAGCTCAGAAAACCCCTTTAGGCTGGCGATAGGCATAAGATTTATAGCAACCAAATAATCAATTGCCACCAGCCTTCATCTGCCCTTGACATTATCAGGCCATGTTCTTAATGCAAACAACTAATTTCCAAAAATAATTATGTAACATTTTTGAATTGTTGTGGACAACAGGGTGGGATAAGAGCATGAGGTGGGCCTAACCCTTCAGATCCCTATATGTAATAAGGGCTGTTACCTGCTTGGTTGGAGCTAATAAGGGTTCACATAACATCTGCAGCTATGAAGTGGAGCAACTTTTTGCTTCTACTTCTACTGCACCAAATGTTATGGTTTTCTTAACTCTTTTAGACCATTTCCCTATCTTTATGTTAAGATACATTGCATACATATATTTACACAGTTAAGATTGTGAAGTTTGATATGTCCATCAAGTTGAACCAGAGAAAGGAATGTTGATAAAATAAAGGGTAACTCCTAGAACTTTATTTCCCGAAATTGATTCCCCTTTTGTTATTTTCTGGAACGTTGCACTCAAAGGGGTATTTCAGCTCATCAAAATGAAAATTAAAAGGACTACATATGTGTGCATTACCATAACAAAAGGTTACTCACCTATCTCCAATCCCTTGCTGCGGATATGTTAATGCTTAGTACTGATCCACTTGGGTTAATAAATATATAATACTTAAAAAGCTTGTTTCGTATTATCCTATGACCCGGTCCGCTCACAGTGGGTGAGTGGAAGGTAAAGAAGGTTGGTCACAAGTGTGCCAAGTGGCTTAGCAAGGCGAGATCCTTCACAGTCGGGTAGATTTATTATTAGTGTGGTAGATTCTATTCAGTTCTTTTTACAAAAGAATCCTGGCACACATTAAAATAAGAAGGTTCCATCTGTGTATATATATGTTATTACTCTCTAGGGCATTGATAGCTGTTTAACAATGCAAAATAATACTATGACCATCTGACACACGCATGGGGGGTCCCTTAAAGGTGTTTTCCATGGATTATGACCATATTTTAATTTGTACAGAAAAATTAAAAATTACATTTTTGCAAATGAGGTAATTAAAATGTTTGCAGACTTAAAGATTTTCTTTAACCATGTTAGTGGTGACAGTTTTTTTCTTGATTGGTTGCCAATGGATACGACCATGAATACAAGAACTTTCTGTGGTCTGGAACTTGTCAGGAACCAAGCCAGGTTGTGGCAGGGACACTGCAGGTATGTGAAGATAACCCAGCCACGATACGGACATCATGGATTTCTGACAAGTCCCAAGTTCTGAAAGTTTCTGCATTCATGGTTGCATCCATTGGCCACCAATCAGGACAAAAGGTCACTAAAATGGTTAGAGGAAAATCTCTGCAAAATTTTTAATTACTTATATTTGAAAAAAATGTCTAATTATTAATTGTTTACAAATTTAGATGTAGTTATTTTCATTGCAAATTTCCTTTAAGGTATGAAATAAGGGAGGGAGAAGGAGGAATCATTCACAATGTATATGAACATATGAATAGAAGATTCTACTTCATATTGTATGTATTTAGCAATGTATTTTGGATCCCCAGAAATTCCTATATGCAGATACAGTATACGCAGCCTCCACATCTACACAACTTCATTACCGAGCCCTGGCCAGTAATTTAGTGCAATCTCTGATCATTCTGCAGTCAGACCTCTAAATGGTTGCTGCAAGTTGGTTCCTCTGAGACTTGCACAATATGTAGCCCTGGAGATACAAGCTATATTTATCTTATTCTGCATAGTAACTGCTAAATTGTTGTACGCTCCTGGTTTTCTTTCATCAACATCAACCTCTATTACCTTTTAATGTTCACAGCCCGGAACCGCTATCTAAATAGATATTACAATTCTTGTCATCGTGGTCGTCGCAAGAAACATTAAAAGCAATCGGTAAAAATATGACGCTTAATCCATGAGGTTAGCTCTATGAGGTGCGGTATCCATTAAATGCTTCCGGGGATTCTTATTGTTTCCATAGATGTCCTTTGTGTCCCCGGTGATAACAATTGGTTAATATGTCAGGTCATTCAGTGAGATTAATTATTGGTGACAGCGCAGCTGTGGGTGTCGAGAATGAGCAGGTCAACACGAGATGATTCTGACAAATGGTTTCACAAGAAATGTTGCTTGAAACACACATGAAAAATCATGTTTTGCGGTTTGATGACTGTCATGATTGTTGGCAGATACAATAGTAATACTGTATAGTTTGGATTATTTTTACTTAATACACAAAAGTCTACTGTAATATGCAGGCTATATAACTCCAGACAATACACTTCAGATACAGTATATAAACTACATGTGTACAAGTTCAAGATTCTATCAAATTGTATTTCAGTTTGTGGTGGGCTTGTGCTTTCATAAAACAGCCAGTCAGAGAAAACCGAGTTGAGTTAAAAGGGTTTACCCCCCCCAAAAAAATACATAGCATATGCACAGGATTTTTATTCTTATTTATATACTTCCATGAATTCTGTGCTGTTGTACATTTGTGAAGGGGTTACACGCATGGTACAAATACATCGATGACTACAATAATCACAAAACAAGGTAAATAACCTGATATAAGTAGGAAAGAGGAACCTGCCCATAGGCAACCTATACAACCTATAAGGGAAGGTAGATGGACACAATAAGTGAGGGTAAGGCTATCGCCCCACGTTGCGGAAACACAGCTTTTTTTGTTGCAGATTTTGCTGCGGTTTTTTGAGCCAAAGCCAAGTATGGCTACAAAAGAAATGGGAAATATATAGAAAGCTCTTATACTGCTACCTTCTGGTTATTCCACTCCTGGCTTTGGCTCAAAAAAAAAAAACGCAGAAAAATCTGCAACGTGGGGCCATAGCCAAAGGCTACATTCAGACAATCAAAGTGAAAAACAGCTGTGAAAAACATAAATTTTTCACTGCAGTCTTGCCCCTTAGGGGCACCTGTTATCATGGATCCCTCCATACACTGAGATGTGACAATGGACAAAATTAAGACATGACCTATATTTTGATGGTCCGTTACGGCAGCATTAAATTACATAAATTAAATAAAGAAAACTGACTTCACATTAATCACTGTTGAGTGAATATAACATCACAGTAGCTTATATGGTGGCATAGTGGCATCAGAGTTTGGCCTTATTCACAAGGCCGTGCCATATCTAATGTCCATGAAAAACGACCATGTCTCTCTGTACAAGTGCACAGAGAGAACTTATTCACATGGCCATTATAGAACTCTTGAATTTCAATGGGACTATTCTCATGGCACTATCAATGTCCATTCTGAATTCAATGTGTTATCCAAACAGACATGTGACGGACATTGCAAAAACGGCTGTCATGTGAATAAACCATTGCTGTGTGTTATATCATATACTAAAGAGATGAGTCTTTAGGTTGCATTTCAAAGTCTCAATTGTGGGGGACAGACTGAAGGAGGTCCTGAGAGGATCGGAGATTACATATGGGGAAGTAGTGAGAAATTTCATAAAGGTCTGATAGATGCAGGTCCATCCGGCCGCTTACCCTCACCCTCACTAACAGTCAAAACTAGTGGTTGAGTTTTGCGGAAACAGCGTTGCTCCCTTTAGAAAATACAGATGATCTGGATTTTGTGATCATAGATGTGCCCAAAAAATAAGATAATAAATTGCTGGTGAGCATTAGCAAATGATGCTAATTTTAATATGTTTTTCCGACCACGACAACTATACATATTGTATACTCTGTGACTGGGGGTTGTTAGAAGTAAAATACTTTACTACACTGTTTGAAATAGCAGAATTTCTTGTCCTGCTTTGTCATATCCTTCTTATCACTTTGTTGTTGCTGAGCAAATGCCTAATGGCTAAGCTATCTCTAACTCTTGTGTAAAGGCCAACTTGATCCAGTAATTCTCCGTATACCTGGATAGTATATGCTATGTGTGTATAATCCAGTAATTCTCTTTATCCCTGGTTAGTATATGCTATGTGTGTGTAATCCAGTAATTCTCTGTATACCTGGATAGTATATGCTATGTGTGTGTAATCCAGTAATTCTCTGTATACCTGGATAGTATATGCTATGTGTATATAATCCAGTAATTCTCTGTATACCTGGATAGTATATGCTATGTGTGTGTAATCCAGTAATTCTCTATATACCTGGATAGTATATGCTATGTGTATATAATCCAGTAATTCTCTGTATACCTGGATAGTATATGCTATGTGTGTGTAATCCAGTAATTCTCTGTATACCTGGATAGTATATGCTATGTGTGTATAATCCAGTAATCCTCTGTATACCTGGATAGTATATGCTATGTGTGTGTAATCCAGTAATTCTCTATATACCTGGATAGTGTATGCTATGTGTGTGTAATCCAGTAATTCTCTATATACCTGGATAGTATATGCTATGTGTATATAATCCAGTAATTCTCTGTATACCTGGATAGTATATGCTATGTGTGTATAATCCAGTAATTCTCTGTATACCTGGATAGTATATGCTATGTGTGTGTAATCCAGTAATTCTCTATATACCTGGATAGTATATGCTATGTGTGTATAATCCAGTAATTCTCTGTATACCTGGATAGTATATGCTATGTGTATATAATCCAGTAATTTTCTGTATACCTGGATAGTATATGCTATGTGTGTATAATCCAGTAATTCTCTTTATCCCTGGATAGTATATGCTATGTGTGTGTAATCCAGTAATTCTCTGTATACCTGGATAGTATATGCTATGTGTGCATAATCCAGTAATTCTCTGTATACCTGGATAGTATATGCTATGTGTATATAATCCAGTAATTCTCTGTATACCTGGATAGTGTATGCTATGTGTGTATAGTCCAGTAATTCTCTGTATACCTGGATAGTATATGCTATGTGTATATAATCCAGTAATTCTCTGTATATCTGGATAGTATATGCTATGTGTGTGTAATCCAGTAATTCTCTATATACCTGGATAGTATATGCTATGTGTGTATAATCCAGTAATTCTCTGTATACCTGGATAGTATATGCTATGTGTGTGTAATCCAGTAATTCTCTATATACCTGGATAGTATATGCTATGTGTGTGTAATCCAGTAATTCTCTGTATCCCTGGATAGTGTATGCTATGTGTGTATAATCCAGTAATTCTCTGTATACCTGGATAGTATATGCTATGTGTGTATAATCCAGTAATTCTCTGTATACCTGGATAGTGTATGCTATGTGTGTATAATCCAGTAATTCTCTGTATACCTGGATAGTATATGCTATGTGTATATAATCCAGTAATTCTCTGTATACCTGGATAGTATATGCTATGTGTGTATAATCCAGTAATTCTCTGTATACCTGGATAGTATATGCTATGTGTGTATAATCCAGTAATTCTCTTTATCCCTGGTTAGTATATGCTATGTGTGTGTAATCCAGTAATTCTCTGTATACCTGGATAGTATATGCTATGTGTGTATAATCCAGTAATTCTCTGTATCCCTGGATAGTGTATGCTATGTGTGTATAATCCAGTAATTCTCTGTATACCTGGATAGTATATGCTATGTGTATATAATCCAGTAATTTTCTGTATACCTGGATAGTATATGCTATGTGTGTATAATCCAGTAATTCTCTGTATACCTGGATAGTATATGCTATGTGTGTATAATCCAGTAATTCTCTGTATACCTGGATAGTGTATGCTATGTGTGTATAATCCAGTAATTCTCTGTATACCTGGATAGTATATGCTATGTGTGTATAATCCAGTAATTATCTGTATACCTGGATAGTATATGCTATGTGTGTATAATCCAGTAATTCTCTTTATCCCTGGTTAGTATATGCTATGTGTGTGTAATCCAGTAATTCTCTGTATACCTGGATAGTATATGCTATGTGTGTATAATCCAGTAATTCTCTGTATCCCTGGATAGTGTATGCTATGTGTGTATAATCCAGTAATTCTCTGTATACCTGGATAGTATATGCTATGTGTATATAATCCAGTAATTTTCTGTATACCTGGATAGTGTATGCTATGTGTGTATAATCCAGTAATTCTCTGTATACCTGGATAGTATATGCTATGTGTGTATAATCCAGTAATTCTCTGTATACCTGGATAGTGTATGCTATGTGTGTATAATCCAGTAATTCTCTGTATACCTGGATAGTATATGCTACAGTGCTGGCCAAAAGTATTGGCACCCCTGCAATTCTGTCAGATAATACTCAATTTCTTCCAGAAAATGATTGCAATCACAAATGCTTTGGTAATAATATCTTCATTTATTTTGCTTGCAATGAAAAAACACAAAAGAGAATGAAAAAAAAGTCAAATCATTGATCATTTTACACAAAACTCCAAAAATGGGCCGGACAAAAGTATTGGCACCCTCAGCCTAATACTTGGTAGCACAACCTTTAGACAAAATAACTGCGAACAACCGCTTCCGGTAACCATCAATGAGTTTCTTACAATGCTCTGCTGGAATTTTAGACCATTCTTCTTTAGCAAATTTCTCCAGGTCCCTGAGATTTGAAGGGTGCCTTCTCCAAACTGCCATTTTGAGATCTCTCCACAGGTGTTCTATGGGATTCAGGTCTGGACTCATTGCTGGCCACTTTAGAAGTCTCCAGTGTTTTCTCTCAAACCATTTTCTAGTGCTTTTTGAAGTGTGTTTTGGGTCATTGTCCTGCTGGAAGACCCATGACCTCTGAGGGAGACCCAGCTTTCTCACACTGGGCCCTACATTATGCTGCAAAATTTGTTGATAGTCTTCAGACTTCATAATGCCATGCACACGGTCAAGCAGTCCAGTGCCAGAGGCAGCAAAGCAACCCTAAAACATCAGGGAACCTCCACCATGTTTGACTGTAGGGACTGTGTTCTTTTCTTTGAAGGCCTCTTTTTTTTCCCTGTAAACTCTATGTTGATGCCTTTTCCCTAAAAGCTCTACTTTTGTCTCATCTGACCAGAGAACATTCTTCCAAAAAGTTTTTGGCTTTCTCAGGTAAGTTTTGGCAAACTCCAGCCTGGCTTTTTTATGTCTCTGGGTCAGAAGTGGGGTCTTCCTGGGTATCCTACCATAGAGTCCCTTTTCATTCAGACACCGACGGATAGTACGGGTTGACACTGTTGTACCCTCGGACTGCAGGGCAGCTAGAACTTGTTTGGATGTTAGTCAAGGTTCTTTAGCCACCATCCGCACAATCTTTCGTTGAAATCTCTCGTCAATTTTTCTTTTCCGTCCACATCTAGGGAGGTTAGCCACAGTGCCATGGGCTTTAAACTTCTTGATGACACTGCGCACGGTAGACACAGGAACATTCAGGTCTTTGGAGATGGACTTGTAGCCTTGAGATTGCTCATGCTTCCTCACAATTTTGCTTCTCAAGTCCTCAGACAGTTCTTTGGTCTTCTTTCTTTTCTCCATGCTCAATGTGGTACGCACAAGGACACAGGACAGAGGTTGAGTCAACTTTAATCCATTTCAACTGGCTGCAAGTGTGATTTACTTATTGCCACCACCTGTTATGTGCCACAGGTAAGTAACAGGTGCTGTTAATTACACAAATTAGAGAAGCATCACATGATTTTTCAAAGGGTGCCAATACTTTTGTCCACCCCCTTTTTTATGTTTGGTGTGGAATTATATGCAATTTGGCTTTTTGACAATTCTTTTTGTGGTTTTCCATTGAAGACAAATTAAATGAAGATATTATTACCAAAGCATTTGTGATTGCAATCATTTTCTGGAAGAAATTGAGTATTATCTGACAGAATTGCAGGGGTGCCAATACTTTTGGCCAGCACTGTATGTGTGCGTAATCCAGTAAGGCCCGGTTCACATCTGTGTTCGGCCATTTCGTTCGCAATCAGTATTTGAAATCTTCAAAAACTGATTCCATACTGATTCCATACTGATTCCATACTGATAGCAATCAGTTTGTGTCCGTTTTTGGCCAATCTGTTTTTTTTTTTCACCTTCCCCCTTCTTCATTCTGAGCATGCACAGAGGGAAAAACAGATTGCAAAACGGACACAAACTGATTGCTATCAGTATGTAATCAGTATGCTATCAGTATGTAATCCATTTTCCATGGACCTCAATGTTAAAAAAAAACGGATTGGTTGCTGTCCGTCTGGAATCCTTATTTTCAGTACGGAGACAAAGTCCTGCAAGTTCTACTTTTCGCTCCGCACGAAAAAGCATAAACCAGACGTAAAGGGCACATGCGGATACATGTGGATTGCTTTGAAAACCCATTGAAATCAGTGGGTTGTCACCTGGACCGCACAAAATCAGTTTTTGAAGATTTAAAATACTAATTGTGAACGGAATAAGAAGTTAAAAAAGAAGTAATAGTAAGGACACAGGAATTTTTCTTTAGTGAAGTATAATGCAAAGTTTTTTGCCTTCACATGCACTGGATTTATGAAAAAATGAATAAAAATCCAAATACACTTTAAGTATGTCAAATCCCAATACAGTGATAACAGGATTCAGACACATATCAAAGATTAAATTAGATGAAGAATCTATAAAAATGAAGACACTTTTTTCCTGTAGAGTATTTCCATAGACACTTTGGAAACCTAGTAAAATTGTGGTAAAATTAAATAACTAATCTAATAAAAGAAAGCAAAGAAGGTTATAGTGACGTAAGTAGACCATTATACTGTACATTCCGTATTTTCCTCCTGCTTTTAAATCTGTATTCTATTATTAAGCAGAACTTCTTGAATCCGTGTAATTCGCAGTTTGATCCACTTTACCAGCTTAGAATCATTGCTCGGTGATGTGTCCCATCCACTGGTTACTTCACGCTGTCTTGGAATGTATTCTAGCAAATTAATTGCCGTTCACCTGTCACTGCACAGAATTCCAATACAGAGGCAGCCATGTCGCTATTTATACACCTGCAGAAGGGAATTGTTTAGTAATTTCTGTAAAAATATGTAAATCCTATCTAAATAAACACATGAATATTGAGCATACCGCTGATATATTTTCACGTATGTTTAGCAATGACATATTATTTAAATCATGTTTTTATGTTAAAAATATTTTTAAATAATTTATTTTTTCATAATGTTGTTTTTAATTCTTTTAAACTAATATCTATATTCAAAAAATAATAAAATAAAAATCTTGCAATTCCAACTTTGGCCACTAATCCTAAAACATTCTGTGACCCTGTTTCCTATAGGGACAAGAATCTCTCACATTGAGGAGAGCACCAGTAAAGGTGTGTAGAGATTTTAATTGCCTTTCGCCCTCTACTTAGCATCTACAGGGCGCATGAGCTCCCCAGCTCCTTTCCCATAATGCCCTGTTTCCTATAGAAGGACTATGGGCAATAAACCCAATGGCCTGGAGCAGACCCTAGTGATTTCTAAGGAAGAGTTTTCTAGGCTGGCTCTGTGACCTGGGCAGAGGTCATTGTGTAGAGATGGGAGTAGATAAGCTGTGATATCTTATATTGTGAATGGTGGATTTTGTGTCTTATCTACATGTACGTGATAGGCTGTCATCAGTGGGCTCATAAGTGAGGTGACTGCTACAAAGAAATCTCCTACAGAAAACAGGAAGTCTTAGCATATTATATGGCCTAGTGGACAGTCTCAGAATTGCAGGATTTTTTGGATTTTTTTTAATATAGATGACATGGAGATAAAAAAAAAAAACTCAAATTGTTTAAAAATATGTTTAGCATAAAATTTGATTAAAAAAAAATAAGTAACTTTCTGGCAACACATTGCCTTTAAGAACTCCAATTTCTTGTCAAAGCAGATCAATACAATGTTGCAACATGCTATCAAAATCCTTGAGAGGCTCCAATTCACAATGTAGCCACTGGCAGAATGCACAAAGACATATATAGCATATCACCTTATGAAACAATATTAAAAACGAATATTGGGGCAGGTTTATTAAGAGCTTTGACTACTTCATAAATCAGATGCATGCCATTGCGCCAAAATGGAAATGTACGCCTGTCAGGAACTGGTGTAGACTTCCTGTATAACTCACGCCAGAAAATTGACTTGAGTTATAATAAATATATTGGACTGAGACGTCCCTTCCCCGACCTTCCCCACTCTCTGCTCCACTCCGTTGAATGTGAGATGGATAAAGTATACATTTTTTTCATTTCTGAACTACAGGTGTGTTAATAAAAAAACATTATAAAAAATAGTTTTCTGTATATGGTTTCATCTGATACCCATAAAATATTCAAAGCGAAAAATACTGTAATACAGAATTTTTGTGGCGCAGTTGGAAGAGTTCAGTGGTACACTTTGATCATTGCTATAGTGCAGGGGTGTCATACTCATTTTCACTAAGAGCCACATCAGCCTTATGGTTGTCTTCAAATAGCCGTCAGTAATTCTGCGACTGTATATATGTAGCTATGCCAGTTAGGTGTAGTGATATTTATAGCCCAGTAAATAGTAGGTAGTGTCCTATTTGTTCCCTCACAAAGATATTGGTGACCCCACAGGTAATAGTTCTCCCCACCCCACATCAAATTACATCACGTACTGTATAGTCCAGGCCACACAATTCTGGTAAAATTCATACTTACCTATTTTTCCTGCAAAATGATGACATGGCGCTGTGTACCTCTTCTACTGTCCTCCCGGCTACCCTGTCACCTGCACTGTTGGACCACAAGCGATACCATAGAGCAGGACACAGCATGGCAGGAAGGACATTAAAAGAGGCGCACAGCCGTGCGACACATCAGCTCTTTGCAGGAATAATAGGTAAGAACTAAATTCCCTATACCTGGAACCTGGAGATAGAAGTGTGGCGAGGTTTAGGTAGTGTGGCCAGGTTTAGGAGCCCAGTCACTGTGCTGTGCTGTGACCCCTGTACAGTGGGTATGGAAAGTATTCAGACCCCTTTAAATTTTTCACTCTTTGTTTCATTGCAGCCATTTGCTAAAAGCAAAAATTTTATTTCTCATTAATGTACACTCAGCCCCCCATCTTGACAGAAAAATAACCAGAAATGTAGATATTTTTGCAAAAACTGAAATATCACATGGTCATAAGTATTCAGACCCTTTGCTCAGCTAGTACAGCCATGAGTCTTCTTGGGAATGATGCAACACATTTTTCACATCTGGATTTGGGGATCCTCTGCCATTCTTCCTTGCAGATCCTCTCCAGTTCCGTCAGGTTGGATGGTGAACGTGGGTGGACAGCCATTTTCAGGTCTCTCCAGAGATGCTCAATTGGGTTGAGGTCAGGGCTCTGGCTGGACCAGTCAAGAATGGTCACAGAGTTGTTCCGAAGCCACTCCTTTGTTATTTTAGCTGTGTGCTTAGGGTCATTGCCTTTATGGAAGGTGAACCTTCGGCCCAGTCTGAGGTCCAGAGCACTCTGGAAGAGGTTTTCTTCCAGGATATCTCTGTACTTGGCCGCATTCATCTTTCCTTCAATTACAACCAGTCGTCCTGTCCCTGCAGCTGAAAACCCCCCCCCATAGCATGATGCTGCCACCACCATGTTTCTCTGTTGGGATTGTATTGGGCAGGTGATGAGCAGTGCCTGGTTTTCTCCACACATACTGCTTAGAATTAACGCCAAAAAGTTCAATCTTCGTCTCATCAGACCAGAGAATCTTATTTCTCATAGTCTGGGAGTCCTTCATGTGTTTTTTGGCAAACTCTATGCGGGCTTTCATATGTCTTGCACTGAGGAGAGGCTTCCTTCGGGCCACTCTGCCATAAAGCCCCGACTGGTGGAGGGCTGCAGTGATAGTTGACTTTGTGGAACTTTCTCCCATCTCCCTACTATATCTCTGGAGCTCAGCCACAGTGATCTTTGGGTTCTTCTTTACCTCTCTCACCAAGGCTCTTCTCCCACAATTGCTCAGTTTGGCTGGACAGCAGGTCTAGGAAGAGTTCTGGTCGTCCCAAACTTCTTCTATTTAAGGATTATGGAGGCTATTGTGCTCTTAGGAACCTTGAGTGCTGCAGAAATTCTTTTGTAACCTTGGTCAGATCTGTGCCTGGCCACAGTTCTGTCTCTGAGCTCCTTGGGCAGTTCCTTTGACCTCATGATTCTCATTTGCTCTGACATGCACTGTGAGCTGTGAGGTCTTATATAGACAGGTGTGTGCCTTTCCTAATTAAGTCCAATCAGTTTAATTAAACTCAGCAACACTCCAATGAAGGAGTAGAACCATCTCAAGGAGGATCAGAAGGAAATGGACAGCTTGTGAGTTAAATATGAGTGTCACAGCAAAGGGTCTGAATACTTATGACCATGTGATATTTCAGTTTTTCTTTTTTAATAAATTTGCAAAAATATCTACATTTCTGTTGTTTTTTCTGTCAAGATGGGGTGCTGAGTGTACATTAATATGAAATAAATAAAATGAACTTTTTTGCTTTTGGCAAATAGCTGCAATGAAAAAAAAGAGTGAAAAATTTAAAGGGGTCTGAATACTTTCCATATGCACTGTAGTAACTGATTCAAAAAGACTGCCCTGTTTACCTTCCAGTCGCTTCAGAACTGAGTGGACAGGCAGGCACTGAGTGATATCACCAGCTTTACCTACTCGCTTACTTGAGAGCTATTATATTCCCCTTAAGAGCCCCACAGAGGGGTGACCGAAAGATATTGAGCATGCTTTCCAAATAAGAGGCCCAAGAGCATGGTCACATTCATTGAAACAGGTTCAGCCCAGTCACGGCCACTGCTGGATTCCAATAGGTGACCAAGAATATATAAAGAAAAGTATTTGTAGCACAACAGATAGCAAATGCTAGTGAACTGAAAACTAAAGGTAATTTCATAACGTTCCAAATTCATATAGGGTCATAAGTAACCAATGGGATCAAACTAATACTATACTATTGGATATAGATGAAAAACCCTTATATGATATCCAAAGTGATTGTCCCACCGGACAGATTCAGATTAGTATCCGCTATCTGAGAGGCATAATTGTAGCTAAAACTGTATATGCTTTAATAAAACCAGTAGAAACATTTTGTAAGTAAAGGGTTCATAACAGGTCAGAAATACCGAACATCTCTGCTTTGGCCTAAATTACTAAAGAAAAGTGTTCAACGCAACTGAGCAATGAAATTAATATCTTACTATAGATAGTTGGATTTTATGGGATTTGTTTGTGAAAAATGCATCATGACATTAACATTAATCATATATAATGTTCTGCACAGGCCCCTAGGAAAGGAATACGTGTTGTGAGGCCGGAAAACAATATGGTTGATTTAATGTTGCCATAGCAGCCTCTTCTTGAAGCGTGCAGTGTTGGTTTCTCTGTCTGGATATATTAATTTTTCCACCTATTTCTTGACTTTCTTTCAATTTAACTTAATCCAAACAACATTATGCACCATGAAACAATCCTGCACACAAAAATATCATCTTTCACAGTCAATCTCCTCCGGTATGCGGCATGAATAGCCTGATTATGTAGCCTCGGTATTCAGTAAATGCCACCATCTCCTTCAAAAGACTGGCATTTTCTGTAATAACCAAAGCATCTTACCCTAGACAAAGACATTGCACTGCAACCTATGGATTAGACATAGAGGATACTGTATATCACAACGCGATGCAGCAAGATGTATAGGAAAAATTCTCACAACGACCATTAGATATTAGGAAGAATTCAGAAATTACCGAGTCAACATCAACTACAAACAATGTAGAAAATATAGGCAACAAGTACCTTAGATTCCATAGAGTATATTATACAGAAGCTATAGAGCAACTCTCTTTCCCTGAATTCAAGGAAGTCTGGCTCTAGCTCCATCAAGTTCAACACTTTTATGGGGTATTTCCATGTAGGACATTAATGTCATATCCACATGATATACCATAAATGTCTCATGGTTGCGGTCCTACCCCGGGAACTTGCACCCCTGTTTGATAGCACCTCAAGTACATTCTCATGCTTAGCTCTCTACATTACTAGTTAAAGTTAAAGGTGTTGTCCAAGAATTTGAGCAACATGTGTGAAATAAACCATACTCAGGCTAGGTTCACACCTGCTCTCGGTCTCCGCCTGGGGATTCTGTTCATCATTCTGCTTTAAAAATGCGGAGAGAAAAGTCCTGCAAGCAGACCCCCCCGAACGAAATCTGAATGCAGGTGTGAACCTAGCATCACCCAGTGCTCCGTTATCTGCCACTTGTTATGCTCACCTGTCTCCGGAGATCCGTTGTCAACAGCTACTTATTATAGCAGTTGAAATCATAATATCACTTAAACGGAGTCTCTCAGCAGGAAAATGGGTGTCAAACTGACAGTACCTTGTAGGCGGCTTCTACACATTCCAAATATACCTTTTTTATTCTGCATTGCAGCTCCACTTTTTATGAAAATCAGCATTTTATTCTCATGCAAAGTAGCTGAAAAGGACTTTAGAGGTGTGTCCTCTCCTGCCAGGGATTCACTCACCGCTCTAGATATTTGCTCCTAACTGCCACCAAACTCCTCCCCAGTTGCAGACAAAGGGTGACAAAGTGGAAGATGTCACTCAAGCAATTGTTGAAGGAGCTGGGCAGCAGATAGGGGCAAATATCTAGAGCAGTGAGTGAAACAGTGAGGGTTTGATAACATTTCACAGGCATCAAGGCCAAGCAAGAAGTGGTCTGGAACACAGCAGACAGATGAAGAAGTGGTCTAACGTACGTCCGACAGAGTGGCGGAGAGATGTGGCACATGGCACACAGAGGGAAGATCTAGTACACAGCAGACCTATAACACAGGATTGTCAACCATCTGTTCATTTTTCTTTCTTTATTTTTCACTTCTTTTCTTTCATAGGACAGAAAACCAGAGATCCTAATGTGGATCCAGCCACAGTCTCTGGTATTAAAGCTGCTGGGTGATGTGACCAAGCACTAGGTAATGAAGACTGAAGGACTGAAGGAAAGCTGCCAGTTTACAAATAAGAAGTAATCTCTACAGTATGCCGGTTTTATAAGAGATAATAGCAGTAATCTCCCTCATCTAGAAGTGTCGCCACCGTAAGCAACATGTTTTACAATTGTGTTTGCTCTGTTTCCAGGAGGAGCTGAAAGATTTGGCAGAAATATTATCGATAAGTGTTGTCAGCATACAAAGAACCAAGTGAGCATATATCTACTGCATCAGAACACAGAAATACATGAAGTAGCTTATTAACATAGGCATATTACACCATATGTGCCGAGAAAACACATCGTAATCCACCATCACAGGAACATCACAAGAGCCAGATTAGCAAATAGACCAGAATATCCAGAGAAGTAGAAATTGTAGGGAAGACCTTCTTTAGAAAGACGTGTAGTCCAATCATCAGCGTAGATTTACTATTGTAGTTGTAACTTGACCTTCATGCATTTTGCTGAAATTTGAGCCCTATTGGTTTGAATGAGGGCTTTACCTTTTCGACTTTTTTGTGAGAATTGTCATATTTCATATCACATATATGTGCTTTAAGGTAAGACCCCACGTAGCGGGCTGCAGCCAAAAAGCACTGCGGGAAAAACCACGATGGAAAAGCATGGCGGTTTTTCCCACAGCGCTTTTCACAGAAAGTCTACAGAGTTTTCCTCTGTAGACTTTCTGCTTCAATTATACCTATACAGAAAATACCAACCTTTCCGTACGTATAATAGACATGCTGCGATTTACATTTGTCTGTGGTTTACATTTGGAAAATCCAATTATGGATCCAAACTTATATCCTTCATTCATGTTATGGCATCTGGTTGTTTGTGTGAAGTACCACCCATACATAATAATATAATGAAGATCTTGCCCAGGAAGACATGTATCTGTTTGCCCTATTAGAACTATATGGCACTTTATAGTATAGACTTTTTTTTTACTCGTAGTGGGCTGTTTCTAAGTCCCCTATATTGTACACACAGTGCATGCGCGAGGCAGTACGATGCACACTTCATCTTCTCCCTATATTATCAATAATCTCATTTTGTTAAGTTTTTTCCACAATAGAACACATTTTTTGTAAAACAGTGTCAGATTTGCTATTGCCTATTACTATTACTGTATCTTGTTGCATTGTGATTTGTTTTTACAGTCTTTTTAGTGCAGTGAAATAAAATGACTGGAAAAAACAGGGCAGGGGAAAGGCTAAAGTAGCAGGAGGAAACACTATTGATACTGTCATGCCATCCACTAGATAGTGTTTCTTGGATGTACAAGAGGCAGAGGTCGAAGCCATGACTGTTGGAAGTAGTAGTGGCAAGGTGTGTGATACTGGTAGATCTGCAAGCAGAAAATTAGCCATGGCCATGCAGGCACACGTGTAGGAACTAGTTCTCTACGTACTCACTTGAAATGGCTTTACCAGCTCATTTGCAAAATAGAATTGGCAGCGTCCAATTATACTCACCTGTCCCCAATCCTCCGGTGTCCTCCCAGCGCAGTCCACTCCTACTGCTCTGCTCTCTTCTTGAAGTGAAATTCCTCGTGGGCTGTGACTTCCTGGGTCCCTTCTGCTGGAGCTGCTGATTGGCCTCAGCAGCCTCAGGAAAGGACCTGTGACATCACAGGTGTGACGTCCCATATCCTTTGCCGAGGCCGCTGATTGGCTTCAGTGGTCACGTGCGGCAACGACTTCCACCAGAAGACAACAAGGGACTGGCAGGATCAGGTAACACAGCCTATTTAAAAAATAAAATTTTTGCCCAAACAACCCCTTTAACTACGGTCTTGCAAACATACATAGTGCTGCATGATGTTCTATTAAGATATGATATACATATATGACAAATTACAAATGTGTATATGTAATAAAACAATGTACTTGTTTATTGTCTAACACATATAATTGCAAAGTAAAATTCACAATGTATTTGTTTTACCATAAATTGGTAGACAACAGGCTAAACATTACCGGTGATAAAGCAGTGTGAAAACAATTTGGTGTTTTACTGTAATAAATTTGTCAGAACACTACGGGAAATTGAATTCCACTAACTATGTGCTAACTACTCTGGGTTCTAAATGTCCAAACTGCAGGGAGGGATTGAATCGATACTTGGCGTCATCCTGACGAAGACATGTTACCGTACAAGATTTCTCTGAGCATAAGTCAAGGACTAATTGCCTTTATTGAGTATTTCACTCAATGTTTCTAAATATTTTATAGACCATTCTGAGCAGGATCACTAGACGGCATTTCTGAATAAACATGGGTTAACTTCACACTGGAGCATCACTGATGTCAAATGCATACATTCGGCAACCTAAAATAACAGGAAATGTGTGCGATGGGAAGAGCAGCCATTATGTATTTACTCTGTTCTTATAAGCATGAAAAAAGTGGAAAAATCTGACAATGTTCCCAAATTAGATTAACCTAAAAACAACTCCGAAAGCCACTTTGCTGTAGCTTCTTGAAAGCATTTCTACCAGCTAAAATTACTATAATGGGTAAACTACTATGGACAGCATATCTCTGTATATTAGTTTTTGTACTTTGGGATCACTTGGTATTCAGAATAAAATTAAACTTTAGAAAGTTATCACAAAAACTGATGGCAATAACAGATCAGAAGCCTTAAGGACATCATAAAGATTTTTATATTTTTAAACTAACAGGGAGAGTTGTCAATCACTGTGTGTGTGGGCGGGGTAATCAGGACTCTCACTGTCTCTCTTAGGAGTCCATCAGGATTTACTCTAATTTCTACTCAGAATTTCTGCTCTAAATCACATAAACCTATATATCACAGAGCTCAGCTTCCCTCTATCATATAAACCTATATATCACAGAGCTTAGCTTCTCTCCCTCTATCATATAAACCTATGTATCACAGAGCTCAGCTTATCTCCTCTATCATATAACCCTATATATCACAGAGCTCAGCTTCTCTCCTCTATCATATAACCCTATATATCACAGAGCTCAGCTTCTCTCCTCTATCATATAACCCTATATATCACAGAGCTCAGCTTCTCTCCTCTATCATATAACCCTATATATCACAGAGCTCAGCTTATCTCCTCTATCATATAACCCTATATATCACAGAGCTCAGCTTATCTCCTCTATCATATAACCCTATATATCACAGAGCTCAGCTTCTCTCCTCTATCATATAACCCTATATATCACAGAGCTCAGCTTCTCTCCTCTATCATATAACCCTATATACCACAGAGCTCAGCTTCTCTCCTCTATCATATAACCCTATATATCACAGAGCTCAGCCTCTCTCCATGTCATATAACCCTATATATCACAGAGATCGGCTTCTCTCCATCTATCATATAACTCTATATATTACAGAGCTCAGCTTCTCTCCTCTATAATATAACCCTATATATCACAGAGCTCAGCTTCTCTCCCTCTATCATATAACTCTATATATTACAGAGCTCAGCTTCTCTCCTCTATCATATAACCCTATATATCACAGAGCTCAGCTTCTCTCCATCTATCATATAACTCTATATATTACAGAGCTCAGCTTCTCTCCTCTATCATATAACCCTATATATCACAGAGCTCAGCTTCTCTCCCTCTATCATATAACCCTATATATCACAGAGCTCAGCGTCTCTCCCTCTATCATACAACCCTATATATCACAGAGCTCAGCTTCTCTCCCTCTATCATATAACCCTATATATCACAGAGCTCAGCTTCTCTCCTCTATCGTATAAACCTATATATCACAGAGCTCAGCTTCTCTCCTCTATCATATAACCCTATATATCACAGGGCTCAGCTTCTCTCCTCTATCATATAACCCTATATATCACAGAGATCGGCTTCTCTCCATCTATCATATAACTCTATATATTACAGAGCTCAGCTTCTCTCCTCTATCATATAACCCTATATATCACAGAGCTCAGCTTCTCTCCTCTATCATATAACCCTATATATCACAGAGCTCAGCTTCTCTCCTCTATCATATAACTCTATATATCACAGAGCTCAGCTCCTCTCCATGTCATATAACCCTATATATCACAGAGCTCAGCTTCTCTCCATCTATCATATAACTCTATATATTACAGAGCTCAGCTTCTCTCCTCTATCATATAACCCTATATATCACAGAGCTCAGCTTCTCTCCCTCTATCATATATCCTTATATATCACAGAGCTCAGCTTCTCTCCCTGTATCATATAACCCTATATATCACAGAGCTCAGTGTCTCTCCCTCTATCATACAACCCTATATATCACAGAGCTCAGCTTCTCTCCCTCTATCATATAACCCTATATATCACAGAGCTCAGCTTCTCTCCTCTATCGTATAAACCTATATATCACAGAGCTCAGCTTCTCTCCTCTATGATATAACCCTATATATCACAGGGCTCAGCTTCTCTCCTCTATCATATAACCCTATATATCACAGAGCTCAGCTTCTCTCCTCTATCATATAACCCTATATATCACAGAGCTCAGCTTCTCTCCATCTATCATATAACCCTATATATGAAAGAGCTCAGCTTCTCTCCCTCTATCATATAACCCTATATATGAAAGAGCTCAGCTTCTCTCCCTCTATCATATAACCCTATATATCACAGAGTTCAGCTTCTCTCTTCTATCATATAACCCTATATATCACAGAGCTCAGCTTCTCTCCTCTATCATATAACTATATATCACAGAGCTCAGCTCCTCTCCATGTCATATAACCCTATATATCACAGAGCTCAGCTTCTCTCCATCTATCATATAACTCTATATATTACAGAGCTCAGCTTCTCTCCTCTATCATATAACCCTATATATCACAGAGCTCAGCGTCTCTCCCTCTATCATATAACCCTATATATCACAGTGCTCAGCTTCTCTCCCTCTATCATATAACCCTATATATCACAGAGCTCAGCTTCTCTCCTCTATCATATAACCCTATATATCACAGAGCTCAGCTTCTTCTCCTCTATCATATAACCCTATATATCACAGAGCTCAACTTCTCTCCTCTATCATATAACCCTATATATCACAGAGCTCAGCGTCTCTCCCTCTATCATATAACCCTATATATCACAGAGCTCAGCTTCTCTCCTCTATCATGTAACCCTATATATCACATAGCTCAGCTTCTCTCCTCTATCATATACAGTCATATGAAAAATTTTGGGCACCCCTATTAATCTTAATCATTTTTAGTTGTAAATATTTGGGTGTTTGCAACAGCCATTTCAATTTGATATATCTAATAACTGATGGACACAGTAATATTTCAGGATTGAAATGAGGTTTATTGTACTAACAGAAAATGTGCAATATGCATTAAACCAAAATTTGACCGTTGCAAAAATTTGGGTACCCTTATCATTTTATTGATTTGAATACTCCTAACTACTTTTTACTGACTTACTGAAGCACAAAATTGGTTTTGTAACCTCACTGAGCTTTGAACTTCATAGCCAGGTGTATCCAATCATGAGAAAAGGTATTTAAGGTGGCCAATTGCAAGTTGTTCTCCTATTTGAATCTCCTCTGAAGAGTGGCATCATGGGCTCCTCAAAACAACTCTCAAATGATCTGAAAACAAAGATTGTTCAACATAGTTGTTCAGGGGAAGGATACAAAAAGTTGTCTCAGAGATTTAACCTGTCAGTTTCCATTGTGAGGAACATAGTAAGGAAATGGAAGACCACAGGGACAGTTCTTGTTAAGCCCAGAAGTGGCAGGCCAAGAAAAATATCAGAAAGGCAGAGAAGAAGAATGGTGAGAACAGTCAAGGACAATCCACAGACCACCTCCAAAGAGCTGCAGCAGCATCTTGCTGCAGATTGTGTCACTGTGCATCGGTCAACAATACAGCACACTTTGCACAAGGAGAAGCTGTATGGGAGAGTGATGCGAAAGAAGCCGTTTCTGAAAGCACGCCACAAACAGAGTCGCCTGAGGTATGCAAAAGCACATTTGGACAAGCCAGCTTCATTTTGGAAGAAGGTCCTGTGGACTGATGAAACAAAGATTGAGTTGTTTGGTCATACAAAAAGGTGTTATGCATAGCGTCAAAAAAACACAGCATTCCAAGAAAAACACTTGCTACCCACTGTAAAATTTGGTGGAGGTTCCATCATGCTTTGGGGCTGTGTGGCCAATGCCGGCACCGGGAATCTTGTTAAAGTTGAGGATCGCATGGATTCAACTCAGTATCAGCAGATTCTTGAGAATAATGTACAAGAATCAGTGACGAATTTGAAGTTACGCCGGGGATGGATATTTCAGCAAGACAATGATCCAAATCTACTCAGGCATTCATGCAGAGGAACAATTACAATGTTCTGGAATGGCCATCCCAGTCCCCAGACCTGAATATCATTGAACATCTGTGGGATAATTTGAAGCGGGCTGGCCATGCTCGGCGACCATCAAACTTAACTGAACTGGAATTGTTTTGTAAAGAGGAATGGTCAAAAATACCTTCATCCAGGATCCAGGAACTGATTAAAAGCTACAGGAAGCGACTAGAGGCTGTTATTTTTGCAAAAAGAGGATCTACTAAATCTTAATGTCACTTTTCTGTTGAGGTGCCCATACTTTTGCATCGGTCAAATTTTGGTTTAATGCATATTGCACATTTTCTGTTAGTACAATAAACCTCATTTCAATCCTGAAATATTACTGTGTCCATCAGTTATTAGATATATCAAATTGAAATGGCTGTTGCAAACACCCAAATATTTACAACTAAAAATGATTAAGATTAATAGGGGTGCCCAAACTTTTTCATATGACTGTAACCCTATATATCACAGAGCTCAGCTTCTCTCCTCTATCATATAACCCTATATATCACACAGCTCAGCTTCTCTCCTCTATCATATAACCCTATATATCACAGAGCTCAGCTTCTCTCCTCTATCATATAACCCTATATATCACAGAGCTCAGCTTCTTTCCCTCTATCATATAACCCTATATATCACAGAGCTCAGCTTCTCTCCCTCTATCATATAACCCTATATATAACAGAGCCCAGCTTCTCTCCTTCTATCATATAACCCTATATATCACAGAGCTCAGCTTCTGTACTCTATCATATAACCCTATATATCACAGGGCTCAGCTTCTCTCCTCTATCGTATAAACCTATATATCACAGAGCTCAGCTTCTCTCCTCTATCATATAACCCTATATATCACAGGGCTCAGCTTCTCTCCTCTATCATATAACCCTATATATCACAGAGCTCAGCTTCTCTCCTCTATCATATAACCCTATATATCACAGAGCTCAGCTTCTCTCCATCTATCATATAACCCTATATATCACAGAGCTCAGCTTCTCTCCATCTATCATATAACCCTATATATCACAGAGCTCAGCTTTTCTCCCTCTATCATATAACCCTATATATGAAAGAGCTCAGCTTCTCTCCCTCTATCATATAACCCTATATATCACAGAGCTCAACTTCTCTCCCTCTATCATATAACCCTATATATCACAGAGTTCAGCTTCTCTCCCTCTATCAATATAACCCTATATATCACAGAGTTCAGCTTCTCTCCCTCTATCATATAACCCTATATATCACAGAGTTCATCTTCTTTCCCTCTATCATATAACCCTAAATATCACAGAGTTCAGCTTCTCTCCCTCTATCATATAACCCTATATATCACAGAGCTCAGCTTCTCTCCTCTATCATATAACCCTATATATCACAGAGTTCAGCTTCTCTCCCTCTATCATATAACCCTATATATCACACAGCTCAGCTTCTCTCCTCTATCATATAATCCTATATATCACAGAGCTCAGCTTCTCTCCTCTATCATATAACCCTATATATCACAGAGCTCAGCTTCTCTCCTCTATAATATAACCCTATATATCACAGAGCTCAGCTTCTCTCCTCTATCATATAACCCTATATATCACACAGCTCAGCTTCTCTCCTCTATCATATAACCCTATATATCACAAAGCTTAGCTTCTCTCCTCTATCATATAACCCTATATATCACAGAGCTCAGCTTCTCTCCTCTATCATATAACCCTATATATCACAGAGCTCAGCTTCTCTCCCTCTATCATATAACCCTATATATCACAGAGCTCAGCTTCTCTCCTCTATCATATAACCCTATATATCACACAGCTCAGCTTCTCTCCTCTATCATATAACCCTATATATCACAAAGCTTAGCTTCTCTCCTCTATCATATAACCCTATATATCACAGAGCTCAGCTTCTCTCCTCTATCATATAAACCTATATATCACAGAGCTCAGCTTTTCTCCCTCTATCATATAACCCTATATATGAAAGAGCTCAGCTTCTCTCCCTCTATCATATAACCCTATATATCACAGAGCTCAGCTTCTCTCCTCTATCATATAACCCTATATATCACACAGCTCAGCTTCTCTCCTCTATCATATAACCCTATATATCACAAAGCTTAGCTTCTCTCCTCTATCATATAACCCTATATATCACAGAGCTCAGCTTCTCTTCCTATATCATATCCTTGTGTCATATAGGGCAGTGAAACCTGACACCTGACAAGTTCTCTTTAGATATATATATATATATATATATATATATATTTAATATGGCGGTCCTCTAGGTGACTCATTATTTGCCCTTATTAGATAAATAAAACATTAGTGACTTTTATCAATAAATACACTTGTAGCCATGGAGGGGTCTTCTGGCTTTCTTCGACCAGACCATTGCAGCTGATTGTAGTGGACAGGCAAATACTGGGGACTAATTGGGTATCAGCACTTTCTAAGAGGAGCTCTGTGATAATGCAGAATGACAGGTCTATTATACTGCCTCAGCCAAGATAAGCAGGCTGTCACACTGACTGCATAAAAGGAAAAAAACATACTGGGCAGTGCTAAAACAATACACATGAGGTCATAAATTCATATAAATAATGTCAGTCACATTAGAGCACTGCTTAAAAGTGTTACCAGAATACTGTGACAACTTCCAGATTCCCCCTACATGGACTTATTCACACTAGTGTTCTGCTTTTCACATTTTTCATGAAAAATTGACATATTGGTCAGTTTTTGGCCTTATTCACATGAAAAATGACCATGTCACATCCATTTTTTGAATGGTTATCACATGTACTTTTTAAAACCCCTGAAAGTCTATGGGAGTATTCACATATCTGTTTTCTGAACAGTCAAAAGGGACATGTCAGTTTTTATTGTCCACTGGTTACAGCTCTGTTACTCTTTGTGACCTAATCTACTGATAGAATACTATATTGGAGTAGTACTAGTGGTATGGGAGAGTAATATATTACTAATAGATGTAATATTATCAGTAGCAGAGATGGGCAAACCTCACAAGATCCATTTCTCAAATATTCAGGAAGTTCGGCCCTCTGGTTCGTTTGGTACCAAACTTTATCGTATAGAATCAGAAGTGGTATTATTATACTCCGGGGTCTCATCAGACCCTATAGTATAATAAGTGGAGGGTGAGTAGAAATTAACAATTATACTCTCCTTGTCTCACCTCTCCTGGGCATCTTTGTGGGGTCCGGTGGTCTCCAGCGTCCTCTTCAGGCATCTTCTAGCCTCCATTTGACGTCAAACGCCCCAAGGTCACCAAAGAGGTCCAATCATGGGGCCTGTGATTGGGCCTCAGTGGTCACATGAGTGCGCCAAGCATCATAGGTTGGAAGAGGCCTGAAGAGGACACTGGAGATGCCTAGAGTTGAGACAAGGTAAGTATAAGTGTTTGTATAAGTGTTTCCTCCACCTCCACTGAGGAGACTCCAGAGTATAATAGTGTTTTGTGGTTGATAAATTCTAAAAGCTTTGTGTTCAGGCGAACCCAAAACTTTTGGAAATTTTGGGTCAAATCCAGTTTTAAATCAATCCGCTCACCCACCCCTAATCAGTAGTGACCAAAGAGTAACCGTATATTCACATTAATAGTAGTGTTGGTGAAAGGGGGCTATTCACATGACCAATAATTTTGACCATCAAAATATAAGTCATTCTCTATTTTTGTCGTTTTTTACAGATCCCTACATACACTGCACTGTATGCGGAATACATGTAAATGGCTACCCCTTGGGTGCAAACCTGGGATTTTCACCCACATTTGCTTGAATGTAGGTTAAGGGAATGTTCAATTGGTGTAAAATGAAGAGTAATTTGAGGCAGACTTCCACCTTCAATCCCTCTTCATTTTCCGATTCTCCGTCTCCCAGCAGAGATTCAGCTTTCTGCCACGGCTTTCACCTCGCTGATATGGGGCTGAATCAGCCATGAAATCAGTGGAATCTGCCATTGATTTTGAGGTAACATAGGAGTAATGGTAATACCAACAGGGATTTAGCAGGAATAGTGGGAATAGTAATGGAGATAATAGGAAACTAGACGAAGCAGTGTCACAGAAGAAGGAGAGTTAGTAGTAGTTACATGAAGGGCATCATAGGGCAGCTCATCCCCAACCTCATGCACTGGAATACAGGCAGTTTCTGGTCTCTTCCTCTACACATTTTCCATTACACAGAGAAGGCTAAGACCAGACCACACATTGAATGTTTACAGCAGGTTAGTCGCCATGAAATCGCTGCCAGCTAACCTGCTGTGATCTACAGGAGCAGTACTGTGGTGGTCATGGTGTGATTTAGTCATGCTGTGCCTAAAACTTGCAGTGTAAGGTTGTGTGGATTTTAAAGGCACGGTATGTGCCCAGCGACAGCCCCAAAACATCACTGCTCTAGAGGAGATCTGCATGGAGGAATGGGCCAACATAACAGCAACAGTGTGTGCCAACCTTGTGAAGACTTACAGAAAACGTTTGACCTCTGTCATTGCCAACAAAGGATATATAACAAAGTATTGGGATGAACTTTTGTTATTGACCAAATACTTATTTTCCACCATAATTTGCAAATAAATTCTTAAAAAATCAGACAATGTGATTTTCTGGATTTGTTTTCTCATTTTGTCTCTCATAGTTGAGGTCTACCTATGATGACAATTACAGGCCGGCCTCATCTTTTTAAGTGGGAGAACTTGCACAATTGGTGGCTGACTAAATACTTTTTTTCCCCACTGTAAGCCCTACTCCAAAAATAAGCCCTAGCTAGTTAAACCCCTTCCCGACATTTGCCGTATAATTACAGCGGGTGCCGGGTCCTTAAAGATGGCGGCTCTGCTGCAGAGCGGCTACCATTGCTACCATACCAGGTCTCCACTGTAATGTACAGCGGAGACCCGGAGTTAATGTCCACCATTAGTGTCTACTCGGATCGTGGGCATTGTTGAGCGTGACCCCCCCTCCTTCCCACCAAAGTCGCACAACCGCCATATAGCTACTGTACTGGGTCTCAGTGGACTCTGATCGCACGCATTGCTAAGTGTGACCCCCCCCCCCGCAGTCCCTAGGGCCGGTCCCCACCCCCTATAGCTACTATACCGGGTCTCCGTTGTACAGCAGAGACCTGCGACCCGCAGTTAATGCCTGCGATCAGAGTCCACTCTAATTGCGGGTATTGTTGAGTGTGCTAGTCCGTTGTCACCCCCCAAATCCACCCCCCAAAGCAGAGCAACTATCCCTGGGGCCAGTCCCCACGGGCTCTGTACCCTTTACGTTGCAGGTTGGCTCCCGTGCGGCAAGATCGCGGGAGCCAACCTGTTCCTTTGACAGCTGGGAGCCTTATGAGTAGGAATATTACTATTGAGGCAGGTCTATGACCAGCCTCAATAGTAATGTAGATAATCTCCCATAGACTGCAATACGTTGTAGTTGCAGGTTCATGTCCTCTAGGAAGGATTAATAGTAAAAAAAAAAGTTAAAAAATATAAAAAAAAACACTAAAACAATAAAAGTTCAAGCCCCCCCCCCCTCACTTTCACTAGGATACATATAAAACTAAAATATTAATGTGAAACACATACACATTAGGTATCCCTGTGTCCAAAAATGCCTTATCTACAAACTTATAAAAATATTTTTCCTCTATGGTGAATGCCATAGCGGAAAAAAAAAAATCAAAAGTGCCAAACTGCTGATTTTTCGCTGTTTCGCCTCTGATAAAAATTGAAATAAAAAGCGATCAAATGTGTGATTGTTGTTCATGGGAAAAATTAAGACCTACCCCAAAAATAAGCCCTAGCCATTTTTTCAGAGAAAAAAATAATATTAGACCCTGTCTTATTTTCGGAGAAACACTGTATATTAGGTATACGTAACTCTTATACCGAACAACAAAAAGAAGCGTAGACAGCGTCTCTATAACATAAAATAGATACCTCTACATAAGAGGACAGTGACTTAGAACTGGTTGTTAAGGAAGACAAGAAATTCTTGGCTATCCACAATAGACTTGGAGACCTTAGATATTTACCAGTGATAGTACAAAGTTTAGACTTTTTGTTTCCCAAGAAGTTTGAGATCCTTCTTACTTTCCATGATAGCATTTCAGCGCCTCTTCTTCTGACAACCGGTTTTGTGTATATAACTAGGGATAAGCCACATGAATAGACTGTCATTGCTAAAATGTGCCAAAAACTTTGAGGACAATGTTGTTTAAAGGTGTAATTCAGATTTTTAAAAATTATGTCCGATCCATAGGATAAATCAATCTCAGATTGGCGGTGGTCTGAATGCTGGGATCCCAGCAGATCAGCTCTTTCCATGTAGCTGCAGTGCAATACTTTTATTAGTGACCATTAGTGAGTACTGAATGGGACAACTGGGGCAGTACTCCATACTCCTATGGACTGGACATCATTTTTAAAAAGCTGGGAAATCCCTTTAATTGCAAAATGGGCATTACTGGGCAAGTTTTTAAGTCTCTCCTAATGGCATATTTAAAGGGGTTGTCCTGGATTTTTTTTTTTATTCATGGCCTATTCTTAGTCAATTCGAGCAGAGCTGCAGTAACGGTACCCAGACACTATACAGTGGCTGGAGCTACCTGCTTCTGGCTCTGTGCACTGTCTAGTACAGTATCCAGATGTAGCCCATTCTGATATTCATGGCCTATCCTTAGTCAATAGGAGCAGAGCTGATGTCAATGGGAGCAGAGCTGCAGTAATGTTACCTAGACACTATACAGTGGCTGGAGCTACCTGCTTGTGGCTCTGTGCACTGTCTAGTACAGTATCCAGATGTAGCCCATTCTGATATTCATGGCCTATCCTTAGTCAATAGGAGCAGAGCTGATGTCAATGGGAGCAGAGCTGCAGTAATGTTACCTAGACACTATACAGTGGCTGGAGCTACCTGCTTGTGGCTCTGTGCACTGTCTAGTACAGTATCCATATGTAGCCCAATCTGATATTTATGGCCTATCCTTAGTCAATAGGAGCAGAGCTGATGTCAATGGGAGCAGAGCTGCAGTAATGTTACCTAGACACTATACAGTGGCTGGAGCTACCTGCTTGTGGCTCTGTGCACTGTCTAGTACAGTATCCATATGTAGCCCAATCTGATATTTATGGCCTATCCTAAGGATAGGCCATAGATTAAAAAAAATTCAGGACAACCCCTTTAATGAAACCTCTCAGTACATCCGTGACTTCACTGACTTCCAATGACCAAGAATTGATGACATATCCCTGTAATATGTAATGTATTATACAATACATGGATGTCGATTACTTCTCTATATATAGGATAGATCTTTCTATCACATCTGACAGTCTGTGGAATATATTGTCAGATTTTCATCCACTATAAACTGTACAATCCAACTACTTTATACTTTACCACCAACATAAATAGGAATATAAATATTTTTTTATCAGCCCACTGTATATAGAAATTCTAGAATTATGTGAGAGATAAGCTACGCACATTCTGGGAACGCACTTGACATGAACCTCCTTGATTTAAGTCTGAAATGGGTTTTCTTTCCCTGAGCTATCGTGTCCAGCAAAACTAATCGATGAACATCTGCACAAGACGTTCCCGAGCCCTGCTGGAAGAATAAAGCGTCTCGGCTTCTATTAAAACACCATCTGCAAAGACTAATAGAGGATTCAGATCTGGCCTGACTGATCATATCGGCGTGCATACACTTATATTTCATTCTCATCATTCTTACCATTCTAGAAACACAAACTCAATCAGACTGAATTATTCCGAGGACAATTCCTCGCCATATCTTTGTGATGCTTGAACAATAGAAACTTGGAAATATCCAGATGAGTCATTTTTCTATACAAACACTTTACTGGTTAACCACAGAACTTCCTATACCCAGGAATATAACATCCACAAGATAGTCATTTTTGGTTTCTAATAGTATGAAGTCTATTAACCATTTTTGGACAATTTTTTTTATGATAACTGAAGCCATGACGCAGTGCCAGGTCCATTGACTTACAATGTTTTTTATGAGGTCATGCTGTGTTTTTGTGACAGAGTCTCCCAAAACATTTTCATCACATTATAAAGTGGAAAGTGCTCATTTGGTACTATAATGTAAGTGGGATACCAATGAAACGTACATCATAAATAATCCTACACTAAATATGTTTATTCAATGTGTAATGTAGCAACTATTGCCAAGAAAAAAACTAAGCAACAGTACCACCATAATTTAAAGGGTGTATCCAATATTGTATCCGAAACCAATTCATTGGAGTGGGTCTGATCATAAGGCTAGGGCTACACAGCGACAGACAGTTGCACAACAAAAATTTCAATGTATCTCTTTAAATATGTGACATCATGCGACTGACGCAACAGTCACTGAAAACCAAAACCTGTTGGATTTGGATCACAGGTCGCAAGTCACGTATTACTTTGTTACCATAGACTTCAGTGGAAGTGACAGGCAACATATCTATGACCTGACTGTGTTTTTACAACTTTAAAAAAATTGCTTGACAGTAAGTCACAGACAACTTTTTCAGTCACGCAGCTGAGATGTCATGTTATCATGTAGCCCCAGCCTTAAAGGGGTTGTCCGGGATTAAATAAAAATTAACCCTTAAACTAAACCACCTCCCCCCGCCTAACTTCTAATTTACTTGTATTAAAAAAAAAAAAATTATAATGCCTGGGGTGGTCATGTGACACTCGATCTCTACTGTGCAGGAGTCAGATGTACGTCCGGTCTGTGTACACACTTGCAGAGAGGAAGAGAGTCATCTCCAGCCTGTGCACAAAGAAAGTAAAGGAGGAGCTGTCTCCCAGAGAGGAAGACAGGTAAGTATGATGTGGTGGGGGGGTGGGCTGAGTTAGTTAGTTGGGAAGGGCTAGTAGTGGGTGGGATAGCTAGAGAGACAGGGAGAGGGTGTAATGGAGAGAGAAGGGGGGCAGTGAGATGGAGGCAGTGTGGAAGCTACGCAGGAAGCTACACTGTGTAAACAAATGCAGAAGATGCCAGGAGCTCCCAGAGAAACTCAGAAATCACTCAAAACACTGCTAAAGGTATATGGGTGTACTTATTAACCCATTAATATAACTGACAGATCTTTAAAAAAAAAAAAAAAAAGATTTTTTGCCTGGAAAATCTCTTTAAAGTCAGGCATAACCCACTAGCTTTTTTTTTCTAATCTCAGACAATCCCTTTAAGGGGAATCTGTCATTAAAAGATTGACCTACATGAATGACAATGTTTTTTTTAATTAAAGTGCCAACAAACCTTTAGTTGTCCCAATCGATGCCTCATTCTTGAGAAAAATATTTTATTCCAAAATGTAAATGAGATGTAAGTGCAATGAGGGCATCTTTGAAGTGCCACAACTCTCAAACCCCTATAGACTAATACTGCCCAGGGACACGCTACCCATCTGGCCAGGTTGAGTTGGAAGCTGATAGCTGTGTTCTCCAGTGGCTGTGCCAAGTTACTGCAGCTCCCATTCACTTGTATATGATCTGAGCTGTATTAACCCAGCATAGATGCTAAACAGAGAACAGTAGCTGCTGAGGACAGTTCATCGGCAGGGGTACTGAGTGTCAGACCTGCAATTATATTGATGACTTATCCTAAAGATCATTTGCCCCACGTAGTGAGCTGCAGCCAAAAAAGTACTGTGGAAAAGACAGCGACAGAAACGTATCGCGTTTTTTTCCACAGCACTTTTCACAGAAAACTCTGCGGAAGAAAACTCTGCGGACTTTCTGACCCTATTATACCTATACGGAAAACATCATAGTTTCCGTAGGTATAATTGACATGCTGCAAATTATAAAAATGTAACGGTTTATGAAATCGCAGCATTTCTGCTGCGGATATTTTTCTGCAATGTGTGGATGTGATTTGCCAGAATCCACTGCAGCCAAATCACAGTGTTCTTGCAACATGAGGCCCCAGCCTTAAAGAGAACCTGTTGATTTGGGACACTAAACCATCGAGAGGTCCATATGAAATGGGGGTTTAGTGTCCCAAATTGCTCTGTTTTAAAGCCATCGATCAATTTATAAAAAAAAAAAAAAAAAACTTATATACTTACCACAAACTTAAATGTATTTTCTTGAGATTTTAAGTGATAGACCAACACAAAGTAGCAGATAATTGTGAAGTGGAAGGAAAATGATACATGGTTTTCAAAATTTTAATCAAATAAAAACCTGAAAAGTGTGACATGCAAAAGTATTCAGCCCCCCTACATCAATACTTTGTAGAGCCACCTTCCGCTGCAATTACAGCTGCAAGTCTTTTGGGGTATGTCTCTACCAGTTTGCACATCTAGATACTGAGATTTTTGCCCATTCTTCATTGCAAAATAGCTCAGGCTCAGCCAGATTGGATGGAGAGCGTCTGTGAACAGTAATTTCATGTCTTATCACAGATACTCAATGGGATTTAGATCTGGACTGTGACTGGGACATTCTAACACATGAATATTTTTTGATCTAAACCATTTAATTGTAGCTCTGGCTGTATGTTTGGGATCATTGTCTTGCTGGAAGGTGAATCTCCTTCCCAGTCTCAAGTCTTTTGCAGCCTCCAACAGGTTTTCTTCCAGGATTGCTCTGTATTTAGCTCCATCCATCTTCCCATCAACTCTGACCAGCTTCCCTGTCCCTGCTGAAGAAAAGCCTCCCCCCAGCATGAAGCTGCCACCACCATGTGTCACAGTGGGGATAGTGTGCTCAGGGGGATGAGCAGTGTTACTTTTCTACCACACATAGCCCTTTGCATTTAGGCCAAAAAGTTCAACTTTGGTCTCATCTGACCAGAGCACCTTCTTACACGTTTGCCGTGTCCCCTATATGGCTTGTGGCAAACTGCAAATGGCACTTCTTACATCTTTCTTTCAACAATGGTTTTCTTCTTGCCGCTCTTCCATAAAGGCCAGATTTGTGGAGTGCATGACTTATAGTTGTCCTGTGGACAGATTCTCCTACTTGAGCTGTGGATTTCTGCAGCTCCTCCAGAGTAACCATGGGCCTCTTGGCTGCTTCTCTGACCAGTGCTCTCCTTGCTTGATCTGTCAGTTTAGGTGGACGGTCATGTCTTGGTAGGTTTGCAGTTGTAGAATACTTTTTCCATTTTTGGTTGATGGATTGAACAGTGCTCCTTGGGATGCTCAAAGCTTGGGAAATGTTTTTATAATCTAACCCTGCTTTAAACTTCTCCACAACTTTATCTCTGACCTGTCTGGTGAGTTCCTTGGTCTTCATGATGCTGTTTGTTCACTAGTGTTCTCTAACAAACCACTGAGGCCTTCACAGAACAGGTGTATTTATACTGAGACTAAATTACACACAGCTGGACTCTGTAGACTAATTAAGTGACTTCTGAAGGCAATTGTGTGCACTGGATTTTATTTAGGGGTATCAGAGTACAGGGGCTGAATACTTTTGCACGTCACACTTTTCAGATTTTTGTTTGATTAAAATTTTGAAAACCATGTATCATTTTTGTTCCTCTTCACAATTATCTGCTACTTTGTGTTGGTTATCACTTAAAATCTCAATAAAATACATTTAAGTTTGTGGTTGTAAGGTGATAAAATGTGAAAAAGTTCATGGGGTATGAATACTTTTACAAGGCACTGTATACTCTCCCCTTAGCCTTGTGAGTTAAGAGAATGATAGCTACCATGCAGAATATACTCTTACCTTTCTACAACAAAATCTTGAAGGTTATTTTTATACTAAGGATAGGAAGAAAGCATGGAAAGCAAACTTCTTCCCTTTTGCAACATACAGGGCACACCATCCCGTCCTCTATTCCCTTCCATGTTCATTAGTACGACTAGTGAGCAGCGATCTCCTGGGCATAAAGGGGAGGTTGGAAATTAACTGGTGTTGACATCAGTCCTGAACTGACTTGACGTTCTTCTGGAACCTGATTTAAAATAGATTCTCCATAAGACAAGAGGACATTGGTGAGTTAAACCAGTCTGGAGATCCTCCGTATAATTATACAGTACATCATATTCGTTTTAAGTGAAGCTGCTAAGAAGATGAATTGCTGCTCTCGGTAGGAGACGTCATCCAGTGTTCTTTATTCAGTGATAGCATATTGATATAGACAGGCAAAATGCCAGAGGAATTCTCTGCTGTGAAGATACAGGTTTATCAGATGTGAAGACTTAATTTTCCCGAAGCAAATAACATTTCCCTTCTTACGTGTCTGCTCCTGGCTACTCCACGTGGAGGCAAAAAATAATACAATTGTGAATTAAAGGTAAATTTGCTCCCCAATTACAGGCAGAACACTAATAAGATGGGTAAAATGGGTAACATTGGAGGTATTCGCCTCTGAGCTCCCATCACCATCACATGTGTACCAGCTAACACTACCAGGGATCTGCCATTCTTTATGCCACCAAGCAATTTGCAAAATTTCAGGTAACTTGGCTCATGCCAATTTTACTGAACTGGTGTTTACTCCGATCTTTATCACACTGCTTAGATACATGTAGTAGATCATGTTATACAGCAGGAGGAACTGAGCAGGTTCATGTATAGTTTTGCCAGAAAAGTTCTAAAACAGGGGTCAGCAACCTGCAGCACCTATGCCAAGGTCGCACTTCAGGTATATTTACTCAGAAGGGAAGAGGCACTAAGGGGGAAAGCGTGAGGCATGGCGTCCTAGGGTCCGGGCTGGGAGCTAGCCTAGCAGAGGGCATCAATTGCCTGTGCAATTCATTTTTGTACCTTGAAGCAAGTGCAAAAGTAACGTATAATACGGCAGGTGAACATGCTAAAGCAGGTGTTTGTTCATATCAACAAGGCTGGACAGATTTGTATGGGTTTACACAACAAAAAAGACTGGAATATGTGAGGGACTTCCTCAGCCCCCAAAGGTGGTTTACTGTAGATCAAAAGTCATATCTACTAGAAAAGAATCATCTTTGCAGAAAAAAAAGTCATGGACAAGAATCATACTTAAATGGATGTTTAGTCAACCAGTAAGTGGGCTACTGTGTCCATAATGGTGTGTATTATATAACTTTCATGTAGGGTCAACACCCCTACAATTATTGCATGGCACTCTGACTACTTCATCTTTGATTATCTGAAAAAAAAAACCTCAGTACACAATACAAAAAAAGGTTGCTGACCCCTGTTCTAGAATATCTTGCAATTTATTCATTTAAAGGGAGTGTGTTACTAGAACCCAGCCTACTAACCCAGCATTGCAGATAGATAGGTTAGGATATCCGGTATTAAATGATGTTTTTGCTTGAGAATCGCTGCCTCCAGTGCTGTGACATTGCTGTTTTTGCCAATAAGCAAATGAGTTCTTTGGAGCAATGTGGGTAGTTACCACATCCCCATGTACATGTATGTGATGGTGATCGAGCGGGATCAGAAGCAGAGCCCGTGCGATCACCGTGGGAGTCCAGCTGTATCTGACTGCCAGGCTACCACTGCAACAGCGGGTCACTGTTTAACCCTTAAGATGCCGTGGACAATAGTGACCACGGCATCTTAGGTGTTTGTGATTGAAACTGAATGCCGCGGGTGGCATCAGGAGCGGGTGTTAGCTGTAACTGACAGCTAACACCCTGCTCCTTAACCCCTGATTCCCCTTACGTCCGACAGCAGCACAATATGGGGTATCTCTGCCCCTGTGTGTTGTTTAGGACAGGTGGAACCTTTAATTAGCACCAAAAAGGTGCCTCCTACTAGCCCTATAAGAGGGCACAAGAGACCTCCCTCCACTGTGTTTTTTCTGTCCTGTGTGGAACAGGTGGACGGAGGTCTCTTGTGACCTCCCGTTGCTAGGGGTTTTAGTTACTCCTGGCTTACCTTTATGGGGTACCTCGGTCCCAAAGAAAAAACCTCCGGTCCTTCGGGCCTTCGCACCGCAGCGCAGCGTCATCCGGCATCCATCTGCAGGCAGCACGATCCCGGAAGTAAGCGGGGAACCTCCTTGGCCGGAACTTTTCTCCGGTTCCGTGTTCCCAGGGGAAGGAAGCCTTTACGCACCACCGCGCCCTACTTCCGGTTTTCTCGGAAAAAGTGCGGTAAGTTTGGAAATTTAAAATTTAAAGGCAAAATATAGAATTGATTTTTGCTGCTTGTATTTGAGCCTCTGGCTTAGGCTTATGCTCCTCTATGTTCCATTATGGCGTTTGACTTGTTTTGGTGCTGTATAAATGTTTCTTTGTTGGCTTCCTCCCCTCGCTGCTGGATTACATTTAAAAGGTCTGAATGCAGTCCTTTATTTGAGTGAGTGGTTTCTAGCTCCTATGCTGCGGGTTGCGGTGGCTGTTTTTTTTTCTGACGGTTTTTTTCTCTCTTCAAGTGACCGATTCAAAAAAAAAAAAAAGAGGTACCCCTTGGGTTTTTATGCGATGCTTGGCGATCTTCCCTGTTTCAGTGTCACGTGGCTGTTTGATGTTTCAGATGTCATCTTCTGCAGCACGTAATGGCGATGCGCTTAGGAGGAAAAATTCCTCTAAACTTGAAACACCTAATGTGTTTGGATTGCAATACCCCTTTACCTGACGGCTATGATTTTACCCGCTGTCACCAGTGTCGCGGACCCTGCCGGAAGTACCTTCTATAAGAGGTTGTTACTTGGGTAAAGGACTTTATGAGGAGTCTCTTAAAGGAGATTCGTTCTTCCATCGCCCAGATTGCCAAGAGACCGCAGATTGAGACACAATCTTCCTTACGGATCTCTGATGAAGATTATCAGACAGTGGACGAGACACTCTCATCTGACGATTCCACTGAAGATCCCAGCAGGCTGTGCTTCCACTCGAAAAATTAAGCCGGCTGCTGAAGTCCATCCGGTCTAAGGATCGTGATGTTGACGGGGAAGCCTCCGCGTCCACCTATAGAGGGCCTAGGGTCTTCCAAGTGGACCAGACATTACAAAAATTAATGTCCTCAGAGTGGAGAAGTCCTGAAAAACCTCTTGTGGTTCCTAGGAGGTTCAGCGCTTTATTCCCAGTTGCTCAATGGGATCAATGGGGTCCTCCTCCCAAGGTGGATATGGCGGTGGCTAAACTGTCCTGCCACACTAAGGTACCATCAGATGATGGAGCAAATCTGCACAACGCCATGGCAGGCGCTTCAACAATACCTTCAAGAAGGCTTATTCAGCTGCCTCGCCCAAGACCGCTGTGCGGTTGCGTCCTGTGAAGTGTCAGCCAAATTATGTACTGACCGGGTCCACCTCAAAAGTGACCGACTCTGGAGTCTCCAGAGACGAGCTGCTAGGGTTTCTAGGCTCAGTTTCCCTGGCAGCTGAATATTTAACGGAAGCCTCCCACCATCAATTAAGGCTGGCGGCCAAATCCCTGACACTTACCAAGAACACTGCAGCAGGAAGATCTCTATGGTTAAAACCTTGGAGAGCTGTGTTCCCCTCAAAGTATAATTTGTGTGCATTACCCTTTGAGCCGGATAGAGTCTTTGGCTGTGCCCTAGACGAGATCCTAGAGGGCTTGGCCGACAAGAAGGGTAAACCTTTACCCCAGGCCTTCAGAGGTAGGTCTGGCTCTGGCCATGGTAGAGGCTATCCGCCTCGTCGTGGAAGGCAGTCCAGAGAGGCTCTAGTTATTCCTCTAGAGGCGCCGGCCGGAGATTCCGAAGTCTGATGATAAAAAAGTCAAGCCTAGCTTTTGACATCAGAAGCAGTTTTCCTGTGGCCGAGATTCCTGTCGGAGGTCGTGTCTCCCACTTTCTCAACTGCGGGCAGGAAAAAATTCGAGACCCATGGGTCCGGTAGGTAATCCAAAGAGGTTATGCAATGAAGTTCCTCCGTCCTCCTCAGGATCAGTTTGTGTTAACTCGCAGCCTCCCTGGAATGCTTCATCCGAGAGTACATTCACAAGGGAGCCCTGGTGGAAGTCCCTTCTCTAGAAGAAGGATCCAGTGTCTATTCTCCCGTCTTCCTGATGCCAAAACCGGCAGACAAGTGGAGAATGATCATAGACTTAAGGTACCTCAACCGCTTCATCAAAAAGAAGCGCTTCCATAGGAAAACCATAAAGTCTGTCACCACCTTTCTCCTCTAAGGCGATGTTTTTTGTGACTTTGCATATAAAAGACGCCTATTTGCATATTTCTATTTACCTCCACACAGAAGGTTTTTTTCTAAGGATTGCCGTAGTAGTTTCCGGCCACAGGAAGCACTTTCAATTCACAGCACTACCCTTCGGGATCTCCTCTGCTTCCCACACCTTTACAAAGGTAGTGGCCCCCATAACGGCCGCCCTCAGGCTTCAGGGGATATTCTTGGTGCCTTATCTAGACGACTGGTTGATAAAGGCCCAGTCAGAGTCTGTTCTGCTCCAGTACCTACAGACAGCCTTCAGAGTCTGTGATGGCTTATAAATTGGGAGAAGTCAAAAACGATCCCTTCAACTCGAAGGAAGTTCCTCTGAGAAAACTACTTCCTAGATTGAGTCCGCCTGCAAATCTCCTTGACACCAGCAAGGAAGGAGAAGCTGGTTGCGGCAGTCTGGCACCTCTTCAAAAAGCCAATAGCCTCCATCAGAACATTGATGAAGATCCTGGGCTTGATGTCTTCCGCAGTGGAGGCAGTCCCATGGGCCTTGTGGCACTTACGTCCCCTCCAGAAGGAGTTACTAGAGGCTTGGGATCGCTCCCTTCTTACATTCAGCAAGAAGATTCAACTCTCCCCCAGGTCCCGTCTTTTTCCCTCAAGTGGTGGTTGCACCTGAAAGACGGAAGGTCCACGGTCCAACCTTCTTGGACCCTGTTGACTACAGATGCATCCCTCTGGGGATTGGGAGCCCATTGGACGAAAACTCCATAAAGGGAGTCTGGAGCACTCCTGAAAAAAGGACCTCGTCCAACTGGAAGGAGCTCAGAGCCGTATATCGTGCCTTACTCTATTGCTTGCCTCTTCCCAGGGAAGAGCAGTCAAAATCCGGTCAGACAACATGACCACAGTGCTGTACGTGGGAGGCACCAGATCACCAACCCTCCTTAGGGAGGCAGATCTGATATTTACATGGGCAGAGAAAAATCTAACCCATTTATCCGCAGTTCACATCAAGGGCTCCCTGAACATAGTAGCGGATCGGTTGAGTCGGGGTTATGCCGTATCAGGAGAATGGTCACTCAATCCAGAAGTCTTTCATCAGATTACCCTGAACAGGGGTCTTCCAGAAATAGACCTCATGGCAACCCGACTCAACGCCAAGGTGGAGAAGTTCTGTTCCCTTTACCAGGAGGACAATCCCTTGGCAGTGGATGCCCTGTCCATCCCTTGGAGGTCCAGGCTGGCATACATCTTCCCTCCAATTCCAATAATACCAAGGTATTAATGAAAATCAGACAGGACCAAGTCTCTGTGATAGCCATCATTCCATTCTGGCCAAAAAGAGCTTGGTTTTTCCCAACTCATGGAGATGAGTCGAGGGATATATTGGAGGCTTCCCCCCCATCCAGAACCTGGTTTCCCAAGGATCTCTGAAGTGCCAGGAT